>CM068955.1:35762855-35774507 GCA_035128595.1 Eptatretus atami
AAAGAATGCCACGAGTATGTTCGGCTGTTATATCTGCAAAAGGTGGCTACTTTGATGAGTCAGGAATTTGGATTAAATTTTGCTCAACAAAACGATTCCATTATTTCTTTTTTATCTGCAATTGCTTACTTGTTCTATGCTTTAATTTCAGAGTACATTGAAACATTAAACTGCTTACATTTCAGTAAAATCTGGAAAAATGGGGGTGTTCTAAAACTTTATACCGGTAGAGTATATATATATATTTACATCCTAGCAAATCCAACCCGTCGCTTCGCTGACAGGTCAATACATCTGGGGGGGGAAAGAGGGAGAGAGAGAGAGAGGGAGGTGAGAGGGGGAAGGGAGGCAAAGTGGATGAATGAAGGGATTTAGGGAGAGCGACACCTCACCAAGTGTTGCTATTTACTGTGGGAGGGGGGGGGGGGGAGAAAGAGGAGAGAGAGAGAGGGAGGAGACAGGTGTAGAGTGAGAAGTGGAAGGGGAGGCAAAGTGGATGAATGAAGGGAGTTAGGGAGAGCGACACCTCACCAGGCCATTGCTATTTACTGTGGAGGGAAGGGGTGCATGAGAGAGAGCAGAGAAGAGAGAGAGAGGAGAGCGAGACAGACGCGCGCGCGCACACACACACAACACACACACACACACACACACACACACGTGCACGCACACACACACTCAGGCAGAGACAGCGACAGAGGTGTGGGAGGAGAGTGCTGGATTTTATGAGGAGGGTGGAGCGAGGAGGGGACAAAGTGAGAGAAAAGGGTGGGGGAGAGGTGGAAAAAAAAAGACAGGTGAGGGGTGGAGGTGAGGTTCGCAACGAGAATGATTTGTGACACTGAATGACCGAACACACAAAAAAAATACGTGTCAGAACAGCTGAACACACAACAACACAATAGAGTTTGTAAAGTAATCTGCTGGCACATCTACAAAAACTTTGATATTCCAGTTCCTGAAAATTCGTGGGAAAATGAACCAAAAGCAACCACTGAAAACATGGAAGTACCGCTCACGTAAGACCTTATGATCCCATCGGACGTGAACATTGAAAACAAAGCATTGTGACCAGATATCATACTTCGGTGCAAAAAAAGAAGAGAAGAAGGCATTGCTAACTGAGGTGTTAATACTGTTGATCTTGGACTAATGATGCAGAAATCAAGAAAATAACCAAATACCAAGACCTCAAGCCTGAAGTGAAAAGATCCTGGAAGCTGAAAAATGCCAAAATTGTCCCAGTGATGATGAAGAACCTCATTGGAATAATGAAGAAGAACCTCAGAGAGTTATGGAAAATCATCCCTGGGAATATCACGACAAACGAACTACAGTTGGAAGCCGTCCTGGGCTCAGTACGTTGAAGAGAGAGCCGCGGCACAAAACTTTGAAAACAGAAAAATTCACGGCTTGGTCCGTGAATCGTGACCTTACTGAAATGAAGATGATACTTTGAGCCACCCTTGGATGACTCCATTCCACATTCTGAACCACATATGTAGAATACCAATAACAAAAAACACACACACACACACACACACACACACACACTTTGAGACCTGGCAGGTCTCTGTTTCACCTCCTGAAACACACCCACATGTGGAGATAGCAGAAAACAACTTGCACGTATGTACACACATGTAAACACACACGCACGCACGCACACACACCAAGTTCCGTTTTGGTAATCACTGAAAACATTGAAAAAAATCAAATCAAAAGCAATCACTGAAAACAGTGAAGCACCTCTCACGTTAATACCAGTGATTTTGGACCAACGATGCAGAAATCAAGAAAATTACCAAATACCAAGTTCACAAGCATTGTGTGAAAAGATCCTGGAAGCTGAAGAATGCCAAAGTTGTACTGGTGATGATGAAGAACCTCACGGGAATATTTCGACAAATGAACTACAGTTGGAAGCCGTCCTGGGTTCAGTAACGATCCTGAAGAGCGCCACATTCTGAAACCCCACATTTGTATATGTATATGTACATGCACATGTATGTATATATACATATATATACATATATGTACATACAGTATATATATATTTATACACACACACACATTGTTGTGGACCCGGGGTTGGCGTGAGAAGACCACGAGGGGGGGAAAGCTATCGCGGGTTCCCACCAGACTCTCCGGAATCGCAGGCCGTCACACACGGATAACTCCGTGACGCGGCGGGTCCTAATCGACCGTGAAAGCCAATAACTCAACCACGTGACTTAGGGTCCTCTGTCTACTGGATACCGGTTACCTAATGGTCACGTGATATAATTACCGGGAGACATGCCCTTGGTACGCCTTGTTCAAACCGGATCGCCTCACCGGATCAGATGCAGCCGAGCGTAACTGCCAAGGACGTACAGGCTAGAAAACATCATTGGGGGATAACGTCCCAGCTAGGCTAGGATATGGACCATGTTGGACCAATGATGGAAAAGAGGAAAACAAGCTGGGAACATTTCTTTACAAAGCATTTATGTGCAATCAAGCGAGGAAAGGTATGTGGCAAAGTGAATGGCGTTTATTGGTATGCACAGCAGAGAGAGCAAGGAATTTGTGGGGTGTGCCAAAGGCAAGCAATTTGCAAAAGCAGACACCGAGCAGACTTATCCCGTTATATCTTCTACAATCTTAAATTATGCTACGACAGGCGCCATCACTGACACACCCACACACCCACACACACACACACACACACACACACACACACACACACACACACACACACACACACCTGATGAAGATTAGATAGCCAGAAGGAAGGAGAGCAGATGAGGACTAAAGGCCCCGCAATAACTGGCTCAGTCGGCCGATCACACCCCCCAGTACGTTTGGAGGACGCTCTCCGCTTGAGCGAACCAACCTTAAGAGTCGGCGCATTATCTCCTGCTTAATCACTTTGCCAGGGCTTGTGGAAACGTGTGCTCTGCACTGGTCCTGAAGAACGTCTGTCACACACCAACCACGAGTGCAGATGCAGGGACAGCAGATGAGGTGCAGTGAAGAGAGGGCGTAGCAGAGAGGCAAAGGAGAAGGCGAGGCAGGTAGGCAGAGAAGTGGGCGAGGCAGGCAGGCGGAGAAGAGCAGAGAGAAAGAGGGCGGACGGCTTCGGACAAAAGTATGTGGATACCCCTTCTCATTAGTGGATTTGGCTATGTCAGCCACAACCATTGCAGATAGGTGTAGCAAATCAAGCGCACAATCATGCAATCTCCATAGACAAACATTGGCAGTGGAATGTGCCGAACTGAAGAGCTCAGTGACTTTCAACGTGGCACCGTCACAGGATGCCACCTTTCCAACAAGTCAGTTCATCAAATTTATGCCCTGTTCGAGGTGCCCCGGTCAACTGTACATACTGTTATTGTGAAGTGGAAATATCAAGGAGCAACAACAGCTCAGCCGCGAAGTGGTTGGCCACACAAGCTCACAGAACGGGACCGCCGAGTGCTGAAGCACGTAGCACGGAAAAATTGTCTGTCGTCGGTTGCAACACTCACGACCGAGTTCCAAACTGACTCGGGAAGCAACAGCAGCACAAGCACTGTTCGTCGAGAGCTTCATTAAATGGGTTTCCATGGCCTAGCAGCCACACAAGTGTAAGATCACCATGTGCAATGCCAAGAATCAGCTGGAGTGGTGTAAAGCTCCACATTGTAAGCAATAATGAACTATGCTTCCCCATTGTCTCGGGTCGCTCACCTGCAGTTGATTTTCCATCTATTTATTTTCATTTGTGGATGCTTTCCAACGGTTCTGTGATTTTTCCTGGTGTGTTGGCTTTGATGTCCATCGGCACACAAAATTACTGTGCAACCACATTGTCTCGGGTCATTCACCCACATTTTTTTCGTTTGTTTATATTTTCATTTTTGGATGTTGTCTGACGATTCTTTGAATTTCTGGTGTACCATCTTCGATGTCCATCAGCACGCAAAATTTCAGCTTTCTCTGTCACCTGGAAGATACCGATCTTTAATATCAGTCAGTGAGTCAGTCAGTGGTTAGAAAGAGCTTTATACACACGAGGACCCCGACATTAGTGGGGGATACATTCCAGGAAAACTCCGGATTTTAAAACCGCGAATGTGGGGGCATTGTTTCAATGGGAAATGGGGGGATGGATTCTGGGGATTTCCCGACCAGCAAAAAATCCGCGAATGTCGGGGTAAAATCCGCGAGTGTCGGCGAAACATCCGCGAGTGTTTTGTCATTGTTACAATGGAGACAAGGGGGATAACGTTATCGGTTCACGGCAGTTCCTGGTTCATGAAAAAGGCCACAAATGGCGATACCACCAAAGTCGGGGAATTGCTACAATGGGGACAAGACAAGGGAATTGGTGCAAAAAAGAGAAATCGCCGCAAAAATGTGATTGGTTCGTGGTAGTTCCTGGTTCAAAGGGGGAAGTTTATAAAGTTTAAAATGTTTACGACCACAAACACACAATTACAGTTTCATTAAAGATGCTTAAAAATGAAAAAAAAACCCGACAACAACAGGTACCGTTTCCAATGTATTGAAAAATGCATTTTAACGTCCCTTAAGCATTATACCATACCGCAAAATGAAAAAAACAACATCATGTACCGTTTCAATTGCTAATTACACTAATGGATATGCTGAACGCTTCCACTCTTTAACTCTCAGGACATGTAATCTTTCCTATCGACAGGTAGATTATGCTGAGCGTTTTTAAAATGTAACAGCTCAGATGGTGCTGTTTGTAGCAAGATGGTGATTTACACCAAGATGCGCTGAACATTTCCATTGTGTAATGTCCATATGTGGCACCCTGGCAATTACTGGATACATCAACAGATGCTGTTAGTGTTTTCATTCTGAAAGTAACTCACAGGGGATGGCATCGTGGGGAATGACGTGTTACACTGGTGAAACATCCCGCGAAACTATGTTTATGCCGCAAAGCTACAACGCAGTACGTACAGTACCATATGCTTAAAGTGCACACTGTGAGACATCCCGTGAAACTATGTTTGTCCCGCAAAGCTACAATACACGTACAGGAAGCAGGTCATGTATGTGACTCGTGGAAGATCTGTTTTTTGCGTATGTACAGTATTGTACTGTAAGTACATCCAGCTGCTTTGTATATGGCTTGTGAAAAATATGTTTTAGAACTGTTATGCTTGCGGCTCGTGGAAAAAACCCCCCCAAAAAACCCCCAGAAAACCCCGAATACGCGAGGCAATTTACCGCGAATGTAGGAGCATGTCGCAAATTATCAACCACGAATACGCAGAACCTGCGAATGTTGGGACCGCGAATGTTGGGGTCTGGGTGTATTAGATATATCTGCAACTGGGAGATGTAGAGAATGTATCCACAATACATTAAAAAAATATACAATTGCAAAATTAATATGTTGTACTTTTTTTGGTAGCACCAACGGTCTATTGAAATCAAGTCAAATCAATTAAACGCTCGAAAGGGTCGAAGTGCATAGAAGTTTGTGGCATCACAAAAACTGACCCCCACCCTCCTCTCCAAACACCCAGAAGGAAACTCCCTCCTCCTGCCACGGTTTCCCCTTGCAAGTAAGAATTCCTATGTCAGTGCTACATTAGTATTTGGTATAAGAGTGTTTTGCTTTGTATGGAGTGTGACACCATGTTTTCAAGTTCGAATACAATTGATCAATGTATGGCTGTGGAATGTTGTTCCAAACATCCTGTAGCATTTTCTACAATTCATTCAAGTTGTTTCGTTACGATTTGACATTCACAGTATCCCGATCACCCAACACAACCACAATGATGTTCACATCAGGATTTCGTGCAGGTCAAGGCATCTCTATGAGAGTTCCTTCATCCTCTTTACGTGTCAGAGAGTTTTTCACCACATTGTCTGTATATGCTTGGCGACATCATCATGTTGGAAGAGAAGTCCCTGCCCAATGAGATGTATTCTTCAGGGCAGGCATGATGGATTAGAACCTGAGTGTAACTGCAAGCAGTCACCCTTCATTGAGATGCAGCCCCACACGTGTATTAATACACCCACATGCTTCACTCTAGATATTGTACCCTAACTGTTATACTGATCCCCGGTGCACCTTCGTTTTTTGTCAAACAGTTAAAACTTGAACTCATCTGGAAAGACCATCTTCTTACAGGTTTGATCATCCCATGGTTTCGTTTCTGCTGACGATCTCCACCTTTTCATTTGGTTACCTCTCCTTAGCAAGGGTTTTCAGGTGGTGAGTTACACATCCAATGAGATCACTTTGCACTCATGTGTATCTTACAGTTCTTGAATAAATGCTCACACCCACACTTTCAGTGAGGTCATTTATAAGATCTCTACTGGATTGTCATCTATCACACAGAGAACATACCTTGAAGTACTTGACATCACTTTGGAGAGTTTGGGCTTTCTTCTTCGACCTCTTATATTGTCAACACAGTACCAGTTTAGCATATATCCCCCTCAGAGTCTTGCTTGCAGCTCCTGCTGAATGTATCATCATATATACATACTTTCATAGTCCTTCTGCAGATATGGCACTTTCCAATTGCTTGCATGACAACCAATCACAAAGTACTACATCAACATGTATGGAGCATTTCATTTTTTTATCATGTTCAAATGATCTCACATTTGCATTTTATACCCAGTGTCTGTTGCCATAATTATTTCTATATATACTATATATTTATATATATATATATATATATATATGTTGAAATATATAAATATATATTATATATATAATATATATAAAATATAATAAAGCTCTTTCTAACCACTGACTGACTGATATTAAAGATTGGAACCTTGTGGGTGATGTCGAAAGCCGAATTTTTTTGTGCCGATGGACATCGAAGCAGCTACACCAGAAAAAAATCATAAAATTGTCAGAAAACATCCATATATGAAAATATAAATAAATGAAAAAAGATAATGAAAAAAAAATAAAACGAAAAAAATGCAGGTGAGTGACCCGAGACAATGGGCAAACATGGTTGATTCGTGTGCTTACACACTGTGTAAGCACACCCTGCTAGTATATACATATATATGCTCTTCGGAACTACTTATTCACTGACGAACTCACTGAGTCGCTGATATTAAAGATCGGTACCTTCTGGGTGCCTTAGAAAGCTGAAATTTTACACGCTGATGGACATCAAAGCCGACACACCGGAAAAAAAATCACAGAACCATTGGAGAGCGTCCATAAGATGAAAATATAAATAAATAAACAAAAAAGAAGAAAATAAATTAAAAATAAAATGCAGGTGAGCAACCTGAGACAATGGGGAAGCACGATTTGCATGCTTACACAATGTAAGCATGTCCTGTTAAAAAATATAAATATTATATATGTATATATAATATATATATATATATATATATATATATACATACTAGTGGGTGTATGTGAAAAAATGAGGTGTGTGTTGGTGTGTGTGTGGTGTGTGTGTGTGTGTGTGTGCGCGTGCGCATGTGTATGGTACGTACATATGTATGTAAGTGTAATATATATAATATATATATATATATATATATATACATATTGTTACGAATCTGGAAGCCTTGTGCACACAGACAGACAGCCGTCCCCGTAGCTTAGTTATTTCGATAAGTGTGTGTTTCTAGTTAGGGCCCCTACCTGTGTCTAATGGGAATTACATACATGCGCAGAGTTATTTTTATAGTTAGGATTTTTACATCCACACCATCTTCGCTCTCACAGCAACAACACTCTGCTCGTGGCATTCTTCGCGTGCTCGCAGCAAGCACGCGCGTGGGCGGAGTCTAACGTGGCATGGCGTCCTCTTAGCCAATCGGCAAGGAGCGGTCGTCTCACCCTCCCCATTTCCGACTCAACACGATCGCCATTAAGCACGTGGCCAGAGGTGAGGAGGTGGGCGGAGCCACAAACGCCTCCACTCGGGACTCCGCCCAGAAGGGTGGGAGTTGCCCCACCTACCGTGCGTCTGTCCAATGGAGGGTGGCCAGGGAATCGCGCGATGGTTCAATCAAGAGGAGAGTGGTCAGGGAAAGAGGCCCCTTGATCCGGCCAATCAAGAGGAGAGTGGTCAGGGAAAGAGGCCCCTCCCTCCTAGAGAAAAAGGGTGGTGATTTTTTGACGAACGTGAGGAGATTGCTCTCGTCCTGTCGCCGGCGTCTGCTCTCATTCATCCTGTCGCCGGCATCTGGTCTGATCTGACGCTGCTCTGGTCTGCTGGAGCGTGGGTCGCATCTCGACGCTGCTCTGGTCTGCTGAAGCGCGGGTCGCATCTCGTCAACGCTGGTCGCTCTCGTCGACGCTGGGCTGGTCGCATCTCGCTGGCACTGGGCTGTCGCATCTCGACGCCGGTCTCGCTCGCTCGTCTCGGCCAAACTGCAAGAGGCGGGAAGGTCCATTTGTCTTTCTGGGGTCTGTGTGTGCATGTGTGTGTGTATCCGTGGGGCCCCGTCTTTAAGTAGAAACTGGATAAGTGCTTTTGCTTGTACATTGCATTTCATTTCTTATAAATGGATAACTCTGCTCCTTGCGTGCTCCACCCTGCCCCCCCCCGCCCCATTATAATAAATCCCCTGTTAAATGTTTCGGCTCGTTTTTGTGTTTCTGTCATTGGCTTAGCACGGTGCGTGTTGGAAATTTGGGAAGCGGCAAATGGTACATTTGTACCGACGGGACCTCGGTAACCATCCGCTCGGGTTAAGCACGGGTCGAGCACGCATACGGCTCGTCCCGTACGGGTGTGAATCCTCGGTAGCTCGCCACGTGGGCCTCTAGGTATTTTGAAGTTTGGCAGATAACCTGTCCCACGTGGTTGATTTATTGACGATTCACGGTCCTGTAAGGGACCGTACCTTTCGGAAAGATCCCGGTGTTCGGTAGAGTTGACCCTACTGCTCCACCTTGCGGTCGTGCTCGCAACCGACGCCCGGCTCCACAACAAATTAGTGTTCAGGAGCGGGATTCGTACCCTCCGTCTCCATGAAATTCACAGATTGGGATCAGGGGTGTAGGGAGCAAACCCCCCCCCCCCCCGTTTCCCCCAAATTACGAGCATTTCAAATTTTATTCTCAACACGCGACATGGCAAGCCCAGATGGGCTGAAACAGGTGGGTAGTGAGGTAGATGTACTGGTACACGAACCCGTGGTCCAGGACACCACCCCCCATGCAAGAAGTCGTGCCCCGCAACCAAGCTCAGAGTCCATAAGGGGCGCAGGGGCGGCGTATGACACCCCCTCCTCCATCAAATTTCCTCCCCAATCCCGGCCGTTTCCACACACCACCATGGCGGATCGGCTCCGTCATTTGACATGAGTCAGTTGTTGGAAATTTTGACGCAGAAAATGGATGACATGAAGAACGAAATAAAATCGAATGCACAAGCGATGGGAAGCCGAATGGACGCGAACGCGCGCGATATGCGCAGCATGAACGACAAAATGGACGAGATGAGGGGTGATATGCAAACCCAGTGAGGGGAAATGCAGAGCATGGGGTTCGGCCTGCATGCGAGTGTGGAGGGCATGAAAGGTATCATGGCGGCACCACGTGGTGGAGCGACCGAACCAACACGGAGTGTGCAATGTGTCCGGCCCGCGATGGAGACGGGTAAGGTCGAGGGGACGAGCGACGTCACGATAATTGATGGGGAGACGTGTAAACTCGGACAAGAGGGGGTGACGGAGAAATTAAAAGAGGTGACGGAGAAGCAGGATTTAGAAATAATGATGGAGACGCAGAAATCAAAAGAAGGGGACGATTTGTATGAAACTAACAGAAAATAGACGAGCACACACATAGAGTTAGTGAGGGACAATGGGTTGAGCTGGTGGAATGTTTCGTGACCCGGTGCGAGCATCAGGATGGCCTCCTTAAGGAACAAAGGGAGACGGTATGCTCCTTTGAAGCAGATCGTGACGAGGTGAGTCCGGTCGAGCCGTGCGAGGTTGAGGGGATGTCTGATGTGAACGGGTACACGTGGAGCTTTGGGGGTATGGAAACCCTGGGATTGCTTGTGGTAACACGATTCCCCAGTGTGATTGTCCCGGAGTGCGTGGTGAAGGGTATGAGTGGTGCGAGTGTGTTGAAACGTGTGTATATCATGAGTGAAATAGCATGCGTGAGTGTGTGCATGGAAATGGATGGCCCGATCCAGACGGGAGACGGGTATGGCGAGCCTTCTGCGCCGTGTAAAGTTATTTTGGTAACGCGCGCGTCCCGCGAGACGCCGTGTACGAGGCCCGTTCGGCATTTCGCGAACGGCCCTCGCACGCGTGACTACGTGGAGGGATTCCGGTGCGGGAACGTCCCGCATTTTGGAAGAGACCGTCGTGCGACGGTTAAAATGTGGGCAAGTACGGGATGAATTTGAAAGGACTGGTCACATGCGAGTGCGTGTGCGAAGCTCCACGTGCTGCATGCCGCGTGTTCGGTTAACGGAAGGCGCAGAGCGGGTTTTCGGGACGATACGCTTGGGCTGGCCTGCACGGCAAGCCGCGCAGGTTCGGTGTACGAGTGACATCATCGGCGCGAACCTCGCAGCGCGAGTTACGGGCGAACAGCGCATGTTGGCTCGCGTGGGGAATGCCTCGAAGGCGAGTGCTTGACAGGGCGACGACAAGCCCCAAGTATCGTCTGACGGAAGGGATGAACGGGCGTGCCGTAAACCGCCACCTTGGCGGTGCAAAGGAGAGAGAGAGAGAAAAAAAAGCCTCGCTCCAAGTACACAGCCCGGTGTTTGGGCAAAGGAGCACTAGTTAGTGGGATTGGGTTAGCTTAGTTAGACCGGCTTCATGGGGCATGGGCCGTCCTCCATGGCCCGTGGACTAGTTAGTGGGAATTTAGGTCAGATTTAGAATGGAAATGGATTTTGGGAGACACTGACAGACATGGAATGTGTAGTGGGGACATAGCTTAGCTACGTAGATTAAAAGGAACGTGCATTAAAGTAAGGGACGACGAGGGAGCACGAGAATAGTTAGGGAATTTAGTTAGGAGAATGGCAGTGTGGAGTGTTGGAGTGAAATAAAAAAAAAGTAAGAGAAACATAATGAGTGAATGTGGGTCAGCGGCCCAAGAGTGTGAATGGAGCGAATGTGGTATGCATGGTGCGAATGAATGAGTGGGGGGAGGAGTGAATCCCACCCAAGTGACCCCGGGGTTAGTGTAATGTTAGTTCGTGGGTTCGTTAAATTTACCAAAGGAGGTCGTTCTATTGTTGGTGGTGTATGAAGGCACGGAACCAATTTGAGGGGTGCAGGAGTCCATGGACCGGCTGGGAGCATGGCTGTTGAAAGGTGAGTATCGAGTAGAGGGCACCCCGGGCACCGGACAGTCGGCCAGAGTAGGCCAAGGGTCCAAGGGACCGGGATAGTGTGGTGGCCGTGGTGACCCGTCGGAAACGGAACCCGAAGCGCCAAAATGCCACGTGGGCATCGGAGGGGGAAAATGCCGGGAAGGGCAACCCCCGCGTTCATAGGAGCAGGTAGGCTCGGAGACAGCCTCAGGGCCCTGGGGTGCCATAGTTAGAGTCCGGCAGGAGAGAAATCCCTGCAGTTGAGCCACGCTGCCCAGCACGAAATTGTGCAAGGCACGAGTGAAAATTTGAGGGCTAGGCCTAAATTATATTGGACACTAACCAG
>CM068955.1:35787733-35804854 GCA_035128595.1 Eptatretus atami
ATATATATATATATATATATATATATATATATATATATATATATATATATACTGATGGACCATACTCTTTACAGAGCATAGGTGCTGCCAAAGCAGTTTCTTGGCAAGGGCTATACCAAGTGGTTTGTCATTGCCTTCCTCGTGTTTTTGTCCATGCTGTATCCTTTTTAATGTTGAGCGTCAATCAAGGAAGCAGCACGTACCATTTTAAAAGTATTTGGTGTGACTTGGCCGTGGTTTGAACCACCAACCTCCCAGACCCAGAGCGGACACTCTAGCTTTTACACGACCACATATATAATGGGAAGAAATTAAATGAGTCACGGACGTAGCTTCAGGACGGTCTTTATGTTGACAAGGTTTCGGCCATATAAGCCTTCTTCTTGGTCTTCCTCAACAAGAGCGAGCATCACACACATACACATGCCGACAGGATGGCCTCGACTCCTCGAGGTATGCACACTCTCCTCTAAGTTGTCTAGCCTCAGATTGAATTTTGGCCCAGCTATAAACTGTCATCTCAGTGTTTCACAGGCAGGGCACGGCAACAATGTGTGCGCCGTTCCTCGGATGGGCGTTAAACAGACGTCCCGTCTGCTGGCATCAATTGGTGGACACTGAAGATCCCACGATGTCCTTCGTGAAGAGAAGGAAAGTTATCGCCGGCACCCTGGCGAAGTTCCAAATTCCTGCCCGAACGACTGCTGGGAAGGGAATGGCAAACTACCCAATATAACCTTTGCTAATAAACTGCTTTGGCAGCACCAACACTCTGTAAAGAGTATGGTACGTGAGAGTAAATAATAATAATAATAATAATGATAATAAAAAATATACATATATATTATGACAGTATTAATATTGCATATTCATCGTTAATTGCAACTTACTGGGCCACGATGAAGTTTTCAAATCAGGATAGGTCATAATGAGGAAAGATGATGAACCCTTTGCTTGATCCGTACAACTGTTCCTCTGGCCTGAAGAAAAACTTTGCGAAAGATACCCTCATCAACAAGAGCAACCAAGCAAACATTATAGGCAGTTTAACCTCCTCTGTGAAGAACATCATGCTCCATGATACACTACCTCTGCTTTCACCAGAAACGGACACCCAGTACGAGATGGCCGTATGGGGACTGTCTTCATAGTACTTACCGTTACTCATATATCTCTTCCCTACCTGGTCTTCCTATTCTCTTCATCCTTCTTAAATCCCGACCCTCTCTCTCTTCCCTAATTTTCCTTTTCAATCAATTTTTATCAATTTAATTAAGCGCGCCCTTTCCCTTTTTGCGTGAATATTTTGTCCGTTACCGCAGAAATCCTCACAATGAAGCAACAACTCAACACACAAGCAATGATCATAAAGTCTGTGGCTTATTATTAGCAGTAAGGACGATTGTTCAATGAAAAGGGTAAATTGGTGCAAAAAAAAAGAATCCAGTTTCAATTATTTTTGGAAAAAGTTGAAAAATACGCTACATTAATCCATGTGCGTGTGTGTGTGTGTGTGTGTGTGTGTGTGTGTGTGTGTGTGTGTGTGTGTGTGTGTGTGTGTTTGGAAATGTAAGTATCTCTACATTGCTGGTATTCTCTCTGATGTTGCCCTGACGAGGGCCTGGAAGATGGCTGGCCCCTTTAAGGCAAGCGAAGGCGCTCAATTACCCAGAAAATATAGTCAATTAAAGGAAGCTGATAGGACAACAGGACGGGTCATCGATCTTTGAGAGGCCAATTTCGTTGCCGACATGTAATTTTGTTTCGCCTATTAACGCGCAAGATCAGGACAATATAACATGCATTAAACAAGCGATGAAGTTATTTTGTTGTCAAAAGCAATATCTTGAGAAATCGACATGCTCAGAAAA
Organism: Eptatretus atami; assembly: GCA_035128595.1. Taxonomy (NCBI): domain Eukaryota; kingdom Metazoa; phylum Chordata; class Myxini; order Myxiniformes; family Myxinidae; genus Eptatretus; species Eptatretus atami. Next base: position 35,789,605 of record CM068955.1, read on the forward strand.
AGCTGGTAATTTCTTTGGAGGGCAAAACCGTATGGAATGAGGAGGAAAATAAAACAATCAATTTCAAGGGCGACGTGATGTTATGAAATAGAGATAACTGGTGAAAAAAACAGCGAAATATTTTATTAGTCGTAATTGACTCAGCACTCCATCACTCGCTCATGTCCCGGCTCTCCGCGCTCCTTTAATGAATGCCGCATCGATTTCACTTCTTCCATCATTGTTAGCGTGTCTCGCGGTTACCTGTAATGATGCCGCTCTATGGCCAGCGTAGTTCCACGGCGACCTAGGGGACTCTTCTGTTCGCAATCGATATTAGGATTGCTCGTCATCTCGCTATTCCGAGGCGGACGGCATTGATCGAGACGCAGGCACGGCGCGAAGAATCGCACTGTAACTGCATACCCTGCTCCCCACCCCTCGCGTGGTCCTTCATCACATTAGTGTGCATTACTGTACCCATCAGTGGAGCATTTTATCATACTGGTGTGTACAACATACCCGCCTGCGGGGAACTTTATCACACTAGTGTGTAACTGTACCCGCCCGTGGGGCATTTTATCACACCGATGTGTCACTGTACCCGCCCGCAGGGCACTTTATCGCATTGATGCATAACTGTGTATGCCCACGGAGCATTTTATCACATGACATGTGTAACTGTACCTGCCTGCAGGGCACTTTATCATACTGATGTGTAGAACTGTACTCGCCCACAGGGCACTTAACCGCCTCTGTGTATACAACTGTACCTGCCCGCTGGAACGTGGATCGCACCTGTGTACAATAACTATACCTAACCATGGGGCATTTACTGCGCCGTTATGAAAATAGTATTCCAGCATAACTTCATACAAACCGTAAATACGCAGCACTTTTCACAATGCCTTCCTCATTCTAGTACAGATGCATTGTGTGTGCTCTTTTTCCAAGCACCAAGAAGAAAGTGCATTGAAATCGTTTTATAGATAGGACTACATATGCATTGTATTATAGCATTGCATTGTATGACTTGTGCATGGGACTTGAATCGACATAATATGCGCTATTACTAAATAATACACCAAATTTACAAAAATCGCTGCTCCTGTCCCTTTCATACACAATTATCCCATAAATATTACCATTCACCTTTTGCTCTTTTAATAACAACGTGAGCTGCACCAGTTACAAGAGCATTTGCTTCCGTCTAAAAAATTTATAACATACAAATTGGTAATGCAGAATAAAATGTATGGCTGATCAGCAATTCAGTAAAATCGACATTAAACTAATTATAAAATAGATGACAAAGCTTCATTAAAAACAGTTAAAGAGTATGTAGAAAATTTAAGTTTAAATTGCACAAAAATAAGTCGCTAATTCAGTTTTGTAACAAGACCCTGACTGAATGATGATCAACCCTCGTTAGCACTGGAAAAAAAAAACTGCGGTTTATCTCAGTAAATGAACTCTTGGAGTGAATGGGGGGGAAAATAATTATGCAACGAATGCTGGTATGTATAAAATTGTGAAATATACATGTTTATAAATGTTTTTTTTTTTTTTTAAACAGGTATAAATTCCTGCGAGGGGCTCGTGTGAAAGAATGCCGACTCAACTTGAGACTCGAATCCAAGGACCTCATCGCTTACGCGGCTCACATACAATCTATACATACATACATATATATATTATATATATATTATATATATATATATATATATATATATATATATATATATATACTGTACATAAACATATACAGACATAAATATATATATACATACCGTACATAAATATATATATATATACATAAACATATATATACATAAATATGTATATACATATATACACACAAAATATATGTATATATACATTTAAAAAAATTAAAAAATATATAGTCATGTTTGAAGAGATGGAGAAAAGAGCGAATTGAAATAAATGAACACCGTGATGTGTTCGAGCAATGGATGCAAAAATTAGCATATACTGTACCCTACTCAAATCCTCACGAAAGTAATAAAATGCAAACACTGGCCATATATATTGCTCATCCAAATGCTGGGAATTTGTTTGTATTGTAGAATAAGAATGATGATGCACGAACTCGATGTCGGAAATTTCCGACAAAATTTCCGTCGCAGAAGAGCTGATGAAACGGTTTCATGTGTACAGTGTATCGTGCAGCAAAAAATGTGGTAATGGGCATTTCAAATCATTCAGACAAAAAAACACTCTTTGTCATTCAGACAACAACAAAAAATTGGGAATAAACAAAAAGGAGATAAAATAATCCTTTAATTTACACATTATGAATAACACAAAATGACGTCACAATCGTTAATGGCTATCTTGTGGAAATAAAACTTGCGATGGATCTACACCACGTAGATATCATATGTATATATACATATATATATTTATTATTCACCAATCTATACTTATGCAAATGTGCGCTGAATGACGAGGGAGGATTAACCAAATTCCTTTCTAATGTAATACATTGTGTGCTCACGTTTCGAATATATAGCGAACATTTGGTAACGTACACATTTGGTTACTCGCAAACCCATCCAGGGAGCACCGATGCAGTCATGTTGTATGCGAGGATATTTATGTGTCGATTTTAATAACTTCCCTTAGTGGGTTGTTAACGTTTGACAGAAAGGTCCATCGCCCGGACAGATTCACCATTCGAATTACGCTCATTAGTAAACATGATTGTTAATTCCCCTTTCGCAGTCAGTTGTTGCATCAGCACATCAAATCTACAAAGACAACAGTATATCCACCAATTACGCGAGGGTAATGTACATGGTTGTAACAAGCCTACGGTGCGTCTAAACCGAGCTGGATGTCCCGACTCCCCTCACGTGGTGATTTACACAAACGATGGAGCCTTGCTCGGGGAGCCGAAGAGACAAAAATAAATAAAGATAACGGTTGCGGGACGCGGCACAAACGAAAGGGACTACATTATAAATCAGCACCTCCGCCGTTATAACACGATTTCCGAGGGAAATTATTCCGCACAAATGGCATGCTCGAGTCTGTTCGTGTTCATGAGTAGATCATTAGAACCACAGCGCGAGTGGAGCGTGGCGACTGCTCGAGTTAAACCACAAATGGGAATGGGGTTGTGGTGGGGTGGGGAATGAGGGAAGGTGGTTATCTGGTCAGAGAAACCTCCTCTCTTTGATCGAGAGTCACTGCGGTTGGCTTGGTGAGCACGGTTGCGGCGTACGGCATGAAGCTGCTCTCCGTACGCGTCGTGCAAAGAAAGTCCGCGGCAGTCGCAGAGGGTCTTTGCGACCCTGCCCCGGCGCTCGGAACTCCCGCAGCCCCGGGCATGGCATGGCAACCGAGACACGCGCATGGTGCCCCTGTGCAGCTCTGCTGGAGCCCGTGCGCGGCAGTGTACAGCGCAGCTGTGGCCGGAGGTCTGAAGCCGCAGAGAAATTCAGGCCGAGAGTAAGGATGAGCCAGTGCGGCCCGGAAGGTGTCCAGAGGCCGGAGGCCGGCCGTGGGGAACGGACTGGCAGTGGCCCCCGTGGTCAAACCGAGTGGGGGGTAGTATGTCTAGCTGGAACTGCGGGGGGAAGGGGTAGGGAAGGTTCCCCGCGGCGGCGGCAGCAGCATGACCATCATGTAGGTGTAAAAGCTGGGGTCGGCAGGGTGAGGCCAAGTCATGGCGAGACGCTGACGTTTGTCCTTCATCCGTCTGTTCTGGAACCACACCTGTTCGGGAGTGGGTGAGAAGGGACAAGAGAATATGTCGATACGGCACATGTGTATATACACTTGTCACTAGAGCCAAAAGTAAGGATGTAAAGATTCTCTCCCCCCCCCCCCCCTTTCCCTAACCCCATTACTAAACCACATTTGTGTCGATGTGAACCCAAATATGCTCAGGTCGTATTATAGTTTTATATAATGTACACAAGTTCATGACTGTTGTGATTTGACACACACACACACACACACACACACACACCTTGATGGTCGTCTCTGGCAGGTTGAGCGCCGCGGCCAGTTCACAGCGCCGCGGCCGGGACACGTAGTTCTCACGGTAGAACTCCTTCTCCAGTCGAGCGATCTGCTCGCGAGTGAATGCTGTGCGGTAACGTCGCACCTGGTCGGACGTTGGACCCCCAGGTGGCTGGGTCGTGTTTTGAGACGCTGTGGGGGCCGGAACCGATGCTGGCGGCGGAGCGTGCCCCCCCGTGGGAGCCTGGCTCCCCGCCCGCGGGCTGTTCGTCCCACCGACCGACGCCAGGGATTCGGTGTCGCTCGAAGCCCCATTCGCATGCGCAGAAGTCCGTCCGTCTGTATCTGTGCCAGAGCATGCAAGTTCGGTGTTAAAGTCCCGCAGAGCAGTGCAAACATGGGAGTCCAGTCAGTCTCAGAACTATATTTTATCAAAGGAAAGCGAAATAGAAAAAGTAGAAGAAAAATAACCGTTCTCTCATCGGCGTAAGGGTAGGGGAGTATAGGGGGATGGGATGGGGGTAGGGGAGTGGGGAGGTCGATCAAGGTGTAAAGAATATTCAGTGATTCTTTTTTTTTGTTTTTGTTTTTTACACATAATAACAACCACTCGTTGTGGGTAATAAGGAATATTTACAAGTGATCATAAAATTATCAATTCGCTGCTAATTATTAGTTTTATGCCTGATTAATAAATATACAATTAATGCATAAATAAATACGTTCGGTCGGATAAATACATCACTCGTCAATGTCATGCACAGATGTCGTGAAATTAATTGTCTGCATTATTACACACTGTTATAATAATATATACAATCGAGTATTTTATTCTTCTTTCGAGTATTCTATATGATGCACATCCACAGAGTATGGGCGAGAAAAATGCGACGGACATAAAAATGTCTCAAAATCAATTCTGTTCCATTCTGCTCTCAGATATTCCATAAATCCAATTCTGCTCTCAGATATTCCATTCATCACCATTCTGATCTCAGATATTCCATAAATCCAATTCTGCTCTCAGATATTCCATCCATCCAATTCTGCTCTCAGATATTCCATCAATCCAATTCTGCTCTCAGATAGTCCATAAATTAAATTCTGCTCTCAGATATTCCATGAATCACCATTCTGATCTCAGATATTCCATAAATCACATTATGCTCTTAGATATTCCATAAATCCAATTCTGCTCTCAGATATTCCATAAATCATCATTCTGATCTCAGATATTCCATAAATCACATACTGCTCTCAGATATTTCATAAATCCAATTCTGCTCTCAGATATTCCATAAAACCAATTCTGATCTCAGATATTCCATAAATCATCATTCTGATCTCAGATATTCCATAAATCACATTCTGCTCTCAGATATTCCATAAATCCCATTCTACTCTCAGATATTCCACAAATTCCATTCTGCTCCCAGAGATCCCATAAATCCCACACTGCTCTCAGATATTCCATAATTCCCATTCTGCTCTCAGATATTCGAAAAATCAAATTCTGCTCTCAGAGATTCCATTATCCCAATTCTGCTCCCAGAGATCCCATAAATCCCACACTGCTCTCAGCGGATTCTATAAATCCCATCTGCTCTCAGAGATTCCATAAATCCCTTCTGCTCTCAGAGATTCCATTAAATCCCATTCTGCTCTCAGAGATTCCACAAGTTCCATTCTGCTCTGGGAAATTCCATGAATTCCATTGTGCTCAGAGATTCCATAAATCCCATTCTGCTCTCAGAGATTCCATAAATCCCATTCTGCTCTCAGAGATTCCATAAATCCCATTCTGCTCTCAGAGATTCCATAAATCCCATTCTGCTCTCAGAGATTCCATAAATCCTATTCTGCTCTCAGAGATTCCATAAATCCTATTCTGCTCTCAGAGATTCCATGAATTCCATTCTGTTCTTAGAGATTCCATAAATTCCATTCTGCTCTTAGAAATTCCATGAATTCCATTGTGCTCAGATATTCCATAAATCCCATACTGCTCTCAGATATTCCATGAATTCCATTCTGTTCTCAAAGATTCCATAAATCCCATTCTGCTCTCAGAGATTCCATAAATCCCAGACTGCTCTCAGAGATTTCATAAATCCCATTCTGCTCTCAGAGATTCCATGAATTCCATTCTGCTCTTAGAAATGCCATGAATTCCATTGTGCTCAGAGATTCCATAAACCCATTCTGCTCTCAGAGATTCCATAAATCATATTCTGCTCTCAGAGATTCCATAAATCCCATTCTGCTTTCAAAGATTCCATAAATCCCATTCTGCTCTCAGATATTCATTACATGCCATTCTGCTCTCAGAGATTCCATGAATTCCATTCTGTTCTCAGAGATCCAATAAATCCCATTCTGCTTTCAGAGATTCTATAAATCCCATACTGCTCTCAGAGATTTCATAAATCCCATTCTGCTTTCAGATATTCCATAAATCCCAATCTGCTCTCAGAGATTCCATAAATCCTATTCTGCTCTCAGAGACTCCATGAATTCCATTCTGCTTTCAGAGATTCCATAAATCCCATTCTGCTATCAGAGATTCGATAAATCCCATTCTGCTCTCATAGTTTCCATAAATCCCATTCTGCTCTCAAAGAATCCATAAATTCCATTCTGCTCTCAGAGACAACATAAATCCCATTCTGCTCAGATTCCATAAATCCCATTCTGCTCTCAGAGATTCCACAAGTTCCATTCTGTTCTCGGAAATTCCATGAATTTGATTGTGCTCAGAGATTCCATAAACCCCATTCTGTTCTCAAAGATTCTATAAATCCCATTATATTCTCAAAGATTCCATAAATTCCATTCTACTCTCAGATATTCCATAAATCCCATTCTTCTCTCAGATATTCCACAAATCACCATAACTGATCTCAGAGATTCCATAAATCTATTCTGCTCTCAGATATTCCATAATCCCATTCTGCTCTCAGAGTTCCAAAATCCCATACTGCTCTCAGAATATTTCCATAAATCCCATTCTACTCTCAGATAGTCCATAAATCCCATACTGCTCTCAGATATTCCATAAATCCCATTCTGCTCTCAGATATTCATTAAATCCCATTCTGCTCTCAGAGATTCCATAAATCCCATTCTGTTCTCAAAGATTCCACAAATTCCAATCTGCTCTCAGAAATTCCTTAAATCCTACTCTGCTCTCAGGGAATGACAGAAATTATTAATTTAGTTTTTTTTTTCTTTACGAGTTAAATTTCTTGTTTTACCCAATAACCACTGACATTAAAATCCTTTGGAGATTTCCTGTTATTAATTATGATTATTATTGTTATTATATTACAGCAGAGAGGAAATTGTAGTGAGTGGTGATTGTAATGATGTGGTTTCGGTAACGACGAGACCGGACGTAACAAGTTCTGGTCGCGTGCCGGTGTTAAACATTCGGACTCCTGTATTTTGATTGGTAGTATACGGACTTACCGATCTTGGCACCAGACTTTTCTGTGCCTTTACTGGCAACTCCGCTCACAGGCTGGACTGCCACAGATATCGTTGGGCAATCGGGCGAGGAACAGCTCACTTCCAGCTCCTCTTCTACCGTGTCGTCCTCGGAACCGGTGTCGGTGCGAATGCGAATTGGTTCCTCGAGTAGACCACGTCTAGTACGATCCGTGCCGATGTGAGAACTCGGGCTCGATGGTAGGAGAGCGGCATGTCGCTTGAACAGCGCGAACCCTCCTTCGGCCTGTCCGGGCGCCACCACCACGGCTGACCGGAAAGCTCCACCGTCTCTCGGGGAGATTTGACCGGGAAGCGAAGCTGCACGGGGACTCAGGTGCAGAGAGCCATTGTGCGGAGGAGGCGAGCGAGGATCAGGCTCCGGGCTCGAGGGCTCGCACGAGTGAAGCCTCGCCGTGTGCACTTTGTGTCCAGCTAGAGCCCTCTCGGCCATGAGCATCATGAGGTCCCTCCGCACGGCGTCCATGTGTCCCGCTCTGTCCCGACTCGGGACGCTGGTTGGACGAGTCGACTCTTCTGAGTGCCGTGACTCCACGAAGCTGCAGAGCGCGAGGAAAGCACACGTGGAGCATGCACGCGCGCGTACTTTGTGTGTATAAAGGCAATGTAATACGAGGGTAAAACTGAGTACGGTTTATTTTCTGATTCTTCCCCCCCCCTTCCCTCCCCCACCCTACCACTTCCTTCGTGAAGAGCTTTCGACAGGCTCTTCTACGTGTCACTCAAAGATCGCTTATTCTCAAATCTGCTCGCTCCGGACGGACACCGCCCCGATTAAATCGCGCCTCTGCCGCTAATCTGTCACTCATCCATCCGCTTCACTCGCTCCTCTTACGGCGGTCATCTTCATTAGGGGCCGGATGATGCCAGTCAGAGCAGCCGTGGGTTCAGAAGGCAATCAGCATCGGCGGGACGAGCGCGTCTCCGGCACAGCTGCGGCGCGGGGCGGGGGAGCATTATGACGATAAGGTGAATGGAGAGAGGGAGGGGATCACGAATAAACGTAAAGACGATCCCTGAGGTGTTAACAAGCATACCCGCGTTCGGAACACCGACGAAAACCATTGTTTGCCTGATTAATACCGAGGAACTAATGAAGTTTCCGTGAAAACAAAGTTTGCGATCATACTTTCCACCGCGAGGCGTCCTTCGGATAAACATGATTCTTTGATGTTACCTGCCTCACAAAATAAAGAAATAACTCGTCAAAAGCTTCACGTCTGATTTCCCAACGTTTCCACGTGATAGGGCGACGTTTACCTGTCGTGTTTGCAGATTTTTTGAATTTTTTTTTTTAAGCTGGTTTGTTAATTTTTTCCGAGTTTATGTATAGCGCGCACCGAAGTCAGGTGTTGAAGGTGGCAAACAACCGTCTTAAAATACTGCTGTTATAAACACCTGACGTCGAGCTAAGTTTGCGTTTTACAAATACGTACGAACATTCTTTCACCCAGCCACCATCAGGTAAAGCAACACTGAATATCATGCGAGGACGGTGTTCGAGTTCAAGACACACGGTGGTGGGACGGAATTGTGTGATCGATGTGATAAAAATTCTTCAAAGCGTGAAAATGATGCTCGTTTGATCAAAAATATACGTAACATGTCAAGATACTTTGTTGCTACACCTACATGCCCAGCTGCTGTCTAATAATTTGATCCTGTATGAAAATAATTGTTAAATAATACGAAGCAGCACAAACAAATATACCTAGTTTATACGTATTAAGGACGAAGCAGGGAAATATTGTTTTTATCTGGTTTAATAATAAAATTTCTCATTAACCCGTGCTTAGATACAAGTTTGACCGAAGGATCACGTTACGAGAGTGTATAATTATTAGGTATAGTTATATATTAATAATCAATGTGAGGCACACAATGGAGCGAACGTTTGTCGACGTTGTTCGAACCGCAGTTGATGGAGAATCACGATGTTTTACCGTTGGGAGGAGGCACACCTCGGGTATACGGGTCTTGCGTGCAAACTGACGGGCTCCGACGTGCACCGATTACGCAGAGTACGTATAACAAGCGTGAAAGCACCAGCTAAGCATACCCAGAGAGAAATAGACTTTTCATCTTTTTGTTCCTCTCATTTTTCATGTGAGTTCCCTCTTAAAGCGCAAAGTTAATTTTTCCCTTTTATCCGAAGGCTGTAACTTTGTCATCCAATGAAATAAACTTTTTTTTTGTAATCCCTCTTCAACTCACAAGAGTAGTCGGTGACACGTCACGACAGCGCAGCATCGTAGTGACTTGATTTTGGAACACTTTATGCACTGCATTCTGCGTGATGTCAAGTCCATTAACCCTGTGAATACAAATATTTAGAAAAAAATACGACACGTAATCCTAATCATAAATTGTAATGAATAAAAAGGGCACATCAACATATTTATTTTTGAATGTTCGCATCGAGTTAAACATGCTGGAGATTCAACAAGGATGTGTTAAAAATCACATTTTCTTGCTGGTTCAAGATTTAGGTAGATATAATGAGATGGCGTGAATAAATTAAGATTTTAGGGTCTTGAATTTGAGCTCCTGTCGTGTCGTTTTTTTACATGAATATAAATATATACACGCATACATATGTTGTAGGGACTCCAAGGGCTACATGTTATTTGAGCAAAACCTCAAAACTTCTTCTGGTATCGAGATGAATGGTCTCCCAAGTAATAACAGCATGGATAAAGAAAACATCTACAAACAAGTCGAACAGTGGTCAGAAGTACAAGGCTCTGCATAATCATGACAGACGTGTGTTGTCAAGAATTGTGACTAAAAATCCCAGAAAAACAGCTGCAAAAGCAGGTGCAGAACTGCATAGACATCAAACCCGATTAATTTCTATCAAAAAACTCCTCTTGAGTGGCATAAAATGGAGTTTCATGGCAGAGCTGCCACGCAAACCCTCGTTAACGAAAATAAATGTGTTATCCCACAAAAAGTGAGGCGTGTAACACAAGGACTGGACTTTGGAGCAGTGGAGAAATGTAATATGGTCAGATGAGTCTCCTTCACCCCATTTCCCATAAATAGTACAGTCCATGTTTGGACACAGCCTAAGGATCAATGATATGGGAGAGGTTCTGCAATAATTTGTGGAGCAATCTAATGGAAGGCCAAATGAATCCTACTCTGCCTAGAAAGTCTACACCCCCTTTCAAAATTTTCACCTTTTGTTCCCTTTTACCCTGGAATGAAATTGCATTAAATCAGACTTTTTCCACCTTTATTTACACATCGTACGTAACCCACAACTTCCAAGTGAAAAACAAATTCTACAAATTTCAGAAAATAAATAAAAAATACAAAACTAGAATATCTTGGTGGAATAAGTATCTTGGTGGAATACCAATCAACTTCAAAATCACACACCAAGTTAATTGGCCTCCAGCTGTGTTAAACTGTAACAATCTTGATTGTTTCAGAATATAATCAGCTGTTCCTGAACGTTTCCTCTGCTAGGTAGTGCACTTCACAGCAAAGACTCAACCATGAGTCCCAATGAGCTTTCAAAAGACCCCCAGGATAAACTTGTGAAAAGGCACAGATCAGGGGATGGGTACAAAAATATTTAAAAGGCCTTGAATATGTCCCTTGGAGCACAGTCAACACAATCATTAAGAAGTTGAAGGCGTATGGTACCACCAAGACCCTGCCTAGATCAGGCAGTCCCTCCAAACTGGATGACTAAGCAAGGAGACTCATTAGAGAGGCCACCAAGTGGCCAATGGCAACTTTGAAAGAGCAAAGAGCTACAGGCCTTGATGGCAAAGACTGGTCACTGTGTGCATGTGACAACAATATCCCAAGCACTCCATTACTCTGGCCTGTATGGTCAGGTGGCAAGAAGGAAGCCAATACTAAAAAAAAGCCCACCTTGAGTCCCGTTTGAGGAATGCAAAAAAACACTCAGGAGATTCTGAAGCCATGTGGCAAAAAGTTTTGTGGTCTGACAAAACCAAGATGGAACTTTTTGGCCAAAATGCAAAACATTTCATTTAGCGCAAACTCGACACAGCACATCACACAAAGAGCACCATCCCGACTGTGAATCATGGTGGTGGCAGCATCATGTTATGTTGATATTTCTCATCAGCAGGGACTGGGGCACTTGTTAGGATAAAAGGGAAAATGGATGGAGAAAAATTTGAGAGGAAAACCTGCTGCCCTCTGCAAGAAAGCTGAAATTGTGACTGAAGTTCACCTTTCTGCATGACAACGACCCAAAGCACACGGCCAAAGCTACACTGGAGTGGCAAAGGAACAAAAAGATAAATATCTTTGAGTGGCCCAGTCAGAGTCCAGATCTAAATCCAACAGAAAATCTGTGATATGACTTGAAGATTGCTGTCCATCCATGCTCCCCACGCAACTTCACTGAGCTTGAACAGTTTTGTACAGAAGAATGGACAAATATTGCCAAATCAAGGTGTGCAAAGTTGAGAGAGACCAATCCCAACAGACTCACAGCTGTATTTGCTGTCAAAAGTCCTTCCACCAATTATTAACTCAGGGGGTGGACATTTATCCAGCCATGATATTCTTGTTTTGTATTTTTAATTAATTTTCGAAAATTTGTAGATTTTGTTATCTCTGGAAGTTGTGGGTTACGATGTGTAAAGAAAGGTGCAAAAAGTCTGATTTAATGTAATTTCATTCCAGGGTATGAGAGAACAAAAGGTGAAATTTTTGAAAGGGTGTATACACTTTTATGGCCACTGTGTGTGTGTGTGTGTGTGTGTGTGTGTGTGTGTGTGTGGTTGTGTGTGTGTGTGTGTGTGTTGCTAGATATATATATGTATATATCACACACACACGCTCACACATACATATATATATATATATACCATAATATATTATAATATACACACACACATACATATAGAAAAACACAGTATATATATTATATATTATAATATAATATATTATATATATATTATACATATATATATACACACACACTACATATATATATATATATATATATATATTATATATATACACCCACTCACATACATATTATATATATTATACACACACATACATATATGAATATATATATATTATATATATATTATACACACACACACACACACACAAACACAACCACACACACACACACACACGCACACACACACACACTATGTACGAGGTGTGTTCAAAAAGTATCCAACCTTAATTTTTTGTGCGTAAACAAATGAAGCTAGGGAAGCGTGGTTTGGTGCACATTGTAGGCGATCCTAATTCGTATGCGTGAATATTTTCCCGCCTGCAGAAGCTGTCAGTCGCCGACAGACCGCCGATGAGTGAGGAAGTGTAGTGAGCGCCGTCGGATTTTCGTTTTTGACAAAATGACTGAAAACTTGAACAACGCTACAGCATCAAATTTTGTGTAAAGCTTGGCGATTCAAAGTGGAAATGATCCGCAAGATTCAACAGGCCTTCAGGAATGAAGCAATGGGCACCACACAGATAAAGAGTGGTACAACCGCTTCAAAGATGGTCGCACATCAGTGGAAAGTGAAGCACGTTCTGGTAGGCCCTCAACATCCTGAAATGAGATCGTCATTGACCAAGTGAGGACCCTGCTGATGCAGGATCGTCGAATCACGATCAGAGAACTTGCAGACGAGGCGGCGTCAGCATTGGATCCGTTCATTCCATTGTGACTGAGCATTTGGGCTTAAGGAGAATCTCAGCGAAGTTCGTGCCAAAGCTGCTAACGATCGAGCAGAAGCAACTCCGTTGGAGATCGCACAGGACATGCTGGAGACTGTGAACAGCGATCCCAACTTCAACACAGTGATCACTGGCGATGAGACCACAGTGATCCGTCATTTTGTCAAAAACGAAAATCCGACGGCGCTCACTTACACTTCCTCACTCCTCGGCGGTCTGTCGGCGACTGACAGCTTCTGCAGGGGAAAATATTCACGCATACGAATTAGGATCGCCTTCATACGTGCACAAACCACGCCTCCCTAGCTTCATTTGTTTACGCATGAAAAATTAAGGTTGGACTTTTTGAACACACCTCGTATATAAGCCGGTAGGCGGCGATGGGTCGCCGAGCATGGAAACGATAAGATATAGAGCAAAATTGATGTCATATAGCGGATAGGGAATCACCTTAAGATTATGCATATCAAATTTCATCCAGTTCCATCTACTGATAACTACTCGGTATCCATTTGAATGAAAAGTACCGAAAATGGGTTTGAAATCGGAAATCCCAAAGTTCGAGGGGTGCTGTGGGTGAACAAAGATCTAAATCGAAAATCCGGCTCGATCCTTTGTGCACAATGTATTCCAGACGATTAGTGTAATTTTCATGACCATCCGACCATAACCCTAGGAGGAGTAGCATTTGGCGCGAAGGCACCTCCAGCTCTCGCATATTATGGATTTTTGCACTAATTGACCTTTGAACCCTGACCTAAGCGAAATCGGTCAATATGTCCTGAGGCAAAGTTGTAGTACTCATTGAGTACCATGACCCTGCAAAGTTTCATTCGTATCAATGCACTCACCTGGTCGCTAGAGGGCCTTCAATTTTCGCCAATTTTCGTGCATACCCTAATTGTAGGGGGCGCTGCGGTAAAGTATTCCATATATCACAAAAACCGGAATATATTTGATAGAGCATCACCTGTAAAAATTCGTGCCAAATTTCTTAACTCTACGTGGGATAATGGCTTTCGGAATTGATTTCGCGTGAAGGGACCGATTTTGAAGGTTTTCGGTTGTTGCTAGGGAACCAAAGCGTCCTCAACCATCACAATTTCCAAAGCACTAGGTCATAACATGTACCTACCACCTGAGTTTGGTCAAAATCCGCCCACGTTTACTACCAATTATGCTGATGACAAACGAACAAACATCCAAACAAACAGACAGAATTACTGACAATAAGGGTCACCTATTTCGGCGACCCAATAAACATCCAAACAAACAGACAGAATTACTGACAATAAGGGTCACCTATTTTGGAGACCCAATATATAATATATATATATATACACGTTGTTCGTCTTTCGGCTGTCCCGTTAGGGTCGCCACAGCGGATCATCCGTTATGATCCGCATACTGATTTGGCATAGGTTTTACGCCGGATGCCTTCCTGACGCAACCCTGGTTGCGTCTTATGACACAGGGATAAGGATTGGGTTTCGCCATGATTCCGGGCTGCCTACACCCTCATAGCGCGGCCCAGCGCAGAGCTCCCGTCCTCAAGCGATCCTCAACCCAAGCCTCCGAGTAGCGGATTACAGCGCACGCACTACGCCCGTGATATATATTATATATATATATATTATATATATATATATATATATATATATATATATATATATATTGGTGGTCGCTAGACTACCGTTATTCTCAGGTTTTCCGTCTCTCTGTATGTATGTAATGGACAGCTCTGTAGGCAGGGAAGTCACCGTTTTTGATGAAACTTGACTGGTAGGTTCATACCAGGATCTAGTTTTATGCTTTTGAGCACCGTTGCTATGGTCACCACCGTTGCCGAGCAACGGGACTTTGACATTTTTGAAAAAATCCGAAAAAATATTTATATATATATTTTTCGAAAATCAACAATCGGCTTCCATTCCATTTCATGTGTAACCATAAACGCATCGAGTTTCATCTAAAGATCTACGACTACTATTGACTGCCCCAAATTATTCTTCACTTGTCGAGTCAGCTGAGAAAGCCGTTTTTGGCCCATCTTTCACGACTAGTTGGCCAGGCTGTCCTTCGA
>CM068955.1:35805192-35816411 GCA_035128595.1 Eptatretus atami
AAGGTGGCAAGAATTTGTAATTTGTTCAGGGTGTTGGCAATAACTCACCGACTTGTCGTGAAAGACACCGTGGGATCTTTAATGTCCAACGACCAGTGCTGGCAGACAGTTCCTCTGGCTTGACGTCCTTCCAATGGACGGCACACACACTGATGCCTCGCCCTGTATGTGAAACACCAGGATGACCTAGATTCTAACCCAGAATGGACAGCTCAAAGGCGAGTGTGTCCAGCTCTAGGCTATCCTGCCAGGCAATGTCTCATCTAAAGATAAGGAATATTTTAAATCATAACATTGCTTTGGTTGTTTGGAATTCCAGATCTATTCCCGCTGTCTTTATCAAAGTTATTTTTCTCCCTGTTCATATATTATCATCACTCCATTTATTTGTTTATGGCTGCACTGTCTTAGTATTAATACCATTTGTGACTCTGCATTATAAATCAGATTTTATATATAAAATATGCCAACACACTTTAGAAATATATATTTTGCAACAAATTACATTCTAAATGGCAAATTGAAGGAACTTGAATTTCCTTTTCTCAGAGAATAATGTGCGTATGTTGTTAAACAATTTGATTTTAGGGCTCTCATCGCTACAATTATACGGAAATCAAATGCACGAATATTTAACAGTTTTTTCCACTGTGATCTGAACTGCAGGTGATGTATATAAAAGCAAGCTGCCTCTGTGGCCATAAGAACTACTTTCACTTTGTTGACTTCCAACACTCCCAGGTACAATAAATGATCAGTAAATCTGTAGCCTTACAGAGATTTAATAAGGGATATATATATATATAATATATATAATATATATATATATTATATAGTATATATATATATCTATATATATAGTTAGAGCCTGGTGTTGCGCAGTGTTAGGGCAGCGGCTTGGGATCCAAAAGGTCCTGAGTTCAAGCCCTGTTGGGCACTGAATTAATACACCAGGGAGGTTGACTCAGCCTGTCATCCTTCGAGGTCGGCGAATGAGTACAGTATACTGGGCCGGTGTATACCCGGTTAAAATAGGTGTATCATATCCCTGTGGCGCAGGGTTGCGTCAGGAAGGGCATCCGCGTAAAACATGTGCCAAATCACTATGGATCATACGGATGATCCGCTGTGGCGACCCCTAACGGAGCAGCCGAAGAAGAAGAGAAGAAAGAAGATATAATATAGTTATATATATATATATAGTATAACATTATAGATAATATATATATATACTATATATAGTGCTATATATATATATATATATATGTATCATATATATATGTTATATATATATATATATGTATGTATAATATATATATATAGTATATATATATATATATATATATATATAATATATATATATATAAGTATCGCTCGATAGAAAGTTTAACCCCTTTCCAAATTTCCACGTTTTGTTGCCTTGTAACCTGGAATGAAATTGCATTAAATCAGATTTTTCCCACCTTTATTTACACATTGTAACTCACAACTTCCAAGTGAAAAACATACTCTCAATTTCAGAAATTAATTAAAAATACAAAATTAGAATACTTGATTGGATAAGTGTCCACCCCATTATAATATCAATTGTAAATTAGCTCAGGTGAAACCAATCACCTTCAAAATCACACACCAAGTTAATTGGCCTCCACCTGTGTTAATTTTGCAGTGATTCTGATGTTTTCAGAATAAAATCAGTTGTTCCTGGAGGTTTCCTCTGCTGCGTTGTACATTTCTTAGCAAAGACGCAACCGTAAGCACCAAGGAGCTTTCAAAAGACCTCCGGGATAAAGTTGTGGAAAGGCAAAGATCAGGCGATGGATATAAAAATATTTCAAAGGCCTTTAATATCCCTTGGAGCAAAGTCAAGACAATCATTAAGAAGTGGAAGGCATATGGTACCACCAAAACCCTGCCGAGATCAGGTCGTCCCTCCAAACTGGATGACCAAGCAAGGAGCAGACTGATCAGAGAGGTCACCAAGAGGCCAATGGCAACTTTGAAAGAGCTACATGCCTTTATGGCAAAGACTGGTTACTGTGTGCATGTGCCAACAAAACCACAAGCACTCCACAAGTCTGGCCTGTACGGTATGGTGGCAAGAAGGAATCTTTTACTCAAAAAGCCCATCTTGAGTCTCGTTTGAAGTATGCAAAAACACCACTCCAGAGATTCTGAAGCCATGCAGCAAAAAGTTTTGTGGTCTGACGAAACCAAGATGGAACTTTTTGGCCTAAATTTAAAACGTTACATTTGGTGCAAACCCAACACAGCACATAACCCAAAGAACACCATCCCTACTGTGAAGCATGATGATGGCAGAATCATGTTTTGGGGATGTTTCTCATCAGCAGGGACTGGGGCACTTGTCAGGATCGAAAGGAAAATGGATGGAGAAAACACAGAAAAATCCGAGAGGAAAACCTGCTGCTGTCTGCAAGAAAGCTGAAATTGGGACAGAAGTTCAACTTTCAGCCTGGCAACGACCCGAAGCACACAGCAAAGCTACACTGTAGTGGCTAAACAACAAAAAGACAAACGTCCTTGTGTGGCCCAGTCAGGGACCTGCCATAAATCCAACAGAAAATCTGTGGCCTGACTTGAAGATTGCTGTCCACCAATGCTCCCCACACAACTTGAAAGAACTTGAACAGTTTTGTACAGAAGAATGGGCAAATGTTGTCCAATCAAGATGTGCAAAGTTAGTAGAGACCTATCCCAACAGACTCACAGCTGTAAATTGCTGTCAAAGGTGCTTCCACCAAGTATTAACTCAGGGGCTGGACACTGATCCAATCAAGATATTCCAATTTAGTATTTTTAATGAATTTTATGGAATTTGGAGAATTTGTTTTTCACTTGGAAGTTGTGAGTTATGATGTGTAAATAAAGGTGGGGAAAGTCTGATTTAATGCAATTTAATTCCAGGCTAGAAGGCAATAAAAGGTGAAAATTTTGAAAGGGGGTGTAGACTTTCTCTAGGCACTATATGTGTATATACAAGGCGAGTCACAAGTCATGTCCAAAATGATTTTTTCAAATCTTATCATGTGTGTTCAAATTGTGCTCCCTGGAGTCGAGAACAAATGTTAATATGACAAACAAAGCTGTCTCGCATTCGGTAGGATTTGTGGTGTGATTGCTGCACATTGTGTTTGAACTCTTCCAAAGGTTTTGGGCATCCTTCATATACCCGCACCTTTAAATAACCCCAAAAAGTTCTACTTTTTCTGATGGTTTATACCTCAATGGGGTCAGCCATCTCTCTTAATTATCTCAAGCATAAATATAATATAAACAAGAGATAAAAATTCACAGTGGACATGACATGACTTATGACGACTCACCGACTGATATTAAAGATCGGTACCTTCTGGGTGACGTAGAAAGCAGAAATTTTGCACGCCGATGGACATCGAAGCTGATACACTGGGAAAAAAATCACAGAACCATTGGAAAGCGTCCATAAATGAAAATATAAATAAATGAAAAAAAATGAAAACAAATAAATGGAAAAAAACAAGTGCAGGTGAGCGACCCAAGACAATGGGGAAGCATGGTTCATTATTGCTTACAATGTGTAAGCATATTGCACGTGTGTGTGTATATGTATATGAATAGTATATATACATATATATGTATATGTGATACTATATAGTTATATGTATATGTGTATATGATCGGTGGAGGAAAGCGTGAGGGCACGCCCCCTTCGAGAGGCTTCTCCAAGAAGCTCGAAGGAGGCAGGGCGAAAACGGGCGGGGCGAAGGCGGAGTCCCGCGCGATAAAAGACGGAGACGGCGGCGCAAGGAACTCCCTCAGAGGCTCCCTGAAAAGCTCCCTCAGAAGCTAACAGCTCTGCATCATTTCTTTGGTTGATTGCTATATGTCATTTTCATTACTGTATGACTTAAATACGTGCTCCCGTGCTTGTCTGTGTGTGGTGTGAATAAAAATGCTGCTTATTGAACTGTTCCCGCTCTGCTCCGTCTCTTTCCTTTTTTATTGACCCTCCATCTTGCATCACGGAAAGGGGTTCGTAGTGGCGTTAATACGCCGTAATTAATTGGAGAAGGTCCATGCCTTCGCACGACACCAGCTCAACAGGCGGGCATAAAGATGAAGCGCAGTACGACCACCGGAGCAGGTGAGCAAATACCCACCGGGGGCGAAGATTTGGTTCTTTAACCCCGGCGGAGAAGGGCAGATGCCCGAAGCTCACCTCACCTTGGCAGGGCCGGGGTCGTCCTGGCGCAAATCAGTGACGGTCCTAAAAATTAAAATGGACCAGGGGCCTTTCCCCGGATCGTCCACGCGGACCGCCTGAGACCTTACAAGGGCACCTTATGCCCTCATGGATATGTCTTGCCGGAGTCGGTGCTGGAACAGCCGCTCCCGCAGAGCGCAAGCTCTCAGAGCCTTGCAACGAGTTCACAGCCCAGTAGGGAGGATGAGATCCCCCCTGAGAATAAGGATTTGGGGACAGTGACAGACTTTGATGTTAGCGGGACGTAGCTTAGCTAAGCAGATTAAAAGGACGTGCTGAGTTTAAGGATACGGGAGCACGAGTTAGTTAGGGAATTAGTCAAGCAGGATGGCGAGATCAGCGAGGGTGTGTTGAAGAGGTGAGACATGGTGAGTGAGTGAGCCAGCGGGTCTGTGTGTATGAGCGAATGGGAATGCATGGTGCGATGAGTGATTGGGGGAGTGACTCCCGCCCAAGGACCCGGTCAGTGTAGAGTGAGTTAGTCGGGTTAGTCAAATGACAAAATGGAGGTCGTTTTGCTGTTGGTGGGAGAGTAGGCTCGAAACCCTTTGGAGGGTGCAGGAGCCCGTTGACGGGCTGGAGCGTTGCTGCGAAAGGTGAGTATCGTGATGGTACCCCGCTAGTCGGCCGTGGTAGGCCAAGGCCCGGGGGGGCGGGATAGCATAGTGGGCACGGTGCACCCGCATGTGGGGGGCCGGCCATTAGCCGCCGGGCAGTGCATTCACGGCACCCAGGAAGGGGCCTGGCCAGCCTGCCAGTAGCGTTTCAGGGGAGTCGCCATGGAGGGCACTCCCCGGTGTTTAGGCTGGTAGCTCGGAGCAGTGTAGTGCCCGGGGTGCCATCGTCAGGAATCGGCAGAGGTAGTGCCTGCCAAGGAGCCACGCCCCAGCCCTGAGACCGTGTAGGGCACGGAAGGAAAATTGGGGGGCGAGGCCCAAAATTGTGAGGACACCAACACAGGCGACGGAATCTTGGTTTAGAACCGATAGGTTAAGCGAGAGGCGCTTGTTGGAAGCCGGGTAGTTAAAGTTAATGGATAGGTATAGGAAGTGTACCCTCCGCACCATCCATCCCTTCGCTCTGGTGTGGCGCTGGACCCACTTTGGGTTAGATCGCTGAATCTGGGGAGGCCATCCTTGAGGCTTGGTTGGCCTCGCACAAGACGCTAGCTCTCCCTTATTCCCCTCCGGGAAGGGAACGTAGGGTTGGGAGTAGGCTAGGGAGATAGTTAGCCGAACAAGGACGTTAAAGGGTTATGGACGAATTTAGTGGGGAAATGAAAATAAAAACAAAAAAAAATAAGTTGGGGCTAAATTGGTTTTTACAAATAAGGGTGATGGACAGAGACAGCAAAGGCGATAGTGGGAGGAGAACAGTAGGCAGGTCCGAGCCCGCCCTCTGAGTGGCCAGCACCACCGCACTCCCTCCACCAACCTCCATCTCAAGGCAAAAGGCTGGCCAGCTTCATCTGCTGGCTGTTTGCTTCAAGGCAAGGCCGCCCACTTCATCGGCTGGCTGTGTTTTGCTACGAGGCCTGTACCGGCCGATCGTCAGCAGCTGTTTACTGCAAGGCCTGTGCCGGCCGGATCGTCTGCTGGTGTTTTGCTTCAAGGCCTGTGCCGGCCCACTTCATCGGCTGCTGTGTTTGCTTCAGCCTGTGCCGGTCGATCATCTGCCGGCTGTTGCTACAGTGGCCCTGTTTTGCCATGCCTTGCCTGTTCACCTTTGCCATGCCATGCCCACTGCCACATCATCAGTTTGCCCCCGTTCAATTTTGCTTTGCCCCCCTTGTCAATGCCATGTGCGCCAGGATCACCGCAACAGTTTGCAAGCTGAAGAACTGCCCGCTGGCAGCTACAACACGGCCTGCACCAGCAGCCCGGCGCACCGTTGTTTGTTGCGTTCATCCATCCATCCATCCATCTGCACCACGGGACTGCATTGAGCAGCCGTGCACCGTTTTGTTGCTTGCGTCAGTGCCCGTCAGTGTTCTGCAGGACTGCCTTGCAGGAGCCGCACCAGAGACTGCGTTTGTGCAGCCATCACCTTGTGTTCACTGGGTTATTTTAAAAGGGGAGGCCTTGGACTGCGTCGAGCAGCCGGCCACGTCCCTGTCACTGCATTGAATGAGCCAGAGACTGCATGCGAGCAGCCTGGCTCCCTGTACGTTTCTCTTTGCAGAGTCCATTGATCCTGGCCATGGAGTAGTGTAAATTATAAGGTTAAAGTGTTAAGTTGTATTGTAAATATGAGTGCGCCCCCGGCATGTCTTCTTAGCGCCGCAATTTTATTTAAGTCGTCTGAGTGAGTGTTTGTTTAGTTAGTTACTCAGCCCGTAGGTTATTTATTTTGGGGACACGAATACCATGAATGTCGCACTCAGGGATCCGAAGGTAAAACGTACTCGGGGAGAACTACACATGATGGCACACGAGAATTTGACGACTCGGGACGAGTCTGTAAAAAGGGAGGGGTAGTTTACGGCTGTGGAAATTCGCATTACACCATAAAGGGCTGTAGGTGAGATATCTTGATAGGCATGTGTAGTTAGCCCTAACCCGTTGTATAGAGGGAATTATGTGATCTATTTTTTTTTACTTTTGGTTGGAAGCGCATTCTCATTCTTAAAAAAAAAAAAAAAAAAAAAAAAAAACATATATAATATAATATATATAATATATGAGTGGTGTCTGCGGGTTTAATCCCAACCTGGATGGATGAAAAGCTCCTCCCTTGAAGGCCTACAGCCGAGACTCGGAGATTAATGCGCGCGTGGGAAGGGACGCAATGGCGGAGGTGGAGGAGCACAGCACACGGCGCGCTGCACCAGGACAACACAAGGGGGGTTTATACTTTAACCCCACTGCAAATACATGGATACAGATTCTTAAAAGGAACAAATTTAATGGAAATAAACAAGTATTTACAAAGGACAATAATTCAAAAGGTAATGATAACAATGAAGTAAATAAATCCGACAGTCGAGGCGCCCGTTCTATACACATGTGCAGACCTGCACAAGAAAAATGGTGCCTCGTTGCTTCTCTCGTAGCGGGACAAACGCACGTCAGGCAATCTGCGAGCGGCACTCCACACCAAGGCTCAGAGACCCAGTGTAACGGCTTCATGTGCCGATCGTCCTCACCAACCAAACCAAAAGCCAAAGGCCAGCATCTTGCTTTACCACACGAGCCAAATCACCTAAACATGAATACAAGAATTGTGCTGTCCTCCTCAGGCGTGCACATACCCTCCACTCTCTCCTCTCAAAAATGCACAACCAACCCTTCCTCTTCGATCACGCCTAACCAATCCTCCGCCTCCGGGGCGTGGCTTGCTCGCACGAAACCCGGGAAGGCGAGGCTTCTGCCTGCTTGGCTAGCTTCTGACGTCATGCCCATCAATCATCAGCCTCAGGGGCGTGACTTCGCCCACCGTCACCCTTGGAGACGGGGCTTCTGCCTGCTCGGCACGTTTGCTCGTTACTCCTCATGGTTTTGGTTATCAACTATAAAGACATAGGAAAAAGTCGCAAGGGGCAATTACATAATGGGGAACTTATTCTTACTCCCTAGATAATTAACACCGCACCACCCTCCGTGTGGTGACACGTGATACTTAAGCTCACAGGTTCCCTACTTAGTTACATCGAGATGCCTTCTACACATCCACGGACCAAGCAACTCTACATAAAGCTATATTCCCTATTAAATTCCTCAATGTACCTCCACAACAGTAACAATAAATATATATATATATATACACAGTATATCTATAATTTTTTTAATGCTCAATTTTATGAGATGTAGGCGGCTGTAGCTCTGCTAAGCTCATGCCTCATAGGCAGAAACAATTTAACTGTTTTGTCAGAAGAGCCTTTTTAAAATTTAATTTTCGTGGTTGCTCCCAGAACTGTTTTGTGTACCACAGACAGGTTAATGTGTGGCAGGCATTTCCTGTTAGTCAGAATGCATGCACCAATAGCTTCTGTGGCACTTGCTTCCTGGTACACACTACGGTAATGGCGTCTGATCTCAATATATAATCCCATGCCTCACCACTGTAAGGGTTGTGGGTCAGATAACTCTGAACCCAAAAGTCTATAAAAAGACCACGGATGCTGTCGACAACCCTAACCTCTGGCCAGATCTTCGCATCCAGGGTCAGATTACCATACCTGTGAGATGAACGAAGCAGATGGGGAAACGTGCCTGCGACTATGTAGATGCTACGAAACAATGTTATGTGTCGCACCATTATTAGCTAATGAGCCAATTGGTACTTGAGCCACAACTCACAGAAGCGTTATCTCAAACCAAACCCGAGCAGGATAGGTCAAGACACGATAATAAAACTTCCATACACTTTGTTACAATGAGCAATTGAGCGGGAAATGATGGGAGGAATTGCGGTTGGGGAATTCAAATCTGGGAAACTGGCGAGAGAATTCAAAGAAGGGAAAAGCAAAGCATCCTTACTGTAATTCACAGACATGTGCATGTGTGTGCGTGCGTGCGCACGTGTGTTGGTCGCACTACTCCCACAGTTCTAGACCGATTACATTCAGACTTGCTACATCGGATTAGCATGACCACAATTAGTGCAGAGGGGTGTTTTTATCTTTGCCAGTGGTCTTTGAGTAGGGGGTTGGGGAGGAGTAAATTCTCTATGTAAATGTGTATCGTGTAGTGCCGCTCCAGGTGGGAGAGAGTATTACAAGTACTCACCCTTTACAGTACAGTATTCCTGTCTCCACATTTTCCAGTGCAGTGAGGTGTTTTGAATTCTAAGCAGTAGGTATGTTCTTCATGCACGCTGATTCACTTCATGCACATAGTAAGTGTGTACGTTTTTAATTCTTTATGAGCGTAACCCGGGTTATTTTTTATTTATTTTCAGGAGCGATTGAGGCAGCTGTTAGTTGCCTATACACCGCCCAGAGGTATGTGTCA
Organism: Eptatretus atami; assembly: GCA_035128595.1. Lineage (NCBI taxonomy): Eukaryota > Metazoa > Chordata > Myxini > Myxiniformes > Myxinidae > Eptatretus > Eptatretus atami. The sequence continues at coordinate 35,814,412 of CM068955.1, forward strand.
GATGAACGAGTTGCATGCTTGGAACAAGATCGCCCGTAGGGCGGGTACTCTGCTAGTATTTTATAATTTGCAACACTCATACATTCCCCTTGTCCCCTACACAATAATACCCACCCTCAGATGCCTTATTACTAAGACTTATCACCTGTACACTACAATGGATCCAGACACATGAAGGAAAAACACAGAGAGTTCTGGAAGACGGATAAATAATTAGAAGTATAAAATAGATAGTGTGGGGTTTATTTCTTACTCCAACGTACCTTTTGCAACCCAAGTTGCGGCTGCAATTACCCCGTGACTCGGCGGTTCGCTCAACTTCCACGCACCTCCTCCTGGTCAATCCCCTCCACTCAGACAGTGCCCAATTGTATGGGGTCGCTTGTACCCATGCCAAACGCAATGGTCTGCGTGGCTGCAGTTTCTCATGCGGAGATGCGAGGGGAGGCCATGATTTTGGCAACTTGCTGGTAACCGGGGTGCATGAACAGCGTGCCAGAGGCAGGGTATGTCATGTGTAAAACTGTCTATGCCATCCTTCTTTCCTCCTCCCATTTCCTCGGCCTGGCATCCCCTCATTGGCGCAGGGTTTGCGGGGGTGGTGTAGCAGCCCGTGATGGTTGTTGGTGGGGTACCACTTCCGGCGCTGTGGCAGCACCTGATTGGAGCAGCCGTGCTGCAGAGGCGTCCCTCCTGCAAGGAGTGGGGGTGGCAGGGGGGCTTTGTGACTTGCACTCATTTACTTTGTAACTGCATTCGCCTCCCTTGAGATCGCGTTCATGTCTCTGCTAAAGAAAGAGGCATGTGAGTATCTGTGAGTTATAGTATGTTTTTGCAAGATGTAGAGGATAGAGAAAGTAGCGAGGATGAAAGAAACACAACTTAGAACTCACTCACAACGCACATCTATCCACATGCACATGATATAACTTTAATGCTAAACAGAATACTGCGATATAAGTGACTCCAATCCGACGTGTATGAGTCTTTATTCTCCCAGGAGGTGCATGATGTCCTCACCGGACTCACGACGAGAACAATATAATTTGAAATACATACTCTTTACAGAGCACTGGTGCTGCCGAAACCGAAACAGTTTCTTGGCCAGGGTTATACTGAGTGGAGCAGGGGAGAGAAGGGAGGTAGGGGTGGTTGAGGGTGTGGAGTAATTTACTTTTGCCTTGACTTTATTGACTTGAGAAGAGGGGAGAACCTGCATTGCTTGACTTGCTTTGAATACAGTTCATTTCACAACTTAAAATTTGCTTAAAACCAAATGTTAATGTTATTAATAAATAATTGGATTTCATCATCCGTCGACAAATTCAATTTATTACGTACAAAGTTTTTCGAAGTATTGTTTCATTATATGGTTGGAAAAGAGTTGTTACTCGCCTGAAATAAACTTTATATATACCCTGGGAACATGAAAAAATATAATTAGACAACATTTCGAACCCTAACTTCACACTTAAGCCTGTATCTCACTGGGCTGCGACAGCTCGCGACAAAATGCGAACGGGATTCTCCAAAATGTCTGGAAACGTTCGTGGTGGTTCTCAATTTCCTCGCGTGAGTCGCAGGACGTCGCTCTGGTGTCGCTGGAATTTTGAACATGTTCAAAAAATTCGTGCGACAAATTTGATCTCAAAATAGTCACAGAGTCGTCGCAGTTGTCTCGAACTGGTCTCGAACCCTTCTCAATTTAGTTTCCATGAGTCAGAAGGTGCGACAAATGTGACATGCAATGTAATGTAGATAGATTCACAATAGTTAAATCCAGATATGACAAAAAACAAACAAACAAAAAAAAAAACTCATAGTCCATATTGTAAAACCAGCATTGTCTGTCCTCTTTCTCTCCTGTTCTGAGTAATGGCCTTCAATGCAAACTTTTCACTTTCCCACCATTCCTTTCACCTTCCCATCATTCATAAATCACATCACACATATTTTTACATAAATTATGTCACACACAAAATATGGTCACACCCACAAGC
>CM068955.1:35819000-35831509 GCA_035128595.1 Eptatretus atami
GCATTTGTGTGAATGCAGTATTTGTCCGATTTTTCTCACCTTTTAATGAAACTGAAACTATCTTAACGACTATAAAAAATGAAATCAGACGGTGAATTGGACAAGATTTCGCCTTGAGGGAGTCTGAAAGGACTTTATATTTTACAGGCCTTAATTTCAACTAAATGCATTTTTATCAAAAAACGCAAATTTTCTTCACATTTTTTGCATCCGAAAATTGCACCATCTTAACGACTACAGGAAAATGAAATCCGGTATCGAATTAGAGTTAGGATAAAGCCATGATAGTGCAAGAAAGTGCGAGCCTTTCAAAAGAAGCTCCAAAGAGGGAACAAAATGGCGGCGAGTTGATTTTGAAGCTTCTCCCTGAACTGAGAATCCCCTCCCTGAACAACTGAGGAACCCGGCGTTGCCCTGGATAAATTTCACATTATTTCCCCAGTTTGAATAAATTGTTTATTGACAAAAATGATTTATGTTAAAGCATCTGGATACACTATGTTTGCATTTTTTTCCAGTGGGAGCAAAGATGAAGAAACGACTTAGTGTGGGCAACTCTTGACATGGTAACGTAAAGCTGACCGTGGGAAAAACAGGGAGTTCCGAGATGGATTCCGGCAGTTTTTAAAGGTTGTCCTTGAGATTTATTAATTTACATAGCGAAGGAAAGACGGATGGGGAATTGAAGTCCTTTAAATTGGAATGGTATTTCCATTGGAATCAAAGGATTCCGTGGGATAAAAACATCTTCATCTTTTGCACATCCAGTGATGATGGTAGCCTCAATTACATTGGGAATCAATGATTTGATAACCAGTCGAGTTCCATTGCAGAGCTTAGGAGGATCTAAGTTTCTGAGCAAAATGATTTGGAGCTCCTACTTTTAAGGTGAGGTTGTGAGGTGGAATTCCAGGAGGCTCCAAGGAGTTCAGGAATTCCACAGGGCACTGGACTGCTTGATCTTGATCAACCACAGTGTCAATGCTTTTGTATTATTTTTGTTCTGGAGAAATTTGCTGGAGGATCTGGGTGTTGATGGCATTGACCGAATCATTTCTTGGGTGCCAAAATGGCTCTTTCACAAAGCCATTTATGATCCCTGAAGTAGTGTTCCAGGTAAGGATAAACTTTGACCTTCAGTTCGTCAATGCTTTTGACAATATTGAAATAGTTCGTTGAAAATGAGAGGTTCCCGTGCCAAATTTGAGACAAACAAACAGACAGGTTGACCGACTCTGTGTTTACATTCTCCATCCCAGAAGAGGTTCCCATGCCAAATTTGGTAGCTCTAGGTCAAACGGTTTGCGCTTACATAAAGGACAGACAAACAGACATGCCAATATATATATATATATATATATATATATATATATATATATAATATATATTACATATTGGGTGGTCCAAACCGTTACAGTAAAAAATGATGTTGGTCAAATTATTTCTCCACATACCTTATTTTTGTCCACTCGGGTTAACTTACACATGTGTGGAATTTGAGCTCGATTTGTGGATATTTAGAGGTCACCCCAAGCATGATCCATATATATATATATATATATATATATATTGGTTGCCAAATAGTTACACGTTTTGCCTCATGATCACAGGGAACTCTTTGAATCGCACTGTTAGGAAAAACTACCCTAACCTAACAAAGGAAAAGATGGTCCAGAACCTACAGCGTCACACGTTACCTGACTGTCCTCGGCGGCTACAGATCAAGGATAAAGGGGAACACCTCAAGTTGGAGGACCTTGTGACAAAAAGGACCAGTTCCTTCTTTGATGTTTTTATAGAAGGTGGAATACCAACCTCTCAAACATTCTTGAAGAAACCTCCTGGTCAGTGGACAGCATGATCCATTGTACAATGACCTACGGGCTCGGTCCTTTCAGCTCAAAGTAGTAAATGACACTGTGGAACCGGGCATCAGCCTAATTCAAAAATATAATGAAACGACCAGAAACAATTCCTGCTTAGACTGGTATCAAACCACCATAAGATGATCCCGCTCTCAGACTAGGCAGCAGTACAATATATAAATTGTTACGTTACAAACATTTGTATCATATATATGTGGGACCCTGATTTCGGAATAAAATGGGGTGACCCTAAATATTGTTTTCTTGAAGAAAAATTTTGTGTGTCTTTAGTTATATATGAAGGCATAAAAATAGCCTTGTGGAGAGAGGAAATGTGTTCATTATTTTTTCTGGAACCACTATAATATATATAATATATGTAATTGATATATATTATTATATATATTTATTTATAAAAAGTGGACTATTTGAACGTTTTCATGTAGAAAATTACAAAAGGTAGCAAGTTCAGTCATCAATTGATGGAAAGCATACACCGTGCGATTTTCAAATCACGCATACTGCTTGTAATTGACATTTTCACTGTGTGCTCCACCTCTGTTCAAGCTGGCTTTGATCCTGACTTGTCTGCAAGTGGCTGGAGTGGTAGCCTGATGGTAGTCCTCCACCTCCTGCTTCAGGACAGCCATGGTTCAAGGTTTGTTGGCGTAATCTTGACCTCTGGCAATACCTCAAAATAAAATAAAAATCCACTGGATTCAAATCTGGGCTGTGGGGCGACCACTCATGTGCTGTGCCGAGGCTGATGACATGATTCCCAAACAGCTGGTGGAGCAAGTCAATGGTTTCACTGGCGGTGTGCGGTGGGGGCAGTCAATGAACTAATCACAACCATCATCATGTCCTGCATGACCCAAGCAAATCTGAGTTGGTTTGGCGACAGTAGTTGAGTGAGATCAGCGTGGAATCGGCAAAAGAAAAACACACGTGGAACCGCTTGCCATTGACTCATCGCCTTACCATTGGCATCCTTGAACCATTACAGTCCCAGCATACCCCATCATGGCATTCAATGCACAGAAGCATGTGGACTTGGGGCCCTTGAAAGACATTTCAGACACCTCCCCAGGAGGCTCAGCACCCAGAAGATGTTGTTGTGATTGCTGATAGCTCCATTAAAATGGAAGTGTGCTTCGTCACTAGACCACAAGGAGTTGATATTTGGGTATCTTTCTGTTCGGTCAATGAACTAATCACAAATTGTTACTCGGCTTGCCATGTCATTCAGGGTTAGTTTATGCCTTACAGATATGATGTAGGGGTAGAGCTTGAGTTCAGAAATGAGAATGCGCCACACAGATGAGGCTGAGATCGTCAGTTCTCGGGAACGCCGACAGTAAGATTTCTTCAGACTTTTGAGAGCAGAATCTCTCACAAGATCAATGTTCCTTTAGTTCTTGGTAACACTTGGTGGGCAGTCACTGTTGCCTTTGTTTTGATTTTTCACGTTTCCATGTGCTTGGAGGTGCTCCACAAACTGCTGAATGCTCCCAATGGAAGGTCCATTACGGGTGTGAACATTGTAATACTGACAGTATCGTCGGCGCACCTGCACGTAGGATTTTGTCTGAAACCACAAAGTCACGATTTTCACTTTTTTTTCCACTGTGAACACCATAGTTGACGTAGGGTCCTACTGACTACTTGTTAGAAATGGCATACCACCACCACCATAATCTGCAAAAGAGAAGGGTATAGCATTAGAAACGACAGAATATCAGGCTGCTCAAATAGTCCACTTTTTCTGAAGCACATTGCAGATGAATAAACGTTTGGTCGTTCAAAAAATTTCAAAATAGCATAAGAAAGAATAGACATTGTCAAAGGTTTTTCAAAAGCTTTTCGTTTTGTAGCTCGTCAGGACACACACAAGAATACCAGATTTGCAGACGCAAAAGAAAATTTATTTGCTCAGACAGTTGGGGATTGGCTCTTCGGACTGTTGCTGACACAAACATACACATCATGGCGTTGAGGCACCAAGGAAACCCGAGACCTCACATGTTAATGGATCCAGGTCAGAGCAAACACAGTGTTTGCACAAACTCTTTTTGTTTGCAAAGAACAGGAGTTTGTGTGTTTATAAAGATGGTTTCAAGAACATGTAATTGTGCTTCAGTCTGAGCACGTACCACAATCTGGAACCGCTTGGCGTGATTGTCTTGGGCACATTCAGGAGGTGCTGACCAATGGCAGAATCACTTTTTTGAGCAGGCATTCTTGTTGGGTTCTTACATGTACGGGATGGTTGTGTACAATCAGTCTCCAAGTTGTTTCGGATTGCCAATGGAATGCGCTGCTTGATCCGATCCTCCAGTCTGAGGGATGTGCGACCTACGTTCCTGGCATCACACCGGCACTGAAAATTCATAAATAACATTGTTCAGTTTTGTGGTAGGGAGCACATATTTATGGACTGTTGGGAGCAATTTGTGGGTAGTAAAAATCACTCTCGTTGCAACAGAGTTGTAACACTGTGAAACCGCCTGCTTCATCAGTTGTTCAAGCTTTGAGAGATTTTGCCTGAAGATAAAGCGGACATTTCTCCTGTCCAAATGCAGTGTCCTCAGACCGAATGGCAGCTTTGTGCTGTAGGAACCCACAGATGAGTTGCTCAGGATAGCCATTGTTACGGAGAATGGTTTTAATGCGCTCAATTTCAGCAGCAAGTTGACATGGTGAACAGATGGCCCATGCTCTATTAACAAGGGTATTCATAAGGGCAATCTTGTAGCGTGTTTAGCTAAAGGAGTCCCACCGTGTGTACTGCCCAGTGAAGGTAGTCTTGCGGTAGATTGTCATCAAGAATTCATCCTCAGTCTTCTCAACAAACACATCTAGAAAGGGGAGTACATTTGACTACTCTGTCTCAAACGTAAACGTTTATGCGGGACAGAGAACATTGAGACATGCGAGACGTGTTTGCAATTTCCGTTCAAGTGCAGTTGTGCGGTCGCGGTGAGCCACATTGCCAAGCAATTTGAACTTTGTTTCGTCGTTCAGAACCTCAAGCATCTTTTCCACGTAATTGCGCTTGTTCAGAACAACTACTCCGGATCCTTTATCAGATTTACAGATAAATATGTCTGGGTTGGTCTTCAGGCATTGAGCAGTGTCCAGACATTCACGTTCCAGATGGAAGTGAGATGTGTCATCAGTCCTGAATGTGCCCCAGACGATCATGCTGAATGGTTCCAGATTGTGGCACATGCTCAGACTGAAGCACATTCACGTGTTCTTGAAGCCACATTTAGACACACACGAGCTCCTGTTCTTTGCAAACAAAAAGAGTTTGTGCAAACATTGCATTTGTTCTGACCTTGATCCATTACAATGGGAGGTCTCAGGTTTCCTCGGTGCCTCAAGGCCACGATGTGCATGTTTGTGTCAGTAACAGTCCAAAGAACCAATCCCCAACTGTCTGAGCGAATAAATTGTTTTCTTTTGCATCTGCATGTCCGGTATTCTTGTGTGTGTCCTAACGTGATGCAAGACGAAAATCTCTGACAATTTCTTTTCTTCTCTCTGCTATTTAAGTCTATATATATATACATACATATATATATATATATATATATATATATATATATATATATATATATATATAATGAAGCATGCTCAACACAGGGTGGCAGTGCTGTCAAAGCAGTTCATTTAGCTGGGGTTACAATCCTAGATGGGTTGCCATTCCATCCCAGGAAGCAATTTTGAATTAAGCAAGGGTGGCAGCAATACCTCACCGACTCTTCACAAGGACATTATAGGATCTTTGACATCCACCAACTAAATTTTGGCAGACAGGACACCCAGTTTAATATCCATCCAAGAGACGGCACACACACTGCATAATCACCCAGCCTGTTCCCTTCGTGTACAGCGTTTTTGGCTGCTGGTTGCATCACTGGTTAGGGGCGAGGCTATGTCGCTGATGCCGCAGCTATGCCTCTATTACCAGTACACTGGTGCTCATTTTGCCGACCTCGGAAGGACGACAGGCTGAGTCAACCCCCTGGTGTTAATTCAGCAGCCAACAGGGCTCAAACTCAGGACCCTAGGAACCCAAGCCACCACCATAACCACTAAGCCAACGCCAGGCTTACCCAGCCTGTGAAACTCCGGGATGACAGTTTATAGCTGGGCTGAGATTCAAACCCAGGCTAGACAGCTTACAGCCAAGTGTGCGTATCTCTAGGCCATCCTGCCAGATCTTATGTTAATATATTTTTGCGGAAACGACTTCTCCGGGCTAAGAATGCATCGCTAAGAATAGGTAAATAGCATGCCTCCCCTCACAATGGTTGTATCTTATAAACCGCTTTTCCATAATCCCTTGTTATTGTTTTAACCACTGTAAATCTGCCTATGTTCTTTTAAAAGATAGCAGACAAGTGGCCTTGCAAACAGACAAGAGTATGAGTTCAGGCACGCTCTTGCAGTCCCTCAAACCTTCAAAATGAACTGAGAACCTTCGGGGTGGGGTTTCGGCTTGAGTGACGCTTGACCAACCAATGAGTGCCAAGCGGGCAGAGCTATTAAACGTCACGGGCGGGACATAGGCAGAATTGATAAAAAGCCTGAAGGGCGTTCAGACAAGTGGACTTGCGAATGCAAACACCAGTGGACTTCTCCCACCCGAACGGGCCACGATACAGAGCTCCATTGTCTTGTGTGCCCTCTGTTCTTGTCCTCTCTGTCATTTGATCGAGATCTTCAGTTAGGTAATTAAGGTTCCCGCCCATTCGATTCCACGCGGTGTGTTTTCCATTGATTAATTATTATACGTGTTATCCTATTGTAATTGTTTGCACTCCTGTCCTCTTCCATCCCCATTTTAAAACATATTTCAAATCCACTGGGTATCTTTTGAGTTATTCAGACAGTGTTCCATCTTTGATTCGGACCCTGGAGAGGCGAGGTGCCCGGCGCCACCCAGTGCTCCAATTGAACCCATTATAGACGAAGCAAGGCCCTTAATCATGCTTGATGTTGGCTTTATGGTTAGGGGTGGTGGGCTTGGGATCCTCGGGTCCTGAGTTCAAATCCTGCTTGGTTGTTGAATTAATACCGGGTTGTGTTGACTCAGCCTGTCATCCTTCTGAGGTCAGCAAAATAAGTACCAGCTTGCTGGGATGATTGAGCCATTTGAATATCCTGTGTTGGAGTGGCAACCTGTCTGGAATTGTGCCCAATAGCCCAGGAGACTGCTTTGGCAGCATTGATCCTCTGCACCGTGTTTGGTCTTGATGGATGAATGGAAGGCCCTGAATCTGGTTCACAGCATCTTGGCCTTTTGGCCAGCATCATTGCTGTAACTATATATATATATATATATATATATATATATATATATATATATATATATATATATATATATATATATACATGTAATATTTTTTTTAAGACAGTGCTTATATCAGTGAGTTTCAACAATTTTGATTATATTGCTTCATATGAACAAAAAAGGGGAATGCTTTTTACATTGGGAATGGAAACTAAACTTTTAAATCATATAATTTAATATGGCCTTCAGCCCAAATCATTTAAAAAAAATTATTATTCATTCGTATACCTTTTGTATAAACTTTTGAAATACCAATCGCCCAGTATGGGACTTTTAACCAATATCGTTTGACTTTTGTTATTATTTGCCATCATAGATCATTTCAATAACATTCATAACATGCATGAAGCCAGTTTTTGATTGATATGAATTTGGTCATAAGTGATGTCTGTTTCATCGTTTTCACTGTATTAATATAAATGATAATCTGCAAGAAGAAAGCAGCATGTGTTTTTCCAACCAGTAAATTTGTAACATTGAATGAAGAACAAATGCCTTATCTATCACGTCTGGGAAAGCAACGATCGCCATTTTTAACCTAATTATACATTTCATTGGAGACATGTATCTAGAAGATGGATGACCCTTTGACAAACCATGTATGAATCTACGGAGTCTGACCTCATGACGGAAACGACCTTGGTGTCATATGTCACATTTGACCTTGACCCTGTAACACAGCTTTTGCATTTCGAAACAAGATGTCAGATTAGCAGATGGACTCCATGAATCGAAAAGATATTGGATGAGATTTGGTAGTTTGTCAAACCCCATCCAATTTAAAAATCGATTGATTTTTTTTCCCTGGCATTGAAGAGGTTTTGCGTAAGGTCTTCACATATATCGAAGGGCCTGAGACAGCGACGATTATACTACTGAATCATGAATCTTTCACCGATTTAATTTCCTGAAAGAAGAAAAAAAAACTGATTGGTTGATTCTTATTAATGGTTTTGGAAATACTTACGAAGACATACGAGGATTGCCAATGTGGCGCAGGAGTGCCAAACAATAAAACAATTGCAACTGATCAATTTATTATCGCGATACAATACGTTTGTTATTGAAAATACAACATAAAATCAGAAGTTTTTAAGAATTATCTTGTATCTCATCTTTTGTAGATACATAAAGACATTATTTTACATATTATATATTGTTTTCATGCTGCTGTGCACAATGTTGGATTCTCAAATAATGGTCATTGTCTGTTTAATATCCCCATTCCTGGCAAGTTGTTTCACTTCCACTTGTTTATATCACTTACAAGGCCAAAAATGTCTCGTACAAGGAACTTTATCACTGGAGGAGACCATTAGGCCAAACAAGCCTGCATAATGGTTGCCAACCTTTGGTTGTTTGTCCTTGCCATATCCTTTTTAAATGCTGAGTATCAGTTCAGTTCGGATCAGTTTTTTATTTTCACTCTTGAATCAATCAAAGAAACACAACACACAAGAAACATACATGTTATTATGAGAACAGTGGAGGAACCTGAGTAAAAGCAAGGCTTGTACAAATCCAGGTCCTTCTAACAATGAATTGTAGTTCAAAATAAGACAGAAATAATGAAATATTGTGAAATAAGATACTTATTATGAGAATAACAAGTTGGTGGATAAATCGAAGCTAATCAGAAAGAAGGTAAACAGAAAATAACGCAAATTAGGAATGGTGGTGTGGGAGGAGGAATCAGCTGGTATGCAATACTTTTCATTAGCATCACAATATCACTCATTACTCATTTATTACCAGTGATTACTACGTCGATTTGTCATATGCTTCTGTAATAATAAAATTTTGAGATTGTGTTTTCAGCTATTAACACCAATGGTTTCCCTCTGGCTCACTTTAAGCAAATTCCATAACTTTTGTCCATTATAAATATAATAGTTTAGTTTACAAAGGAAGTTCATGTTTGTTGTGAATGGTACATATCATCTTCTCTTGTTGGGTAATTATGAATGACTCCATTGTTAACAAAAATTTGAGCAAGTTTCAGGGGCATCTCATTTCAATTCAGCCGCAACATTAGTAAAACCAAATGTACTAAAACCGTACTCGGTAGAAAGCATACCTCCACCAGGCTGAACACTTTACGGTTTGTATCCAACTGATAGGCTGGACCTGAACCAAAATTGAATCAGCTTGTTCTTGTCACCTTACTAACTCATCCAAGTAGTTTTGTCATTACTCATCCACAACTTTTTTGAAATATCATGCGATGTATTATTTTTGGCCCCATCTCTCAATAGTGAATATCACTTAAAAATTAAAAAATTCTCGTCTCCAGGTCCGGATTTGTATATTCACCAAAATCGAATTGATTCGTCCTTGTCCCACAACCAACCGGTCCAACAAGTTTCATGTCAATCCATCCATAACATTTTCAGATATCATGCTATTTATTGTTTTGACAATTTCACACAATGGTGAAGAACCACTTTCAAAATTCTCAGATCCGGATCCAGATCTTCACCAAAGACTAAACAATTTGGTGTTTGTCACACCCAACCTGTCCACCAGATTTCCTCCAAATCCGTCTGTCAACTTTTTGAGATATCCTGCTCAGACACAGACATACAGACAAACAATGTCGTGCATAACACGATACTTGCGAAATCCAAATAAGAGACGGCACCATTTTTCTTGCAAGTACATGTGCCGAACGAAGCTCCCCAACACCAGATCGACGAGGGCCAGCCCTTGGCCAGGCTGAGTACCAGTGTATTTAAAAAGGGGGTTTTATTTTCATTTATCACCCTTTGTCTGTGTTTGCGTCTGTGTGTGAGAGGCCTCAATCACAGAAGTTATTTATTCTCTTCGTTTCATTTCATCTTCATTATTGTCCTTATAAATATTTGTGTTTCATTAAATGTATTCCCTTTTAAAGAAACCAACAATTTCGTGTATTGTAGTGGGGTTTGCGGATCAAACCCCCTCTGCTGTCCATCCTCCGTAATCATCCTTCCGTTCTATTCTGAGTACTCCTCCGTCCGCTATTACCCTCACTGGGCTCTGTTGTCTTCCCCCACACAGCGCGTTGCCTCCGCCATACCCTTAAGAGCACGCGCTAAAATCCATGTCAATGAGCGTGTCTGCCTTCTCGGAATAAAGACCGCTTGACCGTCTCGGGAGGTTGGTCGGTGTTAACCTCCTGGTTACCACGAACTTCGGTAGTGTGATTCAAACCCCAGCACCCCTGCGACAACTGCCGTCAGGAGCGGGGTTCGAACCCGGCCACCTCTACCACAATTGGTGTCCCTCTCCCCCCCCTCTCTCACCCCTCCCTCTCTCTCCCTCCTCTCTCCACCCTCCTCTCTCGCCCCCACTCTCACCCCCTCTCACACCCCTCTCCCGTCCCCTCTCTGCACCTCCTCTCTCCCCCTCTCTTGAATTGTGACGCCCCTCTCTCTCTCACCCCTCTCTCCTCCCCTCTCGCTCTCCTCTCTTGCCCCCCTCTCCCGCCCTCTCTCACCCCTCCTCTCTCGCCCCCTCTCTCGCCCCTCTCTCGCCCCCCTCTCTCACCCCTCTCTCTGTAAATGTATTCACAAATGTCTACCAAGCACAACAATTAATTCAAACCTTGGGAAAAAACAGCTTTCAAACCCTTGGGAAACAGCTGTTTCCCTTGAGAAAATTCAAACCTTGGGATTAATTAATAATTTGAACAATTAATTCAAACCTTGGGAAAAACAGCTTTAAACCTTGGGAAACACTTGGGAAACAGCTGAAACGGATGAATAACGATATCAAACCTTGAAAAGGCACATACTCAGGTCCCCAGCGTCGATTGTGATGTCATACCAAACAAATTGTGGAGAAGAAGAATTGTGACGTCAATCGTGCAAAAAAAAAAAAATAAACATTGTGACGTCATTCGTGATGTCATAGCACCGTGTCCTGTCATTGGTTGACAGACGTTATTGTCATTATTGGTTGACAGACAATATCTTCTTCTTCTTTTCGGCTGCTCCCGTTAGGGGTCGCCACAGCGGATCATCCGTATGACCGCATAGTGATTTGGCACATGTTTTACGCCGGATGCCCTTCCTGACGCAACCTGGTCGCCCTTACGACATAGGAATATGGTACACCTATTTAAACCGGGGTATACACCGGCCCAGTATACTGGTACTCATTTCGCCGACCTCGGAAGGATGACAGGCTGAGTCAACCCCCTGGTGTATTAATTCAGTGGCCCAACGGGGCTTGAACTCAGGACCTTTTGGATCCCAAGCCGCTGCCCTAACCACTACGCCAACACCAGGCTCTGGTTGACAGACAATATATAGGGTCGTATTGGTTGACAGACATTGGTCATTGTATCACGTTTCTTCTTTTATTACTGCCAATTATTGTGCTAGTATTATTATTATTAATATGCTGTTATCATTATTCTGAGATATCTTTGGGAAAAAATGCATGATAAGGTGGAACGACACTTCAGCTGCGAATTATACACCTTTCCAACACTGAAAAAAGCAATAAAATGGCAGTAACTTGGGAACCGCTCGTCCGATTAATATCAAACCTTGAAAAGGCACATCCGCGGGTCCCCGGCAATATTCCTGGCAAGTTTCAATCAGATCGGACCGGTGGTTGTCGAGAAACGGCGGTCGCATACACACACACAACACACACACACACACACCACACATTGCTGGAATTATAGCTAGATACACAGTTCATTCCTATGATTAAATTGATGCACAGTTCTATATTGCTGGACAGTGTTAATTAATGTTTCATGAAATGTTGACATGCTTGCAATGACTTCTGATTTAGTAAACATAGTAAGTCTTTGGTCATAAAGCACATCAAATAGAAAAGAATAGTCAATCCATTTTGCAAGATAAAATTTCACCTAGCGTTAATGGACAAAGCAGTGCGCGCGGGGATATGCGATGGTGTGCCATCGACAACGTAGTTCTAGTTTTCATTTGTCAACCTTTTGTCTGTGTTTGCATCTGTGTGTGCGAGGCCTCGATCATAGAAGTTATTTATTCTCTTCGTTTCATTTCACCTTCATTATTGTCCTTATAAATATTTTGTGTTTCATTAAATGTATTCCCTTTTAAAGAAACCACATTTCGTGTATTTGTAGTGGGGTTGCGGATCAAACCCCCTCTGCTGTCCATCCTCCGTAATCATCCTTCCGTTCTATTCCGAGTACTCCTCCGTCCGCTATTACCCTCACTGGGCTCTGTTGTCTTCCCCCACACAGCAGCGTTGCCTCCGCCATACCCTTAGAGCGCGCGCTAAAAATCCCAAATTCCCAA
>CM068955.1:35854059-35876704 GCA_035128595.1 Eptatretus atami
ACGTGAGTACGTCTCTTAATTACTTACCATTGGAACGTGGAGTACATCTCTTAACTAACTACCATTGGAACGTGAGTACGTCTCTAATTACTTAGCATTGGAAGCTGAGTAACATCTCTTAATTACTTACCATTGGAACGTGAGTACTCTCTTAATTACTTACCATTGGAATCGAGTACGTCTCTTAATTACTTACCATTGGAATGTGGTACGTCTCTTATTACTTAGCATTGGAACGTGAGTACGTCTCTTAATTACTTACGTTGGAATGGAGTAGTCTCTTAATTACTTACCTTGGAACGTGAGTAGCTTCTTAATTACTTACCATTGGAACGTGAGTACGTCTCTTAATTACTTACCTTGGAACGTGAGTACGTCTCTTAATACTTACCATTGGAAGTGAGTATGTCTCTTAATTACTTACCATTGGAATGTGAGTAAGTCTCTTAATTACTTACCATTGGAACGTGAGTAAGTCTCTTAATTACTTACCATTGGAAATGAGTAGTCTCTTAATTACTTACCATTGGAAGTGAGTCATGTCTCTTAATACTTACCATTGGAATGTGAGTATGTCTCTTAATTAATTACCATTGGAATGTGAGTTTGTCTTTAATTATTACCATTGGAATGTGAGTAGTCTCTTAATTACTTACCATTGGAATGTATATGTCTCTAATTACTTACCATTGGAATTGAGTATGTCTCTTAATACTTACCATTGGAATGTGAGTATTCTCTTTAATTACTTACCATGGAATGTGAGTAGTCTCTTAATTACTTACCATTGGAATGTGAGTATGTCTCTAATTACTTACCATTGGAATGTGAGTATGTCTCTTAATTACTTACCATTGGAATGTGGAGTATGTCTCTTAATTACTTACCATTGGAACGTGAGTATCGTCCTCTTAATTACTTACCATCTGGAATCGTGAGATGCTTTCTTATTACTTCCATTGGAACGTGAGTATGCTCTTAATTACTTACCATTGGAACTTGATATGTCTCTCTTACTCAGTGAGTACGTCTCTTAATTACTTACCATTGGACGTGAGTACGTCTCTTAATTACTTACATGGTGGAATTGGTAGATCTCTTAATTACTTACCATTGGAACGTGAGTAAGTCTCTTAATTACTTACCATTGGAATGTGAGTATGTCTCTTAATTACTTACCATTAGAATGTGAGTATGTCTCTTAATTACTTAGCATTGGAACGTGAGTAAGTCTCTTAATTACTTACCATTGGAACGTGAGTATGTCTCTTAATTACTTACCATTGGAACGTGAGTAAGTCTCTTAATTACTTACCATTGGAACGTGAGTACATCTCTTAATTACTTACCATTGGAACGTGAGTACATCTCTTAATTATTACCATTGGAACGTGAGTACATCTCTTTAATTACTTACCATTGGAACGTGAGTACATCTCTTAATTACTTACCATTGGAACGTAGTACGTCTATTAATTACTTACCATTGGAACATGAGTACGTTTCTTAATTACTTACCATTGGAACGTGAGTACGTCTCTTAATTACTTACCATTGAACGTGATGAGTACGTCTCTTAATTACTTACCATTGGAATGTAGTACGTCTTCTTAATTACTTACCATTGAATGTGAGTATGTCTTTAGATTACTTCCATTGAAGTGGTATGTCTCTTAATTTACTTAGCATTGGAACGTGAGTACGTCTCTTAATTACTTCGCATTGGAACGTGAGACGTCTCTTATTACTTAGCGTTGGAATTGGGTAGATCTCTTAATTACTTACCATTGGAACGTGAGTACGTCTCTTAATTACTTACCATTGGAACGTTGAGTACTCTCTTAATTACTTACCATTGGAATGTGAGTGTTTCTTAATTACTTACAATTGAATGTGAGTTACGTCTCTTAATTACTTACCATTGGAACGTGAGTACGTCTCTTAATTACTTAGCATTGGAACGTGAGTACGTCTCTTAATTACTTAGCATTGGGAACGTGAGTACGTCTCTTTAATTACTTACCATTGGAACGTGAGAATGTCTCTTAATTACTTACCATTGGAACGTGAGAATGTCTCTTAATTACTACCATTGGAACGTGAGTACGTCTCTTATTACTTCCATTGAAACGTGAGTACGTCTCTTAATTACTTCGCATTGGAACGTGAGTACGTCTCTTAATTACTTAGCTTGGAATTGGGTAGATCTCTTAATTACTACCATTGGAACGTGAGTACGTCTCTTGAATTACTTACCATTGGAACGTGAGTACATCCTTAATTACTTCCATTGGAACGTGAGTACGTCTCTTAATTACTTAGCGTTGGAATTGGTAGATCTCTTAATTACTTACCATTGGAACGTGAGTACGTCTTTTAATTACTTACCATTGAACGTGAGTACATCTCTAATTACTTACCATTGGAACGTGAGTACATCTCTTAATTACTTACCATTGGAAGTGAGTACGTTCTCTTAATTACTTACCATTGGACGTGAGTACGTCTCTTAATTACTTAGCATTGGAACGTGAGTACGTCTCTTAATTACTTAGCATTGGAACGTGAGTACGTCTCTTAAATACTTACCATTGGAACGTGAGAATGTTCTTAATTACTTCATTGGACGTGAGAATGTCTCTTAATTACTTACCATTGGAACGTGAGTACGTCTCTTAATTACTAATTGGAACGTGAGTACCTCTTAATTACTTAGCAATTGGAACGTGGAGTACGTCTCTTAATTACTTAGCATTGGAACGTGAGTACGTCTTTTAATTACTTCTACATTGGAACGTGAGTACGTCTCTTAATTACTTACATTGAACGTGGAGTCGTCTTCTTAATTACTTACATTGAACGTGAGTACGTCTCTTAATTACTCACCATTGGAACGTGAGTACGTCTCTTAATTACTTCAGCATTGGAACGTGAGTACGTTCTTAATTACTTAGCATTGAACGTGAGGACGTCTCTTGAAGGGACGGAGCATGGAAGGGAGGACGGCGCGTAATAGCGGGCAGGGGAACGGGAGGACGGCGCGGAGGACGGAGCAGGGGAACGGTGAGGACGGCGCTGATGACTGAGCAGGGGAACGGGAGGCGGCGCGGAAGGACGGACAGGGGAAAGGGATACAGCGCGGAAGAGTACCGGGGGAACGGGAGAAGGCGCGAAGGACGGAGCAGGGGACGGGAGAAGGGCGCGGAAGGAGGACCAGGGGAACGGGAGGACGGCGCGTAAGGGTACACCGGGGAACGGGAGAAGGGCGCGGAGGACTTACCAGGAGCCGGGAGAAGGGCGCTGGTTACGGACCAGGGGAACGGGAGTACAGCGCGTAAGGACGGACCGGGGGGACCGGCGAGGACGGGCGCGAAGGACGGACGAGGGGAACGGGGATGGCGCGGAATGAAACGGACCAGGGGAACGGGAGAGAGGGCGCTGAAGTACTGACCAGGACGGGAGGAAGGGCGCGGAAGGACGGACCAGGGAAACGTGAGTAGGCGAAGGACGACCAGGGACACGAGAAGCGCGACAGCGAGGAAGGACGGAACCACGGGACACAAAGCCAGGCGGCAGGGGGGCCCGGGGGAGCCAGCGAGTAAGGACCGACCACGGGAACGAGTGCGGCCCGACAGCTAGGAAGGACGGACGGCGGAGGAACGAAGGATGGCGCGAAAATAGGGACAAGGAGAACGAAAGGACGGCGAGGGAAGGACGGAGGGCGGAGGGGAACGCACGAAGGATGGACAAACAGGGAGGAGAGGGGGAGGAGGAGCGAGGAGAGGAGGGCGGGGCTGAGGAGGGCGGGGCGGCCGGCCGGCCAGCCGGCCACAAAGACGGTGCAACGGGGCGCGGAAACGACACACAGGAGGGCGAGGAAACGGGACCACAACGGCGGCACCGGGAAGGGGCAAAGGAGGGGCAGGGCAGAAAAAAGCGGGGGGCGAGGGGGAGGGCGAGGAGGGGGGAGGGGGGGGGGGGGGGGGCCCCGGGGGGCCCCCCAAAGGGGCAGGGGCGTGCGGGGCAGAACGACACAACCAGGGCGGGGGGACGGGACCACAACCGGCGCAAGCACCGGGAGGGACAAAGCGAGGGCACGGCAGGGAACCAGAGAGGGGGCAAAGCAAACCCAAGGGCGCGCCGGTAGATGAGGGAGCGGGGGGAAAAGAGGGCGAGAATAGAGAGCAGGGCAGGGAAGGCGAGCCAAAGACGGGGAAAGCAATAGAGGGAGGGGTAGAGGGGAAGCAGGAAAAAGAGGGGGGGCTGAAGGAAAACAGGAGAAAGGAAAGAACGGGCACCAAAGACGGGAAAGTGGCACGCGCCGGGGCACGCCAGGGGGAGCTCGAGAGCGCGCGGACGGCGGCGAACAGGCAGCGAAAAGCCAGGAGGGGGCCGGGGACAGACGGCAGGGGGGGGCAGCCGGGCCGGACCAGGGGGGCCCGGGGGAGCGGCGCCAGCCGGGACCAGCCGGGGAGCGCGCCAGGGGAGGGCCCCAGATTGGTGGAGGGAAGAGCAGCACACAAACACAACACAAAAGAACCACAGAAAGCACACAAACAAGGCCGGCGAGGGGCGGCAAGGCGCCGGATGGGGGCGGGAGCCGGGCCGCCACACAGGACGGGGGGCAAGGCCCCCCCGGGGGGTGGGGGGGCCCGGGGGGGCCCGGTGGAAAAAACTGGTGGGGGGGTGGTGAAAACCCAGGGCAGCCGGGTGGCAAAAAAGGAGGCAACAGTGAGGAGGAGAAGAGGCGAGAAGACAAAGGAAGAAGGGGCAAAGGGAAGGGCAGCAGACAGAAACGCGGCAAGGGGCAGCAAGGACCGGAAGGGGAAGGAGCAGTGCGCGGGGGCCGGAACGGTGAACCAGTGGGAGGGGCCAGCAAAGGGGGGCAACCAAGCTGGAGGAGGAAGAGGGAGAAGACAAGGAAGAACGGGGGCAAAAGGGCAAGGGGGCCAAGGGAGCAGAGGGAAGAAGAGGAAAGCGAGGCAAGGGACGGGCGGGCAGGGCAGGAGGAGGGAGGGAGGGCGGGGGCGGGGCGAACAGGAGAAAATACGGGACAATGGGGGGGTGGGGGGGGGGGCCGCAGGGGCAGGAGGCGGAGCCAAGAGGGAGAGGGAGGGGAGGTAAAAGCGTGACAACGGGACAGGAGCAGAAACGGAGGCGGGCCAGGGGGGAGGGCGTGGAGGCAACGGGCCGGGCGGCAGAGGCCAAAGGGGACGGGAGGCGGAAGGAGAAAAAAAAAAAAATTGGAACGTGAGTACATCTCTTAATTACTTACCTTTGGAACGTGAGAATGTCTCTTAATTACTTAGCATTGGAACGTGAGAATGTCTCTTAATTACTTACCATTGGAACGTGAGTACGTCTCTTAATTACTTACCTTTGGAACGTGAGAATGTCTCTTAATTACTTACCATTGGCACGTGAGAATGTCTCTTAGTTACTTACCATTGGAACGTGAGTACATCTCTTAATTACTTACCTTTGGAACGTGAGTACGTCTCTTAATTACTTACCATTGGAACGTGAGAATGTCTCTTAATTACTTACCATTGGAACGTGAGTACGTCTAATTACTTACCACTGGAACACGAGTAAGCCTACATCTATTAATTACGTACCACTGGAACACAAATCCATGCTTACCAGTGGTTCCCTGGTTATCCATCTATTAATTACGTACCACTGGAACACTAGTCGGCCTACATCTATTAATTACGTACTTCTTAATGGAACTAAGTATGTCTCGAAAATATGTACAATTATAACATAAGTACGTCTATGAATTACTTATTTCGTATTGGAACGCACTAATTATGTACAAACATGTATTAATGATGTTTATTATTAGCTTACTGAGAACGTAGTTCTGGGGAGCTTATGGGATGGCGCGTCTTCCGTCCGTCCATCCGTCCACAAATACTTGCAACTTTTTCTCTGAAACTACACACAGGATTTCGATGAAACTTTACCACAACCTTCGTCACCGTGAATGTTCCAAAGTTTGTTCATGGCATAAAAAAATCGGGGGTCTAAGGGGGAGTCGATGGAGGGGGTTTATTGGGGGGGGGGGGGGGGGGGGTTGCCCCTCCCCCAAATTTGCATTTGCTTTCTTTTCAGAAACTACACACCATTTCGGTGAAACTTGACCACAACCTTCATCAATCACCTGTGATGTACCAAAGCTAGTTCACGGCATTATAAACCAGAGAGTTGGTGTCAAAGCCACCCAATGCTCGCCTGTTTATATATTTATCGTTTTTAAAAGACGAGTCTAATAATATTTTTTATAAGCATTGCAGTGAAGTTCTGATCCAAATAATTTTAAAGCAATATATGTATTTGTATATTGTAATCAGTAAAAAATAGTGTGGTCGATAAAAACATTAGAAAGGAAATAACTTGCACCAAAAACTTTAACATTTTACGCTCACGTTCACGCCAGGGGTAGTCTCTATAGCTCTCTGTTCTTCGAACAGGCAGCTAAAAATCCATAGGTTTTCCTTCATTACATACTGCATTTTGTGGGTCATCCTTGCCTACCAGTGGTTCCCTGGTTATCTTCTCCAGCCGTTACCAGGTGAGCGCTCAGGGTATTGCCCCTATTTTTTATTTAAGAGCAGCACACAAACACAACACAAAATACACCACAAAAGCACACAAACAAGTCCTGGCGAGGGCTGCAATCTCTGATTGTTCTTTAGCCTGTCCTCCACACAGTGAGACGGGGTTTGCAATCACGTGTGTGTTCCGGGCCGTAACTTTTTTTTACCATTTCAGCTTTTGTCAAAAAATGTTCAACAAAGTTTTATTATGAGAATATGGAGAAGACAAATTAATAATTTGTCAAAGGTCAAAGGTCAGCATCACATAAACTCGTCAATTTTCATCCAATTGACCTGAAATTTTAATTATCATTCAGCTTTTTGGGGCCGTAACTTTTAACCATTTGAGGTTTTGCCATCAAATGTTCAACAAAGCTTTATGATGAGAATATGGAGAAGACAAATGAAGAACTTGGTCAAAAGGTCAATGGTGCCATTTAGCATAGGGAAGAATATGAAATCCGAATTCAAAGTGGACGTGCTTTGCATTTTCAGATGATATATAGTTGTATTTCTATTTGCTTGTCTAACATGATAAATACTGTACAATGTTGTGGTGTTGGTGGTTTCCGCATTGACAGGATTGCGTAGCCAATATGTAGATGGATTGTATTAAAATCGGACAACTTTAGATTCATCATAAACTGATTCTTGCCATTGTGTTATTTTCTTTTATGCAACTGCCGTTCTGCAGATTCCAAATGGTACTTTTAGCTTAATGTAGAAAAAAGAGGCAGAAGTTCATCACAAACTCTGATAATGGTGTGCAATGTACTACGACCGCCAGAGAGCGCCCCAGGTCTGAGCACCGTTTGATTTTACAAAGCCATAATACCACATCAACCTTGGACCACCGACAAACCTCAGTATTTACACCTGTCATCTGATGCTCTCTACCTGGAAAAAGAGAAAAGAAGAAGCATATTTAAACACCACTGCTGAAGACAATGGGCTGTAACATGAACAATAATTGGACTACTACGTACTACCACTATTAAAACTACTAGGACTATTACCATGAGGTCGGCCAAGGAATGTTTTTGGCCAAAAACTTTCATGAACCAGCTGGCCAGGACTGAAGGTGGCAGGGATTTGTAATTTTGCCAGGGTACCGGCAATGACTCACCGACGCTTCGTGCGAGACTACGGGATTTTGAATATCCGCCAACGACCAGCGCTGCAGGTAGACGGGTCTTCCGGCTTAACGGTCCATCTTATCAATGGTACACGTGATGCATCACATTGTATGCTAACTAAACACAAGGGTAACAGTTTATAGTGAGATCCAGATTTGAACCTAGGTTGGACAGCTCAAAAGTGAGTACACATGGCACGAAGAACAAATATAACAAGTAAAAAAGACAAAATGTCATAGCCTCTGTTGTTTTAGTAATTTTGCTGTATGCAGTTAAAGGGCAAGCCAATATTTATGTCCAACTAAAAATGCTAAAATGACTGATCAAAGATGGTCTACCAGTCAGCCATCTTTGATCAGATTGCAAAATAACATAAGGGGCATGTGTATGCCATCATTTACTGTGTTTGTACCAAGTTTGAACAAAATCAAACCATGCATGTCTGAGAAATGGTTGGGGACACATTTAAGTTACAAAATGGCCACCAGTCGGCCATCTTGGATCTGATCGCAAAAAAAAAAAATGACGTGCCTATGTAAGCCATCATTCCTTATCTGGTTACCAAGTTTGAATAACATTGGTAAATGGATGTCGAAGGAAATCGTTGAGGACGTGTTCAACATCGGGGCTTTACAACTAAAATTGCCGCCAATCGGCCATCTTTGATCTGATCTCGAAAAAACCCCAAAATGCCGTGTGTATGTAAGCCATCATTCATTATCTGTGTGCCAAGTTTGAACAGCATCGGTAAACACTTGTCCAAGAAATTGTTGAGGACGTGTTCAACATCGGGTCTTTTTTAACAACTAAAATGGACACCAGTCTACCATCTTTGATCAGATCGCAAAATAAAGTTAGGTGCAAGTATATGCCATTGTGTGCTGTGCTTGTGCCAAGTTTGAATAAAATCAGATCATGCATGTCGGAAAAATAGTTGGGGATATGTTTAAGTAACAAAATGGCCACCAGTCGGCCATCTTGCATCTGATCTCGAAAATAAAATAATGTGCTTATGTAAGCCGTCATTGTTTATCTGCTGCTAAGTTTAAACAACATCGGTAAATGCATGTCTGAGAAATGGTTGAGGACGTGTTCAGCATCGGGTTTTTTTTGGAACTAAAATGGCCGCCAGTCCGCCATATTGGGCCTGATGTGGAAAATAAATGACATGCATATGTAAGCCATTTCATATCTGTGTGCCAAGTTTGAACAATATCGGTCAATGCATGTCCGAGATACGTTTCCAATCGCACACACGCACGCATGCACACGCGTACACGAAAATGGAGATCAAATCCATAAGCCGCCATTTCCAACTAAGTCCAATGGGGGCTAAAAATAGGGGAAATACCCTTGGGCGGTCACCTGGTAGCGGCTGGAGAAGAAAACCAAGGAACCATTGGAAGGCGTGGATAACCCACAAAATATTTAACGGAGAAGAACGTAAGTACCTATGGTTAAAAAAAAAAAATTCATACAGTGAACAAACTGGTACATCACAGGTGATGAAGGTTGTGGTCAAGTTTCATTCAAATAATGTATGTAGTTTTTGAGAAGAAAGCAAATAACTACATTGGGGGCATTCTCCCATAGACCCCTTTTGACCCAGATCTTTTCTTTTTTTTATGGTGTGAACAAACTTTGGTACATCTTGGGTGATGAAGGTTGTGGTCAAGTTTCATAGAAATCATGTGTGTAGTTTCAGAGAAGAAGTTGCAAATGTTTGTGGACGGACGGACGGATGGGACAGACTGACGGATGGACGACGCGCCATCCAATAAACTCCCTGGAACTATGTTCCAGGTCAGCTAAAAATGAATAAAATGCAGTTTTTCATTTCCTAAACATCCCAAATGCAGCACATACGGCTGGCTACTGGTTGCATCATTTCTGGGGAGAGTGGCTGTACCACTGATTTGATAAAGACAATGAGTTCTCAATGTGTGTACAGATAACAAAAGCAAAAAATAATAAAATAAAAAAACCGAGCAAATGCAATAACTTCATTTTTTTCCTTCTAAATTTTCATGTATTCATAACAGTAAACATCGAATATGTAATGACTGGGTGTGCCCTCATTCACATAGTCTTTTTCACACAGGGGAAGAGCTATGGCTGCGCCCCTGCTCCCCGCAGAAACATGCTGCATATGAACGAAGAAGAAGAAGAAGAAGAACAGGATGGAAGCATGGTCAATATTTCCTCTCAATTTTTGCTGTGGGTTCTCTCTCAAACCCCTCCATTATGTCACAAACTTTCATGAACCAGCTGGCCAGGACTGAAGGTGGCAGGGATTTGTAATTTTGCCAGGGTACCGGCGATTATACATATATATATATGTGTGATTGACCCCTCCCATGCTCCTCTAGCCAAAATAGCTGCACAAAGCAACCCAAGAAGACTTATGCAAGGTGAGTGCTAAACGCTTTTTCGAACCCTTCCCAGAGTTCCTCAACAACTATAAAGATGTTCACACATAGTATACAGACAATCCCAATGCTATACACTCCCCTCAGCGACCGGACCGGTTTCATCACTTATTGGCGAATCATCAGCGATAGCGTAGACAGCAATGCGACAGCCAATGAGGCTTCAAGCATGGACCATGTGCTAACGTCAAAAGCAGCAATATATGGTCTAGGCTCGTAGAAGAGCTCGCACACGGAACAGATCATACACAACATAACAAAGGGAACAGCAGTAAAGGAGAAACAGCAACAGCAGGGCGGATGAGTAAGTGGACAGACAAACAAGGGATGCAGGTAATGAGAGGGTTAGGGGAGAATGTGAGGTGGACAACATGGATACATAAGCAAAAATTTTGGGAGGGAGGGGTGGTTTAACGGCGGTAGAAAAGTTAATGGCTGTTGATGGGGGATGATTGGAGATTGTTGTGAATATCTGTCTCCAAGACCAGGAGGGAAGAATGATATTGAAGAGAGTGTGGAAGGTGGTTCCACAGGTGGGAAAGAGAGAGAATAAATGAGTGGAGGTGAGCAGTGGTTTTATTTTTAAGCAGTTTCACTAGAAGGGGGTTGCTGATGAACTGCATGCGTCCTGCAGATACTTGGGGGGGCGGGGGACAGAGCATGGAGAGTGCAGAACCAGAAATGAGGTGGAAGAAGACAGAGAGACCATCGACCTGTCGGCAATGATGAAGTGATAGGCCCATAGACTCAGCTTCATCATAAGAGATTACAATTATCTTAAAAGGCTTGTTTCCACGGCATCAAGCTGAGCAAGATGTGAGGCAGGGGAGCCAGCCCCGAAGGGAGAGCAGGACTCCATCAAGCCATGGATGAAAGCGTTGTAGGTGGATAGGAGCTCAGGTGTGCAAGGAAGGACTTTGCATGACGAAGGATGCCCAGTCAGCATCTGGCTTTAGAGACCAACTTTGAAAAATGGCTTACCCAAGAGAGATCATGGCTGAGAGTGAGACCCAAAAGGATGAGTGACTGAACCTCTTTGAGAGAGTAGATATGAGGGTTTGCAAAAGGGTCCTTTTGGAGATAGAGAGATAGAGAGAGGAGGTCAAGGCCTGAGGAGAGAGCATAGGCTGGTGCCTGTCAGGAGTCATCATCAAAGAGATAAAGAGGATTTTCCATGGAATCATGAGATCATCGATGAATATTAGGAATAGGATGGGGTGGAGAACACTGCCTTGGCGTACCATGACAGACATTACAAATGAATATTCAACCACTTTTCTGAAAAGAAAAGGAAGAGATTCAAATTGAATGTTGAGAAATTGAAGAGACCAGCAATTACATTTACTTAGAACAACTCGTACAAATAAATACGGATCACTTTGAAGAAGTGATGATATGTACTAGACAAGGATGGGCAACATTTGGAATATTTTAAAATGTCATGAAAAGCAAACTTCCTTTGCGTTGGAGATGGAGAGCTTAATGTAAGTGTTCTCCCCGCAATAACATATGGTAGTGAAACATGGTCTCTCACAAAGAAAATGGAGCGAAGATTTATCCCCATGAAAATATGTTGTCTTGGTATAATCAAAAGGGACAAAAAGAGAAATGAATGGATCAGATAGATAACAAAATTCCTTGACTTTCTGGTCCAAAAAAACAAACAAACCGAATTGGAATTTTGCTGGATGTGCAGCAAGAAGAACGGGCCATCAGTGGACAACAAGAATTACAAACTGGCAACCTAGGAAAAGCCCTGGAAGAAGAAAAGGTTGACCATTGATCAGATAGAGAGATGATATAGTTTACACCACGGTGGTCAAATCAACCACCACAACTTAAATGTACAGCAACCGTAATAAATAAATATTTAATATCAAACGGTCAGTCGAAGACCGACTGTGAGACCTCTTAATAATTTGTTGAGAATTTCCCTTGTTTCATAATGTTAAAAGAACTATTTTTGTTACATGGCGTGAGTCTGCCGCCTTGTGGAGATTCGACAAAACTGCAGATATCTTGATGTGACAATATTGACATTCTTTCCATGACCAGTGTGAAACACAATTTCAAAAAGAGGAAATCTATTTAATACCTACGCAAATTTGGGGTTTATTTTTTTTAACATTCGGTTCCCTTCTCTCACCATTATTTCCTCCCAACCTTCCTTCCCTGATATCATCCTGATCCTCCTATCCCTTCCTTGTCTTAATTTAAATTCTCTCATTGAACCCGCAGTTGTCGTCCCTAAATGCAAGGAGATGTGGGAAGAGGTCGTTTGGCTCATCTCGCCCGTGTCTTTTTCACATTCCATTATATTTCATCTCTCTATTTATATTCCTTCCTGTTCAGCATCCCATCTGACTTTATCCACCAGAACAAAAATCAATTTTTGCTCATATGGAGATGCATGAGATACGAGATATTTTACTTTTCCATTACCGCGTTTACACCAGAACATCAATATTGTCCCATGTTTCGGGTCTATCTGCTAGCCCAAACGATCTTACAATGAGCAGCTTGTTGCAAACAGCTCCCAAGAATGATACAGTGGTTTGCCGTCTTCTGTATGGACACACGAGGTTTACACAGCCACAGTGGTCAGCACTCTCTATGCAGGGATGGCACAGAAAAAAATGTCGGTCCCACCCGCCACATACAAAACTAAAGTGGGAGTATCTTTTTTGAAAAGTCACTTCGGCTACATATACGAGCCAACTTGGTCTGTTCAGCTGATTGTCTCAGGAGGGATCACTTTTCATTTCTCAAGATCATAGCAAACGCAAAACAAAGCAAAAAACTGTGATCGGTCAAAACCGGCAAATCTTCTTCATCATCATCATAATAATAATAATAATAATAATAATAATAATCATGATAATAATCCTCAGACGGCCTATTTCTGAGCTGCCTTTCTCAATGGCAATGACTCTGGTCCCTCCCCGACAGAGTTTTACTTGGTGCAACATCCTTTGCTATCGAAATTTTAATAGATCGAAAGGATTCCACGAAAAGAACACAAAACTGCATTCCTTTGTAACAGAACAGGAAGGGAGGGATGGGCAGGACTATGATTGTCAATGAGGATGATGGCGACGGGCCGCGAGACACATTTGCCCAATCAGGCCTAAATGGGTGTGGTTAACGGTGCAATATTATCGAGAAGTCGGTGATAACATGTCAACAACACACACATTTAGAATGTTAGATCGTCTATAAAGTATGTATAACAACATTTGTAAATCAGTAGTGAAATATATATATATATATATATATATATATATATATATATATATATATATATATATATATACATACATGTTCTATACAAATAAAAGGCAATGTGTGTGTGTGTGTGTGTGTGTGTCTCCACCATGACTCCAAAACTATATAACTTAGCAGCCTGAAACTTTGCATGCATACCAAGAAAAATCCAAGGAAGTGCAAGAGTGAAAATTGGGTGTTTGGGTTAATTAAAACACCCCCTTTGAAGATAATTAACAGCCTTATTTAATTATATCCTTTATCAGGCACATCCTCGGCCACCTCACTGTTTGGGGTCTTAGTGTTTCCTGGTAATTAGATCACGTGACCTTGAGGTAAACAGTATTCATTGCATGGAGGACCCCAAGTCACATGGTCGAGTTATTGGCGTTCACGGTCGATTCGCGACCCGCCGCGTCACAAAGTTATTCGTGATTCCGGAGAGTCTAGTGGGAAGATGAGGGAGCTCACCCCTCGTGGTCTTCGCCCCCGACCCCAGGTCTGCAACAATATCTACATTTCTCAAAAAGTTAAGAAACATGTAGAGGTACATTCAAAGTACACTGCCCCCCATGCCAAATAAATAAATAAATAACAAATCCTCCCGTGCACGACATTGCTGGGGTGCCTGGCGATGCCGATGTGCAGCACATGGAACCAAAATTTGGAGGGAGCGGTGTATAATAATTGATTGATTGCATGATTAAAATATATAAATAATAATCGTAAAATAATTAATTTCTTAATCAATTGGCTCATAGCATACCAAAACCACCATTGTTTCATCGAATCTGTAACTTTTTGAAAATTAAGTAATTCATCGAAAAATTAATTGACTAATCGATTAATTGATTAATCAAATTTACTGTTTATAGCCAAATCACTTGGTCACTATCATGTCCAAATATCAGCTTTCTAGCTCAAAAGGTGCCTGGGATATTTCCAAGATGAGAAATAAAATAAATAAGTAATTAATAAATAGATAAAAATTAAGTAATTAATCAATTAATTGATCAATCAAAAATAAAAAAATACCGTTTTTGCCAAAGCACATCTTCACTTTTGTACCAAAATTTCAGCTTCCAAGATCAAAGGATGACTGAAATATCGCCCAGGCAAACAAACAAACAAGCCGGTAGGCAGACATGGGTAGTCGACTACCCAATATAACCTGACGCGATGGGCGCCGTTCGATGGGGAATGACCTGAGATTAAGCACAAGAAAATTCATGATTCTCGCTTCAAGGGTTAATGCTGCAATTGTTTTTTCGTTAAAATACCCCCACATTTAGAGGTTTTTCGGCCGTTGCTAGGCAACGGAGGGGTCCATAGCAATGGTTTCTTCTCACACATAACTAGGACATACCATGAACCTACCATACCAGTTTCATGTATATCTGACTCATAGTCTCTGAGATATAACGAACTTCGTTTTTTTTTGTTTTCGACCAGGGTTCATTCAAAGTCTATCTTCTCTGACAGTTTTCATAGGATCCGGCTGGAAGTTTTGACAATATGGCTGAATGTACTGCCCACAGTCGCTCGTGGCCCGATTTTTGATTTCGAAAAATTAAATTTTTTAGATTTTTCAAATATTTCAAAGTCCCGTTGCTAGGCAACGGTGGTGTCCATAGCAACGGTTCTCATTTGCACACAACTAGGTCATGGTATGAACCTACCAACCAAGTTTCATCGAAATCGCCATTGTATTAACTGAAATCGCCATTTTAAATACTGATAATAAGGGTAGAACAAATCTCAAAAGAAAAAAATTTAATTTTTTTTTTTCAACTAGATCGACTACCCAACAAGCCGGTAGGCGGACATGGGTAGTCGACTACCCAATAGAACCTGACGCGATGGGCCCGTTCAATGGGGAATGACCTGAGGATTAAGCACAATAAAATTCATGATTCCAGCTTCAAGGGTTAATGCTGCAGATTGTTTTTTCGTTAAAATACCCCCACATTTGAGGTTTTTCGGCCGTTGCTAGGCAACGGAGGGGTCCATAGCAACGGTTCTCTCACACATAACTAGGACATACCATGGACCTACCATACCAGTTTCATGTATATCTGACTCCTAGTCGAACTTCGTTTTTTATTGTTTTCGACCAGGGTTCATTCAAAGTCTATCTTCTCCGACAGTTTTCATAGGATCCGGCTGGAAATTTTTGACAATATAGCTGAATGTACTGCCCACAGTCGCTCGTGGTCCGATTTTTGAAAAAATAATTTTTTTATGATTTTTCAAATATTTCAAAGTCCCGTTGCTAGGCAACGGTGTGTCCATAGCAACGGTTCTCATTTGCACACAACTAGGTCATGGTATGAACCTGCCAACCAAGTTTCATCGAAATCGCCATTGTATTAACTGAAATCCATTTTAAATACTGATAAGGGTAGAATAGAACAAATCTCAAAAAAAAATGTTTTTTTTTTCGACTAGATCGACTAACAACAAACAAGCCGGTAGGCGACGAGGGATCCACTAGGATCGAAGCGCTGGATACGATGCTTTTCATTCTGACCGGTCCACCGACGAAGATTCATTGCCGAGACGTATTGTTTCACATACAATTGTTCCTCTGCCTGGAAGATTTTTCCTATTGCGTATTTGCCAACGGCACTCCTCACAGGACTACCATTTGAAAAATAAAACCTAAATCAAAAATCGGCTCGAGTAAAATTTTCTAAATATCTCGAAGTGTTTAATTCCGAAGTCTCGTTTCTTCACATTCAAAACTGTAGGACAAGTATTGAAAATAGTGAACGTAGGTCGAGAGAAAAAGTATTTTTTCGAATTTTTGCATATTTCAGCCCCGACACCCTTGGTGATCGAATCTGGAAAAATGCTGAGTTCAATTTTGTAGTAGTTATTAAACTCTATCCATACACCGAATTTGAACGTTCCGCCGTCGACGGTTTCAGAGGTCAAGGTCACTTAACATATTTCCTGGTTCACTACCTTTCCGCATTCGAGGGTTGCCATCGGAAACTATGAGAGATCGAGGAACGTTATGCTGTCGCGATAACTAGATGGGGATGCAAGGAATAGGCAGGAGTTGGTCCGGTCGCTCTACCTATCATAGAAGCGCCGCTACGTCAGTTACCGTTTGGGTTCTTAAAACGCGGTTTTTCGGCCGCTGCATAGCAACGGGTGGTTGCTTAGCAACGAAACTCAAACGCGCACACTCCCAGCTCATAGGCACCTGTCGCCAAGTTTCATCGAAATCGGTTTGCTGGTTTGTGCTGTGGAGCCTCGCTTGCAGACACCACCACACACACACCACACACACACCACACACACACACACACGGAAAACCCACAAAAACGGATATCTAGCGAATCCCAATGAGTTTGTGGTTCAAACCTTCGTACGGAGGGAACGAATGATCGATGAACTCGGACTCGATCTTCCCTTTCAAACACAAACAATCCATTAAAACGAGCGTCAGGAATCACACATGTCGGGACGGAGTGAACGTCACGTACCGGGTCCGGAATCTTCATCCTCGGGTGAACCGACCATGGACCCGTCCGAGGGAGAACCTCCTGGACGGACCACGGACCCGCGATCTGAGGACGAACCCCCAGACCGAGCACATTTCCTCCATTCGAGCTGTCCTGGATCCCGCGGGGTGTTTGCCGTGTGTGGTCTTCGCCGAGAGATATCGGGTCGTCGTGCACCATCCGCCACTGTAAGGTTCAGTGTGCCGAAGGACCGGACATTGTTGATGACGAGACGTTCCAAGAGAAAAAAACCACGTGATCATGAACCTTGTTGAGTCATGGTTTCTCGGTGGTCGATTCGCCACGGTCAATCACGTGACGTAGAAAATCACCGACGAGCACGTTTGGGTTCTTAAAACGCGGTTTTCGGCCACTGCATAGCAACGCGGTAGTTGCTTAGCAACGAAACTCAAACGCGCACACTCCCAGCCGATATGGCACCTGTTCGCCAAGTTTCATCGAAATCGGTTTGCTGGTTTGTGCTGTGGAGCCTCGCGTTGCAGACACACACACACACACCACACACACACACACACACACACACCACACACACACACACACACACGGAAAACCCGACAAAACGGATATCTAGCGAATCCCAACAAATGGAGTAAAAAACCAGAGAGTTGGTGTCAAAGCCACCCAATGCTCGCCTGTTTATACATTTATCGTTTTTAAAGACTAGTCTAATAATATTTTTATAAAGCATTGCAGTGAAGTCTGATCCAAATAATTTTAAAGCAATATATGTATTTGTATATTGTAATCAGTAAAAATAGTGTTGGTAGATAAAACATTAGAAAGGAAATAACTTGCACACAAAGACTTTAACATGTTCACGCTCACGCAGACGCTGACGCTCACGCCGGGGGTATCGCTATAGCTCTCTGTTCTTCGTACAGGCGAGCTAATGAGTACTCCCTTCCTTCAGCGCCCGGCGATGACATCATGCATCGCCTGGATATGGCATTGGGAAGGAACGGTGTACACCAAACAAGTAGAGGTACATTCAAAGTATACCGCCCCGATGCCAAATAAATAAATAAATAAAAATAATCCTCCAGCACGTGACATTTCTGGGGTACCGTTGGCACCCGGTGATGCCACCATGCAGCACGTGGAGATGGAATTGGGAGGGAGCAGTGTACTTATGAGGTGAATGTGTACAAATGATACTTACTCGCTGTGCAGCATATGAAGACAGAATTGGAAGTGAGCGGTGTACAATAATTTATTGATTCAGTGATTAATTGCGTTATTAAAATAAATAATAATCGTAAAGTAATTGATTTCTCAATCAATTACCTCATAGCATACCTAAACCACCATTGTTTCATCTGAATCTGTAACTTTTTGAAAATGAAGTTTTTCATCAAGAAATGAATAATTTATTGATTAATCAATCAATCAAAAATACCCTTTCTAGACAAATCACTTGGTCACTATCATGTCCAAATATCAGTTTCCGAGCTCAAAATGTGCTTGAGATATTGCCAGGATTATTTTTTTTTTGTATACCTTGTCGAGGCTCATGTGAGAGGCTAACAGCTAACACACAAGGCACAGCAAGGGGGGCATGAGAAAAGAGGGGAGGGAGTGGGAAGGACAAAACAGTGGGGAATAGAGACATTAGGAGATCTGTTGGAAGGGAGAGGGATGGGACGGGAACATGGGGAATAGAAGATGGACATTACAGGGACTTTCAGGAAGGAAAGCAGGGAATTTGAAGGAGGTGGGCTTGGGTGGATTAATTATCGGGGGTAGAAAACATTGAGGATTTGGATGGGGATGATAAGAGGTGGTGGTGAACAGCTGTTTTGAAGGCCTGGAGGGAAGAATGGGAATGAATAGAGTGAGGGAGTTTATTCCAAAGGCGGGGAAAAAGAGGAATGAAAGAGTGAAGGTGAGCAGTGTTCGTGATTTTGGTAGTTTTACCAGAAGGGGGTTGTTGGCGGACCTTGAGCGCCCTGTGGAAATGTGTGGGACAAACCAAGCAGTGTGGCCATTTGAGGTAAGGGAGGGGATGGAGGGGGAACATACACCAGAAACAGATTTGATTAGATGCCACCAGGATTTGAGGAGGGAGAGAGGTTTGAGAGTTCAGACTTGAGATTAGAAAGATGTTGTTTTCTGGCTCTCCTGAAGGTAGATACACACTTGTTCCGAGCTTTATGGAAGGAACTGAGATTCCCCTCAGTTGGGTTTGCTTTCCATGAGGCAAAGGAAAGTTGTTTCAGGACAACTGCCTCACCACAAGCTTCAGTGAACCAAGGGTGGAGGAAGGATAGGACAACTGAAGACGAGAGGGATAAATCTGTGCATGAGGGAGAGCAAGTTTCTTTGAAAGAATTCCCAGGATGGTTGATGTTTGAGAAAGTAGCGATAGGAGACCAGTCTATAAGTATGATGGCTGCTTGGAGACCCTGCCAGTCGGCTTGAGTGAAATGTCAAGATTCGACGGGGTGAGAGTGTTCTCTGATAATAGCCAGAGGAGATCTCCACTTTGACAAGGATGTGTCAGAAGAACGATTGGAGCAGAGGAAGAGCAGCAGATATTGTCAGGGAAATGTCCAAATCAGATCCAGAAGAGATGGAGAACCATGTTGAGATCCGGGTCGGGAAGTTGACCGATTGAGTCAGTCCCAATGAGTCGCAGAAAGCTTTTGCTGAAGTGCCATGGCAGGTGAGAGAGGTACCACACCTAGCCAACTGGCATGATGACAATTGAAGTCGCCACATATGAGAAGAGAGAGTTTGGATGAGAAGATAGAAGTTGGTCCATGTTTTCGGATAGTGAGGTGTAGATGGAGTCATCATGTTCGGTGGACGGTACAGTACACATATAAACATGAGGTGGGAGTGGAGGGGAAGCGTAGCCAGAGGTATTCCT
The DNA here is from genome assembly GCA_035128595.1 of Eptatretus atami. NCBI lineage: Eukaryota > Metazoa > Chordata > Myxini > Myxiniformes > Myxinidae > Eptatretus > Eptatretus atami. The sequence continues at coordinate 35,873,893 of CM068955.1, forward strand.
GGGGGTGTGGGGGAGTGAGGGCAGTGCATGGAGGTGAGGAATAGAGTCTTTGATGAAGAGAGCAACTCCTCCACCAGGACGAGGCTCAGGTCTGTCATACCGGAGGAGGAGTAACCAGGGAGAGATACTTGGGAGTCAGACACGTCTTGGGGGAGGAAAGTTTCTGTTAGGCAGATTATGTCTGGTTTGTCAGTACAACCTGTATGGAAAGATCTGAAAGGTTTGAGCAAAGGCCCCGGATATTTTAGGTCCACACTTTTAATGAAGAGGTAGGGGAGTAGGCTTTGGGTGCAGTGGGGAGGGGGGAGGGGAGGGTAGGACAAGGGACGGAGGGGGGAGGTAAGGAGGGTTGTTGAAAGAGTGTGGGGGATTGCAGAATAGCTTGGGAGGGGGCGAATGAGGAGGAGAAAAGGCTCTGTGGTGCTGGGGGAGAGGGGGGGACAAGAGGGGGAAGAAGGCAGTTTAGGATTGAGGAGGTAGAGTGAAGAGATGGAGGTGAGAGGGCATGAAAGGAGGCAGATTTGTGGATGAGAGGGGGGGGAAACTTTGAGAAGGATGAGTGAGGGGGTGAATGGTGGGAGAAAGGTGAGGGGGGAGTTTTTGAGAGAGGTGAGAGGAGACTTGGAGGGAGAAGTGTGGATGGTTGCTTTGGAGTGAGGGTGAGAGGGGTGAGTTGGCACTGAAGTTGGAAAAAAAAATGTTGATGGAAAGCGAACATTCATAGCAAACTGGGTTTTTTAAGTTTTAGGTTAGAGATGCGATTTAACACAATTCTTGATGGATGCAATAAAGGCGAATTCAGAGAATGGAGCGAAGAAACGCTGTAACAGTTGGATTTTTAGGCAAGGTATGAAGGAGAGGTCGAATTGAGAGCAGTCTGTTTAAATAGCAGAAGAGTAGTGCATTATGATACAGTAAAGAGTACCACACGTGTGAAAGAGGAAGATGAAGACATTATAAGAGATCGTTTTTGTTATTATTATTAATGTTTGAGAGAGTTTTCAACAGATTGGGTCATGGAAGTTGTAGAAAAATCGAGGAAGAAGAAGAGGAGGAAGAAGAGGAGATGAAGAAGAAGAAGAAGATTCGAGACTCGTGAGTGTGCAAGGAGAAAGGTGGCGTGTTTTTTATTTTTTATTTAAGATAAGAAATAGCGTGATTAGTTGGGAGGGATGGGGGACGTTAGGAAAGTGGGGAAGATAGAAATTGAAGGTAATGGGGAGAAAAAACAAATAAACACGATCGTACACCGAGGGGAACCGGTAGGCCTCAAGCCTCAAGGGTAGGCCTCAAGCACCCGGGAAGACAAGGTCGACAAAATCTCACAAAATAGCACGATTTTTGAAACAAAACCGAACTAGGAACACACAGTAACATGTAGGTGAGAAAAATAAACAGTTAAAACGGGACAGATAACGACCGGAAACTTAACTTTGAGATCGTCAGCAGAGAGCCCCGAAGGAGACCTGTCAACGCTCCAAACCTGGAACCGGAAGGGATGAGAAATAAAATCAATAAGTAATTAATAAATTGATAATAATTAAGTAATTAATCAATTGATTAATTAATAAATAAAAAATACTCTTTATAGCCAAATCACTTGGTCACTGTTATGTCCAAATATCAGCTTCCAAGCTCAAAAGGTGCCTGAGATATTGCCAGGAAGAAAAATAAAATAAATAAGTACTTACTAATTGATAATAATTAAGTAATTAATCAATTAATTGATTCATTAAAAAATACTGTTTTTGCCAAAGCACATCTTCACTTTTGTCCTCAAATCTCAGCTTCCGAGCTCAAAGGATGGCTGAGATATCGCCCGGACAGACAAACAAATAAATAAAAAGTAAAAACTGAGTACCCCCCCCCCTTCCTTCGGTGCCCGGCGATGACGTCATGCATCACCTGGATATGGAATTGGGAAGGAACGGTGTACAAGTAATAAAAACATTTTAAAGTGGTGTAGCCGCTTCAATATTTTGTATATCCTTCCTTCCATCCGTCCGTCAAAAATGAAGAAGCTTTCAAACACACCGTGTTTAATTCTAAAGTGTTCTAAAGTGTAATTCTAGAAGGTTCTAAAGGGTAATTCGGAAGGGTTTCATTCATTTCTAGGCTTTGCCTATTTCATATTAAAAAAGCCAAATTTAACTTAACCACTTCCTTCGGACATGGGTGCGACTTTTAAGTGGTGTAGCTGCTTCAACATTTGGTATGTCCTTCTTTCCATTCGTCTGTCCATCAAAAATGAAGAAGAAGAAGAAAAAAACTTTCTAGCCCTCCTGGAGGGATAACCAGTCGCAAGTTGGTGTTAGCAGTTTGCCGTGATTGTCCATGTAACTATACACACAAACAAACTTTTATTTATTTATTTATTTATTTTAAACTGCACCGCTTCCTTCGGACACGGGTATGATTTTTTTTAATTACAAAATGACGTTTGGATGTTCCTTCAAAAGTATGTAAACAAGGTAGGGATAGTCACGAGGTTTATGCAGGGTGCACACGGTGCACCAACAACCCCTTTCTGGTGAAACTGCCAAAATCCAGAACCACAGCTCACCGCCACTTACTTGTTCCTCTTTTTTTTCTCCCTGCCTGTAGAACCAATTTCTACATTCTCTTCAATCTCTTTCTTTCCTCCAGGTTTTCAAGACAACCGTTCACCACCATCTCCCCCATGCAAAACAATGATCTTTCCCACCCCCATTAACTCTCCCCAAGCTCACCTCTTTCCAAATTTCCAGTTTTTCCTTTCTCAGAGTTTGCTTCTGTATCCATCTATTCTTGTCAATGGCATATTAAGGGGGTA
>CM068955.1:35882666-35910162 GCA_035128595.1 Eptatretus atami
GCTGGGATTGTAGTTGTTGATGAATCTCTCATTATTCTTGTGTTTCGAAATGCAGATTTTACCTCCATTTGCCACAAACTGATCAGATGTGTGCAAGATGATTTTTGCTTTCACGCAGACTTGTCGAGGGAAATTGAAGCAGCAGTATGAAGAAGCGTTCTTGTTGCATGTTTGTGTATGTCAGTGAATCTGTAGCTTTTCTTCAAGTGCTTTCAGTTCAGGATCTTCTGGCATTTCATATGACATGACCTCGTCGATTCGCTCAATTCCTTCTTCAGTGTTGAAATCTGGAGTGTTTTCAACCCAAATGACTTTGTGAAGATGGGGAGAATCCCAATCTTGGAATTTGATATGCCACCAGTAATCCATGATACGACCACCCAGCAATTCATGGTTGGCTTTAATATGAGTCATCAATGCATTTACTTGAATCATGAAATGTTGGCTGATGACTGTTGGATAATTCTCAATCAAGATTTGCATCTCATCGACTGTCAAGCTCGCCAGATCTCTTTCAACATCGCCATCAGCAAGCAGTAAAGCTTTTCGCATGTCAAGCCAATTGAGATAATTGCAGCGAAATGTGATGAAGTAGTGAGGAGGGCCTCAGCATCGGATTTGTGTAATCAATTAATTTAGCGCCATTCTCCAGTAAGCTGATGATCCACGAAGATTTTTCACGTACAAATGAACATCATCAACTTTACTGTTGTTATGCTGAATATTGCGGCCGCACACGGAAATGTTTGACTTGACACGATGATACTCATACACATTGAAAGGACATAGAAGAGGTAATCGTTATGCTGGAATCTCAAGTCATCGCCCAGAATTCTGGTTTGAAAGTAGTCCAAAGGTATGATATGATCCGAACGAGCCTCCCCTCTTGAAAGCCATTGATGCCGTAAGGGAAGAGGTAGAGCCATCCAAATTCTTCAGCCTTCAATTCATGCGCAACATTTACGATGTTGTTGTCTGTTTTGCGTCTAATGGTATTCAAGTTGCGTTCATTATCCACAACATTGTCCAATACGGCTTCTTCTCATTGCTGAGTGCAATCAATTGGGGGCATTGTGGACGTTCTGATTGGTATTAAGGCAAATTCCATTTGTTGCGAAAGTTCCGCCTGATGCTGACTCGGTGCCGTGTGATGGTGATTCTGGCTACGCTCCACAACGTCATTCTTAGAAATGATGTCGACAAACTCCAGAGTGTAAGGCTCATTTCCTGATTTTGTTGTTCGCTTAATAATGGAATGCAATTCGTTCAGTGTGTCGCATTTGATAATGCATGCTCGACCATTCGCAGCTGGCAAACCCAAATTGCCACAGGAGTGGGGATCAGGAAAGTAGAACTTTTTCTCAAAGTTCATAACTGCATAGCATTTGGCAAAAGTGATTAAGATTCCACAGGAATGATGTTAGAAAAGCTGCTGCAAACCTTGCATTAAAGTCTTTGCAAATTTTGCTTCATTGTTTATTTGGTCATTCAACTTGCCGGCGATTACTGGGAAGTCTATATAATATACAGAGGATGAAATGTTGGAGGCGATTAAATCGTTATTTATGACATTGAAATTTATAATGTTCAGGTAGCCATCAGGCGGAATATCAACTCCAGCAACATCAGACAACACTCAAATGGTCTCGTACAGGCAGTCACCCTCGATTAGCCACTTGCTGCAAATATTTGCAGTCCAGCGAGATGGTGAAGTTATGGGGGCTCGTACAATTGCCAATAACACCACTGGACAACACTGCACACCTGCGTCCTGCGGGTTAAATACCATGTCGTTGGATTGGTTCCAAGATGCATGGAACAACCGGGAAACGTTGTTCCAATTGATGCTGATGGATGCTGATTCCTGACGCTCTGATTGCTGACTGATTTCTTGAATGATGCTTGATAAAGTCTTGAATGCCGAACTGTAACAATTATGCCTGGTGTTGGCTTAATGGTTAGGGTGGTGGGCTTGGGATCTTAGGATCCTGAGTTCAAATCCCACTTTCTGTTGAATTAATACCAGGTGGGGTTGACTCTGCTTGTCATCCTTCTGCCATTGGCAAAAAGAGTGCCAGCATGCTGGTATTCTGTGATGGAGTGGTGACCCGTCCAGGATTGTGCCCAAGAGCTGAGGAGACTGCTTAGGCAGCACCAACGCTCTGCACAGAGTATGGTACCAATGGATGGATGTAACATCTGCATAAAGTGGGTGATTAGCAAATGAGCCAATTCAGAGGATTGTTGACACGATCTCTTGAGACGGAAAATTATTGTGTGATGTTGAGATTCGCAAGCTCTTCCGTCACGATCACAATGCCAGCGGAGTCAACAGATCTTGGAAGCATGTTCGGAAGTCACTCACTGACTTCAAAGATGTCCTGAGCAAAGAAAATTGGCTGCCCTTTGAATATGAATTGTCCGAAGACACCCCAGAACTTGACAATTTTCACCAACGGTGTGATTCTGGCAATTAATCGTTGCTCAACTTGTGAAAGCACTGAAATTTCCGAAGGAATATCCCCTGGATCGAAATTATTCCAGTAGGAAATGGCAGGCGATTCGTCCTTTTTTCCACTCAGATGAGTTTTGCAGTAGTTACAAAGGGATGGTTTTCAGCAAGTTCTGCAGGCAGGTACTTGGGAATTTGCTCAGACATCAGGCGAAATGTGTAGAGTTGGTTGACTCGGATAGAAGCACTTGCGGCAGATTTCACAGCATTCGTCGGCAAATTTGTTGATTGCAGACTGTAACTGATCAATATCTGAACGTTTGACAAGTTCTTGCTGGCCAACAATTGCGAGACGTTCTTCACAGGAATGAGGAAACTCGTTGGCAGTGAGATTTGATTGCAGAGTTTGCTGGTATGCCAATCGAGCTTCATTCTGTTCTTTGCTTTACACCGAAAGATTTAACAATTGTCTCTCTTTGTGCTGTTAATTGGGACTGGTGTTGCTCCTCTGTCTCAATGGAACGATACAATTCTTGATGTTCATGTTGTGCTTGTAAGCGAGATTTACATCGCTCGCCAGTTTCTTTTCAACGATTTGTTGATTTACGCAAATTTTCTGCTTCCAACCGAGATTTCCATTGCTTAGCAGGTACTGCAGCCTTCTTTGCTTGATGAGCTTGTTGTTGCTTCTCAAGTTTTGACTCGTGCTGAGATGAAGTCTCCTTGCTCTTGCGACTCTTATAGTATTCACGTTGCTGTGCTAGTTGCCTCTGATACTGAGAAGCGCTCTCAATCTTGCCTAATCTATAAGGAGAAAGTGATAACTTACCACTAATAATGAAATTATATGATTTATTACCTATGAGCAGCAACCTCTAACCTTCCCTGCTCCTCAACAGGGAACGTCTGTCCCCAGCCCTTCCAACACCACATCACAATCCCCGCTGCAACATTTATTTTACCTTAAGTATTCATCGTAGAGTGCATAGTCTCATCTAAACGACCTGCAACACTATAGGAATAAATCTGTAACACTTTAAAGACATAACAGATCATTAGGATAGGCCTATGGAATGGCAGCTATTGGATTATCGTGTCACATTGTGTGGACTATCGTGGCAGAGGACATAAAGTCTATTAAAACGGTCCTTGCAACAGCACAGTGTTTTCAGGTTTTTCCCACAGAAAATCGCCCAATTTTTGTTACTGTCCAAGTATTGCAGAGTTTATCCCGTAGACCATTGGTTAACCAGTAACATAGCAGCTACCTAACGATCTTGACCTGTCACATGCCTTACAAACCTGACACTGATTATCTCTGCCTGTGGCCTACATGCTTCTCTTTTCAAGTTCCCCTTTTCCCAGCAGGCAGGAATAATTCAAAACAGGTCTCTTGACTATTACTTAAACCATGCAGAGTCTCCCGACTTAAACTAGGGAAACCCGAGGGGAAGTTTTAAACCTATTCAAAATAAGCCAATTGCCATCAACTCCCAGATTGTACTAAAGTGGGACTGGGATCGGTACATCAAAAATCCGTCAAATTTTGATAGATGAAAATGTACCAGAAAAGAAGAACGTGGGCCAAATTTCAGCTCTCTCGGACGTATGGAACCTAGAAAACGAATGGCTCAAAGATTTGCAACGGGACAAACAAACTTCAAAGGAAGTTAAATTAAAAAGTGTCATAATAATAATAATAATAATAATAATAAAATGGTTGAAAGGAAAAGATGTTGTGGCACGCAAATTATAAAGGGGACCTAGGGAGCACAACTCGAAGCACCAAGTGCGGAGTTTTTTTTTATTTTTTTTTGTATGTGGATCATGGATTTTTGAAAGGGACATGTGGTGTGCACAATCGTAAGTACCAACCTTGCCGGTCAGATATGCCAGTCCTGTGGCTCTGGGTATCAAAATAGAGCCTAACCCCACACTTTACAGGGAGACGAGACATGGTTTTCAGTGCAAACTGGACTAAGAGCTGGCTTAAGTGGATGGCCATGATTTGCAAGGAGAAAAACACACAAAGACAGCTGCATAGGTTGGTGTGTCCATGTTTGCTGGTAAGGGGCCTGTTGGGGCAAAGCATGAATAGTGTATGCCAGTCTCGTCACAAAAAAAGCTTCTTTGATCAATTGGCACACAACTGGCATTCGAGTTTCGTTCAAACGAGTTTATTCAAAAGATATAACACAAAGACATCCTTGAACACCCCAACACAGCACTGAGCAAAGCAAAAGGTAATGAGAAAATTATCTTCGCTATCTACCCTACCATTTATATATACTGAGCTCATGAACATTCCTAAAAGCCCCCCCCCCTCTCTCTCCTCTAGTATAGAAACTACTCAAAAATATGAGATGGTTTTGTATCCAGACGGCACCATGTAATCATGCTCGTTAACAGGAGATGACTCCATATTAAGAATTAACGAAAATTTCCAATTTTGTTCACAGGCTGTAAAAATCTAACTTCAACAATAATAATTCACACCTTCTGACTCTATTCTACATTTACAATTCGCATCTAGCTAAATAATACATCGACTACCAGTCACTCATAAATAATTTGTGACACTCATGGATGTGAGCATTGTCAAAAGAAAGTAAAAACCCATGCTTTTCAGCAAGACCAACCATGCTTTTTATCCTGACACTGCAGAACAGCATATGTATAGGTCAAAGAGCACAAGGTGCAATTCCCTAAGTGCACATCTAAGAGACCACACAGCTTACGAGTACCCATGTGTATGCCCAGTGCATGCCTGCGAGTGCTTATATAGGACTGAGCATGAGTGGTGTAAGCGATGAACATGGTACAAGGCATTGTCGAAAAAGATTACTTCCCGCACTTTTTATTGTGACCCCAACCCCTCTTCCAACCCATCCTTCCCTGTCGTAGACAACTGTTCCTGGACTCTGTCTTTTGTACCTGAGAAGGTTCCTTTAACCCTTGACTGATTATGCTACTGGGCTGGACGGCATCAACTCATGTGTCCTAAAAACCTGCTCTGCTGTTCTTACACATCCTCTTTCTGCCATTTTACCCTGTCATTTGCGCTAGGTCATCTTCCGTCTGCTTGGAAATCCACCATCATTGCACAACATAAAAGGTGCAAAAGCTGATCTTAACTACAGAACTATCAGCTTATTTCCAATCATCAGCAAGGCCATGGAATCCATAATCACAGTTTTTATGAAATCCTTCCTTTTCTCCAACAATTTAATCTCAGAAAACCGATTTCATTTCAGACATGGTCACTCCATCTTAGACATGCTGCTTCTACTCACCCAACAATGGATAGAGGCCCTCAATGTCAGACACGAGATCAGGGTCATCTCTCTGGACATATGTCATACTTTTTATACAGTCTGGCATCCTGCCTTGCTCTACAAACTGTCTACCTATGGCATCCAAGGTCAACTGCATACATGACTTACTGACTTGCTCCACTCTCGTAGCCAGTGTGTAGCACTCAACGGAATCCTTTCATTTCCTCTTCCTGTCAAGGCTGGAGTGCCCCCAAGGCAGTGTTCTGGGCCCAGTTCTATTCCTGATCTTCATCAACAATCTATATGACCCTCTGAAAAATCCTCTTCATCTAATTTCTGATGACTCCACCCTCTGCTGTGACATCACTCATCCTTCAGAAAGACAGACCGCAGCCTCTTCCCTCTTTACAGACCTTGAAAAAAAAAATCACAAGCTGGTCAAACACTTGGAATATGTCTTTCAATCCTGACAAATCTCTCTCACTATCTCTCTCTGAAAGGACGATCCGGTAAAATCCTCCTTTCTACTTTTAACAATCCCCTTGAGGAAGTTCAGTCTTTCAAACTCCTGGGTCTCACTATCAGCCATTATCTTTCTTGGGAAAACCACATTTCAAAGTTGGCCTCCAAAGCCAGCCACCATCTCCAGGGGCATCTGCTGTCATACAAAGTCCTTCCTTGGGACACCTGAACTCCTGTCCTCCTACAAGGCTTTCATCCACAGTTTGATGGAGTACTGCTGTCCCCTCTGGGCTGGGTACTCTGCCTCACATCTTGCTCAGCTTGACACAGTGGAAACCAAATCCTTTAAGAATATTGGAATCTCCTGTGATGAAGTTGAGTCTATGAGCCTATCACTTTGCCATTGTAGACAGGTCGCTGGTCTTTCTGTCTTCTACCTCCTCCTTTCTGGTGTTGAACAATCTGCTCTTTCCATGCTTTGACCCTCCCCACCCCCAAGGTTTCTGCAGGGCACACACGGTCCACCATCAACCCCCTTCTGGTGAAACTACCTTAATCCAGGATCACGACTCACTTCTACACTCATTTGTTCCTCTTTTTTCCTGCCTGAAGAAACAACTTCCACATCCTCTTCAATCTACTTCTTCCCTCCAGGTCTTCAAGATAGCTGTTCATCACCATGTTTTGTCTCCTGAGAGTTTCCTTCTGTATCCATCTTGTCCACCCCATGCATCCTCTCCTGACCCCCATTCCTCCACACACCCATTGATTGTCCACCTCCCTCTGTCTTTGCCTTTGGCTCTGCTATTGGTGTTTTCCCCCTCTCTGCTTTTCCTTTTGTCCTGTTGTGTCCTGATCCATTCAGCATCCTAGTACCAGCTCTTCCACGAGCCTCGTCTATGTATACAAAAAAAAAAACCAAAACCTTGGTCGAGTTTTGGTGAAAATGTTAAAATGTCTGTAATTGGGTCAGGATGACCTGAAAAAATTAGGTCAAGGCAAAAAAAAAGAATGTTTTTAGGAGTGAAATTGGGAGTGAAGGAAGAAAAACTAGAATGGCACTTTTCGATGTTGTGACGTCGCCAGATGTGCCGCCGCCCACATTATTACATCATTACACATACTTGTAACAAGTTTGATTTAAATCCCTGAACCCAGATTCAAAATATTAAATAATTATGGTTGCCAGACCATGCGGCCGATCAGGTTGAAATTTAAAACATATATTCCCCATGACTACGAGATCATAACTGTGATGTTTCACGTCGATTGATGAAGCGGTTCAAGAGAGAATTTTTTTTAAGTTTTCTGTTAAAATAAATATGGCTGTCAGACCATGTGGCCTATTAATTATTTGTGATCAACATGGTATCCCCAAGGCTTGGGAAACATGTGGGTGAAGTTTGGCCTCGATCTGTCAAGCCGTTCTGGAGAAGATTATTTTTAATGGCATATTTTTAAGCATAAATCCAATATGGCTGCCAAACCATGTGACCTATGACATTAAATGTGTGAACATTTTGTTCCTAATGGATAGGCAATCATCCTGTAAAGTTTCGCCTCAATCTGTTCAGCCATTTCGGAGAAGATTTTTGAAGGTATTTATGTTAAAACACAATATGGCTGCCAAACCACGTGACCGATGTTATCATTTTTTTCCCCCCATACAATTTAGCCCGAGATGACCCTCAATAATTTTCAGACTGATCGGATAAAACATTAGACGTATGCAATTATGACGTCAGAACGAATCCACCGATGACATCATCACAAAACACCAAACATGTTTCCCATGGGGAGTACTTCACATGTGCCGAGTTTCAATTTTTTCCATGGAGAGGTTTCGGAGATACAGAGGTCCAAAGTTTTTCCTTTTTCCCAACATGGCTGCCGCACCAAGTGATTTATGACATCATAATTATTATTAAAACATTCTGCATGAGTAGGCACACCTATGGTGAAAATTTTGTGTCAATCGGATAAGCAGTTGCAGAGAAAGCAAAGAAAATCAGCATGGACGGATGTACATATAGATGGATGGATAACCCGAAAACATAATGCCTCCAGCGACTTTGTCAGTGGAGGCATAAAAACACAAACCTAAAATGGTGGTTTAGTACTCCAAGGGGTCAAAGAAACTCTGGTGTATCCCATTAAACTGAGGGGAAATACCCCTGGGCACTCACCTAGTAACGGCTGGATAAGATAACCAGGGAACCACTGGTAGGCATGGATGACCCACAAAATATGTAACAGAGAAGAAAGTAAATAGCTTTGGATTTTTTTTTTTAATGCCATGAACAAACGTTGATACGTCACGGGTGATAAAGGTTGTGGTCAAGTTTCATCGAAATGATGTGCGTGGTTTCAGAAAAGAAAGCAAGCACATATTTTTGGGGGGCAGCCACCACATTGAATCCCTTCGACCCCAATTTTTTTAATGTCATGAACAAACTTTAGTACATCACGGGTGATGAAGGTTGTGGTGCTGTTTCATCGGAATTGTGTGTGTATTTTCTGAGAAGAAAGCAAATATCTCTTTGGTGGGGCAACCTCCCCGTAAACTCCCTCCGTAGACCCCTCAGACCCCGATACTTTTTAATGCCATGAACAAACTTTGGTACGTTCCAGGTGATGAAAGTTGTGGTCAAGTTTCATCAGAATTGCATGTGTAGTTTCTGAGAAGAAAGCAAATACCTATTTTGGGGGGCAACCCATGTAGACCCCCTTAGGGCCCGATTTTTTGTTAATGCCATGAACAAACTCTGGTACATACACGGTGATGAACGTTGTGGTAAAGTTTCATCGAAATCGTTTGTGTAATTTCAGAGAAGAAGTTGAAAGTATTTGTGGATGGACGGACGGACGGCACGCCATCCCATAAGCTCCCCGGAACTACATTCCAGGTGAGCTAAAAATTGGGGCCACTAATTGTAGAAACAAACCCGACAATAGCTATCAGTCTTAATGATCTGGGCTTAGGCAAGTTGGAGATCGAAACATGCCACTTCATCAATTTATGGAACAAGACATCCCTCAAATAACCCATGTACCACCTGAGGTTCAGAAGCAGTGTTGCTGGAGTACAATGACCACATGATGAAGTCATCTTATTTTTCTCTCTCGTATAGCTGCTCTGCCTTGCTGGTGATGATGGTCGCTAAGAAGAATGGAATCAGTTTTCAATGGACTATCAAAAGATAAACTGTGTCACAGTGGGGACACACGTTTTTCACCTTATGGTAGAGACATTGGACTCTTTGGTGGGGGCAAATTTTTTCTTTACCGTAGACCTGGCCAGCAGATGCTAGCAAGTCAATGTGGCACCACTGCACTTCTTGGACATTCTGATCTTATGACCAACAAGACATCTAGGAACTGCATCAAGACAGCATTCTGTTCATGTTTTAAGCTTTTTGCATTCAATGTCATGCCGTTTAGCCTCACCAACATACCAACACCAGCAACCTCATGGACGACAGTGCTGGTATACCTGGATTGCAGTGACTCAGAGCTGCAGTGGGGACAGGTTTGACCTTGATCATGTTATAGCATCTCGAACAGCTGCATTTGCCATTCAGTTACAGACTGCAGTCATGCACTAAGGTAAAAATATTGAAGTGCTCTTACACTAGTAGCAGGCATCCACAACCATCCCTGACCATGTTAAGGAATGTCGGCCGGGGCCGTTACTTTCTCATTGATTCATTCGGCCGAGGCCGAGCGAAGCAAGGTCAAGGCCGTTTATTCCTGATACGTGAAACACGCTACCACCCATGCCTGCAGAAAACATTTTTTTTTTTAGAACGCCAGCCACATTTTCTATCCAATCATCATGTAACTGTTTAAAAAATTCTCCATGGGTAAGTGCTCCTTTGTTGAAAGTTTTGTTTCAACAGCTGAAGCGGTTGCGTAAAAAAACAAATTTAAAAGCAAATAATGGTAAAAAGGTCCTGCTCACATACAGACACAGATAACTTGCTTTTTCAATCTGTTCTTTCTCACCCCTGCTCTCCTTTACCATTTATATACACAGCTCATAGACATTCCCAAAAGCACCTTCCTCAAGGAACTACTGATAAAGATGAGACAATTATACATCCAGATAGAGCCAGAAAGTGCTCATTATCACAATATGGATCCATGTAATCGGTTTTGGGAGAAATCACGTGTTTCTCCCCTTGGAAATAAACCACTGACAATTTGTTTTATGTAAAAATTTCAAATAATGGCACATAGTATACCTGCAAGGACATGGCAGTGATAATATGACATTCTTGAGAAAAGATGACATTCCATCCATCCATCCATCCATTTGGACCATACTATGTGCAGAGCATTGGTGCTGCCTAAGCAGTCACCTAGGCTATTGGGCACAATCCTGGACGGGTCACCACTCCAACACAGGATACCAGCAAGCTCGTACTCATTTTGCCAACCTCGGAAGGATGACAGGGCTGAGCCAACCCACTTCCTGTTATCTAACAGCACAACAGGGGTTCAAACTCAAGACACTAAGATCTTAAGCCAACATCCTTAACCATTCAGCCAACACCAGGTTTAGAAGGTACAGTAAGTCCTCGCTTAATATCATCTCGGTTAATATTCCATCCATCCATTGGGACCATACTCTGGGCAGAGCGTTGGTGCTGCCAAAGCAGTCTCCTTGGCTATTGGGCACAATCCTGGACGGGTCGCCACTCCGACACAGTATACCAGCAAGCTGGCACTCATTTTGCCGACCTCGGATGGATGACAGGCCGAGTTAACCCCACCTGGTATTAATTCAACAGCTGAGCTGGATTTGAACTCACGACCCAAGGATCCCAAGCCCACCACCCTAACCATTAAGCCAACACGAGGCATGGTTAATATTGTTTCATTATTAAGTTGCTGATCTATTCGAGAACATCCTTGTTATAAGTCATTCACCATTCCGTTATAAAGTCTCTTTACTTCTAATTTAGTACCAAACTAATGGCTTTTCATCACTTTAATAAAGCTGCAGCATAAACCATACCGTAAATACCGGTGTATAAGCTGTACAGTAAATATTGGTGTGCAAGCCCACCCAGAGTGCGTGCAGTATCGGCCTTGTATACATCGAGCTGTGCATCGATAACATCGGTGGGTCCTGGGTTGAAGTTACTCAGGTGTGCATGAATGGTGTATGGACTAAGTTGTGGCCTGAATGTGCCAGTGACTTGAGGGTTGAAAGATGTTTTCCCCGCTATGAAGAATGTTATCCTCAGCTTTGCCAATTTAGATGAGGTGGAAAAAGCCGATATTACACAACTTCTGCAATCAAATGGAGAAGAGTTAAACAATGACGATCTGAAGCAACAAGAGATTATGAGAAAAAAGCAACTGGAGAAGCATGATATTTAATGTTTGTTTAAAATTATTTAAAACTTATACTGTATATGTAAATAATGTCTTTTGGTTGATGATAAACTTTTTCCCTGGAACCTAAACTCCCCCCCCCCCAAATCCCCTATTTACATTAATTCTTATGGGGAAATTGGATTCGCTAAAGTCGCACTTTTCAAGAACATAACTACAACGTTAAGCAAGGACAGACTGTACGTATAAATGAGGGTAATAAAAATGTGTAATGGTAGTAGTAGTGGTAGTAGTCATAGTTTTGTTGGAATGAATTTAGAGCATGCCCGCAGGGCGCAGGAAAGCTCAAGGAGACATATATTTTCTTTTTAACGTTGCTCGACTTCCTCGTCCCTGCAAGTCCATGTTTAGAACTGCAGTGGCAAGACAGAGTATATTAAAGAGAAAGCACTTCTAAGACAGATAAGACAGGATAGAGACTGAAACAAAATGTAGTATGTACAAACAATAATAATAATTATTATTAGTATGATTATAATCAGACAAGTAAAAACAAAGGAGATATACTCACGTTCCAATACTACATAATTAATAGACGTACTGTATTCATATTTCAAAAGTACATACTGTATTTAATACACGTACTGAACTCACATTCCAATGCTGCGTACCTTGTGGGTGAAATATTAGTGGTACAAATTTCTTTAAACCTCCCAATAGTTTAGGAATATTGTGCCACCTCGAATCTAAACTGATACGTCAACATAAAGTTTTCAGGCATGCAAAACTATGTAACAACACATCACTCTCAAACTTTACCTTTCTCGTTTTGTATATTGTAAGTTTTGCAGAAGCCAAAATAAAGTTCACAACAAAGAGCAATCAGAGATTTCAGAAACTCGCCAGGACTTGTTTTGTGTGGTGGTTGTGTGATTTTGTGTGGGGTTTGTGTGCTGGTGTCACGTAATTAATAATAGATGTAATTAATTCGTTCCAACATGTTATTAGTACGTAATTAAGAGATATACTCACGTTTCATTTAGTTCTTAATTAATAGACATACTCACGTTTCAATAGTACGTAATTAATAGAAATACTCACGTTCCATTGAGTTCATAATTCATAGACATACTCACATTTCAATAGTCGATAATTAATAGACATACTCATTTCAATAGTACGTAATTAATAGACATACTCACATTTCAATAGTACGTAATTAATAGACATATCTCATATTTCAACAGTACACATAATTAATAGACATACTCACATTCCAATAGTTCGTAATTAATAGACATACTCACATTCCAATAGTACGTAATTAATAGACATATCTCATATTTCAATAGTACGTAATTATAGACATATCTCATATTTCAACAGTACACATAATTAATAGACATACTCACATTCCAATAGTACGTAATTAATAGACATATCTCATATTTCAACAGTACACAATTAATAGACATACTCACATTCCAATAGTACGTAATTAATAGACATATCTCATATTTCAATAGTACACGTAATTAATAGACATACTCACATTCCAATAGTACGTAATTAATAGACATATCTCATATTTCAATAGTACAAATAATTAATAGACATACTCACATTCCAATACTTCGTAATTAATAGACATACTCGCATTCCAATATGTTCGTAATTAATAGACATACTCACATTCCAATAGTACGTAATTAATAGACATATCTCATATTTCAATAGTACAAATAATTAATAGACAAGCCGGTAGGCGACATGGGTGGTCGCTATATAATTGCATACTAGTCATACAGTTTTTGACGGATCGGGCTGAAATTTTTTTACAAAGAGGTTGATTATAGTGCGCATTAAAGCGCGGAAGCCGATTTTGATTTTCGAAAAAAAATATTTTTCGGATTTTTTCAAAAATTTCAAAGTCCCGTTCGTAGGCAACGGTGGTGTCCATGTAACGGTGCTCAAAAGCATACAACTAGATCCTGGTATGAACCTACCAGTCAAGTTTCATCAAAATCGGTTGGACTCCTCTGGCCTCCAGAGCTGTCCATTACATACATACAGACAGACGGAAAACCTGAGAATAAGGTAGTCCAGCGACCACCCAACATCCTCACATTCCAATCGTTTGTAAGTAATAGACATACTCACGTTCCAATAGTATGTAATGAAGACGTACGTACGACACTCACATTTCAATAGTATGCAATTAATAGACACTCACATTTCAATAGTATGTATTGAAGACGTACGTACGACACTCACATTTCAATAGTATGTATGTAGTGGACATACTCACATTTCAATAGTATGTAATTAATAGACATACTCACATTTCAATAGGATGTAATGAAGACGTACGTACGACACTCACATTTCAATAGTATGTATGTAGTGGACATACTCACATTTCAATAGTATGTAATTAATAGACATACTCACATTTCAATAGGATGTAATGAAGACGTACGTACGACACTCACATTTCAATAGTATGTATGTAGTGGACATACTCACATTTCAATAGTATGTAATTAATAGACATACTCACATTTCAATAGTATGCAATTAATAGACACTCACATTTCAATAGTATGCAATTAATAGACATACTTACATTTCAATAGTATGTATGTAGTGGACATACTCACATTCCAATAGTATGTAATGAAGACGTACGTACGACACTCACATTTCAATAGTATGTATGTAGTGGACATACTCACATTTCAATAGTATGTAATTAATAGACATACTCACATTTCAATAGTATGCAATTAATAGACACTCACATTTCAATAGTATGCAATTAATAGACATACTTACATTTCAATAGTATGTATGTAGTGGACATACTCACATTCCAATAGTATGTAATGAAGACGTACGTACGACACTCACATTTCAATAGTATGTATGTAGTGGACATACTCACATTTCAATAGTATGTATGTAGTGGGACATACTCACATTTCAATAGTATGTATGTAGTGGACATACTCACATTTCAATAGTATGTATGTAGTGGACATACTCACATTTCAATAGTATGTATGTAGTGGACATACTCACATTTCAATAGTATGTATTGTATGTGACATACTCACATTTCAATAGTATGTAATTATGACATACTCACATTTCAATAGTATGTAGTTATGACATACTCACATTTCAATAGTATGTATGTAGTGGACATACTCACGTTCCAATAGTATGTAATGAAGGACGCACGTTATGACACTCACATTACAATAGTATGCAATTAATAGACATACTCACATTTCAATAGTATGCAATTAATAGACATACTCACATTACAATAGTATGCAATTAATAGACATACTCACATTTCAATAGTATGTAAGTAGTGGACATACTCACGTTCCAATAGTATGTAATGAAGACGTACGTACGACACTCACATTTCAAAAGTACATAATTAGTAGACGCACTGCACTCCCATTCCAATGCTGCATAATTAATAGACCTACCAATCACATTTCAGGAGTATGTCATTAAAGACATACTCACGTTCTGTGGAACAAACGAACCCAAATGCAATACCCGTTGCTCTGGTGAGGGTAGGAATGATATCCCGTGATTTATTCTCCTTCTTTACAGATGTAGTAGTAGTAGTCGTATTAGTAGTAGTAGTAGTAGTATTGTTAGAATTGCCACAATTCTATTTTTTGTCGCTCCCTTTCTTCATCTCTGTGAGTCCATATTCAAGGCTGCAGTAGGCAAGGTGGAGCATTTTAAAAGAGAAAGCACTTCCAAGACAGGAGAGGTAAAAGACCACGAAAAAGCAGAATAGTACATTTATACAAACTAGTACGTGCCCGTAAAAAAAAAATAATAATAATAATAATAATTAATAAATAAATATTCAAACCGCGAGCAAGAAACAACAACCACACAGGCCGTTTCTTCGCTCTCGCGTGCCCGTACGTGCGTGGCCCGGAAGTTCGCATTATATTCGCAGTTACGATTATTCGCAATTTAGTTTTAATGCCAAAATATTCCATTAGCGCCAACGTATTTTACCTTTTCGCAATGTCATCGCAAGGAAAAACAAAAGAGAAGAGAAGAGAAAAAAATTACTTCCTGGTTCGGAGCATACCAGCTCACTCTGATGTTACCGAAATTTATGCACCGTCTAATATGAAAACGATCATAACTTCGGGCATAGTGTTTATCTATAAATGCGCATAAGAAATCGAGAAATTATTAGAATACACGAAGTCATCACTCTCCGGAAGCCCGTACGTTGTAACCGTAATGGGGAACGGCTGAGCTTCCCTTCCCCATCGGCCACGCCCACGCAACAACGTGTCTTGTCATTGGTTTGGTAAATAAATGGCATAACTTTGGGAGCACTTGTCCGATTAATATCAAACCTTGAAAAGGCACATCCTCAGGTCCCAGCAATATACCTGGCTGTTCAATTAGATCGGACACAGTGGTTGTCGAGAAACAGCGGTCACAGACACACACACACCAGGACACACACACACACACACACAACACACACACACACACACACACACACACACACACACACACACACACACACACACACACACACACACACACACACACACAACACACACACACACACACACACACACACAGAAGATTGCTGGAATTATAGATAGATAGAAGCAATGCACCTTGTGGGGAAATACTACAAAGTGCATCGTTTATTGGTCCAGGTTTCTTTGAATTTTTTTTTACAATGTTACAATATTTTGCTGCCTGATACTCTAAACAACTAGCATCACGGAAGCATGTCACGCCACTCCACTGCGGCTAGGCCTCAACCCAAACAAAGTTAATTAATCAACCAAATCACAAAACATAAAACAAACAAATGAACCCATGAGGTTCGTAAAACCAAAACAAACCAAATAGAATTGGAGGAAAGATGTTGCTGAAGGTGAATGGAATAGCAACTCAAGGAGCAGCAAACTGGCATGGTGTGGAAGTGGAAAAAAATTCCATCTTATCAAATGTGCATAATAATAGTCTGCATTAACAATTTATGGCCATTTAAGGAGATGATAAAGCTCTGTGAATCACAGGACTGTCACCAGGCCTTGGTGTTCTGTGTTGGTCATGTTTTCAAATGCTTTAAAATGATTGAAGATGTATAGAATCTGTTGTAAAACCTTGTAATTAACAAAAGTCGTTTTTTACCATGAATGGAATTGTTCATCAAGAAGGATCATGGGTGAATTGCGAAAGCTGTTTGTTGAAGCAGGCTTCTGTGGTCTTGTAATTTAATTGCTGTACTTCCTCTTCCATATTGACTAAAACCTCATGTGTTGTTTTTGTTTCCTGTGCTGGCACCCCAGGATTATGCCTGCAACTGTTGGTTTATTATAAATTATGTAAAACTGTGTAAAGAATGCATTATGCTCAAAGGGTGAACTTGTTGTGGAGCCGGGCTCGGCGGCGAGCACGACCGCTAGGTGGAGCAGTAGAGTCGGCTCCACTGAAAACCCGGAATTTAGATCGTGCTCCTCGGAGAACTCCGAAGGGCACGGGTCCCTTACAGGACCGTGAATCGCCAATAATTCGGCCCGTGGAATAGGGTGAAATGCCAACTTCAATATACCTAAGTATCCACGCGGCAAAGCTACCGGGGAATTCACACCCTCGGCAGGCCTCGAGCGGAACGAGCCGTTATCGTGCTCGACCGTGCGTAACCCGAGCAGATGGTTACCAAGACCCTCGGTCCAAATACAATTTACCATTTCCCAATTTTCAACACGCACCGTGCTAAGCCAATGAAAGAAGCACAGAAACGAGCTGATACATTCAACAAAAGGATAATATTAACAATAGGGGAAGGGAACACACAAAGAGCAGAGCTATCATGACTATAAGAAATGTAATTTTACACACAAGCACTTATACAGTTGCTATTTAAAGACGGGCCCACACACAGACACACACACACAGAAATGGACCCCGTCGGGTCTTTATTGAAGACTTCCAGCTTGAGGACAGGTGAGCTGGAGACCAGAGCCTGTGCTTGGACCTGTCCACCTCGTGTGGTCTTCGACGATCCGGCTGCCCGCGGACTCGAACCCGCAACATGATGCCGCTCCAAGCACCAGGTACCGCGCTCTCCAACCGGCCACGCACCAATCGACCAAGGCCGAGGAGAAGATCAGAGGCAACGATGACCCAGCGAGACGACGACGACCACCACGACCACGACCACCACGAACACAACCACGACGACACCACAAACTTTTTACCACCCAGCCTGGCGTTCCTTATATTCCTTTTCCTCCGGGGTGAGCAAAATCGCCGTCTGAGGCGCTCTCCACCCTCATTGGATGGGGCGTCATGGGAAAGTCGCTCTCTGTGGCCATCTCAACCCTCATTGGCCGGCGTGTCGTGGGAAAGTCGCCCTCTGTGGCGTGATTGGACAAGGGGCACGCCCTGCCTTCCTGGGCGGAGTCCCGGTCTGAAGCGATGGAAATCTCGCCCACTACGTGGCCGAACGCATGTGGCATGGCGTCGGTGTGTGAAGTGAAGTAAGGAGGTTTGTTGAAAACGAAACTCCCATCGCACACATGTAATTCCGTTAGACACAGGTAGGGGGCCCTAACTAAAACACACACTTACTGATATAACTGTTCTATAAGGACCTGAATGTTGAGTGCTCATGGCTGCCAGATTCGTAACAAACTTATTCGACCCTAGGTCTGCTGACAGAGGCTTTGAGTGTTATTTCCCCTTTTACCTTCCTCGCAAGTTTTTGAGTAGTTTCTTTTCTTGTAAACTGCCTTGGTCAGATGTTGATTAGTCAGTGTCAGATGTCCTCTGCACGACCCATCCCCTGCTTGGAATTTTGTATATTAACTGGCCCTTGGCACTGAAAAGCCAGAAAGATTCAAGGCTGGCTTGAAGCTTGGCCTTTCTCCGTGCACTGCCATTTAACTGATTCAACCAAGGCGGGTCGGAGTTTTTCCAGACAGTAGTAGTAGTAGTCGTAGTAGTAGTAGTAATAGTAGTCGTAGCAGCAGTGTGTAGTCGAGTCCACCTGGTCCGATTTCAAGCTGTCCAAGTCCGAGTTCAAGATCAGCAGTCCGAGTCCGAGTTCAAGTCGCAGTCTGAGTCCGAGTCCTGTGCTGAAGATGGATTGTGAAGTGGCAAACAAATAGCGGGAATTTATTTATGCTTATGTGGAGTATTATGTAAATGAGGACAATAAAATAACAAAAACTGACTCACGGATCACCATCAAGCCCAACAGCATATGGATCACAATCAAGCCCAACACATGTTCAGAATACAGCAGGCCAATGCTTGCGGCTGAGCCGGGCAAGCTTCGCACATAAAAGGGGGTCTGCTGATGCAATGCAGAAAAAATATACCACCGCCTAAGCACCATTCTGATCTGTTTTCTCTCTTTTGTTTTAGAAACTGAAAAAAACCGCAGTCATAATATTGTCACAGACTCGAGATTCAGGGATTACTGTAAGGGGAAGCACTCGGGTTTCTGTTGAATGTCTGGCCCTGTAAGGTACCATGCCGCGGATAACTCAGCAGCCCGGCAGGTTGCTAAGCAACCAAGAACATCAATGAACTTTGTCAACTCTAACAGGGTTCCCTATCTGACACTGTTTACCTGAGGAGCTGACTTGATTAGATGAGGTCCGTGCCCTCAGCTTGCACTCAGACTACAGCCAAGCGAAACAGTGAGTGCACACGGCAAATGAGAGCAAATCACGTTGGGTAAATCTTCCCATCAAACAATCATACGGACTGTGCTGGACCAATGGAGGAAAGGACGCTATAAGTTGGTTGAACTGAACAATTAACATGGGTTTATTTGTAAGGAAACACAAGGATGTGGCACAGTGAAGACAAGAGGTTTTTCACAGAGGGTATTCAATCAGCAGGGACATACAGTATTCGTGTGGTACAGCAAAAGACATACAATGATCCAGATTCATGCAATAAATGGACAAAGAGCAGAACTAACGTAAGCTATTTATCTTCCACAGTCTTCCTTTGACTAACGTGACAGACGCCATCATAATCACTCTGCAGAAGGGTAGGTGAGCAAGAGAGATAAGAAAAGCTGAGGCATTTATGGCCTCTGGCTTACCTGGCATGTACACGCTGGCATGTGCTAGTCCAAAGTGCAGGGAAGCAAGGAAAATAAAAAAAAAACTATGATGAGGCCAACAACAGAAGAAAACAAAACCAAGTTTGTAAACAACCTGAAAAAGTTCTACCGAGAGCTGGGGAAACAGAAACAAAATGGGACAACTCCCCCTAAAAAAGAGGACCTACTGTAGAAACATTTTAGAAAGGTATATTTGAGGACAAAAAAAGAACACAACAACGAAGTAGAGTGGGTACGATACTTGGAAAATAAAACGCAACAGCTATAGGAAATGCACCCAATGACAATTGATGAAGAATTTTTTTTGAAAATATCGAATAACATGCCTACCAACAACATACAAACTTTTAACAGGTATAATCACCAATGCAGTTTATGACCACCTCACTCAACAAGGAACTTTAGAGGCAGAGCAGAAAGGATGTAAAAGGGGATGTTATGAACAATAGCCATTTATTATTAAACAAAATATCCTCGAAAACTGCAAGATCCAGACAAACCAACTTATCCAAAGCCTGGACCGATTACAAAAAAAGCTTTTGACAGTGTCCTTTATTCATGGATTATAAAATGCATGCAAGTACACAAAATTTACCCCAGATGGTCACATTGATTGAGAAAGCAATGACGCACTGGAACACAACTCTGATACTACCTTAACTGGAAGGAAAGATTAAAATCCCAGGAGTAAAAATATGACGTGGTATCTCACAAGGTGACAGTCTTTCCCCCCCCCCCCCTTCGTTTTGTATGGCTTTAGACCCACTGAGTAACCTCATTAATGAACAAGGATATGGATACAATTTGATATGCAACAGTAAAATGACTAAAGAAACAAGAAAGGTGACACACCTACTGTACGTGGATGATCTCAAACTATTTGCCCCAAATGATAAGAAATTGGCAAGTCAACTAAACCTAGTAAAGCAGTAATCGGAGGACATCCAAATGGAGTTTAGTCTTGACAAATGTGCCAAATTCACATTTGTACAAGGAAAAACAATAAGAACAGACAATATCTCAATTGATGAATGTACAACAATACAGGAACTAGAAAAAGAAACATCCTACAATACCTTGGAATAGAAGAAGGCCCCCAGGTACAACGCACACAAAAAAATGTGCAAAATGATTAGCAAAGGATACCTATGCAGAATAAGACTAATTTAGAAGTCTTCCCTCTCCACAAGAAACAAAACCAAACCTATAAACCAACTTGCAGTGCCAGTATTTCAATATAGCTGTGCAATTATAAACTGGCCACAATTGGAGATCAACAATTTAGACACCAAAACAAGAAAACTTCTAACTATTCACAAGATGTTCAACACATTGTCAGGTCAGGCAAGATCAGATCTTTGACTTGCTACAGGTATCATGTAAACCCGTACTAACCTGTTTCATGGTCGGGTTGTCGGTGACTAAACCGTCTCCCCCACCAGGTTTTCTGGTGAGGAGGGTGTTTGGATATGGACACCCCGTAGGATTTAAAACAAAACCTGTCAAAGGGCGGAGGAGCTCCTGGTGAGCCAAAGACCATCCATAGCTAGTGCCCAACTGTGTCTGCGGATGTCCTCCTGCAGTTTGGATACTTTTTATTTGGAGGTTCGTGGCAGGATTTGCACACCAGCCGCTGTAAAACCCTTCATTCCACAAAATGTACGAAAAGCAAAAATAAATCTGAAAACCCACTCCGTGGTAGTACCTCCTGTGCAGCTGCCATCGCAGGGCAGCTCACCGGATGAAGGGATTGGGGTAAAGCCTTTGGGACCCCCACTCTTTGATGACAGGAGGAAAACCACAGGGTAACCTTCCCGGGTCAGATTGTGGTAGTGTGTGTCGCGGTGGTACTGAGGTGTTGTCCACTAGACAGTGGCCTCCTTGGGTTAAACTGAGTGGGTGCCTGGAATTTCCTATCCCCAAGAGAGGATGATCACCTGTCTCTGTTATCATCTGAGCTAAAGCGTTTGAACATAGGTATTGCAGCACTCTCTGAGGTTTGGAGACCGGATAGTGGCGAGATCATGGCGGGTGGTTACACCAACTATTGGTGTGGTCGCTCTGATGATTACCATGCCCAAGGAGTTGCTGCAGCTGTGTCCAATAAGCTGATTTCAATGATAATTGAGATAACTCCAGTTAATGAGCATATTATGAGATGAAGGATTCGTCACTCCTTGGGTGTCATTTCCCTGGTCTCAATATGCCCTGACTGAGGCGAGTGATCTCACCGTGAGGGACGTATTCTATGCCACGCTCGAGTCTGTGGTTGATCAGTGCCCAGGCGAGATACTCTTCTCGCTTGGGGGATTTCAATGCATCAACTGGAACTGATAGGGATGGTTATGAGACATGTTTTGGTTCCCATGGGTCTGGAACTGTGAACCAGAATAGCACTAAGTTCCTTGACTTTGCAAGAAGTCATGGACTAAGGGTTGCTGTTTCATGTTTCAGCACCCACAGGCTCATCGCTGGACTTGGTATTCCAATGCTGTGTGGTGTGGCAAAGGAGTTTGACCATGTGCTCATTGATGGTCGCTGGAGGATGATCCAGAAGGTCCGACTGGAGTGCTCAGTTCCTCAATACCGACCACAGGCTTGTTGTAGCAACTCTGAAGTTGCAGCTTAAATCTGTGAGAATGGTACCATCCCAGCCAAGGCTGGATGTTGGCAAGTTCAAGGATGAGAGGGTAGCTGAGGAGTTTGCGAACAGGCTCAGTGGGGATTTGGGGGGTCTGGGTGCTTTAGGAAATTCTGAAGAGTTGTGGAGTGCCTGCTAGACCACCATCCATGATGTTGCTGGTGGATGTCTTGAAACTCACCATCGGACAAAGTAGATTATTGTCTCTCAAAGGACACTGAATACCATTGACCATAATCGTAGGGTCAGGCTGAATGGCAGAGCTGAGCGGTTCAGGGAGCTAAGGCATAAAACTGTACGAGCGCTAAGGGTGGACAAGGAGGCCTATGTGCGAGGAATATCTGAGGGAGTGGAGCATCACATATGGTCATGTGATTCTTGTCCTGCTTGCAGGGGAATTTGCGCATTGTGTTCCTCCAAGCCCATCCACTGGTGCACTGCAGTTATAGCGGAGGGAGGTGGGCTCTTGACAGAGGAGTCCAAAGTGAAGGCCCGCTAAGCAGGTTACTTTGAGTGGCTGCACCAGGCTGATCCACCAGCTGTCGAGTTGGATGTCAGGGGTGTTACTATCCCTATTGCTGACCCTCCAATCAACTGTGATCCACCTTCGTTTGTGGAAACACAGACTGCGGTGAACCGGTTGAAATGGGGTAAATCTTCTGGGATTTGTGGCATCCATGCTGAACTTCTCAAGGCTGGTGGAAAAGCTGTAGTCGTGTCATTGCATGCAGTTCTCTGCTTTTCCTGGAACACAGACATCATCCCAACTGACTGGAAGAGGGGCCTTGTTGTCCCTTTCTTGAAAGGGAAGGGTGGTCGCGAGGACTGCAACAACTTCCGATGGGTGACGCTGCTCTCAGTGCCGGGCACGATCTTTGCGAGGATAATACATGATAGGGTTCGTCATCATCTGCTTGAGCACCAGCATCCAGAGCAGTCAGGCTTTACACCAAAGAGGTCAACGATTGACTGTATCCTGCTCTCGGGTCCTCACCGAAGCAGAGAGAGTTTCGGCAGGGGCTGCTTGCAGCCTATGTTGATCTCTGTAAAGTGTTTGATTCAGTGAATTGCGATGCCTTCTGGAGGATTCTTCGTCTTCGTGGGGTCACCAAAACTGATCAATCTGATGTCTGAACTATACTCTGGAACTGTGAGTGTGGTGAGATGTGGTGATACCATCTCCGACTTATTCCAGTTGTTGCTGGAGTTCGTCAGGAAAGTGTATTGGCCCCCACACTTTTCAGCGCTTGTATGGACTGGATTCTGGGAAGGACGTCGGAGAGATCAAGCTCCAGTGCATCGTTATGGAATGTCAAGATCTCTGACCTTGATTTTGCAGATGATGCAGTCATCTTTGCAGAGACTGGATATCCTTTTGGGGGCCCTCGAGGTACTGAATGAGGAGTTTTAGCCGCTTGGATTTCGAGTTTCCTCGGTCAAAACTAAGATCCACGCTTTCAATGACATCTTGGATGCTGCTATTTTGTCTGCACCTGTTTGTGGTGAGGATGTTGAGGTCTTGGAGAAATTCACTTACCTTGGCAGTGATATTCATGTCTCTGCTGGCTGTGAGCCAGAGTTCAATAGATGTCTTGGTCGGGCCTGGGGAGTAATGGATTCACTGCATCATGAGGCGTGGTGCTGCCGTACCTATGCGGGAGTACGGAAGTCCGAGTCTTCAGGTCCTTGGTTCTAAAGGTCTTGCTCTACAGATGTGAGGCTTCAACTTTAACCAGGGGTCTGAGACGGCAACTTAATTCCTTTGGTATCAGGTCTCTTCGGAGAATCCTTGACTATCACTGGCCGGACTTTGTTTCCAACGAGCGGTTGCAGAGAGAGACTGAAATGAGATGTGTTACCTGCATCGTTCATGAGTTTCAGCTGTGGCTGTATGGACATGCGGCTCGTTTTCCTGATGCTGATACTGCTCACCAGATTCTCTCAGTTTTGGGAGCCTCGTGAGTGGAGGAGGCCAATGGGCCAACCATGTGCCTCATGGTTGCAGCAGGTTTATCAGCATCTCAAGGAGATGGGGATGGACCAGGTATCTGCCTGGGGGATAGCCAGACGGAGGCCACTGGAGTACTTGCGGAAAGTGGACGCAGCGACGCGCTGCTCCCGTGCATGCTCCCATTCCTGACCTGACCTTTCCAAAGCAGTCAGACATAAAGTGGTGGAGAAGCACCATTCAGGAGAGGGTTATAATAAGATTTCAAAGTCAGTCATTATCCCTTTTAGTATGGTGAAATTCATCATTAAGAAGTGGAAAAGGTATCATACGACCAAGACTCCACCCAGGTCAGGTCGCCCATCCAAACTCAGCAGCTGGGCAAGCAGGAAACTGGTTCGGGATGTCACTGTAAATCCAACAATGACTTTGAAAGATCTGCAAGGTTCTATGTTTGAGATGGGGATTCGTGTTCATCAATCAACAATCTCCCGTTCCCTTCACAAAGCTGGCTTCCATAGACAGGTGGCAAGAAAGAAGCCATTACTGATAAGATGAATCTATAAGCTCACATAGAGTTTGTGAAAAAGCATCTTAATGATACTGCAGGCATGTGGAGAAAAGTTTTGTGGTCAGAGACACAAATTTAACTTTTTGGTCTCAATTCAAAGCGTTAGGTCTGGCGCAAGCCTAACATTGCACATCACCCAAACAGCACCATCCCCACTGTCAAGTGTGGTGGTGAAAGAAACATGTTATGGGGCTGCTTTTCATCAGCAGGAACTGGCAAGCTTGTCAGGATAGAAGAGACAATGCCTGAGACCACGGTGAAGACGTACGACCTTGATGAAAACGCCCTAACAGGAGAATCCTTGATGAAAACATTCTTGAGTTAGTCATGAATCTGAAACGAGGTCGGAGATTCACATTTTAGCAGGACAATGATCGGAAACACAAAGCTAAAGCCACACTGGAATGGTTGAATAAGGAAAAAAATTAATGTTATTGAGTGATACAGTCAAAGTCCTAATCATTTATGGCGAGACTTGAAGATTGCAGTCCATCGATGACCCCATCAAGCTTGTCAGAACTAGAGCAATTTTCATGTGAAGAATGGGAAAAGATTTCACCATCTCACTGTGCAAAGCTGGTGGAGATCTACTCAAAAATACTCATAACAGCCATTGCTGCAAAAGGTGCTTCCACCAAGTACTGACCAATGGGGCAGAATACTTTTGCAACCAGTGAATTTTGATTTGTACATGTGTTTTTTGCAGGTATTCCTGACATCTAACCTCTTTCAACTATAACAGTGTTTAGTTTGATATCTTCAGTTATTAATAAAAAAGTTATTTTGGAAAAATTGTTTCTACATAATTCATAACTCATCTAAACGTAGAATTATTGGTCAGTGGTGAATACTTTGGCAGGCTCCTATATACATTATACATACAACACATTGGAATTTGCCATTATGATAAGAGGGCTTTGTATGGTGTGCACGTCTTATAGATCAGAGCCAATCACAGATCTTGAACTTCCACATGCAGGATGTATGCCCGTGTGCGAGAACTTCATATTTTCAGTATGATAATGCAACAGACTTATGGTTTGAAACAAGGAATAAATGAACAAAATTTTGCCAGACTCGAGCCAAAATAGAGCCGAGTCCTTGAGTCCTCACTATCCGAGTCCGAGTCCCACAAAAAATGAAATTGAGTCCTACATCACTGAGTAATAGTAGTAGTATTGTTTAATATACTTCATCTTGTTGCCTTCACCCATCCTTTATGGACTTTATGGTCAGTCACTCAGCCAATGGTCAGTTATTGAGTTAGCAGACAAATTAACTTCAATGTAGCACTACTGGACTGCCTCCTGCTGGACAGACATGATCAATTAAATAACATGAGGTTTTGTGACATTTGGGGCTCATCTCGGATCGATCTTCCCATCAGAGGTGTTGACTCCAGCATGGGCTGTAGGCAGATTGGACGAGAGTGCCTAAAGTTATACAGATGATGCACTCATTCATGTTTCCATAGTGATGCAGCAGTTCTGCCTGCACATCTCAAAGACTGGGAGATCCTTCAACAGGGTTCATCCTTTTGCGAGAGAGGACCCAAATGTGGGAAGGGAGGGCGAGGGAAGCATTCTCACCAAGGTGGATGTGGCAGTATCTTGAGCTGTGCCATTGTTGGACTGCACCACTGAGTGGAGAGGGGGAAAGCCATGAGCTGCTTCTGCATCTGGTGGCTGTGTTGTGGTGTGAGATGTCACACGGAAGGTGGGGCAAGTGACCATTGCTGTAGCGAGCGTGGTTAACATGTTTGTGCTGTTACAAGTTGATGTGAAGTGAAGTATTGATTGCTATCCATCACAAATTATTTGCTTGCGATTGCGAAGCAGTTTATTGGTGCAGATCGACTTTCATTAACACTTGCATGCCTATGATTCAATATGGAACAAGAACGGCACACGGTAGAGTACCTATGTCCTCCAGGCTGAACACTTTATGTTTTGTATCCTACTGATAGGCTGGATCTGGATCTTCAGCAAAACCAAATCGATTCATTATTATCACACACCCAACTGTCCACCAAGTTTTGACCGAATCTGTCAACTTTTTCAGATATCGGCATGACAGACAAACAAACAAGAAAAAGACGTCATGCATAGCATGATACTTGCAAAATCCACCCCCCCCCCTTCTCCAAAGGTTGCCATGGATACATCAAATTGTCCATTTATTAAGATTAAAATGACATTCTTAATCAAAGCTCAGGTTAATCAGATGAGAATTGATTATTTTTCAGATTGAAATTGATGATTTTAGAAGTTTGACTTGAGTTGACCTTTGACATTTTGACTTCAAAAATAGTGCTTTCCCAATTCAGTGATGTACTATGCAAATCCTGTTCAATTTACAAGTCAATCGGTATTGAAATTGACGATTTTTCAGATAAAAATTGATGATTTTAGAAGTTTGACCTTGAGATGACCTTTGACCTCAAAAATAGTTGGTGTCCCAATTGAGTGACGCAATATACAAGTCTTGTTCAAATTTCAAGTCAATCAGATGAAAAGTGACGATTTTAGAAATTCAACCTCAAGATGACCTTTGACCTCAAAATCAACAGGCTTCTCAGTTGAGACTACATCTACAACTTGGTAAAGTTTCATGATGATTGGTTTAGAATTGTGACCTGTAGGC
>CM068955.1:35910172-35925176 GCA_035128595.1 Eptatretus atami
AGGCACAACAAATCCCGCCCATTTAAGGCATAAAGTTATTTTGGGGATCAAATTTAAATTAGATATATCCTTAACCTGAATGTTGATTATAAGGAAAAGAATAAGGAATACTTTAGTCTTAGTTTGAAGTCAATTAAACCATTTTTGACGAAGTTATGAGCGAAAAAGATTTTGACCTTTTCGTGATTCTGACCTTGACCTTTGACCTAATTGGACCCAAAAGTTAATGGGTCGTCCGCGGTTCATTACCCACCTGTGGATACAATTTGACAGTGTTTGAGCCAGCCGTTTTCCCATAAAGTTGTATTTTCGTAACATGTTTTAGTTTTAATTGAAAATTTGTAATTTTGACCGTAGGCCATGACCCCAAAACTTCGGACCCTACCGATCTTCACAAATATGCATTTTTCACTATAGGAATGGGTAGGATTATAAGTGACAAATAGAATAAGGTTCACTATAAGCTTAGTTTGAAGTAAATCAGATCATTTTTGACGAAGTTATGAGCGAAAAAACGATTTTGATCCTTTCTGTGACCTTGACCTTGAACCTTTGATCCAAATTGGACCCAAAAGTTAATGGGGTCGTCCAAGGTTCATTGCCCACCTGTGGATTAAATTTGATAGTGTTTACCAAAGCCGTTTTGCCGTAAAGTTGCTAACAGACAGACAGACAGACAGACAAACAAACAGACAAACAAACCGGACGATTAAAATATCCCGCTCCCTCCCTCCGGGAGGGGGCGGGATAATAACAAGAAGAAGCAGAGCACAATACTTGCAAAATCCATAAAACAAATTTGACCTCAAAAAGAATTGGTAGTTCAATGACCAAATATGAAACTCTTCAAATTTCAAGTCAATCGGATGAAAATTGTCAATTTTAGAAATTCGGCCTATGTTGACCTTTTGGCCAATGTTGACCTCAAAAATAATTGGTAGATGAATTCAGTGACCTGAAATATAAATCTTCTTCAAATTTCAAGTCAATGGTATAAAAATTGAGGATGTTAGAAATCCCAACTAAGTTGTTGACCTTTGGCCCATGTTGACCTTTTGGTCCATGTTGACCTCAAAAATAATTCACTGTTTGAATTCAGTGACATGAAATATAAATTCTCTTCAAATTTCAAGTCAATCGGATGAAAATTGAGGGTTTTAGAAACCCCACCTATGTTGTTGACCTTTGGCCTATGTTGACCTTTTGACATCAAAAACAATAGGCTTCTTCTTTATGACAGACTCTACCATGTGGTGAAGTTTCGTGAAGATTGGTTTAAAATTGTCACCTGTAGGCGACAAACAGACAGACAGACAGAATAACAAAATCGACTAACTAATATACTTGAAAATTTTTTGATTTTGCAAATAACAAGAAAGATGTTGTGCATATCATTCGTTGCCATGGAAGCAGTAATTTGGTGATTTCAAAAATGTGACCCATCAAGTATTTTACATGATTGAATGTTGTGCACAACAAATTTGGTTAATATATATTTTAAATTGCGGCCTAATAGGTGTTTTACCTGTTTTGGATGGCCTTGACCTTGACCTTTGACTAAGTTTGATGAAATTTTCTCACATATACTACACATATGTACAAATAAGCTGTGTATGTTTCATTTTGATAGCTTGAAAAATTACTGAGGTATGGTAATAAATTCACAAAAGACCCATTTGATTATAATGGGGTGAAATTGTTGTCATGGAAATGGTTGACAGGACAAAAAGGATAAATTGATCATTCCGATTTTTGGTGAACTAGGTCTGTGACACAAAATGCAAATCCTGTTCACATTTCAAGTGAATAGGATGAAAATTGATGCTTTTGTGATCTTGGCCTTTGACCTCAAAAACAATATGTTTCTAGGTTTTGATTTGTGAACCAATTTGGTGACCCAACATGCAGTTTCTGTTCAACCTCGAAGAGTACCCTCCAACCAGGTGGCTGGAGATTGCACAATACTTGCTGAAAAATTATCGTCTGTATATTGCAAGAAGACACTATAGATGTTTGTGTGGTGTGCATCCAAAGGGGTCGAACGGGTCTACAGGTCTGAGGGGTGTAAAGGTCTAAGGGGTGTAAAGGTCTAAATGGTCCAAAGGGTTCATGAGGGTGTTAGGGGGTCTACAGACCTTAAGGGTATTTTCCAATAGAAGTTAGGGTCGAATGGCTCTCAAGACCTAAGGATCAAGGCATCTAAGTGGTCTAAAGTGTGTAAATGTCTTCAGGGGTCTAAGGGTCATAATCAAAGAAACAAACAAGTTTTCAAAGAGTCTTAAAAGGTCTAAACGGATCTAAAGTGTTTAAATGAGTCAAAAGGGTCAAGGGATCTAAGCAGTCGAAGGGGGTCTAAAGGGGGTCAAAGGATCTAAAATTTTTGAAAACGTC
This sequence comes from Eptatretus atami, assembly GCA_035128595.1. Lineage (NCBI taxonomy): Eukaryota > Metazoa > Chordata > Myxini > Myxiniformes > Myxinidae > Eptatretus > Eptatretus atami. Next base: position 35,912,564 of record CM068955.1, read on the forward strand.
TAAGGGGCCTAAAGGGAATGTTCCAACAGCAGTTCGAGGTCGAAAGGGTATAACAGGGTCAATAGGGCCTTGGGGGTCTTAGGGTGCTAAAGTGTCTATAGGGTATTAAGGGTCCAATGGGTACTAAAGTGTAGAATGGGGTCGTTGGGTCCTAAAGGGTCTTTGGGGTCTATATGGTCTAAGGGTCCTAATTGGGTCGTTAATTAATCAATTACTTCCTCCCATTCACTTTTGGGACATTGGGCAGCAAATCGTCTCCACTGAATCCAGTTCCAAACCAGCTCTTTCGGTCCGGTGGTTTCCCTCTCATTTAAGTCTTCCTTGAAGGTACTCCTCCATGTATTTTTGGCCTCCCTCTCTTCCTTTTCCCGCCAGGTGGAGTCCATTCAATAGCAACTTGAGCAGGTCACCTCTCGGGTAGTTGTAGGACATGATCTGCCATCCTCAGACGTCTCTCAATCACAATATTACTCAGGCGCCCATGTCCACTCTGTGCCAGCACTTCCTCATTGGCAACGTGGTTTCTTCAGGTGATGTCCATGATGTTGCAGAGACATCGCTGATGAAAGATGCAGTCAGTCTCTTTGCCACATTTACTCTCTTCTTCCATGTCTCACTGGCACAATGTTTTTATAGCATCCACAATGCTCATGTAGAAACAAAGCTTCATGGGTGTGTCAATAGTGATGGACATCGATATTTTATATAGGTGCTGGAAGACTCAGACTGCTTTTCCTATTCTTGAGCAGACGTCAAACTCAACATCACCATTCTTGGAGATGTTGCTTCTAGATGTGTGAAATGGTTATCATCTTCAACACTCTGTTACCTGATGATGAGGAGTGGCCTTTAATGTTGGTTGATGGACATCAACTTGGTCTGGATTTCTCAGAGCCGATGTGTCGCCCAACCTTTGACACCATGTACCTCCGGGTTGGTGGTCATCTTCTGTTGCTGAATCATTCCTTTGGCCAGTAGTGCAAGGTCATCTGCAAAGTCCAGGTCCAGAGACGATGTTGTTGCCATGGTATGCCAAATCCTGGACCAACCATCGCCTTCTTCATGATGAAGTCAATGACCAGGAGAAACAAGAAGGGTGACAAAATACAGCCTTGGCAAACTCCTGGTATGATGTCGAAGGGGACAGTAGTGTCTTTGTTCATCCTGGCACAGCAGCTGAAGTTGTGGTAGCCAGCACCAAAGATGTTAATTTACCTCTTGGGGATGCCATAGTAGTGAATGATGTTCCAGAGAGACTGCTGGTGGATGCTGTCAAAAGCCTTCTTGAAATCAACAAAACTGATGACAAGGGGCGTGTGGTATTCCAGACTCTGCTCAATGATGTCCCCGAGTGTGAAGATCTGCTCACTGCATGACCTTTTACTCCTGAATCCAGCTTTCTACTTTTGAATGGCACTGTCAACTTCTGCCTTCAATCTATTAAGAAGTACTGTGCAAAAAACTTTCCCAGGTACTGACAACAATGTGATTCCTCTCCAAATGTTGCAGTCGCTGAGATTACCCTTTTTTGGCAGTTTGATAACAACTGCCTTTCTCCAGTCATCTGGGACATCCTCAGCTGTCCAAGTCTTGTTTAAGAGGTCAGTAAGCTTTGCTGCACAGATGCTCTTACCAAGTTTCAGCAGTTCTGCTGGAATCTCTCAAGTCCAGGAGCCTTGTTTGTTCTTCTGATTTGTGATTGCTCGTGTGACCTCTGACATGCTAATTTCTCCCATGTTGATGTCTAGCAGAGGAGGAATCTCCTCCTCCTTGAATATGAATGTGATGCTGGGGATGTGTTCGTTGAGGACCAAACTGAAGTGTTCCCTCCACCTCTCATCCTGCTTTTCATTTGTGAGTAATATTCTGCCGTTTTTATTCTTGATTGGTACTGAGGTTTTACTGCTAGTACCACTCAGTTCTTTCACTATTATTCTGTACAGTGTCTTGGTGTCATTCCAATTTGCTACCTTTTGTGCCTCTCTGCCATTCTCCACCATCCAGCACCTCTTGTCTCTCCGCCAACTAATTTTCACGGCTTTGTCCAATTGTCTGTATTCTTCATCTGCTTACCTTCTTCTGTTTGTCACCCTTTCCTGGTCTTTCCTGTTGTCTGTCTTCCTTTCATCAATCAGTTTCCATGCTTGGTCACTGATCCAATGCTCTTTACGGGTTCATCTTCTTCTCCCGATGGTGATATCTGCTGCCTTTGTTAACATCCCTGAATATCCTCCACTACTCTTCAAAGTCACCTGCACCTTGCAGGGTATCAAACTGGTTGGAAAGGGCCAGTAGGAAACTTTATGCTGTGCCCTGATCCTTCAGTTTCTCCAGGGATTACTGACATTGTCAAGTCAAAATCGTTGTCTTCTTCAATTTCAGGTGAATCTTAGCAATCACAAGGTGTTGATTAGATCCTACATCAGCACCTCTGTATACTCGGATATCTTGCATGGATGTCCATCATCTATTGCTGATGCACACATGTATCTACAAGGTCTTAGGGGTCTTAAGTGTATTAGGGTCCTTAGGGGTCTTAAGGGTCTGATTGGATATTATGGGTTCTAAAGGGTCTAAAAGGAATAAAGGATGAAGGGGTCTAAGTGGTCCATAAGGTCAATGGATATACGTGGTCTAAGAGGGTCTATATGGGTCTAAAAAGTCTAAAGTGTATGTTTCAACAATAGTTACAGGTCTAAAGGGTCTAAGGGGTCTATGGGGACAAAGGAGTCTAAAGGTCCAAGCATGGACTAATGGGTCTGAAGGTCAAAACGGTAGAATGATCAATGGGTCTAAAGGGTGTGAAGTTTGAAAGGGTTTAAGGAGGTTATAAAGGGTCTTAGAAGGTCCAAAAGATCTAAGAGGTCAAAAGGTGTAAGGCCTCTAAAGGTCTACATGACTAAAAGGTATGTTCCAATAGTCCGTAATTAATAGAGGTAATTAATAGATGTAGTCAAGTCTAACAATAAGGAATTAATAGATGTACTCACGTTCCAATCATGTTCAAACAGAACGTAATCAGACATGAAGCCTTACCAGTTTTGTGGATATGTTGCAAGAAGACTGGAATACAGCCATAATGTGTCCAGTTGTTCATACTGAAAGACTGATGTATTTACTGGTGTGACAGGCTTGATCCTCACCTCTTCCATCAGTGACTTAACAGGTGGCTTATATGGCTGTATTATTGCTTCAAAGTCCCCAGCTTGTATAATTTCTTGGGTAGACACATTTTTTTCTGCGTATAACCTCTTCCAGATCTGCACTATCGGCTGTCACTGTTTGGCATGCAATAACACCCATGGCATGAGTTGTATTATGTCCAGTGATGGTATCTTCATTGTAGTCATAACTGTCTGCTACCCATTGGCAAAACCCTCCACCTTTGTCTTTCTCTACAAGACCAGCAGGAAGCTTATGAACATATTGTTTCACAGCTGCTGATCTTTCAAATGCCATGGTCATGGGAAACACCGAGTCCCAGGGACGAAAGCACATCAAGAAGCACCCTGGATTTTGTAGACCGGTGGATGAACAGTCCAATGGATAACAGCAGAGGAGATATGAAGGACTGTTTTCCAGCTGCTTGCAGTATTATGTGGCATGTAGAGACCTGCAAAAGTTTCTTTTTCATATTTGCTGATTCAGTGTAGGACTCTGTGAACATAGATGCAAAGAGATTAACTGAGTTAATAATGAATAAAAACTGGCTTAGAAGTGTGGTTTGCCCAAGAAAGTTAATGGCCGAAAGTGAGGCTCAAAGGTTTGAGTGACTGAACTTCAAGATTTGTAAGAGTATTTTAAATGTGCTTACCTGAAGAAGGAAGAATTGCAGCATGTGCAGTTAAGTTTAAGTTGTACTCAGTCTATGTGGTGAAGAGCGAGAAATCTACAGGAATGCCTACTATCCCATAAACTAATGTGTGTGATGTGATGTGTGAACTTTAAAGGAGGTAATTGCTGTGCAAACCACGTGGCGGTATTTTGACTCTAACATTGGTGGAAGCCCATGTTTGTTGAATGACAACTGGTTATTAAATCAGTGTTTGATTTAATACATGCTCAAGTTGGAGAATTTATAATCTGATTAAGATGCTCATTTTGCTTGATGCTGTTTGTTATGAATGAAATTTAAGAGTTAACTTAAAGTTCATTTAATTCTGTTAGCTTGCCAGAATTTCGAATGCATCCTGTACACGTCTATGCATTATCAATTCTGTAGAAATTGTGGGATACTAAATCAGAATGGTTTATTTCTTTTTGACATCGTACGTTCCTGTAGTTTTCCTTTACTCGCGCACACTTGCGTAAAAGGGCAGATCAGATATGTTGTCAAGGCATCCTGGGCATATTTGGTGATCACAGGCAAGAGAAAGCAAAACCGCTCGCGTGTTCTTGGAGGTTGGTCCGTAGCGGAAAGACCTCAAGCTTGTGATAGTGTAAGAATGGTAGTGTGTGTGATCAACATTAATGAATGCTATCACTGATTTCTGATGCCTTCTTTACGCCTGGTTGGTGTTGGCTTAATGGTTAAGGTGGCCGGCTTAAGATTGGAGGGTTTTGAGTTTGAGCCCCTGTCGTGCCGTTAAAAACACACCAAGTGAGTTGTCTCGGCCTGTCATCCTTCTGAGGTGAGCAAAATGAGTACCAGCTTACTAGGAATAGGGGACACTACATCAGCGACACAGCCTTGCTCCCAACAATGATGCAAGTGCAACCAGTAGGGTGCATATGTAATAATAATAACAATAATAACAATAATAATGTCTCTTTTTGTTTTGTTCAACTAGTTTCTCTGAATCTATTGAGCTATTTTGAAGTTTGTTACTCTTATATGGGTATCACCTTGTGTAAGACTTCCAAACACAAAAATATAAATGTTTTATACAAAAACGAAGGTCTGTAACTTGTACTGAGCTCCCTGGTCGATGTGTATAAGACCGTGAAATATTTTACATTTGACATTGCCCTGTCTACCCTGACATCTCGATGCTCCCGAGACTTTAAAATATTAATCGTATATTTGCTCATAAATTCCGTTTTTCATCAGGGCAACATCCACTTTTTTCTTCAATAAACGTGTTTTATCATCCTTATTTTCTTCTTGGCTGCTATATTTTAACGTACGCCCATCATGTTCCATGAACCAACTCATCACCCAAGACTTTTATGCATTTTTCGGCTCGACACCTGTTTTTCTCCGTGATATAATTCACCTGTTATACAGAAGAATTGTTTACTCGCTTTATGAAACAATATTTCCTCTTGTGCTTTTACAAGCATGCACATTGTGCTTATACACCGCCTGTATCGTGTATGATGGCACGCACTTGTGCAGTGTGTGAGACATGATTAAAAAAAGCAGGTTGTAGGACATAAAAATGTGATAAGGCATGGCAGGTGCATTGCGAGGCAGAAAATGTGGGCGGAAATCATATAAAGCACAATTTATATATGCATATAATCTGATGATATCATTGCCATGTTTCCTAAAAGCAAGGAACTTGCATTATTTTGCAACACAATGTTGTGCAATGCATGAAGCTCTGAGAATTGCTTTTGGATCATTTATTTTCATGTCTTTAACATTTGTTGTTCATAAATAATGAACTGCAGAGTATATAAATAACAACATAGGATGTCCAAGGACACTTATTCACAGGAATTATAAATATCATTATACGAGCATGAAACATGTGTGTATTGTTATGAGGAGCTCATCATCTGGAAGCTGTGTCATTTCAACACCAACCTAAGCCAGGTGTTCTACTACTATTACTATTACGACTACTACTACAACTTTAATAGCCCAAAATATTCCAACCTTCTTGTGGGGTCAACCGGGTAAATATTTTGACCCAAGTCTTTCATGAACTGACTGGCAAGGCGAAACACTCGACTGGAGCTGGTTAGGATAAAATTTAATTTATACAGGATGCTGGCGATAATTGGTGTCTTTGCGAAAAACACAGTTGGATCTTTAATGTCCACGATCTAAAGCCAGCAGATGGGACACCTAGTTTAACGTCCATCACTTTGAGGTAATGCTCTGGCTGTGAAACGCCATTCCAAGAGTTTAGAGTTGGGCCAAGATTTAAACCCAGACAAGACAGCCATGCAGCATCCTGTAGGTTTTTCAGAGCCACCTGTTAATGAGAAGATAAATGTAATCTCGAAGAAAACTCACTCACTCTACAATGATCGATGACTGCTGAGCTTCCACACATGATTGTCCAAATTATCTCAGATGCAGGACATTTGGACAACACGTTACAATAATGTCGCATTAAACATTCCACCCAAAAATGCTGAGTAACCCATTTGGTATTCCAGATTCTATAAACAGTCTGCACTGACTTTGATAATAAATAATTTTTCTTCTAATTTGTTGATGTCATATGGCAGTCGCACGTGACCGCCATTATATTTATATATATATATATATATATATATATATATATATATAATATATATATGTATCTTAAGCGCTAATGTATCTCTCTGTTGGTCTGTTCCATATGTAGGGCCACATCTTTAAAGTAACAAATTCCATACTTGGTTTGCAAATGGAAATTTATGTGGGAAATAACATGGTATATGTGGTCACGGTCTCAGAGATCGTTTTGAGGCTGCAAATTGAGGCCAAATTGACCAATATAGCTATTTCTGGCAAACAGGACAACCAATTGGTCTCAAATTTAAAAGGCCGGATTTTTTTAGTGCAAAACAATTATCCGTTTTAAAGTCCATTAACTAATTTAAATTGAAAGATTAAGTTAAATTTTTCCGTCACTGGGGACGGTTTTTTTGTTAGTTGTATCATTAATGAAATGCAAGTATAGGCACAAAGCCACAAAAACAAAGGTTTGTCTTTTCATTTTGTACACTGCGCACATCACAAACAAATAGGAGGGTTAACAGTTGAACCATAGCAAAACAACAAATGAATATATATATATATATATATATACATACACACACACACACACACACACACACACACACACCCAAACCCTATGCAGCATGAGCATGGTGAAGCTCTTATACATCGCACAATCATTTCATGCACATAAGGAGTGTTAAAAAAGTTATACGAACGAGATATCACAACAATTCAGGACATACAAACTTTCTTACTTCTTAATATATGATAATTAGCAAGATTCTTACAAATCATGTGTAGCCCACTTATGTTTTGAAAAGTAAAATAACGTTGCCGTTTCTCAGACTATCCTTTGTTTCATTTGTAGAACTTTGTGCACGTTCTACTTACACACTCTTTATGTATGGCCAAACTTAAATGAGCCTATATTATTAAATTCTGAAGTTTTTGAATAAAATTGTTTCGATTTGTAATTTTAACATGTTGTTTGATACAAAACATGTAGTTTGTTCACAAGTATGTGAGGTTCAAGGTGTGGCATTTCCAACCTGCAATTTTTGGGAGATATAATCTCATCAAGTCATATGCTTTATTATTCCATAACTCCAATTACAATGGAAACACGTGTGAACCACATAGAATTTGTAGACCCGGAAGGATATCGCAACAAATTAAAACAAGATATGTTGACCCGCTTTCAAAGACGTATAAGTGCTTTCTGATCAATAATACACTTGCTGCTCCAATTTAGTTCTTCCGTTAGATCAATCCGTTGGGATTGTAATTATTCTTACAAATATACCTCTTTGAATACAAAACTCTCAATAAATAAACTGTAATGATCAGTGGTTTAAGTCGGTTGCAAGGAGTTGCGAGTAAATAATAAATGTTTACCGAAACAACTTGTCCAGGTCCAAATACAAAACATTCGCAAATTATGTTCATAGTGCTTTTAATTATTTTAGTATCTCAATCACATGATGGGTGTTCAAAAAGTTATCTGGATGTGACATCATATGCGAATACATTATAACGTTTTAAAAATTTTTCATTAACAAATAAGTACAGCATTAAAAAATATATATATATATAGTTATGAAAAAGGAAATGTAGTTTTATCCATATACACACCTCGTTGTACTCTTTGGCATGTCGTGGACTATTTTGCGCTGTCGTTTAACTTTTTGAACACCCCCACATATGTTAATGTATTATACACACGTCTGCTAATGCACATTGCTTGAAATACATAACAAATACATAACATAACAATATATAACAAGCATAACAACCACAAAATCCATAGGATTGTAGAGATGAGGTTAACTGGCTTTTTAAAACCCTGAAACCATAAGGAAGAAACTGTAAAACGTGCAAGAATTTTATACAATCAGTTACGAGATGTGAATGTGGTCCAAATGCAAAACAATAAACTCATGATTCATTGAAAAGATTGAAATTGTTGAAAAATGAAGATCAGAAACAGTTTCGTTAATATCTCCAGTCATTGATTCTCCAAGTCAGATAATGGATTTCGTGATCTCTTGCATGTCGTCGTGAATATCGTTGTAGACATGAAATCATTTTAGAACTTAAAAAAAAAAAGCATATAGAAAGTTTAGTTCATGCTGCAACAAACTGTGTGGAGTTTCTTAACTTTTAAATGAAAAAACAAATCAAGCATATATTTTCCTTTTTTAAATTTTTACCTCCAGGTGACTATGAAATGCTAATAAAAAAACTGCAGGTCATCAAACGTCACATTTTTTGATGGGAGGGAAATCCTTCACAAGAGTTCGTAGTAAACGTGCACAAGGACAGATATTTCATAATGCGAATGTAACATCGGAACATTTTACAGTTATGCAAGTACTTAATTGAAAGAAATGTTTTAAATATAACGAAAGCAGTATTTATACCAAATTTGTATGATCAAATCGATTCAATACCTCACAGGCAACAGGGGGAGCTCACGGAAGAATCAACCTGACAATAAACCCCGCTGGCTCGCCGAGCCTACTTCATACATCGTTTGATCATGAACCTTAATCTAAGGTCAAACAATGCAATTAATAAAATGGTGCCGATTTACTCTACCGGTGGGTGTGTGGTCACTGTAATCGCTAAACAAGCCAAGAATGTGGAAAGTCGAAAAGCTTGTAAAGTTTTCTACTTGTCAAAACACAATGCGCCAAAACCTATGCATTGATTATTACATCATTTTAAAACAACTGCTTTATAAACAAACAAAAAAAAGCACAATCGTCAAGTGCAAAAGATGATTGTGAGCAACTTTGTTCAAATTTCCGGATTTCCTTTACAAGGTATAGTCTGTTAGCTCTCCTGCCTTAAATACATTTAAATCCATAGTCCTATAAAGATACAGTAGCTTGGAAATAACATGACATTTGCAGTACAAGATGGCTGGTAGGGAAGCACAGTAAGTAAAGCATACTTTCCTTTGAGCTTCAGCTGTCTAGTCCAGGTTTGATTCCTGACCAATCCTGCAGGTGCTTCGCATGCACGGTGACATTTCAGCGAGCACACCGTCTTTCGGAGGGACGTTATATAAGCCGGGTGTCCCATCTGTTATACCATTTGCTGGTGGAGGTTACAAAACCCCAATGTTTCTTTTGAAAAGAGCAGGCCATTGTGTGTCTGTGCCCTTGGGATATTCCCGCTCCTACAACCTACAGCATTTTGCGACAGAGGTGACACAGACACCTCCAGAGTTGGTTTTCAGCCATGGAAATGGTTTCTGGGCAGAGTATGGTCATGTACGGATGGAGTGGTTACAAGACGCAACATTGCACCATTCTTTTGGAAAGCTATAAAATTAGAGCTCAGCAACTAATCTGCCAAAACAGAAAGTTTTGTTGAGTTTTCTAAAAACAAAACACTGGAATTAATAATTTTCAACAAAATATCCCAAACAAAACTAAACCTTACGTCATATGTACTGAACCTAACAATATATAAGAGTCCTGGGCATGTTGACGAAGCAAGGGGAGCCTGGCTATCGTAAGGTCCGAAATCGGACGAGTCTGATGTAAAATCAGAAGAGTTTTCCCGTGTTTGCTTCAAGGACAGCATATTCTGAATTGTATAAAGGTGCAAATAAAAGTTTGTTTTGTTCATTGCATGGAAACCTCAGGATCATGTAGCAATCCATAATATACCGAAGGTCTTAATAAAAAGAAAGAAGAGTCAGACGTGATTGTTGCTTTCATGCCATTTGTATCACTCAGTGAATATTAACGATCGGTATTTGTAATTGTGCAGTCCATTTAACAGGTGATTATTGCTCGAACTGGGAAACAAGCGGACATTTTAAATCAGGTAACGTTTTCTTGTTGGTCACGTGAGCCTGCGAACCAATGAGCGCAGACGAAGCAGTCGTCTTTCAATGCCAATGCCAGACTCTTTACATTCCACGACAAATCCACGGACGTCTCTTTCAGACTTTATCCCTGCACCCCGCAAGGTCGCAGGGCACAGCGAGTGACCTGCCATCCCCATCACACAGCCGAGCGGGCGGCAAGCTCGATGGAAGTCCTCGGAGCGCAACCTCATAACGGCCAGTATCGCCACTGGATGACTCATTCACCACTTGCCCCACTAGCCCCGTCCCCCACCAGCGCCTTGGGAGCAGCCACGACAAACCTCGGGCCGGCGGCTTCTCTTGATCTCGGAAAGTCATTAAGCTCGTCTGTGGTGCCGACCAGTTCGGTCAATTTCTCCTTCGGCTATGACTGCTACTCCTTCGGCGGCTACGGTTTTGAAGGATTCCGAGTGAATCAATATCCAGGCGCAAGTCCGTGCAGCACGCACTCGGTAGCTGTCTCAAGCGAGAAAGGCCGCGATGCTCCCGACTGTGCCTACGCTCCATCACGTGAGGACGTGCCCTTTTGGACGCCTGACTACAGCTTTTACCACGGCTACCCAACGCCATACCAGCCCACCTCAGGGTACTTGGACGTGCCTCTCATCCCGACTACATTCAACGGCAGAACAGAGGATGAACCGGAGGCACCACCCCACCAGTGCTACTGGTCTGCAGCCAGTGGACCACACCCGAGTAAATATGCGGTGCCTTTCACGGGGATAGAACAGTTTGAGATTTTGAGAAATGATTTTTTTTTTTGAATACTCCCCATTTATGAGATTGAGCTTCAGGTGCTTGGGTGCAGTTGATGCAGAAATGCTTGAATGAATGGGAAGGCATCAGTGTTAAATTATTGTATATGTAGCATGTCCTGTTAGGCTAAGGATACCCATGGTGTGATTAATGTATAGGCATTACATGATTGGCGGGATGTTACTCGGAGAGTCGTAGTTTTCTCTCCCCCAAGACCTGTAGCCTAAAAAAGGATGAGAACTGTTTGTAACCCTCCGAAAGAATTTAAGACCAGCTGGACTTCTCGGGATTTAACACAGCGATCTGACATGTCAATTTACCTCGTGTTTCAAAACGCCTTGTTTTAAGAAAAATACTTTCTGTGTCCGTGATATCAACAAAGATGGATTGCTTAAAGTTTTTTGAATTAAATGTCTTAATGCGTTTCAAAGCTGAGCATGAGAAATACGCGTCACCATTACCTGGTGCAGTATAATACGAGTCTTCTGTCACGCAGGTGAGACACGACAAACCCGCCGTGTGCGCAAGAAGCGAGTACCCTACAGCAAGGCACAGCTGGGGGTACTGGAGGTGGAGTATGCCAGAAACCAGTTCGTCACCAAGGAGACTCGTCGGCGTCTCGTGAATGGGACGCACCTCACCGATAGACAGATCACAATTTGGTTTCAGAACAGAAGGGTGAAAGAGAAGAAGATACATTCCAGGCAGAGGAAGTAAATTGGGTACTGTTAATGGCAAAGAGTACTTAAAATATGATGAAGAAGAAGCTGCATTGCAGCCAGTGGGAACTCGAGACTCGCGCAGACTTCCGGCTTCCATTCACATGTCATCATTCCCTGCCTTATGGACTTCCGTCAGGCTATGTAATCCATATTTACAAATCGTGTCATCTCAGCATTTTGTCTATATAATGTACACATAGAGATGGGTGTACAGCATGTAAAAAAGTCAGGACTATACACAATATCTCAAGGGTTCGTAAACTTTTGTAAATGTAGTGTGTATAATAAATTTGAAAAATTCGAACGCGGCCGTGATTTGGCATTCCGTGTGCATGTGGGTGCAATATCCAGTTGAAGGGGGTGCAAGCAAGTGCAAGGAAAATTAAAATATTGAGATAAGTGAAAATGATGTTTAAATTATTTTGTTTTTAGCTTTTTTGAGAAGCTCAATAGGGAACAACTTTACAGATGAAGATGTAACGAATTTAATCATGTTCAGTACACTTTATGTTCATTATTCTCCAAATTATTATATTTTTTCTTCCCATTAAAGTTGGATGGTATGTTTCTGTTCACATATGATGTTAAAATGCACGTTGAGAAATTATTTTTCAACTAATGAACTGTGTTCATGCATATTATATGGAAATATGGGATTGGCAAACACTGATGTAAAAAAATTTTTTAAATTGTTTTCTGAAACCTGAACAATCTTTCTGTTTTATCATTTTAAAAACTTTATTACTTTTCTCTTAACAAATATTCTTTTCACATATTCACTATATAGTTATATACCATGCACTAATTTCGCGTTATTGTTTGCTTCGTATGAATACATTTCTTATTCTGCGAGAGCCAAACGATGTTTGT
>CM068955.1:35948721-35969213 GCA_035128595.1 Eptatretus atami
AGAGAGAGAGAAAAGGTGACAAGGTTAGATTACACTGCAGGTCATAATCACGATTGTATTCCTGTCATAAGGTTTGGTATAGTCAACATTCTGATCAGTTTTGCTGTTACTTTAAAAACAAACATTATTTTTTGTTGTTGATTGACAAAAAGAATGAATGTTTTAAGAAATAAAATCATTTAACCTGAATATGTTATAGTTTTTCATAATGTAAAAATCCATTCAAAATTGAGGATGAAACAAAAATATCTGTCTGTGTATGTATGTATATATAATTGTATGTGGATATGGTGGTTGAGTGGTGAGACGTGTTTCTTTCTCGAGTCTTTCCAATGGCTTCTCACTCTCACCAGCTTAGTAATTATGCCATATAACTACGACTTTTTCTTTATTGGCCTCGATGATTCTAAAGTTTGCCGGGAGGGTTTTTGGCCAAAATCTTGCACAAACCAGTTTCGCCAGACCACCCCTCAATATGATTATCCTGTCCTGCAGTGGACTGAAATTGGTTGGTTTTTGATATATATATATATATGACAGGTATATATATATATATCAGCAACTGGTATTCATTGGATATGTAACAGTATCCTTTGGAGATTTATTTGTAACGAAATAACATGTTTAATGTTACTCCCATTTTGCAACCGTTTCGCCACTTGATGGATTAAATTAATCATTACTCTGTAAGCCAAGTCCTCATCCATGGAGATGCTCGATTCCAAACCTTTCAGGGCCTCAGCTTCATGGGGGCATTGCATCAGTTATATTTGTGTAAAGACGATTCTTCAAACGTCATCATAGAGAAAATAATCGCAAGGATTTAATTTGAGGCGATGAGCAGGCCCGGAGCAGTCAACATTGGTGCCTGTGTGAAGAGTTGAGAGAAATGACATGATTCTCACAAGTTTCGTGGAGAAAGTCAAGGACAACTCTCGCGATAAAGGGAATTGTGTGATGCTGGATTATGTAGGTACTGTACGTGTACGTACACACAAGGAATTTAATTCAAAGTACGATAATAGTGATGTAAATCAGAAGCCCACTCACCCGCACACTCACTGTTTCCGGTTTTCTAAAAAAAACAACAACCTTGTCTCCTGATCTTGATGTTAATCACACACTTGAAAAACCTTTTTACAACACACACTGTGGAACCAAACTCAGGACTCAAACACTTTTGTAGAAACACACGGGGGAACGTTGAAAATTTCTTCTTGAGATCATGATACCTTAACAGTCCACATCTGAATTTGCTGTGGAGCGGCTTTCACAAAACTATTCAATTGAGAATTCCATTTTGCGAATAAGATGACGTACATTGCCGTCCACCGAATAACATATCACATTGAGAGCGGTTTTTTTTTTTAAAAATCACCCAGGTGGTACGATTTCTTGTTGAACACGGCACGGATAAGACTCCGCACAACACCTTGAATTTCTCGTGAGAGATCTACCAGAATGTATAGGAAGCGCGTGGTGCGGAATGCGGCCTTTTTGCGGAGTTAATGTTGTGTGGGCTACTTTCACGACCACAAAACAATCTGGGCTGTCTAGACGGTGTCATAAAAAGTGCCAAGCAGCCTGGTGTGATTTCTTCTGACAGCCTCGAGTGCCCTCTGCTTTTGTGACATGACACTCCGCTGGAGTCTTAATGACTCGGCGTCGGGGCGTCTGTACGTCTGAGCGCGATTTCCGCCACACTCGTATAGAGATGCCCTGAACGCTCCAAGATGGAGGCCCAACACGGTGCTGCTCCGCGTTCTGCACGTAAGCAGGGACTATATTTCGATGTTATTTTTTCATCCATTTGGTATGAGCCTCCAAAGCATGGGTCACGACCTCCAGGTTAACCCCTCCCGTCCCAATTACAGAAGATGATCGTGCTGTAATTTTCAGGTATACCGGGGTGTACCTCATTGCGTGGGGGAAAACATAAACAAAGGAATAAAAACGGGAGCTGCCCGATCGCTTCCCCGCCTTACGGATGTTATACCTATCCAGCTGAGCATGCATCCTGAAACTAAAGTAATTCGCTGTTACAACTATTTTTGTTTTTGTTGCCTTTGAACTTCTGTTGTCTCAAGGTTGTCATCCTCCGACCCCCTCTCCTCACCCCCCTCCCCCACCATCCTATTCCCCGACTGTCGCGTCATGGGTGAGGATGGCGATTCCTCGGGGAGCTTTGGAACCGATCGTTCCGAAACACCACCATATTGATTCCAGGGACGAGGTAAGGCATTATGGATCATGGTGTTATCACATACGTGTGTAATATTGCACAAGTTACATGACCGAGCGAGCTCAATGAGTCGATGATGGAGGAGCCGTTGTGTACAGAGTTCCATGTTGTTCGGTCCACGGCAGCAGCTTCTGTGACGGCCATCAGGCGAATGTATTAGCGTTTGGGACATATTTGGCGACGTCGGATTCTGGGTAAGCTAACCCCAAATTTCCCGAAACTCTCCTGTAACGTTCATTGCATTTCTTGATTATTGGTTCGTTTCATCCCGGGGCATAAATGGTGGCAACGTTTTGACGCGTGCTCTCCTGTTGGACAAAGGGAATGGACAGTCGGAAAGGTTCAGGGACCTTGGTGTACAAATTAATCTCAAAACCAAGCTTTGTTTCTATTAAAGCAAAAATGTACAAATAATGTTTGGAAAAGTAAGTGCTTTCATTACAATATCTTGTCTCACGTGTCAACATATTATTATTATTATGTTATTATTATTATTATTGTACGAGGAGTGTTCAAAAAGTTCAACGAACGAGATTACAGTCGAAGACACCCCAAGGTTATATTATCCTTAAAAAGTAAGTATATCATTAGTAAGAAGATCGAAATGTATTTTTTTATGTTTACAGTACACTTTATTTTCGTTTGTCTTGGACCACTGTGAGTGGTTGTGTGACATTTTGAACGTCCAATGTAATCCATATGGTCATTCATGTTATGGTTGTATCTGTGAACAGAGATCAGCAAGTCCGTGGCCTATCCTTAAAACGTCAGTGAATGACACTGAACAAATGACAATGTTTTTGTTCATTTTTGAGTAATTCTCGGTAAATTTTACTGCGTAGTAAAGGACTGGTAGGATATATAACTTAAGCCTTATAGGTATGTGTATTTGCCTTCCAGCTCTGTAGCCTGGGTTCAAATCTCGACCCAGCTCTCAACTGCTATGCTGGTGTTTTGTATGCAGAGCGAAGCATAAATAAGTGCACCATCCATTGGAAGGACATTAAGCTGGTTGTCTTGTCTGCTGCTATTAGTCGGCAAACACCAAACATCACACGTTGTCTTTCGCGTATAGTAGGTGAGGCATTGCCGGCACCCTGAACAATTTACAAATTCCTACCACCTTAATGTTCCAAAAAAGATGATCCAAAAATGTTCCCTGACGGACCCTACAAGGAGGATCAACTAATTAAGGCCTTCACAAAAATATCAGTTTGAGTAGTAGTAGTAATTTTCTAGTAACTTCACATGTTTAATTGAACAATTGATCTTGTTCTTTTTATTCCTCTGTGTAAGGCTGTCTATTGTTCCCATGCATCTGCCGGGAACCCAGGTACAAATCTCAAATACCTTATTTTCTTCTACTGTCCATGTAGTTCACGTAAAAGTATACACCGACATCTACTAATGTCCTTGTGCTGCAAGTGATTTATTTACAAGCTCCTCCATGAGCCTGAGATCAGTGTTCATAAACGTACATACTGAATCATTGACCCTGAGATCTGGTGTTCCATTTTGTGTAGTTTTTGGATGACGAATGTGCTGAACCACCCCTAAGATTGTGTGAGGGTTAAAGTGGCTGTTCCACTGGAAAAGAAATGACTGTCATTAGTAAAACTGTATAATTAACAACTAACAATTAGTTATTTTGCTCAAATCAAAATATTTTCCATACAGGAACTGTGATCAATAAATCAATCCCCATATCTCCTCGAAGGAAAGCCATTGATTGATAATGACGAATTAGCGATTTGTATACATTATTCTTCTGGAGCAAATGCAACTGAACTTGAATGCAGTAATTTCACAAATGTTTGGGTTTTTATTTTATTTTCATAAGTGGAGAAGTGATTTATCGAAATTGAAGAATCACTTATTTTGATTCTATTCCTCTGTGATATTACGTCATAGACGTCATAGTCAAACCTCCCTTACCGTTTATCAAAGGTTAATGCAGCGTGGGAAAATTTGTGGCGGGAAGGGCGACCAGCCAGGTGTCCAGCATACATGGGACTGAACGATAATTGTATGTTATGGCATTTAATCGCTGGAGAAAAACTATGTTTGTATGTATCCATGTAATATATGTGTGTGTATATATATATATATATATTTATTTTAAAGGAAGGCAAATATACAATGGTTGAAGTAAGTATGAAGTGTTAAATCCGTATGAAGTCATAATTACTCATATACTGTATTCTCCTGAAAAATGAAAAAAGTGAGTCCAGACTGACTGAACACCCACCCACCGGCCCCACCTCATTATCACCCTCACCTGGGCCGGTCTGTTCCTATTAAACTACTGTAGCTTCATTGAAAAAGCAAACTTTAATATCGTCATAGTACATTTAGCACAAGTACTTAATCGTTAAAAAAAATTAAAAATTCAATGCACAATTAACATAATTTGCGTAAACTTCATAATCCACAATTTCACACCATATTTGCATCAATGACCAGGTGAAGATGGTCCATGTTCAATGCAGAATCGTAATGTCATTGCAAACGTTTGTTTAATACGTGTATTCGTGCCGATGATTCTTTATAACTGGCAGTCGCGCACCATTTAAATCCCTTCGAGTGCAGAATGGAAAGTGGCAAAGTCGTATTTCGATGTATCTCCTTAAACCGGTCATCCTTGGAGACCTTGTCATAAAATGTCAAGTGAAACGAGAATGCATGGTGGAATCTGAGCATGTCCACACGAGGGCGTGTGACTAAAGTTCAAGTGGGTATGATTTGAGTGGAAACCAGGTGAGTCCATGCGTGTGTGTATATAATGTGTGTGTACATGAGTATAATGTGTGTATACATAATGTGTGCATACTAGTATAATGTGTGTATACTAGTATAATGTGTGTATACACAATGTGTGCATACTAGTATAATGTGTGTATACTAGTAAAATGTGTGTATACATAATGTGTGCATACTAGTATAATGTGTGTATACATAATGTGTGCATACTAGTATAATGTGTGTATACTAGTATAATGTGTGTATACATAATGTGTGCATACTAGTATAATGTGTGTATACTAGTATAATGTATGTATACATAATGTGTGCATACTAGTATAATGTGTGTATACATAATGTGTGCATACTAGTATAATGTGTGTATACTTGTATAATGTGTGTATACATAATGTGTGCATACTAGTATAATGTGTGTATACTAGTATAATGTGTGTATACATAATGTGTGTATACTAGTATAATGTGTGTATACATAATGTGTGTGTGCTAGTATAATGTGTGTATACTAGTATAATGTGTGTGTGTGTATAATGTGTGTGTATATAATGTGTGTGGATATGAGTATAATGTGTGTATACGAGTATAATGTATGTGTGTGTGTGTGTGTGTGTATCTAATGTGTGTATACATAATGTGTGTGTATGTGTGTATATGAGTAAAATGAGTGTATACTAGTATAATGTGTGTGTGTGTACATGAGTATAATGTGTGTGTGTGTGTGTGTGTGTGTGTGTGTGTGTGTGTGTGTGTGTAATATATTATGTGTGTGGATATGAGTATAATGTGTGTATACGAGTATAGTGTGTGTGTGTGTGTGTGTGTGTGTGTGTGTGTGTGTGTGTGTGTGTGTGGTATAATGTGTGTGTGTGTGTGTGTATACTAGTATAATGTGTGTGTGTGTATATATAATGCATGTGTGTGTATATGAGTAAAATGTGAGTGCATACTAGTATAGTGTGTGTGTGTATATATAATGTGTGTGTGTATTATAATGTGTGTATATATGAGTATAATGTGTGTATACTGGTATAATGTGTGTGTGCATATAATGTGTGTGTACATGAGTATAATGTGTGTATATGAATATGTGTGTATACTAGTATAATGTGTGTATACATTGTGTTTTGTGTATAATGTGTGTGTATTATAGTATAATGTGTAGGTGTGTATATAATTGTACATGAGTATAATGTGTGTATATGAGTATGTGTGTGTATACTAGTATAATGTGTGTGTATATGAGTATGATGTGTGTATACTAGTATAATGTGTGTATACTAGTATAATGTGTGTGTACATGAGTATAATGTGTGTATATGAGTATGTGTGTGTATGCTAGTATAATTAGTGTATACATAATGTGTGTGTTTTTGTGTATAATGTGTGTGTGTGTGTGTGTGTGTGTGTGTTAATAATCACAATTCATGTGTGCACGTGTGCATATAATCACAGTGTGTGTGTGTGTGTGGTGTGTGTGTGTGTGTGTGGTGTGTGTGTGTGTGTGTGTGTGTGTGTGTGTGGTGTGAATCATACATGACAAGGTGGAGGTGATGAAAAACGGGTTGGAAGGAGTCGAAAGCGGGTTATTTATTTATGTATTAGACGTGATCGGAAGTGATAGTGCGTGTGGATTCCTGGAAGGGTGGTGACGTGGCCTTTGGAGAGAGAAAGCTCACGATGTCACACACCCAGTTGACTGCAGGGATATATTGCATATCGACTACAGGTCGCCACAGGGGTGTATGTATTCCATTACTAATCAGCTTGTGGAGCGCTTGCCAAGTGACTTAAGCACTTCAGCAAGCACTCCATTCAAAAACCGTAAATAAGGAACGGATGGATTGGCAAGCGGAATCTGTAGCTTATTGACAATGAAACACACCCCTCCAGGAGTGTGTTCAGCATGCTCGCTTCAAGAAACTTGGTCACTGAACAAACCCCAGATCGATCAGTCTGTGTTATCAGTCCTTGCAAGTGGAAAGGAAGTGAAACTTTGCGAATTTAAAATTGATCGTACTTTCCATCCAGTATGGGGTTTGACCACATTAAAACGAGTCTGTGGGTTTTCAGACACAAAATGGGTCAAATGAAATACGGGTCACTTGCCATCTATGGTGTGTGTGTGTGTGTGTTGTGTGTGTGTGTGTGTGTGTGTGTGTGTGTGTGTGTGTGTAATCACAATTCATGGAAGCACAATTCGCCCACATATAGATACCACTCTTTCCCCTACTGCTTCTGCGGCACCGTCTGCCAATCATAGAGGCAAGCAGCAAGTGCCTGTTCACAAGAGGTCAGCCTCTGGGTCACCCGGACAGCTCAGATGGGAGAGCACTGCTACAGTTTTCCAGAGGACCTGGGTGTCCAATTTGTGGTCTGGGCATGAAATTTGCCTGTATATATTGTTACGGCTCTGGAAATTCGCAAACACCATAAAGGTCCCGTAGGTGAGATATATTTCTAGTCCAGACTGAATGAACACCCACCCACCGGCCCCACCTCATTATCACCCTCACCTGGGCCGGTCTGTTCCTATTAAACTACTGTAGTTCATTGAAAAAGCAAACTTTAATATCGTCATAGTACATTTAGCACAAGTACTTAATCGTTAAAAAAAATTAAAAATTCAATGCACAATTAACATAATTTGCGTAAACTTCATAATCCACAATTTCACACCATATTTGCATCAATGACCAGGTGAAGATGGTCCATGTTCAATGCAGAATCGTAATGTCATTGCAAACGTTTGTTAATACGTGTATTCGTGCCGATGATTCTTTATAACTGGCAGTCGCGCACCATTTAAATCCCTTCGAGTGCAGAATGGAAAGTTGCAAAGTCGTATTTCGATGTATCTCCTTAAACCGGTCATCCTTGGAGACCTTGTCATAAAATGTCAAGTGAAACGAGAATGCATGGTGGAATCTGAGCATGTCCACACAGAGGCGTGTGACTAAAGTTCAAGTGGGTATGATTTGAGTGGAAACCAGGTGAGTCCATGCGTGTGTGTATATAATGTGTGTGTACATGAGTATAATGTGTGTATACATAATGTGTGCATACTAGTATAATGTGTGTATACTAGTATAATGTGTGTATACACAATGTGTGCATACTAGTATAATGTGTGTATACTAGTAAAATGTGTGTATACATAATGTGTGCATACTAGTATAATGTGTGTATACATAATGTGTGCATACTAGTATAATGTGTGTATACTAGTATAATGTGTGTATACATAATGTGTGCATACTAGTATAATGTGTGTATACTAGTATAATGTATGTATACATAATGTGTGCATACTAGTATAATGTGTGTATACATAATGTGTGCATACTAGTATAATGTGTGTATACTTGTATAATGTGTGTATACATAATGTGTGCATACTAGTATAATGTGTGTATACTAGTATATGTGTGTATACATAATGTGTGTATACTAGTATAATGTGTGTATACATAATGTGTGTGTGCTAGTATAATGTGTGTATACTAGTATAATGTGTGTGTGTGTATAATGTGTGTGTATATAATGTGTGTGGATATGAGTATAATGTGTGTATACGAGTATAATGTATGTGTGTGTGTGTGTGTATCTAATGTGGTATACATAATGTGTGTGTATGTGTGTATATGAGTAAAATGAGTGTATACTAGTATAATGTGTGTGTGTGTGTATGTGTGTGTACATGAGTATAATGTGTGTGTGTGTGTGTGTGTGTGTGTGTGTGTGTGTGTGTGTGTGTATATAATTATGTGTGTGGATATGAGTATAATGTGTGTATACGAGTATAGTGTGTGTGTGTGTGTGTGTGTGTGTGTGTGTTGTGTGTGTGTGTGTATATATGTGTGTGTATACTAGTAATGTGTGTGTGTATATATAATGCATGTGTGTGTATATGAGTAAAATGTGAGTGCATACTAGTATAGTGTGTGTGTGTATATATATTGTGTGTGTTATTATATGTGTGTATATATGAGTATAATGTGTGTATACTGGTATAATGTGTGTGTGCATATAATGTGTGTGTACATGAGTTAATGTGTGTATATGAATATGTGTGTATACTAGTATAATGTGTGTATACATTGTGTTTTGTGTATAATGTGTGTGTATTATAGTATAATGTGTAGGTGTGTATATAATTGTACATGAGTATAATGTGTGTATATGAGTATGTGTGTGTATACTAGTATAATGTGTGTGTATATGAGTATGATGTGTGTATACTAGTATAATGTGTGTATACTAGTATAATGTGTGTGTACATGAGTATAATGTGTGTATATGAGTATGTGTGTGTATGCTAGTATAATTAGTGTATACATAATGTGTGTGTTTTTGTGTATAAGTGTGTGTGTGTGTGTGTGTGTGTGTGTGTGTGTGTGTGTGTGTGTTAATAATCACAATTCATGTGTGCACGTGTGCATATAATCACAGTGTGTGTGTGTGTGTGTGTGTGTGTGTGTGTGTGTGTGTGTGTGTGTGTGTGTGTGTGTGTGTGTGTGTGTGTGAATCATACATGACAAGGTGGAGGTATGAAAAACGGGTTGGAAGGAGTCGAAAGCGGGTTATTTATTTATGTATTAGACGTGATCGGAAGTGATAGTGCGTGTGGATCCTGGAGGGTGGTGACGTGGCCTTTGGAGAGAGAAAGCTCACGATGTCACACACCCAGTTGACTGCAGGGATATATTGCATATCGACTACAGGTCGCCACAGGGGTGTATGTATTCCATTACTAATCAGCTTGTGGAGCGCTTGCCAAGTGACTTAAGCACTTCAGCAAGCACTCCATTCAAAAACCGTAAATAAGGAACGGATGGTTGGCAAGCGGAATCTGTAGCTTATTGACAATGAAACACACCCCTCCAGGAGTGTGTTCAGCATGCTCGCTTCAAGAAACTTGGTCACTGAACAAACCCCAGATCGATCAGTCTGTGTTATCAGTCCTTGCAAGTGGAAAGGAAGTGAAACTTTGCGAATTTAAAATTGATCGTACTTTCCATCCAGTATGGGGTTTGACCACATTAAAACGAGTCTGTGGGTTTTCAGACACAAAATGGGTCAAATGAAATACGGGTCACTTGCCATCTATGGTGTGTGTGTGTGTGTGTGTGTGTGTGTGTGTGTGTGTGTGTGTGTGTGTGTGTGTGTGTAATCACAATTCATGGAAGACACAATTCGCCCACATATAGATACCACTCTTTCCCCTACTGCTTCTGCGGCACCGTCTGCCAACATAGGAGCAAGCAGCAAGTGCCTGTTCACAAGAGGTCAGCCTCTGGGTCACCCGGACAGCTCAGATGGGAGAGCACTGCTACAGTTTTCCAGAGGACCTGGGTGTCCAATTTGTGGTCTGGGCATGAAATTTGCCTGTATATATTGTTACGGCTCTGGAAATTCGCAAACACCATAAAGGTCCCGTAGGTGAGATATATTTCTTAAGTACATGTGTAGTTAGCCCAAACCCATTGTATAGAGGGAATTAATGTGATTCATTCGGGCTGCGATCCTTTGAGTTAGGCGTTTTTCTGTTCTACCTTTGTTTTGAGCCACCCACGCCAACACAACAACAACGCCAGCAGCCAAAACCTACCTTCACCACTCGCTACCGCAAACCTCACATCACCGCCATTCCAAACAGCACCATGGCCATCGAACACCGCCGAAAACCCTCCACCACCTTCTCCTACGGCCATTCCCGCACCACCTGTGGACGCCGAGCGTCGGGCTGTCTTCAGCGATACACGCGAGACGCGAGTGCAGATGGCGGGTTTTCTGAGGAGAATTCGGATCAGGAATGATACACGCCCACATCTGATCCACCCAATCAGGAAGCGCGGGGCGGCTTGGCCCCGCCTCCAGACCGCCTGACGAAAATCGGCATATGCAAATTTGAGGATCAGGAATGATACACGCCCCCTTTTTCTCCGTCCAATCGGCGAGCGTGGCTCCGCCCCTGAGGTCGTTTGGATCCGAGAATTTGCATATGGTGGGTTCCCGAAGCCGATAAAAAGGCGAGCGCAGTGAGTCGATCGAGCAGTATCGTGGAGTGAGTCGAGTTGGCGAGATCGGTGAGAGTGTCGGTGGGGCGGAGTCGGGAGACGGAGCTCGAAGCAGAGGTGGGGCAGACGGCTGCGGAGGCGAACGGTGCGGAGGGCGATCGGCTGAGGAGGACCTGGAGGCTCGGGACGACGAGGTCGCGTTGAGTCGAGCAAGCCAGCCATACTCCCTCCCCAGAGCATCAACAATTCCCCCTTTCCCCCGCGCTGAGAGAGTGCGACAAGGGGCCCCGTTCCCACTTACACCAGCAGGTGCCCACGGAACCGCCGTGCAGCGACATTCTGCGGCTCGCCACGAGGGCGCGGGTAGGACCCCTCGGTCTCGTGGACCTGGCCGCTCATCCAGGTTCCACGCGCATTAGGCCCACGGGCCCAGTCTGACTCCCTTGCCTGTGAGGGGGTCTTTTCTTTGCTTCGGTGTGAATGCGTGTTGTGGCGCCGTGTCTTGTAAGGTAGTAACTGTATAAGTGGTCCGTGTGTCGTGTAGTCGGTTTTAACTCCTCCTTTTATATGTGCATTTCTTTTGTTCCATGTGATATATGTGCAATTGCTTATTGTGACTGTAAATACATGCTGTTTGCTTTACGTGTGCTATATGTGTGCTCCGCGTGCCGCGGAATAAATGTGCATTGTGTGAACTGTTTTCCCGTTTCGCTTCGTCTTTTCTTTAATTGAACCTCCATCCTGCTTCACGTAAAGGGTTCGTAGTGGGTGCAAAACGCCCGGTAAATAATCTGAACCGTCGAGGTCGACGATAACACCGCTCGGTTATCCCGATAGTACGGAACGGCCCGCCCAAGCGGCTCGTGTCCGGAGTCGACCTGCGGCGAGGTACGATCGCCCGGTTTACCATCCGCGTGGGTACTTAGGTAGGTCGAGTTTGGCGAACAACCCTATCCTACGCGGGTGGCCGATTGGCACGATTGTGGTGAGGTCGAAAGGCCCACCCGTGACTGGATCCGCGCGTTAGCCGGGAGGGTCACGACTGAATTGTCCGTCCGGTGGGCGAGGCGGTCGCGGTTCGAGTCGCGTGGCCGATCGCACGCCGACGGGCGTGAATTCGCAACACTGGTGTCAGGAGTGGGATTCTAATCCTCCCGTCTCCAAGCTAAATTCACAGGGAATCGGTCCAGGGTGAGAGGAGCGTCCCCCGATTCCCTCTAAATTACGAGCGATTAAAATTAACCCCTTACGTGGAATAAGATGGCGTCTCAAGGCGAGCGGGAGCCGGGGGTAATAGAAATGTATATGTGTAGTGATGTAGAATCCATGGCTCAGGATGGAATCCCCATGCAGGACATTGGTGTGCAGGAACAGTTTCCCCCCAACTGAACCCAGAGCCCGAAATGGGTGCGGCGGCGGCCGCGGTGTACAACACTCCCCTCCCTCTCCACCAAAACCCCCCGATCCTGGCCGAATCGGCTCAGCCGAGTGCACCCGCCATGGCCCAGCTATTCGCCATGCTGGCAGAAATGAAATCGAATATGCAACAAATGAACAACAAAATGGATGGAAACTCACTCGAAATGAAAAACGAAATAAAAGGAGTGAACAAGCAGATGGAAGGAATGAATAACGAATTGAACGAAAAAATGGATGGAAATACGCAACGAATGAACGAAATGAAAACGAACATGGAAACAAACACAAACGAAATAAACGAGAATATGGAAACAAATGCACAAGGAATGAAGGAAGAAATAAAAGAAATGCGGGGTGAAACGCAGCAAATGGGCCGGAGCCTGCAGGCGGGCATGAAGGCAACGACAGCGAGGTGCGTGGTGGCGACGCCACGTGTGGGGCGAGCGAGCTGGGAGGGGTGCAACGGTTGTCAGGCCCGCGGTGAAGGCGGGTGAGAAAAAATTATTCGGGAGACGTGTTGGGCGAGAAGCGTGGAGGTGACGGAAAAAGTGACGGTAACGAGAGGGAAAAATTAATTGGGGTGACGGAGACGTGCACGAAGGAAATAAAAATAGTGGAGTGTGAGAAAAGACTGCAAGACATGACTAAGAGAGTTGATAGCTGGGACTGGAGGTAAAAACGGAGACAGAGGAACTGGGAAGACTGATAGACAAACACAAGGGCAAGATGGAAGAACAGTTAGAAGCCAAAGCAAGGTCGGAGTGTGCGGAGATGAGAAAGAATTGGAGAAGAAAACTGAGTTACAGAAACACCAGAACGAAGAGACGGAATTACGAAACGAGTTGAGGATGTTGAGAGAGGAAAGAACGAGAACGGAGAATGAAACGTTAAGGAACCACGCTGTAAAGATCGAACAGCTGGAAGCAAAGGCCAGATTAAAGAATGAGATGCAAGAAAGAGTAATGATGGAAGAACGAATGAGACAGAAGAAGGAAATCGATCAATGGAAGGAAACCACGAGATTGCAGAATGAGGAACAAGAAAGAGTCCTGAAAGAACAAGGATTACGACAGGAGAACGAAGTCAGTCAGTTGAAAGAAATAACGAGATTACAGAATGAGGAACAAGAAAGACAGTGGAATAGGAAATACAAAGAACAAGGAATGAGACAGGAGAAAGAAATCTGTCAGTTGAAAGAAATAACGAGATTGCAGAACGAGGAACAAGAAAGACAGTGGAATAAAAACTGAAAGAGTATGAATTTGAAATTGAACGACAAAAGGAAAAAAATAAGTTGGAATACGAGGAGAAGTTGAAGGAGCAACGAATGAAGCAGGAAGGAGAATCAGGAGATTGAAGTACACAACGAGATTGGAGAGGGAAGAACGAGAAGAACAATGGGATAGAAAACAAAAAGAACATGAAGCTGAGGTTGACCAATTGAAGAAAAGGCAAGGCTGGAGTACGAGGAGATAGACAAAGAACAGCGAATGAAACACAGGAAGGAAATGGGCCAATTGAAAGAAACGATGAGATTGGAAAATGAAGAGCAGGGAACTGTGGGGAAGAAAACAAGAACAATGTGAGTTTGAAATTAACCAGCTCGAGGGAGAAAATTTGAGTCCACGGAGATTGAAAAACTGGGAGGGAGAGAAAAGAACAATTAAGACGGAAAGCAAGGATGAGGTACGCGGAGATCCTGAAAGAGCAAGGAGTGAAACAGAGGGAAGGACGGGAGCGACTGAAGGAGAAAGCAAGGTTGACCTACGTAAAGATAAGGGAAAGACGCCAGAAAGAAGCAGAGTCTAATAGACACGAGGAGACAACAGAAACTAATAAATGTATAAGACACGAGGTGAAAGGAATTGGGAGGGAGAGAAAAGAACAATTAAGACGGAAAGCAAGGATGAGGTACGCGGAGATCCTGAAAGAGCAAGGATGAAACAGAGGGAAGGACGGGAGCGATTAAGGAGAAAGCAAGGTTGACCTACGTAAAGATAAGGGAAAGACGCCAGAAAGAAGCAGAGTCTAATAGACACGAGGAGACAACAGAAAACTAACAAATGTATAGAGACGCTGGAGGTAGAGAAAGTAGAGGAGAGACTGCATGATAATGATGGGTTAAAGGAACAGAAAACACACACACAGAGGTAGTGGAGGATAATGGGGTGAGCTCGCGGAGGCGTGTGGGGACCGGTGTGAGCAGCTGGATGGCTGCCTCCAGGAACGAGGGGAGGAGTTTGCCCCTTGAAGCGAATCACGACCAGGTGGTTCGGTCGTGCCAAGCGGAGTTGAGGGACGAGTGCTGTGGATAGGTGCACGTGCAGCTTGGGGGTATAGAGGCCCCGGGAACCCTTGTGGGGACACGAATCCCAGTGTGGTTGTGCAGGGGTGTGTGTTTGCGAGTGTGCGGAGATGCGTGCTTTCCAGCACGCATGGTGTGAGTGAGACCCCCTGTGCAAGTGGAAGGTTGGGTGTGAGTGAGAGGGTCCGTGTGAGGGAGACCGTGTGTGTGAGGTCTCTGTATGTGAGGGAGATGTCGGTCGGCATGCGTGAGCATGCAGCCGCGTCTCCCGGTGTGAATGTGAGTGTGATGGAGTGGAGTCTGTGCGTCGTGACACGCGGT
Source organism: Eptatretus atami (assembly GCA_035128595.1). Lineage (NCBI taxonomy): Eukaryota > Metazoa > Chordata > Myxini > Myxiniformes > Myxinidae > Eptatretus > Eptatretus atami. The sequence goes on from CM068955.1 coordinate 35,963,789, forward strand.
GTGCGTGGGTGGAACGGAGACGACGGCGACAGAGGGACAAAAGCCGGGTAGCGGCCGTAGCTGTTTGGGCACCGTGCCGGGTTCACCCAGCAGCGAGCGCGAGGTCTGTGCTGTGCGCGCACGAGACCCCACGTGCTCGCTTGCGGGAGTGAAGCCCGGTCCGGAAACGCCAGCGGTGGATTTGCCGATCCCGCGGACGGACAAAGTTTAGGCAGGATACGGATTTGACGGATGGGTTCTCCACGCGAGCGTGTGTTAGGCTCCAACGGGCAGAGCACATGTGTTCGCGTGGGAGCCCCTCGGAGTGCGAGGGTTGCTAATGGGGTGCGCAGGGTGACGTCATGGCTGCACGTGGGGTTGGAATCCGGGAGGAGGGTGAATCCCTGCCGGATGTACCGTCCAAGAGGGACGAGGTACACGTGCAGCTGCATGACGTCATGGGAAAGGTGCAAGAGCGCAGGCTGTGAGTTGCCGCGCTGGTGCTGCGCATAATTGGAAATACAAAATTAACGGAAGCAAGCCTCGCTTTCGGGTGAACAGGATTCCCTGGGCAAGGGGTGAAAGACCCCCTTACCTGGGCACAGGATGAAACTAGTTAGGGGGAAGGGTTAGTGTTAGTTAGACCGATTTCATGGGGCAGGGGTAAGTCCTCATGGAGTCCGTGGAATGGATTAGTTAGAGGGATGTTAGTTGAGATTTAGGTTGGGAAATGATTTTTTGAGATTTGGGGACAGTGACAGACTGTGGATGTGTAGAGGGGACGTAGCTTAGCTACGTAGTGTTAAAAGGAACGTGCTGTATGGTAAGGGACGACGTGGGAGCACGAGTTAGTTAGGGGAGGTAGTTAGAAGGATGGCAGGATTCAGCGATGTGTGTGTTGAAAAGTTGTGTGGAGACATGTAGAGTGGGTGAGGCCAGCGGGTCTGTGTGGAGTGGAGCGAATGTGGAATGCATGGTGCGATGAGTGATTGGGGGAGGAGTGACTCCCGCCCAAGGGACCCCGGGGTCAGTGTAGAGTGAGTTAGCTGGGTTAGTTAAATTGAAAAATGGAGGTCTTTTGCTGTGGTGGGAGTAGGCTCGAACCCATTTGGAGGGGTGCAGGAGCCCTGTTGACGGGCTGGGAGCGTGGCTGTGAACGGTGAGTATCGCTGAGTGGGTACCCCGGGCACCGGGCTAGTCGGCCGTGGTAGGCCAAGGGCCCATGGGGGCCGGGTTAGCGTAGTGGGCACGGTGCGCCCGCTTGGTGCGGGGGCCGGAGCGCCGTTGGCCGCGTGGCAGTGTCGTGGGCACGGGTGACCCTCGGAAAGGAGCCGGGGCGCCAGCCTGCCACGTGTCGTTTCAGGGGAGTTGCCATGGGGGCACTCCCCGGTGTTTAGGGAGCTGGTAGGCTCGGAGGCAGTGTAGTGCCCGGGGTGCCATTGTTGGAGATTCGGCAGAGGGTCGTGCCTGCCAAAGGAGCCACGCGTCCCAGCCACGAACCGTGCAAGGGCACGAGGGAAAATTAGAGGCGAGGCCCGAAATTTGAGTGGACACCAACACAGGCGACGGGAATCTGGGTTGTTAGAACCAATAGTGTAAGCGAGAGGCGCTTTTCGAAAGCCCCGGGGTAGTTTAAAGGTTAACGGTTAGGGTAGATAGGAAGTGTACCCCTCCGCACCATCCATCCCTTCGCTCTCGTTGTGGGCCGCTGGACCCACTTTGGGTTAGATCGCTGAAGTCTGGGAGGCCATCTTGAGGCTTGGTTGGGCCTCGACACAGGACGCTAGCTCTCCCTTATTCCCTCCGGGAAGGGAACGTAGGGGTTGGGAGTAGGCTAGGTGACGAGATAGGTTAGCCGAACAAGGACGATAAAGGGGTTAGGGGACGATTTATAGTGGGGAAGAGGGTGAAAATAAAAACAACAAAAAAAAAAATAAGTTGGGGGCTAAATTGGGTTTTGCAAATTAAGGGGGTGGGTATGGACAGTGACAGGCAAAGGCGATAGGTGGGAGGGAGACAGGTAGGGTAGGTCCGAGTCCACTTCTGTGTGGCCAACACACAGCACTCCCTCCACCAACCTCCACGGCACGGCAAGAGGCCGGCCAACTTCATCGGCAGCTGTTGTTTTGCTACAAGGCCTGTGCGGCCGGATCGTCTGCTGTGTTTTGCTGCAAGGCCTGTGCGGCGGATCGTCCGACGGCTGTTTTTACTGCAAGGCCTGTGCCGGCCAGTTCGTCTGCCGGCTGTGTTTGCCTGCAACGGCCTTTTCTGCAGGCTATGTTGCCTTTACCTTTGCCATGTCATGCCACTGCCCCTGTTCACCAGCCCCGTTCAATTTTGCTTTGCCCCCCCCTTGTTCAATTCCATGTGCGCCAGGATCCGCAAGCAACAGTTGCAAGCTGCAGGAACTGTCCTGTTGGCAGCTGCAACACGGCCTGCAGTGCGGCCCGTGCACCGGTTTCCTTTTGACTCTCCTTTTTCCTGCAGAGTCCATTGATCCTGGGCCATGGAGTAGTGTAAATTATAAGGTTAAGGTGTTAAGTTGTATTGTAAATATGAGTGCGCCCCCGGCATGTATGTGTTAGCGCCGGCAATTTTATTTAAGTCGTCTGTGTGAGTGAGTTTGTTTAGTTAGTTACTCAGCCCTCAGGTTATTTATTTTGGGACACGAATACCATGAATGTCGCACTCAGGGATCCGTAGGTAAAACGTACTAGGGGAGAACTACACATGATGGCACACGATAATTTGACGACTCGGGACGAGTCTGTAAAAAGGGGAGGGGGTAGTGTTACGGCTCTGGAAATTCGCAAACACCATAAAGGTCCCGTAGGTGAGATATATTTCTTAAGTACATGTGTAGTTAGCCCAAACCCATTGTATAGAGGGAATTAATGTGATTCATTCGGGCTGCGATCCTTTGAGTTAGGCGTTTTTCTGTTCTACCTTTGTTTTGAGCCACCCACGCCAACAACAACAACACGCCAGCAGCCAAAACCTACCTTCACCACTCGCTACCGCAAACCTCACATCACCCCATTCCAAACAGCACCATGGCCATCGAACACCGCCGAAACCCTCCACCACCTTCTCCTACGGCCATTCCGCACCACCTGTGGACGCCGAGCGTCGGGCTGTCTTCAGCGATACACGCGAGACGCGAGTGCAGATGGCGGTTTTCTGAGGAGAATTCGGATCAGGAATGATACACGCCCACATCTGATCCACCCAATCAGGAAGCGCGGGGCGGCTTGGCCCGCCTCCAGACGCGCCTGACGAAAATCGGCATATGCAAATTTGAGGATCAGGAATGATACACGCCCCCTTTTTCTCCGTCCAATCGGCGAGCTGGGCTCCGCCCCTGAGGTCGTTTGGATCCGAGAATTTGCATATGGTGGGTTCCCGAAGCCGATAAAAAGGCGAGCGCAGTGAGTCGATCGAGCAGTATCGTGGAGTGAGTCGAGTTGGCGAGATCGGTGAGAGTGTCGGTGGGGCGGAGTCGGGAGACGGAGCTCGAAGCAGAGGTGGGGCAGACGGCTGCGGAGGCGAACGGCTGCGGAGGGCGATCGGCTGAGGAGGACTGGAGGCTCGGACGACGAGGTCGCGTTGAGTCGAGCAAGCCAGCCATACTCCCTCCCCAGAGCATCAACAATTCCCCTTTCCCGCGCTGAGAGAGTGCGACAAGGGGCCCCGTTCCCACTTACACCAGCAGGTGCCCACGGAACCGCCGTGCAGCGACATTCTGCGGCTCGCCACGAGGGCGCGGGTAGGACCCTCGGTCTCGTGGACCTGGCCGCTCATCCAGGTTCCAGCGCATTAGGCCCACGGGCCCAGTCTGACTCCCTTGCCTGTGAGGGGGTCTTTTCTTTGCTTCGGTGTGAATGCGTGTTGTGGCGCCGTGTCTTGTAAGGTAGTAACTGTATAAGTGGTCCGTGTGTCGTGTAGTCGGTTTTAACTCCTCCTTTTATATGTGCATTTCTTTTGTTCCATGTGATATATGTGCAATTGCTTATTGTGACTGTAAATACATGCTGTTGCTTTACGTGTGCTATATGTGTGCTCGCGTGCCGCGGAATAAATGTGCATTGTGTGAACTGTTTTCCCGTTTCGCTTCGTCTTTTCTTTAATTGAACCTCCATCCTGCTTCACGTAAAGGGTTCGTAGTGGGTGCAAAACGCCCGGTAAATAATCTGAACCGTCGAGGTCGACGATAACACGCTCGGTTATCCCGATAGTACGGAACGGCCCGCCCAAGCGGCTCGTGTCCGGAGTCGACCTGCGGCGAGGTACGATCGCCGTTTACCATCCGCGTGGGTACTTAGGTAGGTCGAGTTTGGCGAACAACCCTATCCTACGCGGGTGGCCGATTGGCACGATTGTGGTGAGGTCGAAAGGCCCACCCGTGACTGGATCCCGGCGTTAGCCGGGAGGGTCACGACTGAATTGTCCGTCCGGTGGGCGAGGCGGTCGCGGTTCGAGTCGCGTGGCCGATCGCACGCCGACGGGCGTGAATTCGCAACAATATATATATTATATTATATATAATATATATATATATATATATATATATAATATATATATTATAACACACAACACACACACCCTTGTTGCTTCACTGACGGTCAATAATGTGGGGGGGGGGGCGAACGAGGGAGGGAGAGAGAGATAGGAGGCAGGTGTAGGATGGGAGGAAGGGGAGGCAGAGAGGATGAAGAAAGGGGAGTGAGGGGGAGATGGGAGAGCGACACCTCACCAAACGTTGTTATTCACTGTGGGAGGAAGGGGTGCAAGAGAGAGAGACAAAGAGAGACAGAGACACAGAGAGGAGAGAGGAGAGAGGAAGAGAGGGAGAGAGGGAGAGAGAGAAACACACGACGGACGGGGACGGGGACACGGACACACACACACACACACACACACACACACACACACACACACACACACACACAACAACCCTTTTATTCGTATATATATATTCTTTGTTTCCTGTCATTCATAAGTGTACAATGTGCAGCAGTTCACACAATTTATTTATTTAGGTTCTCCAATGAGTCCAGCAGAAATGGTTTGGTACTTACGAAAACATTTTTGTCACCTTCGAGCGTGCTCGTCTCCGTCCCAAACGTCACTCCGACATTTAAAGCACCTCTCAGCTTTGTATGCATCGTACAGTCCTCCGTATGCGGTCTCTCAGAATGTCCGCTCCAGATGAGACATTCGCAAACAGCTTTTTTTTTTTCTTTCGTTCTCGACGTTCCAGAACCTAATGTTCTTCCTCTTCACTTGCATGTTCTCCTCAGATCTTTTTTTTTTTTTAATTTTATAAGTTACAAATTATACTTATAATATAACTCATAATTTATAAACTTAACTATGCACATTTAAATTTTGAAATCACAGTTCATCATAATTATCACGGAAGAATTTACCTGCACTTGTCGTCTAC
>CM068955.1:35974363-36001777 GCA_035128595.1 Eptatretus atami
CAAAGCTCAGAAAGAGCAATGGGTGCAAGACCAGAAAGGAGGTGGTTGAAGACAGAGACCACCAACCTGTCTGTGATGGTGAAGTGAGAGGCCCATATACTCAGCTTCATCATGGGAGATTCCAATAATCTTGAAGGCCTTGGTTTCAATGGCGTCAAGCTGAGCAAGGGGTGAGGCAGGAGAGCCAGCCTCGAGGGCAGAGCAGTACTCCATCAAGCTGTGGATGAAGGCTTTGTAGATGGATAGAATTTCAGGTGCACCCAGGAAGGACTTTGTACAGCAGAGGATGCCCAATCGGCATCTCGCTTTGGAGGCCAACTTTGAAATGTGGTTTGCCCAAGAAAGATCATGGCTGATAATGAGACCCAGGGGTTTGAATTACTGAACTTCCTCAAGAGGATTGTTAAGAAACTAGATAGGAGGGTTTGCCAGACAGTCTTTTCAGAGAGAGATGGTGAGAGAGTGTGAGATTTGTCAGGATTGAAAGACATTCCAAGTGTTTGACCAGCTTGTGATTTTGTCAATGGCTGAAGAGAAGGATAGGCTGCAGCTTTCATGTCTAAAGGATGAGGGATGTCATGGCAGAGGATGGAGTCATCAGCAAATAGATAAAAGAGGATTTTCCAGAGTCAGAGAGATCATTGATGAAGATCATGAATAGGACTGGGCCCAGAACACTGCCTTGGTGGCACTTCAGCCTTGACAGGGAGAGGAGATGAAAATATTCCATTGAGAGCCAAACATTGGCTTCCAGAGTGGAGGAAGTCAGGAAGCCATGTGTGGAGTTGCTCTTGGATTTCATAGGCAGAGAGTTTGGAGAGTAAGGCAGAATACCAGACTGCATCAAAAACACAAGATTTGTCCAGAGAGGCGGCCATGATCTCATGTCTGACGTTGAGGGCCTCAATCCATTGTTGGGAGAGTAGAAGCAGCATGTCCAAGGTGGAGTGACGACTGAAATCAAATTGGTGATGTGAGATGAAGGTGTTGAAGAAAAGAAGGATTTCATATCAACTGCGATGATGAATTCCTTGACCTTGCTGATGATTGAAAGTAAGCTGATAGGCCTGCAGTTGAGGGGATCAGTTTTCAATAAACTTTTTTTTATGTAATGCAGTGATGTTGATGGATTTCCACGTAGATGGAAGATGACCTGGCGCAAATGACAGGGTGAAAAGAGCAGAGAGAGGATGCGAAAGAGCAGTAGCGTAGGATTTTAGGACATGTGAGCAGATGCCATGCAGTCCAGTTACATAGTCAGATATGAGGGTTGAAAGAATCTTCTCCACCTTTTCAGGTGCAAAAGACACAGAGTCCAGGAGCATTTGGGTATGACAGAGAAGGATGGATCGAGAGTGAGGGATTGGAGACACAAGATATGGAAGCAAACAGAATTGAGGCATTCAGCCTTCTGACGAGAGGAGTCGGCTGTGATGCCATTTGAAGAGAGGGAAGGGATGGAAGGGGAGCATACATGAGAGACAGACTTAACAAGGTGCCACAAGGTTTTAGAGGCGAGAGAGACAAGTTTGGAAGTTCATCCTTGAGGTTGGACAGATGATGTTTTCTGGTTCTCCTGAGAGTGGACACACACTTGTTGCAGACTTTTTGGAATGCACTGAGATTGCCCTCGGTTGGATTTGCCTTCCAGGAAGAGAAGGCAAGTGGTTTCATAACAACTGTCTCACCATAGGATTCAGTGTTCCATGGACGGGAAGAAGGGCAGGGTAATTGAAGACAAGATGGGATGAATCTGTGCTTGAGAGAGAGAGAGAGAGAGCAGGTTTATGTGGAATAATTCCCAGGCTGAGTGAACATCAGGGGCAGTAAATATTGGAGACCAGTCCTGAAGAGAGATGACTGTTTGCAGTCACTGCCAATCTGCTTGAGTGAACGGCCATACTCGCTGGCATTGAGGCAGCTCTCTGAAAAGAGCAAGAGAGACATTGACTTTCACAAGCACATGATCAGATTAACAAATTGGTACAGAGGAAGAGAAGGAGATATTTGTGAGAAAGTTTGTAATCACAAAGTCCAGAAGGAAGGATTTGCTATTGGGAGGAATCCGGGTTGGAAAGTTCACAGATTGAGTCAGCCCCATGGAGTCACATAAGTCCTTTGCTGAAGTGCCATGGCTGGTGAGAGAAGTACCAACACCCAGCCAAGTTGCATGGTGACAAATGAAATCACCACATATGAGGAAGAGAGAGTTGGGATGAGTGATTTGGAGATAGGCTGGAGAAAGTCACTCATGCCTCCAGTCTCCAGCCGAGTGTTGTTGGAACTTTGACACAGCTGCATGTCATTTTTCTCCAGTTATATATTTGAATCCACCAGTCCCTGAAGCAACAATAAATTTGGTCATAAGTGTGGATGCAAGGGAATATGTAGCTGGTGGGATAACAATATTAAAGGCATAGAGGTATGTGGCTGCATCGGTTATAGTTGCAGCAACAAAGTTAACACAGGTGAACAATTAATGAGAGATGGAGATGATTATGATTGATGTTCAAATGTCAGCCTGTAAAACAATAATAAACAGTAAAATACACAAAATATATGTTGTTTGCTGATAATATAAACGGTGCTTGTTCATCAAATAAAATAAATATCATTGTTTGTCTGTCTGTGTGGAATACCGATCACACCAAAATTACTGTGCCAATTGCCATCAAACTTGGCACAACGGACCTAGTTCGACCTTGTTGTGAGCATGGGTCACTTGGTTTCATCAAGTCCCTGTCGTGTCCATCTTGTTTACCCCATGTACCCTGCCCCATCCCTCTCCCTTCTACAGATCTCCTAATGTCTCTGTTCCCTCATTGTTTTGTGCTTCCCTCTCATGTCCCTCTTTTCTCGTGCTCCCTTTGCTATACATTCTGTGCGTTACCCCTAATTCGAGCCTTGATATTGCATACAAAAAAAAAAATCTGCAATCACAGGGGTTCAGGAGGGAAGGTCAATAAAAATTCCCTAGATAAATGTGTATCATGTAGCACCACCCGGTGGTGGTGGCAGATGGTATTACAAGACAGCTGTGGAGATAACTTGCATTTTTGCACTGTACACATCCCCCAAAAGTGGGAAGTCCCAAACCCAACCTCCCATAATCAGGGAAGGTAAGGGAAGGGGGGTGGGAGTCTGGTGGGAGGGGAAGGGGTAGGGTGAGAGGACGCAGGGGTGGGAAGAAGGAGGGGAAGTGGTGGTGTGGAAGTCCAGAGGAAGGAGACAGGAGGGGTGGGATGAGGGAAGGGAAAGGATGGGAGGAGGGACGGGAATGGGTGGGCGGAGGGAGGAGAGGAGGCGGGAGGAGGGGCCCAGCGTTGCCGGGCAATGCCGGGCACCCCTGCTAATTTATAATAAATTTTCAGTGTGAATAATGTGGTGTTTGCATTTTCCTCTCAAAATGTACGATTATGCATGTATTTGCTTTGGCATACCAGCTACCTATATTTTTCACGGTGGCCATTTTGAAAGTCAAGATAGCTGTCATGGAGTCTTTCTTACCCATTATATCATTTGTTTTGGTATCAATCATTATAAATATGGAATCAACATAATAACTGAATTCACAGCAGCAACCACAACTTGTGTTTAATGCTAACTACTGTATTCCATAAGAAGTGTCCATTTGCAATGTTGGTGGCCATCTTGGATTTGGTACCCTTACCCCATTTGTAAAAAAATGCCACCCTATTTTTTTTTAACCTTTACAACCAAAAGATACAAAATCAAGTGAAAGCTTACTTTGAACAAAAATTTGGTATAAAATTACAGAGCAACCTACACTAATTGTTATGAGCCACCAGCTGCCCATGCCTCACTTCACCTATCTCTGCATTCAAAGCACAAAAACATTTATATACCAATCAGGGCGCCAACTGCCACTTTTCCACATTAGCCTGACTCTTTCTGTGTCTACTTTATTTAAACCCCTGCCGATGGCTGTGAGCACACACCCGGCTACACGTGTATGCTAGCCACTATACGAGTGCGGCAGGTTAACGACTCCAGGTACCGAGTCGACCCCCACAAGGACAGCCTCGAACACCCCGTTCCTGGTACGACCATCGCCACCAACTCACAAACCTCGACAGGTGTAGCCATGCTCACAAGTATAGGTCCGAACCCACACACCAGTGGGCTGACCTCGCTCCCACACTGAGTAGGCTTGCCCGCTGCCCCACACATCACAGGCTCTGAGACCTGGCTCACTGGCTCATGCTCGGCCATCTGGGTGTACACCAGAGTCGGCGTTGTGTTGCACCCTGTCGGCCCCAGGCATGTCAGAAGGACCCCTGCAGGGTCTAACTGTGAGCCTGCGAGTGCTGTCCCGCATGCTGCAGAAGTCGCTTCACAAACCGCTGGGCCTCCTAACATCTTCACCCCATCTAAACCCTCTAACTTAGTCTCATGGATGGTCTTTACTCTCTGGAGCAGACAGACATCCACACTGGTGCATTGTCCTTCCAGGCAATTTCTTTCTTTCAAAGGCCCTGTATTTTTCCTTCATTGCTAGACACCTCTTTCTCTACCGCCACTCGTGCCAATTCAACCACCAAGAAACCAGCCCAAAGGTCTGCAAACCCTCTATTGAGCTCCACAAACTTTAACCACAGCTCTGCATGCCTTTTCTGTCTAACCCCCTTTGTGTCCTATCTTCATTTACCTCGACAAACCAACTCGTCATCATTCCAGTTTTAATTAGTAGTTCCTGTGCCTGTTCTCCAAAAAATTAATCGAAGGACAGCATGTTGTACTTCAGAAACATTCTGCTCTACTCACTCTATCATTTTCCCGAGGTCATCTTCCATCTGGTTGGACGTCAAGTATTCTTGCTGTTTATATATGGTGTGAGGAGCAAAAATCACTTCTGCTTCACTGTGAAGCTCTGTGTTGGATCCTTTGGTTTGAATCTCCACTGAAAATGAGTGAAATGAAACATTTTGAAATTTTCCAATTATTTTGACTTACATGTCACTCAACATTATATTGTTAAGTTGTTTAAACTTTCTTTATGTAAGAAGAGGATGATTTGTAATGCTAGATACCACCGGGTGGCGCTATACGATACACATTTACATTGAGAGAATTGTGGTCTTCCCCCAACCCTGAACCCTTACCCGAGATGTGCGACCCTGGCAGAAACCACACTTGGGGTACTCTAAGGTAACATGCAAAATCCTGTTCGAATTGGTTCAGTATATTTTTTGTTTTTGAAGCATAATAGCAAGTTGCCTGTGCCCACACAGGATTCTAAACAGGGTAGGGATGGAGTGGGCAAAAATGCAAATGCTGGGATAGGGATGGAGTAGGCAAAAATACAAATGCTTGTGTCATCGAGCCAGCAAGCTGGGAGCAACAATTCACATTTATTGCCACATCTGATGCATTTTAAATGCTGTAATGGTGATGAGGTGCTCCATTTGAAACAGTTGCTGCAGTGCATAGGGTCCGCGTCAAAAATTGTATTGTGTCAAAGCTACTGACCAATTGCTAATTAATATATAGGATATAAACAACAAACCCATATGTAAACAAATATACAAATTCATTTTATAGAATGGATATATCTATATAAATATTTTCAAGTCTGTGCATTTATTTGTGCATTTGCATCTGCTTTGTTCGTTATTCTTTCACGGCTGAATTGTCGCACCGAGAGGACCCCAATCTGGGTATAGAAACTTTAGTATCTGGGCCAAGCTAGCCCCCCCCCCCCAACAAAATCCACCCCTTCAAGGAATTCTCTGTGTGTATTTTTGTGTAGTTCTGAAAATCTTAGAAAACCAGTCTTCCAGCCGACCATCATTGGAGCAAAACGCAAATAAAGTGAGGGCAAATGTACTGTGCTTGTGCCAAATTTGAACAAAATCGGACCATGCATGTCTGAGAAATGGTTGGGGACACATTTAAGTAACAAAATGGCCACCAGTCGGATATTTTGGATCTGATCTCGGAAAAAAATAATGTGCTTATGTAAGGAATCAATCATTATCTGTGTGCCAACTTTGAACAACATCGGTAAATGGATGTCTGAAAAATGGTTGAGAACGTGTTCAACATCGGGTTTTTTACAACTAAAATTGCTGCCAGTCAGCCATCTTGGATCTGATCTCTCAACAAAAATACATTATTACTAAACAAAAAGACAAAAAGACATAAGTAAGCCATTATTCCATATATGTGTGCCAAGTTTGAACAAGATTGGTAAATACATGTCCGAGAAATGGTTGAGGAGGTGTTCGATACCGGGGTGTTTTTTACAACTAAAATGGCCGCCAGACTACCAGTTGGTCATCTTTGATCAGATCGCAAAATAAAGTAAGTTGCACGTGTATGCTCTCATGTACTGTGCTTTTGCCAAGTTTGAACAAATTCGGACCGTGCATGTCTGAGAAATGGTTGGGGACACATTTATGTAACAAAATGGCCACCGGTTGGCCATCTTGGATTCGATTTCTACAAAATATGTCGTGGATACACAAGCCATCATTCGTTTTCTGTGGGCCAAGTTTTAACAACATCAATAAATGCATGTCCGAGAAATGGTTGAGGATGCGTTTGATATCAGGTTTTTTTTTTTTACAACTAAAATGGCCACCAGTTGCCATATTTGATCGCATCGCGAAACAAAATTACATGCATATGTATACCATCATGCGTTGTTTTTGTGCCAAGTCCAAATAAAATCGGTCCTGCATGTCCGAGATATGGTTACGGAAGTGCACACGTACACGGAAATTGAGACCAAATACATTAGCACCCATTTCAGACTGAGTCCAACGGGGGCTAAAACATGGCTGTACCAATCTCCACCAAATTATGCACAAAGTGCTGGGGGTACCCAGGGTCAGGTCATGGGTACAAACTCCCCAAACCCACAAGGCACAGCCTATACAACAATAATGAACAGAAAAAAATACACAAAATACATGTTTGTTTGCTGGTAATCTAAACGGCGCTTATTCAGTTAGAATAAATGTTCATTGTGAATAATGCAGCGCTTGAATTTTCCTTTGGAAATGTACGATTATGCATCGATTTGCTTTGGCATACCAGCTACCTATATTTTTCACGGCAGCAGTTTTGGAAATCAAAATAGCTGTCATACTTCTGCAGTATATATTTTTTACGCATAATATAATTTGTTTCAGTGTCTGTCATTCTAAATATGGTATCAATAAAAAATAACTATGGAAGAGTTCTGGCAAATGTGCATTGAAAACGTTGAAATCTAATAAATAATTTTGTTTGTATGTTTTTTTTGTGCATTTGTTTGCTATTCCACTAGCAGTAAATCTCACTAGCCAGGATTCACTCCCCTCCTCCCAGCGCCAGGAGCATAGCGCCAGGTATGTATAAATATATGTATATATATATATATTATATATATATATATATATATATATATGTAAAATAAACCCTCCCACATCTCTCACCTGTGAATGGAGGGAATAGCCAACCCGCTCTCACTTAATCAAAAACCCAGGTGGCTGGGATTCTAGAAAAAAATTGACACCTCCCATGCTCTTCAAGCTGAAGAAGCTGCATAAAGCAACCAAGAAGGCCTGCGCAAGGTATATGCTATGCTGTTTCAAACTCTTCCCAGAGGAGTTCCTCCACAGCTATGAAGACATTCACAATAGTAATGCATGAGAATCCCAATCTATACACCCCCTCAGCTGCCGGACCGGTTTCATCGCACATTGGCAATTATCAGCGATAGCGCAGACAGCAATGCACACCAATGAGGCTCTCAAGCATGTAACACATACAATGTCAAAAGCAGTCAATATATCAAAACTAATAAAAGGCATGTGTGTGTGTGTGTGTGTGTGTGTGTGTGTGTGTGTGTGTGTGTGTGTGTTGTGGTGTGTGTGTGTGCGTGTGCGCACTTGCGTGCATGCATGTGTCTCCTCCATAACTCCAAAACCATAAAACCGGGCAGCCTGAAACTTTGAATCCACCCTAGAAAACTCCAAGGAAGTGCAAGAGTGAAATTGGGTGTTTGGGTTAATTAAACACCCCCTTTTGAAGATAATTAACGGCCTTATTTAATTATATCCTTCATCAGGTGATCCTTGGACACCTCCCTGTCTGGGGTCTTAAGACATTTCCTGGGTAACCTCACTGGGGTCTGAAGCCGCCATGTTTTTGGCCTGCTCAACCTTACCTCGACTTGGAACAGGAGGCAACTTGGAACAAGCTGTTTGTTCATCATAGCCACGAATTGCTGGGTACATTACAATGCTTATAAACGCCCGGAGACGTCAGCGTTCGTTGTTTTATTTCATGTCCGCACAAGCGATCGCCATGAGTAGCTATTAAACTAAGAAGAATTACAAAATTTAAGCTTCAGAATCGAACTTCCAAGCATTTCTGATTCCGAGAAAAGTGTTCATTTGTCCTATTCGGACATATGTGACATTTCGGGCGTCTCCGGGAGGTGCATGTTGACTATGACGGTTCGGTGATTGCCAACTGCGTGCCAAGGGAGCCGTTTCTTATTGACCGTTTCGTTGGAGTGCTTCCTCATACGCTTAAGCCACTTGGCGAGCGCTCTCCAAGTTGCTTGGTTGTTCGTTTCGGGGAAAAAGTACAGGTGCTTTCAATCTCACATCGATTAGACGTACGTTTCCGCCTTTGTTGGGCCCCGCGGTGCCGTGCGGTGGATTCCTCGGGACGCGTCTCATCTACTGAAAATGGGCAATTATATATTTCTAGACATCACTTTGTTGAACCTTTTTATGCGATATATTGTTATCCACCTCTCACTTCGACACTGATACATATTGAAAAAACATTAAGGTCCATCCGACCAGGTGTTCGCCATGTTTTTCTTACTGTGAAGGCATAATGCAGAGTATAGATCGACATTTTGTGTTCTGTGGCTTGATACATTTTTGAATTCAATTTCGCTAATTTCCCACTTTAAATCCCTTTCAAAGAACACTGTTTCAAGGTAAATCTTTGTTTGTCGTTTTAATTTAATTAATGGGTGTGTACATTTGCACGTGTGTGTGTGTGTGTGTGTGTGTGTGTGTGTGTGTGTGTGTGTGTGTGTGTGTGTGTGTGTCTATAAACTGTACCACTCCAATGGCACTTGGCACCATGTGTTTTTTTTATTGGTTATTGGTCGTTGGTTGTTTTCTCCATATGGGGGTTCCAGAAAGTGGAATAGAGCCCTCCCAGGTCTCAGTGTGTGTGTGTGTGTGTGTGTGTTGTGTGTGTGTGTGTGTGTGTGTGTGTGTGTGTGTGTTTGTTATCTCCACATCGGGGTTCCAGAAAGTGGAATGGAGCCCTCCCAGGTCTCAAAGTATTCGTGTGTTGTGTGTGTGTGTGTGTGTGTGTGTGTTGTTTGATTGGTTATCTTCATAGCCGAGTTTCAGAATGTGCATGGAGTCCTCCAGGGTGGGCTCAAAGTATCAACCTTATATTTTAGTATTTTAGTATGATTCATGGACCAAGCTGTGAGGTTTTCTGTTCTCAAATTTTTGTGCCGATGTCGTCGCTGAGCCGGGACGGCTTCCCACTGCAGTTCGTTTATATAATATTCCCAGGGATGGTTTTAATATGTCTGTGAGGTTCTTTGTCATCGTTTGTAATAATATTCCCAGGAATGTTTTTTTAATATCTCTGTGAGGTTCTTTGTCATCATTCCCATAGCTCCAACTATCACTGGTACAACTTTGGCATTCTTCAGCTTCCAGGATCTTTTCACTTCATTCTGAGGTCTTGCTATCGATCATTTTCTTGATTTCTGCATTGTTTCGTTCAAAATCACTGGTATTAACACCTCACTTAGCAATGCCTTCTCTCTTTTTTTTGTATCGAAATATGATGTCGGTCGCAACGCTTTGTTTTCGATGTTTACGCTAGATGGGATCAAAAGGTCGTACGTGAGCGGTACTTCAATTATTTTAGTGATTGCTTTTGGTTCATTTTCCCACAATTTTCAGAAACTGAATATCAATGTTTTTGCAGATGTGCCAGTGGATTACTTTACAAATTTTGTTGTGTCGTTGTGTGTACGGCTGTTCTGACACGTTTTTTTTTTGTAAATTTGTGTTCGGTCATAAGCATAACATATCACTCTCTTTCTTCATGTCAGTTCCACCCTCACCTATTTCTTTTTTTTTTTTTTCCTCCTCCACCCCCCCCCCCTCACACTCTCTCTGTCCACTCCTCACCGCCCCCTCTGAATAAAATGTAGCTCTCTCTCTCTCTCTCTCTCTCCCTCCCTCCCTCTCCCTCTCCCCCTCCTCTCCCTCTCCTCCTCTCCCTCCCCTCCCTCTCCCTCCCCTCCTCTCTCTCCCTCCCTCTCTCACACACGCAACCGTTTCATGAGGTGTTGCTCCCCACACCTCCACCCCCCTCTCACTCTTCTCCCTCTCCTAGCTTCCCCTTCTTCACCCACTCCACACTTCCCCTCCCTCCTCTCCCCACCCCTCCTTCCCTCCCTCTCTCTCTCCTTCACACCCCCTATCAGCGAAGTGACGGGTTGTATTTGCTCGTAAATAATAAAGAAAGACGCACCCACATCTCTCACCTGTGAATGGAGGGAAACGCCAATCAGCTCTCATCTAATCAACAAAACCCAGGTGGCTGGGATTATATAAACAAATTGACACCTCCCATGCTGTTATATCTGGAGAAGCTGCATAAAACAACCAAGAAGGTTTGTTATAAAGACATTCACAAATAGCACCCACACGAGAATCCCAATGCTTCACACCCCCTCAGCTGCCGGACCAGTTTCATCCCATATTGGCGAATTATCAGCGACAGCGCAGACAGCAATGCATACCAATGAGGCTCCAAAGCATGTACCACGTGCAAATGTCAAAAGCAGTCAATATATAAATAATAAAGAAATACCCACCCACATCTCTCACCTGTGAATGGAGGGAATCGCCAACCAGCTCTCACCTAATCAACTAAACCCAGGTGGCTAGGATTATGGAAAAAAAAATTGACACCTCCCATGCTCTTCCGGCCGAACCTTCTTGGCTTTTTCCGAGTGTATCAGCTTTGATGTCCATCAGCATGCAAAGTTTCAGCTTTCTACATCACCTGGAAAGTCCTGATCTTTAATATCAGTCAGTCAGTCAGTTCGTGGTTATGCCTGGTGTTGGCTTAATGGTTAGGGTGGTGGGCTTGGGATCCTCGGATACTGAGTTCAAATCCTGCTCAGCTGTTGAATTAATACCAGGTGGGGTTGACTCTGCCTGTCATCCTTCTGAGGTTGGCAAAATGCGTGCCAGCATGCTGGTATACTGTGTTGGAGTGGTGATCCATCCAAAAGTGTGCCCAATAGCCAAGGCGACTGCTTCGGCAGCAACAATACTCTTCACAGCGTATGGCCCCAATGGATGGATGGATGGTCAGTGGTGAGAAATAGCTTTATGTATTAGACTATCGGGTTCTGCTTACACATTGTTTAAGTATATGAACCGTGCTTCCCCATTGTATAGGGTTGTTGACCTGCATTTGATTTTTTATTCATTTATTTTCATTTTTTTTACATTTATTTATATTTTCATTTGCGGGTGCTTTCCAACGGTCCTGTGATTTTCTCCTGGTGTATCGGCTTCGATCTCCGTCGGCACACAAAATTAACATGCTTCCCCATTGTCTCAGGTTGGTCACCTGCATTTTCGTTATTTTTTTCATTTTATACATTTTCAATGATGGATGTTGTCCGATGATTATGTGATTTGGTCGGTGTACTGGCTTCGTTGTCTATAGGCAAGCAAAATTTTAGCTTTCTTCGTCACTGATCTTTAAGATAGTCAGTGAGTCAGTGGTTTAGAAAGAGCTTTATTTGTTGCGAATTCGGCCCGCCGGCGTGCGATCGACCACGTAACTCGAATGCGGTACGTCGCCCACCGGACGGACAATTCCGTCGTGACCCTCCCGGACTACGCCGGGATCCAGTCACGGGTGGCCTTTCGGCCTCACCACGATCGTGCAATCGGCCACCCGCGTGGGATAGGGTTGTTCGCCAAACTCGACCTACCTAAGTACCACGCGGATGGTAAACCGGGCGACCGCAACCTCGCCGCAGGTCGACTTCGGACACGGGCCGCTTAAGCGATCCGTTCCGGGCTATCGGGATAACCGAGCGGTGTTATCGTCGGCCTCGACGGTTCCTGATTAATTATATCGGGCGTCCCGCGCCACTCAAACCCTTTACGTAAAGCAAGATGGAGACCCACAAAGGAAAGGACGCAGCGAAACGGGGCAACAATTCAACAAGCACGCATTTTTATTTACACACAACACACAAAAAGCACACATAAAGCATGTATTTATAGCAAGTTAAAACAAACACAACAATGCAGAGCTACGACCGAATCGCGTACACTCGGCAACACCAACACAAAATGGAAGTCGCGACTTCCCTGCCCTCGAGTCCTTGGCGACCGTCCTCTGACGTGGTCCCGTCTGGCCGTGACTCCGTGCTGAGCGTGGTCAGGCGAGTCTCTCCGGCGTGCCTCGTGCTGCCCGTGCTGGCCCTCGACGCCACGGACCGAGCACCGACTGCGTAGAGCCGAACCACGAACACACCGGACTGAGAGCACCGAGCGAGAATACCGAACCAAGAGAGAACCCGAACCAAGAGAGAGCCCCTGCCTCTTGCGCCTCCGACTCTTATACCCCGGCCCCCGCCCCGTTCTTGGCTCCACCCTCCTTCGTTCGAGAAGGGGGGCGTTCCCTCTCGTTCCCCCTCCCCGCGCCATGCGGGGGGCGAGGAAAATCCGTCCTGGCGCCGGCAGGGAAAAAACAAGCGGGAAAACCCGCGCGCCATCGCTGTGGTGATTTCTTCTTTCCCTTCTCGCGTTCGACGGTTTCCAACGCGGAAACCGTCGTACGTGGACCGGGAGGATGGCGTTCGTTGGTGTGGGTAGTGGCGAAGATGGTGGTGGTTGTTGTGAGATGGCGGTGCTGGCGTTGTTGGAGTGGTGGCGTGGTTGAGGTTGAAAGGTGGTGGTTCGAAAATGATGAAAGAACAGAAAAACGACTAACTCAAAGTGTCGCAGCCCGAATGAATCACATTAATCTCCTCTAAACAATGGGTTTGGGCTAACTATACATGTACTTAAAAAAAATCTCACCTACGGACCTGAATGGTGTTTGCGAATTTCCACAGCCGTAACACTACCCTCCCCTTTTTACAGACTCGTCCGAGTCGTCAAATTCTCGTGTGCCATCATGTGTAGTTCTCCCCTAGTACGTTTTACCTACGGATCCCTGAGTGCGACATTCATGGTATTCGTGTCCCAAAATAAATAACCTGAGGGCTGAGTAACTAACTAAACAAACCCACTCAACAGACGACTTAAATAAAATTGCCTGCGCTAACACATACATGCCGGGGGCGCACTCATATTTACAATACACAACTTATCCTTAACCTTATAATTTACACTACTCCATGGCCCAGGATCAATGGACTCTGCAGGAAAAAGAAAAAGAGTCAAAAGAAAACCGGTGCACGGGCCGCCACTGCAGGCCCGTGTTGCAGCTCCAACAGGACAGTTCCTGCAGCTTGCAAACTGTTGCTTGTTGATCCTGGCGCACATGGCAATGAACAAGGGGGGGGGGGGGCAAACCAAACTGAACGGGGGCAAAATGAACATGGGCAGTGGGCATGGGCCAAAGCAAAGGCAGGCAGGCAAGGCATGGCAAAGGTGAGCAGGCAAACAGCCTGCAGAAAAGGCCGTTGCAGGCAAACACAGCCGGCGGACGAACGGGCCGGCACAGGCCTCGCAGCAAAACAACAGCTGCGATGAAGTTGGCCGGCACAGGCCTCATAACAAACACAGCACGATGAGTGGCCGCACAGCCTGAAGCAACAGCCAGCGATGAAGTTGGCCGGCCTCTTGCCGTGCAGTGCAGGTTGGTGGAGGAGTGCGGTGTGCTGGCCACACAGAAGGCGGGCTCGGACCTACCCTACGGTCCTCCTCCACCTATCGCCTTTGCCTGTCACTGTACCTACCCACTCCCTTAATTTGTCAAAAACCAATTTAGCCCCAATTAATTTTTTTTTGTTTTATCTTTACTTTCACTTCCCCACCACTATAATAGTCCCCTAACCCCTTTATCGTCCTTTGTTCGGCTAACCTATCGTCACCTAGCCTACTCCCAACCCCTACGTTCCCTTCCCGGAGGGAATAAGGGAGAGCTAGCGTCCTGTGTTATGCCGTCCTCCCCAGACTTCAGCGATCTCTAACCCAAGGTGGGTCCAGCGGCCCACAACGAGAGCGAAGGATGATGGTGCGGAGGGGTACACTTCCCTAATCTACCCTATCATTTATTCCTTAAACTACCCCGGGCTTTCAACAAGGCCTCGCGCTTAAACTATTGTTCTATCAACCCAGATTCCCATCGCCTGTGTTGGTGTCTTTCAATTTCGGGCCTCGCCCTCCAATTTTCCCTCGTGCCCTTGCACGGTTTCGTGGCTGGGACGCGTGGCTCCCCTTGGCAGGCACGACCCTCTGCGAATCCCTACAATGGCACCCCGGCACTACACTGCCTCCGAGCCTACCAGCTCCCTAAACACCGGGGAGTGCCCCCATGGCAACTCCCCTGAAGCACACGTGGCAGGCTGGCTTCCCGGGCCCCTTTCCGAGGGTCACCCGTCCCACAACACTGCCCACGCGGCTAATGGCGCCCCGGGCCCCCGCACCAAGCGGGGCACCGTGCCCACTACGCTAACCCGGCCCCCATGGGCCTTGGCCTACCGCGGCCGACTAGCCCGGTGCCCGGGGTACCCACTCAGCGATACTCACCGTTCGCAGCACGCTCCCAGCCCGTCAACAGGGCTCCTGCACCCCTCCAAACGGGTTTCGAGCCTACACTCCCACCAACAGCAAAACGACCTCCATTTTTGTCAATTTAACTAACCCACTAACTCACTCTACACTGACCCGGGGTCCCTTGGGCGGGAGTCATCCTCCCCCCAATCACTCATCGCACCATGCATTCCACATTCGCTCCAAACACACAGACCCGCTGGCCTCACTCACTCAACATGTCTCCACACAACTCACCAACTCACACATCGCTGAATCCTGCCATCCTTCTATCTACCTCCCCTAACTAACTCGTGCTCCCACGTCGTCCCTTATACTATAGCACGTTCCTTTTAACACTACGTAGCTAAGCTACGTCCCCTCTACACATCCAAAGTCTGTCACTGTCTCCAAAATGTCATTTCCCCTCCTAAATCTGACTAACATCCTCTAACTAATCCATTCCACGGGCCCCATGAGGACTTACCCCTGCCCCATGGAGCCGGTCTAGCTAAGCTAACCCTTCCCCTAGCTAGTTCCATCCTGTGCCCTGGTAGGGGGGTCTTCCACCCCTTACCCGGGAATCCTGTTCACCCGAAAGCGAGGCTTGCCTTTGTTCATTTTTTTTTTTTTTCAAATTACGCGCAGCACCAGCGCGGCAACTCACAGCTCGCGCACCTTGCACCTGCCCTGACGTCATGCAGCTGCACGCGTACCTCGTCCCTCTTGAACGGTACCATCCGGCAGGGATTCACCCTCCTGCCGGATTCCAACCCCACGTGCAGCCATGACGTCACCCTGCGCACCCAAGAAGCAAACCTCGCACTCGGGGGGCTCCCCAGCGAACACATGTGCTCTGCCCATTGGAGCTTAACACAAGCTCGCGTGGAGAACCCGTCCGGTCCAAATCCGTATCCTGCCTACACTTTGTCCGTCCGCGGGATCGGCAACATCCACCGCTGGCGTTTCGGACCGGGCTTCACTCCCGCAAGCGAGCACGTGGGGGTCTCGTGCGTTGCACAGCACGGACCTCGCGCTCGCTGCTGGGTGAACCTGGCGCGGTCCCAAAACAGCTACGGCCGCTACCCGGCTTTTGTCCCTCTGTCGCCGTCGTCTCCGTTCAACCCACGCACACCTGCGTGTTACGACGCACAGACTCCACTCCACACCACTCACACGGGAGACGCGGGTGCGTGCTCCCGCATGCCGACCGTCATCTCCCTCACATACAGCGACTTACACACTGTCTCTCTCACACGGACCCTCTCACTCACACCAACCTTTCACTTGCACAGGGGTTCTCACTCACACCATGCGTGCCGGAAAGCACGCATCTCCGCACACTCGCAAACACACACCCCTGCGCAACCACACTGGGAATCGTGTCCCAAAGGGTTCCCGGGGCCTCTATACCCCCAAGCTGCACGTGCACCTATCCACAGCACTCGTCCTTCAACTCCGCTTGGCACGACCGAACCCACCTGGTCGTGATTCGCCTCAAGGGGGCATACTCCCTCCCCTCGTTCCTGGAGGCGGCCATCCCGCTGCTCGCACCGGGTCCCACACATTCTGCGAGCTCACCCCCATTATCCTCCACTACCTCTGTGTGTGTGTGTTCTGTTCCTTTAACCCCGTCATTATCATGCAGTCTCTCCTCTATTTTTTCTGTCTCCACGTTCTATACATTTATTAGTTTCTGTTTTGTTTCCGGAGTTCCTCCATCTCTCTGGACTTCAATTTTACTCTCTCCTTCAGTTCATTAATTTCAAACTCGTATAGTTTTGTTTTCTCTCCACTCTTCCTCCAGCTTCTCACTTTCCAATCTCATCGTTTCTTTCAATTGCTCATTTCCTTCCTGTGTTTCATTCGCTGTTCTCTCATTACCCTTCCTTGTTCCTCTCCTGTCCTTCCTTCTCCAGTTTCATGGTTTGCTTCATTTGTAATCTCCTTTTGTGTTTCATTTGCTGTTCTCTCACTACTTTTCCTTGTTTCCTCTCCTGTCTTTCCTTCTCCAGTTTCGTGTTTTCTTCATTTGGTTCATCTCCATTTTGTGTTTCATTCGCTGTTCTTTGCCTATCTCCTCGCACTCCAGCCTCGCCTTTTCTTTCATTGGTCACCTCAGCTTCATGTTCTTTTTGTTTTCTATCCCATTGTCTCCTCGTCTTCCCTCTCCAATCTCGTTATGTCCTTCAATCTCCTGATTTCTCCTTCCTGCTTCATTCGTTGCTCCTTCAACTTCTCCTCGTATTCCAACCTATTTTTTCCTTTTCCGTTCAGTTTCAAATTCATACTCTTTCAGTTTTTTATTCCACTGTCTCTCTTGTTCCTCGTTCTGCAATCTCGTGGATTCCTTCCATTGATCGATTTCCTTCTTGGTCTCATTCGTTCTTCCATCATTACTCTTCTTGTTCCCCTTTTAACACTCAGTTCGTTTTGTAGTTCTGTCTCTTTGTTTTGGTGTTTCTGTAACTCAGTTTTCTTTCCAATTCCTTTCTCATCTCCGCACACTCCGACCTTGCTTTGGCTTCTAACTGTTCTTCCGGCTTGCCCTTGTTTTGTCTATCCGTCTTCCCAGTTCCTCTGTCTCCGTTTTTACATCCCGTCCCAGCTTATCAGCTCTCTTCGTCATGTCTTGAAGTTTTTTCTCACACTCCACTATTTTTATTTCCTTCGTGCACGTCTCCGTCACCTCAATTAATTTTTCCCTCTCGTCACCGTCCTTTTTCCGTCACCTCCACGCTTCTCGCCCAACAGTCTCCCGAATTATTTTTTCCTCACCGCCTTCACCGCGGGCCTGACAACCGTTGCACCCCTCCCAGCTCGTTCGCTCCACACGTGGCGTCGCCTATACGCACTTCGCTGTTGTTGCCTTCATGCCCGCCTGCAGCGCTTCGGCCCATTTGCTGCGTTTCACCCACATTTCTTTTATTTCTTCCTTCATTCCTTGCGCATTTGTTTCCATATTCGTTTCATTTCGTTTGTGTTTGTTTCCATCTGCTTGTTCACTCCTTTTATTTCGTTTTTCATTTCGTTTTTCATTTCATCCATTTTTGTATCCATTTTACTCATCAATGCCTCAAACATTTCCATCGTCCGATCCGTGGGCGAATTCGCACGTGGGGGGCGTTCGTCGCCACCCAGCCACTGCGCCAATTCGAGCTCTGGGCTCAGTTGGGGGGGAGGTTCCTGCACACCAATGTCCTGCCCGGGGTTTCCATCCTGGGCCATGGATTCTAAACACTCTACATCCATTTCTATTACCCCCGGCTCCCGCTCGCCTTGAGCGCCATCTTATTTCATGTAAGGGGTAATTTGCTCGCTCGTAATTTGGAGGGAATCGGGGGTCGCTTTTCTCACCCTGAAACCGATTCCCGTGAATTTAGCTTGGAGGCAGGAGGTTTTTTTCCCGCTCTCTGACACCAGTGTTGCGAATTCGCGCCCGCCGGCGTGCGATCGACCACGTAACTCGAATCGCGGTAGTGTCGCCCACCGGACGGACAATTCCGTCGTGACCCTCCCGGAATAACGCCGGGATCCAGTCACGGGTGGGCCTTTCGGCCTCACCACGATCGTGCCAATCGGCCACCCGCGTGGGATAGGGTTGTTCGCCAAACTCGACCTACCTAAGTACCCACGCGGATGGTAAACCGGGCGACCGCACCTCGCGCCGCAGTCGACTTCGGACACGGGCCGCTTAAGCGATCCGTTCCGTGCTATCGGATAACAGAGCGGTGTTATCGTCGGCCTCGACGGTTCCTGATTAATTATCGGGCGTCCGCGCCCACTCAAACCTTTACGTAAAGCAAGATGGAGACCCACAAGGAAAGGACGCAGCGAAACGGGGCAACAATTCAACAAGCACGCATTTTATTTAACACAAACACAAAAAAGCACACATAAAGCACGTATTATAGCAAGTTAAAACAAACACAACAATGCAGAGCTACGACCGAATACGCGTACACTCGGCAACACTTATACAGTTCTATTGACAGGACTCGGCGCCAGACACACACGTTCACACAAAACCCCAAAAGAAAATGGAAGTCGCGACTTCCCTGCCCTCGAGTCCTTGGCGACCGTCCTCTGAGTGGTCCCGTCTGGCCGTGACTCCGTGCTCGAGCGTGGTCGGCGAGGTCTCTCCGGCGTGCCTCGTGCCTGCCCGTCTGGGCCCCTCGACGCCACGGACCGAGCACCGACTGCGTAAGAGCCGAACCACGAACACACCGGACTGAGAGCACCGAGCGAATACGAACCAAGAGAGACCCAATACCGAACAAGAGAGAACCCGAACCAAGAGAGAGCCCCTGCCTCTTGCGCCTCCGACTCTTATACCCCGGCGCCCCGCCCCGTTCTTGGCTCCACCCTTCGAGGCGCTTCGAGAAGGGGGGCGTTCCTCTCGTTCCCCTCCCCGCGCCATGCGGGGGCGAGGAAAACTTCCTGGCGCCGGGCCAGGGAAAAAAACAAGCGGGAAAACCGCGCGCCATCGCTGTGGTGATTTTTCTTTCCTTCTCGCGTTCGACGGTTTCCAACGCGGAAACCGTCGTACGTGGACCGCGGAGGATGGCGTTCGTTGGTGTGGGTAGTGGCGAAGATGGTGGTGGTTGTTGTGAGATGCGGTGCTGGCGTTGTTGGAGTGGTGGCGTGGTTGAGGTTGAAAGGTGGTTGGTTCGAAAATAATGAAAGAACAGAAAAACGACTAACTCAAAGTGTCGCAGCCCGAATGAATCACATTAATTCCCTCTAAACAATGGGTTTGGGCTAACTATACATGTACTTAAAAAAAATCTCACCTACGGGACCTGAATGGAGTTGCGAATTTCCACAGCCGTAACAATATATATATATATATATATATAATAATATATATATATATATATATATATATATATATATATATATTATATATATAGTATATATATGTACCACACTAGCAGGAGTTGCACCCATAAGTGTAGTGACTCGAGTAAAAATTGAGTGGCAAGGATACAAAAGGTCTACCCGAGTTTGCTCGATCAGATGTTGAAATGATGACATATGGGTATATATGTGGATATATACTTATATCAGACCCCATCACTGGATTGGGTACCAGGAAGTAAGTGCCACACCAGCTATTAATTATTGCATGCATCCTGACCAACAGGAAATGCCTGCTACATATGAATCTGTCTGCGGTACACAAAACAGTTCAGGGAGCAGCCATGAACAATTTCAATAAAAATGTCTCGCCGAGCTAAACAGTTGAATGGGCTCTGCATATTAGGCATGAGCTTCGCAGAGCTACAGCCCCATTATATCCATACGATTGTACTCGTCAATAGTGGGAAGATAATTAAATTCCTAATTTTATCGACCAGTCCATCCCAGAGAGGGAACATCCCCGGACATGCGTTTCAGACATATTGGCCCTCGCCTTACGAGGGAGGTCTTTTTTTTTGTACAAAAAGGTTTCAAAAAATCAAAACATTTAAACAGCTTGGGAAGTGCACCTTGGCCCCACGGCCAAGGTACACAATCCAACAAGACTGCGCCATGAGCATACACATGCACCTCAGCCCGAAGGCTGAAGTACATGGTCAATGAAACATACACGTCTTAACCACAAAGGGTCATACAATTGAACCACTCCTCAATAAGAGTAGATCACCATTACAGTCAGGTCAGGCCAGGTTTGGGAGCACGCGTTAGAGCAGTGCATCGCTGCGCCCACTTTCTGGCAGTACTCCAGTGGCCTCCGTCTGGCCATCCCCCAGGCAGATGCCTGGCCTATCCCCATCTCCTTGAAATGCTGTTCAACCTGCTGCAACCATGAGGCACGTAGTCGGCCAATTGGCCTCCTCCCTTCATGAGGCTCCCTCGCTGAGAGAATCAGGTGAGCAGCATCAGCATCAGGAAAACGAGCCACATGTCCATACAGCCACAGCCGACACTCACGGACTCTGCAGGTAACAAATCTCATTTGAGTCTCTCTCAGCAACCGCTCATTGGATAAAAAGTCCAACCAGCGATAGTCAAGGATTCTCCGAAGAGACCTGGCACCAAAGGAAATGTCTCCTTCTCAGATCCCTGGTCGGAGTCCAAGTCTCATATCCGTAGAGCAAGACTGGAAGCATCAAGGACTTGAAGACTTGGACTTTCGTCTTCCTGCACAGGTACCGACAGCACCACACCCCATGATCCAGTGAATTCATGACTCCCCAGGCTCGATCGAGATGTCTATTGACCTCTGGCTCATAGCCAGCAGAGATATGAATATCACAGCCAAGGTAAGTGAATCTCTCCATGACCTCAACATCCTCACCACAAACAGATACAGACAAGATAGCAGCATCCATGATGTCATTGAAAGCCTGGATCTTAGTTTTGACCCGGGAAACCTGAAATCCCCGTGGTTCCGACTTCATTCAGCACCACGAGGGCCCCCAAAAAGGATATTCAGAGTATCCGCAAAGATGACTGCATCATCTACGAAATCAAGGTCAGAGATCTTGACATTCCCAAGCGATACACCGCAGCTTGATCTCTCCGACATCCTCCCCAGAATCCAGTCCATACAAGCACTGAAAAGTGTGGGGCCAGGACACACCTCTGACGAACTCCAGTTACAACTGGAAATAAGTCTGAGATGGTATCACTACATCTCACAGCAATCTCAGTCCCAGAGTATAGTTCAGACATCAGATTGATCAGTTTTGGTGGCACCCCACTAAGACCAAGAATCTTCCAGAGGACATCCCGATTCACTGAATCAAACGCTTTGCAGAGATCGACATAGGCTGCAAGCAGCCCCTGCCGAAGCTCTCATCTGTGTTCAGTGAGGATTCGAAGATCAAGGATATGGTCAATTGTTGACCTCTTTGGTGTAAAGCCTAACTGGTCTGAGCATTAGCTCTCGGTAGTTGTTGCAGTCTTGGCGATCACCGTTCCCTTTCCAGAGAGGGACAAGGCTCCTCCTCCAGTCAGTTGGGATGATCTCTGCATTCCAGGCAGAGTACAAAACTGCATGCAATGACATGAGTACAGCATATCCAACAGCCTTGAGAAGTTGATCGTGAATGCCACAGATCCCAGGAGCTTTACCCCACTTCAACCGATTCACTGCATCTTGTGTTTCCACAAATGAAGGTGAATTACAGTTGATTGGAGGGACAACAATCGGGATACTAACACCCCTGACATCCAACTCAACAGCTGGTGGATCAGCCTGGTACAGATGCTCAAAGTAACTGGCCCATCGGGCCTTCACTTCAGACTCCTCTGTCAAAAGCCCACCACCCTCAGTTATAACTGCAGTACACCGAGGGATGAGCCTGGAGGAATGCAATGCATGAATTCCCCTGTAAGCAGGATAAGAATCACTTGACCACAGGTCCTGTTCTTCCTCCTCACAGATAACTTGCACATAGGCCTCCTTGACCACCATCAGTGCACATAGTTTTACGCTTCAACTCCCTGAACAGCTCAGCTCTGCCATTCAGCCTGGCCCTGCGACTCTGGTCAATATTATCCAATGTCCCTTGAGAGACAAAATTCTTCTTCGCCCTTCGGTGAGTTCCCAGACATCCATTGGCAACATCAAGGATGGTGGTCTTGAGATGCCAATAACTCTTCAGATTCCAAAAGCACCCAGACCCCCAAATCTCCACTCAGCCTGTTTCGCAAACTTAATACCCTCTCATCCTTTGAGCTTGCCAACATCCAGTCTCAGCAGGATGGTACCATTCTCCCATACTTAAGCTGCAACTTCAGAGTTGCTACAACAAGCCTGGTCAGTATTGAGGAACTGAGCATCTGGTAGACCCTGCAGTCCTTGGATCATCCTCCAGCGACCACAATGAGCACATGGTCAAACTCCTTGGCCAAACCACTAGCGTTGGAATACCAAATCCAGCGATGAGCCTGTGGGTGCTGAAACATGACCAGCAACTTGAGTCCATGACTTCTTGCAAAGTCAAGGATTTAGTGCTATTCTGGTTCACAGTTCCAGACCCATGGGGACAAACACATGTCTCATAACCTCCCTCTCAGTTTCAGTCGATGCATTGAAATCCCCAAGACAAGAAGAGTATCCACCTGGGGCATTGATCAATCACAGACTCGAGCGTGGCATACAATGTTTCCTTCAGTGAGATCACTCGCCTCAGTCGGAGCATAGCAGAGACCAGGGAAACAACACCCAAGGAGTAAAAATCCTTAGTCTCACAATATGCTCGTTGACCGGTGTTACCTCAATTATCATTGGAGTCAGCTTATTGGACACAGCTACAGCAACTCCTTGGGCGTGGTAACCATCAGAGTGACCAGAACAATGGTAGGTGTAACCATCTGCATGATCTCGCCACTATCCGGTCTCTGAACCTCGAGAGATGCTGCAATACCCATGGTCAAACGCTTAGCTCAGATGATAACAGAGAAGGTGATCATCCTTTCTTAGGGATAGGACATTCCAGGCACCCACCCAAAGGGACCGCCTCAGGTTAACCTATGGAGACCGTCGACTGGTGAACGACACCTCAGCACCACCCGGACACACACTACCGCAATCCAACCCGGGAAGGTTACCCCGTGTTTTTCCTCCTGTCATAAAAGAGTGGGGGTTCCGAAGGCTTTGCCCCAATCCCGTCATCTGGTGAGGCTGCCCTGCGAAGGGAAGCTGCACAGGAGGTACTCCCATGGAGTGCGTTTTCAGTTTTTTTTGCATTTTTAGTGTGCTTTGCGGAATGAAGGGTTTTCTGGTGGCCGGAGTTCAAATCCTGCCACTAACCTCCTTACAAAAAGTAACCCAACTGCAGGAGGACGTCGGCAGACACAGTTGGGCACTACAAATGGATGGCTGTTGGCTCACCAGGAGCTCATCTGCCTTTTGACAGGTTTTGTTTTTAATCCTGCTGGGTGTCCATATCCCAAACCCTCCTCACCAGAAAACCTGGTGGGGGAGATGGTTTAGTCGCCGACATCCCAACCCGAGCCGTGTGTAAATCCACACACCAAATGAAACAGGTTAGTACATGTTCACATGATACCTGTAACAAGCACAGATCTAATTTGGCTTCACTGTTGCAGGGAGCTTCACTATTACCTCTCCAGAGTGAACTGGTCAAATCCTACAAGACATAAAGTCGATAACAGACCCCCATCACTGGAGTGGGTACCAGGAATCAAGTGCCACACCAGCGATCATTGCATGCATCCGAAAGACTATGAGCCTTCGATCATGGGTATGAAAAAGAAAGCCTCAACGTGGTCATCCTGAATTCTCAGTGACACTGGAAAACAACAGCAAGATTATTGTGGTCATTAAAGTGCATTGCAGTTGATGGAGATGATGTAGAAAAATAACGTAATCTCTGCCAGATATGTATGCATATTCCCTGTAATTCAGCCTCCCCCTATAGGATAGATACATTGCTGTCAGAAACCATTCATACTTCACGACTTTCATCACATTTTGTTGTGTTACAGCTTGAATTAATTAATTGATTGAATGTTAATTTTTTATCACCAATCTACACAAAACACCCCATAATGACAAAGTAAAGACATCTTTTGGGGAATTTTTACAAATTAATTAAAAATGAAAAGCTGAAATGTCTTGTGTCAACAAGTATTCAACCCCTTTGGATGTACCTGAGCTCAATTTGGAGTATCACAGCAATTTCCTTTGATCATCCTTGAAATATCTCTACAACTTTATTGGAGTCCACCTGTGGCTAATTCAATTGATTGGACATTATTTAAAAAGAAACACACCTTTCTCTTCCCACAGTTGACAGCGCATGTCAGAGCAGAAATTCTAGTACCATGAAGTCCAAGGAACTGTCTGAAGAAATCAGAGATAGAATTGTGAGGAGGCATAGATCTCAGGAAGGGCATAAAGAATTTCTACAGTGTTGAAAGTTCCCAAGAGCACAATGAGCTCCATCATTAGGAAATGGAAAGAATATGGAACTACCCACACTCTTCCTCGAGCTGGCCGTATGAGCAAACCGAGCAACCGGGCAAGAAGGACCTTGGTCAGGGAGGTGACCAATAACCCAATGACCACTCTGACAGAACCACAGAGTTCCTTGCCTGAGATGGGAGAACCTGCCAGAAGGAAAATAATCTCTGCAGCACTTCACAAATCAGACAGAAGCCACTCCTGAGAAAAGGGCACATGGCAGCATGCCTGGAGTTTGCAAAAAGACACGTGAAAGACTGAGAGAATGAGGCGAAAGATTCTGTGGTCCGACGAGATGGAAATTGAATTATTTGGCCTGAATGCAAAGCACAATGTCTGGCGGAAATCCAGCACATCTCATCACCCATCTAACACCATCCCTACCGTGAAGCACGGTGGTGGCAGCATCATGCTATGGGGATGCTTTTCAGCAGCAGGGACTGGGAGACTTGTGAAAGCAATGGAACCCACAAGACTGGGAGACTCGTGGAGGCAATGGAAGCAATGGAAGGGACTGGGAGACTTGTGGAAGCATTGCCCAGCAGCAATGAAAACAAATACAGGCAAATCGTTGAGGAGATCCTGTTTCAGAGTGCAAAAGATCTGAGACTGCAGCAAAAATTTACGTTCTAATGGGACAACGACCCCAAGCATACAGCCAAAGCAACACTGGGATGGATTCGGAATAAGAACATAAAAGTCCTCGAGTGGCCCAACCAAAGCCCAGACTTGATCAAATTGAGAATCTGTGGAAAGACTTGAAGATTGCTGTTCACCGATACTTCCCATCCAACTCGACAGAGCTTGAGCAAATCTGCAAGGAAGAATGGGAGAAACTCCCCAAATCCATACGTACAAAGCTGAAACAGATATGCCCAAGAAGACTCGAAGCTGTAATCGCTGCCAAAGGCGCTTCTCCAAAAGTATTGACTCAGGGGTTTGAATACTTATTGATGCAATGCATTTCTGCTTTTCATTTTTAAGTAATTATTTGTAAAAAAATTCGAAAAACATGTTTACCTCTGCTACCAAAGGTGTGTGTCACCTTGGATGGAGGTTATGCTTTCACCCCTGTTTGGCTGTCCGTCTGTTTGTTTGTCTGTGAACAGCATATCTCAAAATGTTGCGGATGTATTCGGATGAAATTTGGTGAAAAACTTGGGTATGGTGACCCCGAATAAATGATTAGATTTTGGTGAAGATCCGAGAATTTTAAAAGTGATTTTTCACCATTGAGAGATAGGGTCAAAAACGACATATAGTATGATATCTCAAAAAGTTGTGGATGGATTCAGACGAAACTTGGTGGATGAGTTGGTTAGGTGACAAGAGCAAGCCAATTAAATTTTAGTTTGGGTCCGAATCCAGATCTGGCCTATCAGTGGGATACAAAGCGTAAACTAATCAGCCCGGCAGAGGTGTTCACTCTACCGAGTAACCGTTCTTGTTTCACTTTGTCATTATGTGGTATTGTTGTGGTGCCGGGTTCGGTGGCGAGGATGACCGCAAGATGGAGCAGTCGGGCCGTCTTCCACCGAACACCGGAATTGAAGGTCGTCACCCCGGATAACTCCGGAGTCGATGGGTCGCTTAAAGGACCGTGGTCGCCAATATTTCGACGGCGTGAGGTAGGGTCCACTTGTCTATTCCAATTTACCTAAGTACTCACGCCGTCTAACTACCGGGGAAGCCACACCCTCGGCCGGCTTTGGCCGAACCGAGTCGCTGTTACCGACTCGTTTCCGGCGTAACCGAGCGGAAATTACCAAAGCTGCACCGGTCCAAATGACAATTTACGGCACAAACGGCCTCACTATTTCTCAAGCCCGCACCGTGCTGGGTCAATGATAGAAACAACAGGCAACGAGCTGGTACATTTAACAGGGGTTTATTTATAATAGGGAGGGAGACACAGAGCAGACTTAATCACGAATATGCAGGAAAATGTACAATGAGCAATCAACACTTATACAATTTCTACTTATAGGACGGCGCCACCACAGACACAAACACACCAAAAGAAAATGGACCCGGATTATCTTTATTTCGACCCTCGCAGCCAAGGGGATAGGCAGGATGGAGGTCAGAGTTTGGTCGGTACCTGGCCGCCTCGTGCGGTTTGGCCCGCGACTGCAGGTGTGAAACTCGGGATCGTCGGTGAGCCCGGACACGGTGTAGCGGGGTCCAGGCGGGGGCCAGGGTCGCTCCTCACAGAGGGCCAGCGGAGATTCCCGGCTCGAATACGGTTATTGCTCGACAAAATGAGAGATAAGTCGACGGGCTGTGGATATCAGCAGGACACTTGAGACATGCAACGACGACCACCAATGACGCACACCAAGAGCAATGTGCGACCCCGTTCTTCTCCGACAATTCCAAACACAAATCCAGTGAACACTCAGGGGTAGCCCGAGCTTATCCTCCCCAAGCGGGTGGGGATTCGTCCTCTGATAACTTTACCCTGATTGACAGGGTTCCGTGGTGATATATCTGTCCCCCTCTATTGGACAGGGGGAAAAACCCTGCCTTTCTAACGGATCGGAACTCTAGGAATCTGTTCCCTATTACGTTCGTGGGGTGATGTGCTGGCCATCCGTGATTGCACAGGGGGGAACCCCCTCCTTTCCTGGGCGGAGTCGGTGTTCTGGGGTGAGGAAACCTCCGCCCACG
>CM068955.1:36005487-36015487 GCA_035128595.1 Eptatretus atami
CCCCCCCCACCCCCATGCATTCCACGAACCTTCTCACACTCCATGCTAATCATGCACATGCACCAGCGATATCCTCATCCTTTCAGTCACACACATGCATGGATTTCGCCAGACCCACACTGCATGGTGGCACGTCTAACGTGGCTTCGATGCCGCAGCACTTCCGCTCCCCACGAGGCTTCGGCGCTACAGCACGTCTGCTCCCCACGTGCAGAAGCACATGGTTCATGAGACAGCCGCATAACCTCCTCCACAGCGCCATGCACCACAGGCCCGAGTTTGAGTTCAGATTTCGTGCCCGCGAAACCTGCACACTGCACACATGTAACCAAGCACGCAAGTATGCACACACTCCACGGAGTCATTTGTATCACGTCTGTTTGTGCCATCTACATACCTCTTTGCTTGCAGAAACTACCGACTATTAATATATTGCAGCAAGTATTAGTATATGCATCTTAATATAATATTTTGCCATTACTATATGTATCTTAAAAACAACACAAGTGAAAAAAAGTCTCTTCACTTGCAACACCAGAAAAAGTTCCTCCTCGCTTGCAGAAACTACCAACGATTAATATATTGCAGCAAATATAATAGTATATTAATATTTCATGATGTAAGCAGATCACCCAAAACGGAAAGAGCAAACTGCGCACATAATTGCCAAAAAAAGGACCCTTGTGGACTGTCCCATCATGGATTGCAAAAGCAAGTTATATATAGCACGGCCTTGCACTCAATGAAGTTACACTTTCTGCACATTCCTTAATCTTTTCATCACCAAATATAATCGTCCGGACAGTAGAAAAAGTTAAGTTTAATGCTTTGCTTAAATAAATACATTTAGTTATAAAAATTGCTCCCTTGTTAAAAAATTTCAGATTTCATTCCAGATTTTGACACTTATTTAGTCCTAAATATCCGATTCTCAAATCCAATATAATATTTTTATCATATACTTTAATTAGTCTGTGAGAGTAGATGGTGTTTCCAAATCAATGTATGTTT
Organism: Eptatretus atami; assembly: GCA_035128595.1. Classification (NCBI taxonomy): domain Eukaryota; kingdom Metazoa; phylum Chordata; class Myxini; order Myxiniformes; family Myxinidae; genus Eptatretus; species Eptatretus atami. The sequence continues at coordinate 36,006,499 of CM068955.1, forward strand.
GAATAGGCCGAAGAAAATGGCAAATTAAGACCCCATCGAGGGAGAGCGAGGTATCTGAGGATTGCCCCTATAAAGATAAATAAATACAGCCATTAATTATCTTCAAAAGGGGTGTTTTAATTAAACCAAACACCCAATTTCGACTCATCACTCCTCGGAGTTCCCTTAGTATGCATGCAAAGTTTTAGGCTGCTGAGTTTCATGGTTTGGAGTTATGAGGAGACACACGACTGACTGACTGACACACACACTGACATTAATGCGCGTAGATACAGTAGTCGGATTGCAAAAGTCGGATTTTCAAGTCTGAACTTTCAAACCTCTCTCCTCCTCCAAATCCTGGTGGCGTCCAATCAAATTTCTTTCGGGGTAAGTTCCACCCCATCCCTCCCTTACCTCAAATGCCGCACTGCTATACCACACTGAAAAGGCAGAATGTCTAAACTCGGTGTTTGCATCAAATATTATGTCCAAAACCCATCGCTTTCGCGACCCACTTCACCCAGTCGCACCCAACTGTCCCTGGACTCTGTTCTTTTCTGCTGACAAGGTGGAGAGCTTGCTGTCAAACCTCGACTCAGATTCTGCAACGGTCCAGACGGCATCAGCCCATGTGTCCAAAAAACCTGCTCCTCTGCCCTTGCTCACCCTTCTCTCTGTTCTATTCACCCTCTCATTTGCTCAAGGTCATCTGCCATCTGCTGGAGATCAGCAAACATTACTGCCCTGCATAAAAAAGTGCAAAAACAGAATCCCTGCAACTACAGACCAATCAGCCCTTTCCCAATCATCAGCAAGTTATGGAATCCATCATCGCTTCAGACATCAAATCCTTCCCTTCTCCAATGGCCTGATTTCCGATCATCAATTTGGTTTCAGACAAGGTCACTCTACCCTGGATATGCTGCTTCTGCTCTCCCAACAATGGATGGAGGTCATCAATGCCGGACATGAAATCAGAGCCATATCCCTGGACATATTACGTGCTTTTGACACGGTCTGCACCTTGCCCTGCTCACCAAACTCTTCCTATGGTATCCAAGGCCATCTCCACTCATGGCTCACAGACTTCCTCTCCTGTTGCAGTCAACGTCTGGCCAAATGGAGTTCTTTCATCCCCTCTTCTATCCAGGCTGGAGTTCTTCAAGGTAGCGTTCTGGTCCTGTTCTTTTTCTGGTTTTCATCAATGATCATGTCCGACTCTCTTGAAAATCCTCTTTATCTCTTTGCTAATGACTCCACCCTCTGCCTACCATCTGTCATCCCTCGGACCGGCAAGCAGCAGCTTCTTCGCTCACTGCAGATCTGGATAAAATCACAAACTCGTCCAACACGTGAAACATGTCTTTCAATCCGGACAAATCCTCACTCTCACTATGTCTCTTAAAAAGGAACGTTTAGAACCCCCCCCCCCATTCACTTTCTCAACAATCCTCTGGAAGAAGTCCTCTAAGTCAAGCTTCTGGTTCTCACTATCTGCCATGATCTTTATTGAAAGACACATTTCCAACCTGCCTCCAAAGCCAGTCGCCGACGGGAATCCTCCGTCGTGCAAAGTCCTTCCTTGCCCTACCTGAGCACCTGACCACTTACAAAGCTTTCGTCTGCAACCTGATGGAGTACTGCTCTCCCCTCTGGGCTGGCTCCTGCCTCCCACCTTTCTTGTCTTCACGCTGTGGAAACCAAGGCATTTCGGATCATTGCATCTCCCACGATGAGGCTGAGTCCTTGCGCCTCTCACTCTCTCACCGCAGGCAGGTCGGTGGTCTTTGTCTTCTCCCGTCTCCTCTCCTGTCTTGCCCCCCCCCCTTCTCTCTGCAATTTGTCCCCACCACATTTCCGCAAGGCGCTCAAGGTCCGCCAACAATCCCTTCTGGTAAAACTACAAAATTATGAGTCACTGCTCACCTTCACTCTTTCATTCCTCTTTTTCCCCACCTTTAGAATAAACTCCCTCACTCTATTCATTCCCATTCTTCCCTCCAAGCCTTCAAAACAGCTGTTCACCACCACCTCTTGTTCCCCCATCCAAATCCTTGATTTTTCTACCCCCGTTAATCCACCCCAAGCCCACCTCCTTCAAATTCCCTTCCTTCCTGAAAGTCCCTGTAATGTCCTCTTGTATTCCCCATGTTCCCCTCTCCCTTCCACAGATCTCCTAATGTCTCTGTTCCCACTGTTTTGTCTTTCCCACTTCCACCCTCTTGTCTCATGCCCCCCTTGCGTGCTTGTGTGTTCGCCTCATACGAGCCTCAACAAGGTAAACAAAAAAATAAAAGAAAAGAAAAAAGCAACCCAAACAGGCAGCTAAGGTCTCCACCATTCGACAGGATAGTTTCCATCAGAAGGTTGAATGGTTACATGAGGGATGAGAACAATCCTGCCTGCACGTTCACAAGAAATTTTGCACTCAAGAAGTTGGATATTGTGTGCCTTCATGAAGCTCAGTCTTATACCATTGCACAGGCCATGGTTTGGGTTCAGATGGTGAAGAACAATCAGTATAATGTGGATGCTTTTGCTCGTGCTGCTGGCCCTCTACATCTCTGACTTCATCCTACTTGTTTTCCTGCCAATATTTTGTTTCTTTGGATGCATGGTTTTTTTCCATCTATTGAGAAAACACTGGATAATTCCTGCCGATACTGTTCAGGCTTTAAAAGCCGAGCCTGAAGCAAATAGGTTTTCAAGCAGAGAATTGTTGATGTTAAAATACAAGTTAAAACCAGCAAAGAGTATAGTATGATTATAATTCACTCACCTTAATGTTAAAACATAAATTGATCATAACCATCCCAACTTTCTAAAATATTCATTGCACACCCTGAGTACAACTACGAAGTGCCAACTCATTCTGTCCAGCAGTTTAGGAGTGCATACAGAGACAGGACAGTATTGTACAAAGTTAATAAGATATTTTATAGTATTCTTGCAGATAATTGACATATTTTATCTTCGTATGACTCGTAATACCCACGCCTAGCAGGAACGGCAGCACTACATGATATACATTTGCATAGAGAATTTGTGTCGTAACTTACGCCAAAACAAACAGGGTTATGCATTTATTTTAACCACCAGAAACATTCCTGGGTACCTTTAGTACAACCATCAAGTTTCAACTCACGTGAAGCACCAGCTCCCTCATCCGTAATTGAAGAGAACTAGTACATGACATGGGTGTTTCCATCATACCCCGACAGACACACACACACACACACACACACACACTTTTTTTTTACTGTGAGTAAACGTACACATCCAATTCTGGCAACTCTTCAACAAAAAGGCCTCAGCCTCTACCTCCCCACTCTGTCCCATCTATACTCTCACCCTCCTCCTGCTCATGAAAGCAAAGGGGCATCCCGACGTCAAAACAGTGGAATATGTGACGCTTTCTGCTCCCCTATCATGCTATCACTGACTTCACAGAAACCCATCAAAGTCGCCTGTTAAACTCACAATTTTAAGAGAAAATAGTCGGATATACTGTAATAGTAAACCTGCAAAGCCTCCATGGCAAAAGCGCTGCTTGAGAGAAAGTATTCTAAAGAGTATATTCTAAAGTTCTAAAGGGGTTTAAAGGGTTCTAAAATGGTAAATTGTAAATTTATTAAGGATATTTCTAAATGGTTCTAAAGGGTTCCTAAATTGGCGGCTATAATATAGAGATTGTGGCTGGAGTCAGGCGAACTATTCAACCAACGGGTAGAACTCGCACGCGCATACATGTGGACGCACGCAAGACTCTTTTTATACATAGATAACCAATCAGCTCTCACCTAATCAATTTTCCCATTTGGTGAGGATTTCAATAAATTAACCCCAGCCAAAGAAAGCTGCATAAATAAATCAAGAAAAACTACACAAGGGAAGTCGTTTGCTGTTTCATACCCTACCCTGGTTCCTCTACAGCTGGTAGCACATATATAAGAATCCCAATGCCACATGCCCCCCCCCCCCCTTTCAGCCGCCACACCAGTTTCATCACTTGGTGGGTCATCAGCGGCAATGTAGATAGAAATGTGCACTACTGAGGCTCCCAAGCATGTACCACATGCAATGCCAATAGCAGATAACATATAAATAACAAGACCCAACTTCACCTCTCAACCGTAATTGGAAGGACTAACCAATCAGCTCTCACCTATTTAATTATCCAAGGTGGCTAGGATTTCAATAAATTAATCCCCATCCTGTTCCAGTTGCTAAAAGCTGCGTAAAACAACCAAGAAAAGCTACCTCCACCACACCTCCACCCCAGTCTTATTAACTCCTCATGTGGCCTACATTATCCCGACCAAGTTAGCCCCCATTATAATGGGGCCCCCATTATAACTGCCAGGTTTGGTGGCCTTACAATGTTCCTCAACATATACAAGATATAAGAGAACTGACACACAGACAAACAGAAAAATGGAGTGGGACAATAAAGTCAGCTTTGTCTGATGTGAGACTGGTTCGCAAATGCGCAGCACACACACACACACCAAAAAGACACAACCAACCAACAATTAGTATTTCACACTATACTTTACAGATTTTGAACCGATTCATTACTCCACCAATTTTGAATAAATAGTAAAGAGCAATAACTGTGATAAATAATAATGTTGGTGAGACTGGGAGAAATTTGACATTAAGATTGGAAAAACACAAAAAGGGAAATGCAGTTGGCCAGTGTTGGAGTGTTGCCTATTGCACGTTAGTAGACTGGGCATAATAGGCATCACACCCAACAGGCATCAGCGATTGGTACTTGAGACAGCGTGCAAAAGCCGAGAACTTGGTTAGCAATGGAAATCCCTACACAGTACAAACCACCGATAGATGTAGCAAAAATTGGATGCTGTATATGGGACAGGATGAGAAAGGAAAGCAACAAGATTAACAGGGCCTGCATGCAACACCACATAGTATTTTGCCACAACAGTCCCACAACTTATGCCTGTTCACCCACAAATCACATGCTCAGTTTGGAAGAAAGGGAAAGCAATATCATGCACCTTCGGAATTATGAAGAAGGGAAATGTATGCATATAACCACTCATGTACATCTATATAAACACCAGATCATGCCAATTCTGATCCAATAAAGATTAGAACAATGATGATAAGCTTGAGGCAATGTCCTGACATTCTTAAAAAACTTCCGCTCATTGGCTCTTGGCTGGAAATTGGGTGCACATTGGATATAACATGCACATTGGATCATCATTATCGTTTGTATGCAGCACGTGACTGCGGGTTAGCATCATTTCTCACCGGGGCGTGCCATTGCTGCTGATGCAGTGCCACCTGTAGGTTAGAGCAGGAATTTGGAATTTGTTCAGGGTGCTAGTGATTGCTCGTCTACTCTTTGCGAAGCTTGCAGAGATGTTTTTTTTATTGGCCATCAACTAATGCTGGCAGACGAGATGCCCAGTTTAACGTCCATCCAAGGGACCCCGCACACATTGATGCCTTGCTCTGCATGCAAAACACCAGGATGACAGTTTATAGCTCGGTCCAGATTCAAACCCAGGCGAGACAGCTCAGAGTTGAGTTCCTTTACGCTCTCATGCCAGCCTGGCATCTTGTGATGGAGTTGGAATATGGATCTGAGGAAGTTTGTGGATCACAAATGAAACCAACTGAGACTAAGTCTGTTCTTTCCCGTTTGGTTCAAAATGGATAAAGTGGTGCTTCGTACAAAATATTGGTTAGCTGTGCCTTTTTTCTTGATACTAGTGAATAACTCATCCTTACGGACAGGATTGCCCCAGAATGTCTTGGAATATGCACTCCCACCGGAAGCAGTGCTATACCATACATATTTACCTCGAGACAATTGGTATGGTACCCCCACCCTGAACCCCTGGGACTATGAAAACTATTCCTGCCTAAAACCTTTCCATACACACTCCAAGTACAACGAGGAGTTTTCAACTCATTCCCTTCAATGGCTCAGGAGTGCATAGAAGTCAAATACACAAACAGGAACTTCTTGAATTAGAGTATGATAGAAGGGTGTTAAAAGTTGTAACTCATGTTTCGAGAAGCAATACAACAAATTTTCAACTTTGTTTCTCATGCTAATCACCTTTCATCTCAATGCACTTAGCCTATTTGTATGTCAAGCTAGCAATGCCCTGATAATAAAAAAAATAGTTTCACTGCTCCTTTAACCACTTGTCAATGGTGGACTTCAGGAAACAGTTGGCTTGAAAAACAGCCGCAAAATTTACCACGTAGCTCAGACTACATCTAATGTCTCAACAATATCAGTCCCTCCGTGCCCAGTCTGGGCTATATGGTGAATTATTCAACTGTTTTAACCCACACAGGTAAATGACGACCTGTGCAACCTTGACCTTGTGAACTGGTACTTTGTGTGCAACAGTAGAACACCATGCATCAACCCCCCCCCCCAGCGTTCTCCTCCTGATGGCTTCATGCACCCAGCCAAGCAAGTCAGCACAATACAGAAGATGTTGGCCATAATCTTCCTGGCTTTAGCTTGTGTGTGGAACTTTTTTGGGGTAGAGATGCCCGGTGCTTACACTGCATTGATTCAGTCTTGGTCTCATGGCCCCATTGGTGAAGCCATGTTCACCACTGGGATCACTAGTAACTAGACATGACAACAACTCAGTTGGATCAGCTCTGAAGAGCTCCAGAAACTCTTTCCTGGACTACACTCTCTGATGGTGATCTTACGTGCTGAGGTATCAAGGCACCCACCAGGCATAAACCTTTTTGATATGACAATATATTCATGGATAATGATTTCAATACTTCCATGAGAAATTCCCAACTGTTATGAAAGTTCTGCCATCTTGATTCTGTGATCAGACATTATCACGCTTTCCACAGCAGAGAATGTTTCTGGACTAGTAATGTCTGAGGGTCGTCCAGACATGGGACCATCTTCTATCGATTGTGTCATGTTTAAATTCCTTTGCCCATTGTGCCACTGTGGTATAAGGCGAGGTATCCTTCCCTATCACAGCAAATATGCATTCATGGATTTGTTTTGAGTGCATCTTTCCTTGTACGAAAATTTGATCACCATGCATTTCTCAAGCTTTGAAGTCTTTATCATTCAATGACTGAAAGTAATACAACAGCATTAATCATCCGCAGATGGTAAAAAAGACATGAAACTAGAAAGACACTCAGGAGAGCGCATACCTCCGCCACACAATGTCTGATCCACGAAAACATATCGGGCTCAATACATTTTTGAAATATCATGCTATGTATCGTTTTTGGCCCTATCGCTCAATGGTGAAGAATCACTTTGAAATTAAATAATTATCGTATCCAGATCTGGATTTTCACCAAAATCAAATCATTTCGTCCTTGTTACACACACCCAATGTGCCCACCAAATTTCATCCAGATCCATCCCCAACTTTTTGAGATATCCTGCACAAAAACAGACAAACAGACAGGGCTGAAAACATCACCTCCTTCAATCTTAACTAGCCTGGCAGAGGTAACTAGAATGGCACTTGGTAGAGCGAATACCTCTGCCAGGCTGAGCAGTTTATGTTTTTTTATCCCACTGATAGGCTGGATCTGCATCCAGACCTTAACCAATATCTAATTGGCTTGTTCTTGTCACTCAAACATCTAGTTGCGTCATAACGCGTTCACAACTTTTTGAGATATTGTGCTATACATAGTTTTTGGCCCCATCTCTCAATGGTGAAGAATCACTTGAAAAATTCTCACATCTGGATCTTCACTAAAATCGAATCAATTCGTCCTTGTCACATACTCAACCTGTTCACCAAATTTTGTCTGAATCCGTCCACAACTTTTTGAGATATTCTGCTCACAGACAGACAGACAGACAGGGGTGAAAACACAACCTCCGTCCACCTTCGGTGGCAGAGGTAATTAAGCATAAATTATAAGTATATATGCATTATTCAATGCTGCATATAATCCACACAATCGACAAACTTTTGTTGTTATCTCCATTAGCGGGATGTAAATTGCAAAACTTTTCAACCCTTCACCCTCCACACATATATACATACATACACGTAAGAAAGTCAATCACATTGTCTATGGATACAAAATGTAACATTTCATACCAGGAAGTCACTAGACTTGCTTTGTAGTCATGGCACAGACACTTTATAGGTTTAATACAACACAAGTCATTCAAACAAAAAATACACAAATCCTCATTATTCAAGGAAACATGTGGGAATGGTTTCACATTATGATTTTTTGTGACCATCCCTACATTGTTTACATACATTTTGGCAAACTATCCCGACATCCGATTACATTAAAACAAGCCTGGTGTTGGCTTAGTGGCTTGGGTGGCTGGCTTGAGATCTTAGGATCCTGAGTTCAAGCCCTGTTGACTGCTAAATCAACACCAGGTGAGGTTGACTCTGCCTGTCATCCTTCTGAGGTTGGTGAAATGAGTACCAGTGTCCTGGTGTAGAGGCACAGCATCTGGGGCACAGCTGTGCCCCAACAGAATGGCAGCCAGGCTGCCAAACACAAGAAGATGATTACATTAAAAAAAATATTTTTGTTACTTGCATACTTGTATGTTGGAGAAAACGTAAAATGTAACCTTAAATGGCACAGACAACAAAGTTCAAACAAGAAGTTGTACTTTTACAGTATCTTGGTATACAGCTCACTGGCTGTAAGTAATACTCCAGATTATCATCTCTGATTAACCAAGTCATAGGTTTAAGTTCCAGGCTGGCATCTGGAATGAGTTGCAAAGATACATCTACGATTGCAGAAACCGAAAGTTTGATTTCTAGACTGTGAAGTAAAATTGAACAGTCAGGGGGTGTGTTTCAGTCAAACATCTGAAAATATTTGCGTTCTCGCCTGTCAAATGGGATTGAAGAACCTACGGCTTTGAGTTCTAAAATTCCAACTGGGAGTTATGAACACGAAAGTTCATGTTTTTGACTGCTATCATGGGAAGTTTGACATCCTCGGGTTTTGCGAATTCTGAGAACTC
>CM068955.1:36020487-36027354 GCA_035128595.1 Eptatretus atami
TCGTTCAACATAATCGTACATTTTTTGATGCTCTTTAAAGGCGTATACATTGAAGATCAGTACTTAGTTTTAAGGCTTTGAGGATATTATGTTGAATTAGTGAATAGTATAAGTAGTTTATAAACACTGAAATTATTCATCAAAAATAGGTTTGTGCAACAAAAAGAAAAATAAACCCGAGTGAAAAGACACACAGAGTGAGTTATAATATACTGTATCTATATATCTTGCCTTTCGGTAATAGCTATCCACGAAAGTGGCCAAAAGCACGTACAGCTTTTACGAGTTGACTGCTGACGTGTAAAAGGGGTGGAACTTTCATCCCACATAATCTCATTGGCTCACAAGGAACGTCACGTGATGTGTAGGCGACTGCACAGCATAGAGATGCTTGCTTCAGACATGTCAGCTTGGACGGGACGCGTCCCTGGAACCATCCACGCCCATAACATGTCCTCTTACCAGAGTGCTTCAGGCGTGGTCAACTCGTTCCTGGTCGATTCTCTGATCAGCGTTAGCCGGACGGGGGAGCCGCTTTACTCTGCTCCTGCTTTCTACATGGGCTCTAGTTCGACTCTCAGTTACGGCTCGCAGAGTTGTGCTTGCATACAGACTTTGGGCAAAAGAGGGGAGCTAGTTCGCCACAACCCCAACCAACAACACCACCATCAGCAACAGCAAGAGCATCAAAGGCAGGCACAGTTTCCTGGGACCCCCGCTTATGCTGCAGGTCTAGGCCATGGTAGCTGGCCAAGCAACCAGCTGGAGGCGCCAGTGAACGGTCAGTACGCGCCCCCTTTAATACGTTCCTACCAGCACGTCGTCAAGGAGGAGAACACCTATTGCATGTACCCCTCACAGAGACGAGAAAAACCTGCAAGCTCTTTCGACACATCACTGCCCATGCGTTTGTCTGCACAGGGTAACGTGGACGATTTTTCCGGGATTCCAGTGCCGGGGTACTTCCGTCTCGGCCAGACGTACACATTACCGAGGTCCACCGAGTACACGATGCTGCTCGAGGAAGCAGCAACAACCTTTCTTCCGACTCATGTGACCAGAACCGACGACCCTTTGACGGTTTTGGGTCACGCCCCTACTAGCATGCAACCTTCAAACCTGTCTAGTGACCCACCCACGGCCGATTTCATTCCTGAGATGTCTCGGAACGAAAAGCGGCCACAACACGAAACATCCCCTCATGGCTCATCGGCTGCTGATGATGAATTCTCTCCAGTCGCAGTGGAGTGTAGCGCGGCTCCAACATGTGCCAAAGCAAAAGGTAAGGAAACAAACACCACAGGCTTTACATTAAAATGAGCCAAGTCAATATGACGAACGCCGAGATTGACGGACCCTATTCACAAGCATAAAATAAACGAGTTTATTCATCGTTACATTTTATGATAGAATTGTTTCTTGCAAGTGTTATGTGACTTTATGTTAACCGTAACTTGCTGGTAATTTATTGCAACACGGATTTCTACATACAGTATTAACCGAACCACTGACCTCATAATAAGATCTTCAGTAGTATTTGATGTTTCTGATTAAATGGTGGTGCTGTATGGCATTAAATAAAACTAGGTTGTTTAGTTTATAACACTGTAATGCGATTGAAATATGTTCATTTTATTCTTGGCATGCTTTATGGAAATAGCCATCGGTATAGCTATTCTTTTTTTCTTCCGGCAAAGTCTTCTCTACGCATGCTGTAATATACCATAAAAATGAGTTATAAAATGCACAGATGTCTTCCACACAGAATACAAACAAATGTTTAAACACTTGGAATAAAATACTACATGTTACAAACAAAATGAGCTGCAAAGATGTCTTTCTTCTTTGGGGATGGTTATTCTTTATTGATTATTTGGTGATACATTCTTGAATGAAAGAACTTCACCTGTTGTGTAGCACATAAATATATATATATATACATACATATATACATACATACATACATATATATCTGACTCTAGTCATAATGGTTGTTCTTCTTTTCATGCAGAAGGCGTTAAAACGGACGAATGTACTCCAGGAACATGGCTCACAGCGAAGAGTGGCCGGAAGAAGCGCTGTCCCTACACCAAATACCAGACTCTCGAATTAGAGAAAGAGTTCCTCTTTAACATGTACCTGACGCGGGAGCGCCGCCTGGAGATCAGCCACAGTGTGAACTTGACCGATCGACAAGTTAAGATCTGGTTCCAGAATCGACGCATGAAGTTGAAAAAAATGAATCGAGAAAGTCGAATCCGTGAACTCACTGCAAGCTTTTCCTTTGCGTGAAGGGAACTGTTTTGTTCATGCGAATTATCACTTTACAGTGTTTATCTTCCGCTTTTGAAGTACACACCAGCACCATTTTGAAAAGGGACTATACATTTTCGCACAATATTTTCAAACACAATCCTAAAAATGTGTCAATTTTTTACAAGCATTATTTTTCATCTCATATTGTAAATGAAAAACTATAAACTTCATTGTTCCTCATGCCTGTCATCTGGACTGTGCTTTGAATAGATAAGGACGATGATAATTTATCTCACAGATGGTTAAATAATAGTCATACATCCTTATTTTATTTACATTGTATACACTGGGACACATTTCCAATAACTTGCGTGTTGAAAATCAACTACCAGTGAAAATTGGATTTCACAGAGTACAAAAGAACTTGCGTTTTGCTGCTATATATATGAGCAAGTTCTCATGAACAATCATTTGTAAAATTATAACATTCTTAGTTTGTGTATCATATTTTCAACAATCATTTTCACTCAAAAGGTAGATTAAATATCCACGTGCTGTTTTATTCATATGATTTTACCTGTGCAAGTGCTGTCAACTTTTTGGACTAAATACATTTTTGAAATTGATTGTCTCTTCCTATGCAGATATACTCCTGCAGAAAATATCAGTTGCAATAATATAAAATTTTTTTTAAATCTATGGGTCAGTGCATTCAAGTTCAAGACGAGTACACATAGAGATTAAGAAGATCTGTTCATTTGTTCTACGTATATATCCATTTGTATGTATTTTGAAAAATAGCACTTGAAATGACAATAAAAACCGACGTACGCAGGTTGATCCGTACGTCTGTGGGTACTGAAGAACTAAGTTAATTTACAAAATAAATTTCTCAATGTTCATCTTCCACATAGTTCTTTTACAATAGTTTTATCTCAACAACAATCCTTATTTTAGTTAATTACAGTATGTTCTGGTCATTGACTGATGATGATATATATATATGTATATGTATATGTATATGTATATGTATATGTATATGTATATATATATATATATATAAAATGAGGTTTGCAAATTCCAACAGCTTCGATGCTTTCTTCAGCCCATATGATCCAATGATCATCCACAAGCTGAGAAATCGTCATTTAATCAGATATAGATCTGAAGATTTCCTTCAGCAAAATGACTGCCTGGTTCATTGACCATCTGCATCATCAGTTGTGAACTATCCATCACCTTGGCTTTGACCCTTCAATTCTTGCAGAAGCTCTCTGAACAGTGGGTCCATAACATTGGTTGTGTGCAAAGGTCATCCAATCAGGGAGAGAGACAGAGAGGGGGAAGGGGCGTGTGTGTGTGTGAGAGAGAGAGAGAGAGAGAGAGAGAGAGAGAGAGAGAGAGAGAGAATGAATCAGGAGAAAGGTATTTAAAATCTATGCAGTAGCTTTGTTCTTTGAGCAGAAGCAATCTAAATTATGTAAGACAAATTTCTGCATAATTTTAACCAGGATAGCGTATTGCTTACATCAAATAATCCCATCTGCAGCTGCTCAATTATTTGGGTGACCAATAGTGTGATGCAGTGGCATCTCCATTATATACATATATTTGTAATTACAATGCATCACCTAAAAATTTATTTCCCTTCAGCACAAGTGTTACAAATTAATTAATGAATGCATAAAGGTAATATATAATGCACACGTACATAACTGAGTGGCGTCTAACACTACACTTAATTATAACACTATTTGAGTACTTATATGATGCACATATCAGGTTGTTTCTCTGTTTCAAGTGACCTTTTCTGAATATTGAATCTTGGTTTTCATATTATCCATTTTATAGATTTGAGAGAAGAAAATGTTGTCATTGATTTTTACATTATTCTGCCCAGTTTGACAAACATTGTACGGGATGGGGAGGGGGGTGCGGATTGGGAGGTGGGGATGGGGATGGGGAGGGGTAGGGATAGGGAGGGGGGGTGGGGATGGAGAGGAGAATCGTCTCGGCTCAGTGAACTATCTGGGATCATGGAGACTGGGAATAAAATGATGTGGAATCACAGACACGAGATTTCAATTGACAAACAAGGCAATCTTTAAATTTGTGAACTGTCAAATAACTCAAGAATAAAACAGTGATTATTGAGTTAAAATTGTTTTAAAAAGTAACAATTTCATAACTGTGCATTAAACCTTTACATCAAAACTATACACTTCCTGACATACACATAAACACACACACACACACACACACACACACACACACACGGTAATGGGGGTGTGCAAAGTGTGTATATGTGGCTTAATATTTGTGAATGATTATTCTCAAAAATATTCAAATAATTCACAATTAAAATCTATAGACTTTCACATTTTACATTCAGAAATATCTGAAACCCATTTAGAATCTCCACAAAGCAAGTCATCATTCAAATAGGTTCCAGAAAATGGACGAGTGAAAAAGAATATCTTGTGTGGGAATAACTACTTTTTTTTTTGAATAGAAACTCATGATTTGTAACAAATAAATTATTTCACAATATACCTATTGATTAAAAGTACATTACTCTCCTACCAGATGCAAAAATTAAGAACAACCTTGGTTCGAAACAGCAGAGGAAGCAGAGGAACTTGTTTCACAGCTTTGCAAGACCTATAGAAAGACAAAGTTGTTAGAGAGGCAATTTAAATACCGTCTAGACGGACGTCGTTCTATTGCTCTCACACAGTGCCTGGTAAAAAAAAACATCCTCCGGAACGTGTTTTATTGGGGGGGTTTATGATGTGTAAAGACAGGAAGGACGACAGGCACGGACAGTCGCACGGCGGCTCAGAGTGGTCAGAGCATGCCTGTGGAGCAAAGCGTATCAAAAATGGGTCAAACCTCCGATGGCACAGGAGAGAAAAGGTGATTTCAAGCTCTCAGTTCTGTGAGGAGACAAGACCAGGACAACAAGGCCACATTGGAAACAGGTAAAAGGAACATCGAGTGCCGAGACGCTTCTCAGCAGAGCCCTGGTGTCTGTGCACCCGTGCGCACTCTTGCGCTTTTACAGCACGCAGAGGGATGAATTCCTACTTCGCAATCAAGGCTGATGACACGTTTTGCTCTTCCCTTGCGAGTCTTTATGGCCATGATTGAGCAGCCAAGGAATAGCGAAAACGTGAATGTGACATCAGCAGTAAACGCCGACCGCAGTTGGTGATCGCCGTTGCTGATGCCACTTCGAGCATCCTTTGTGAGCATGTGTGTTCATGAGTTGCCATGTTACCGGTACTCAGGTACGTGTTCGCATATGCTGTTACACACGACTTGGTGTGATCTGCTTTAACCTGTTTTAACCCAGTCTGGTGATCGGGCGTGGCGCTGCGCAGCCGGAGTACTGCCGAACCGTGCTTCGTGATCAGTCTGCTTCCGCGTGTACAATGGCCTTTGGGTGTGCGTTGGCTACTCGGCACACACTTTAGCACACTTGGTATAATAATTATACACCACCCTCATGGTGCTGGAATGCTCAATCGGTTCCTATGTAATCACCCTTATTTCAAGCCTGTGGCCCATGGCCCTATATATAGCACACGTTGAGGAAAAAAGAAAAATGGCGGCCACTGCGTGCAGAGCATGAATGTCAAAGTCATTTGCAGTCAAGGCTGCTCTCGCATGTGTGTACCGGTTGTGCTATCACATGCCACGGGCTGCGATTCTAAATGCATGTCTTGTGCTTTTGCAAGGGTGTTCCAAGTCAGAGTACCTTTCATGAAGACCAGTTGGGTTAATCCACTTCATGCTTACCACGGATGCATATATTGCGTATTCATAGGTAGCTCTACTGCCAGGTGGATGCCTGTTTTTTGTGACCTTCTTGAACTGATCTAAATGACATCTTCAGAAGATGATTGGTTGTGATTTAGGTAGTTTCATGTTGTTGGGAGGTCGACAATGTTCGACAGCAAGAAACTGCCTTGATCATACCATTCACTACCTGCGAGCAACCGCCCTCTGCTGTTAGCATAGATTACTTCACTCCCATTGGCTGCCTTCATGCCTGCCGGGTGCATCACGCCATTCAGTCCTTAATAATTATTCACTCCTCTGTTGAAGAAACAACAAAAACAACTTAACTCAAGTCATATTTGTTCATATATTTACCTCAAATGCTGTTGTGTGTATTGCTTTCAACTTTAGAAGAGCAAACGTTTTGTTTTGAATATAGCTTTGTAAAGTGTTCTATAAATATGTATATGGCTGGCAGGATGGCCGAGAGGTATTCACACTTGTCGTTAAGCTGTTTAGCCTGAATTGGAATTCTGACCCAGCTATAAACTGTCATCCCGATGTTTCACAAACAGGGTGATTCATCAATATGTTATCCTTAATGCTGAATTACTGTTCAGAATGTATAAACAGGGGATGTTTAGAAGGTTCTTCAAACAGATACCATTAATCTATACTGTAAGAGAGATGTCTGTCTGTCTGTCTGTGTCGCCATTTATTTCAGAGATGGCCAAACATATTTTCGTCAAACTTTCAGAGGTTCATCAGTGAGTACTGGGGAGTGTTTTCAGCAAAAAAAAAAGAAATTGAAAATAAAAAAATCGAATT
>CM068955.1:36105002-36132370 GCA_035128595.1 Eptatretus atami
CACACCACACCAAACAAGTCCTGGTGAGGGTCTGCAATCTCTGATTGCATCTCCAAACAACAGCAGAAACAACAACAAGAAAAAGAGCAAACAAAAGCTTTGTTCACGGGGTGTACTAATTTAGGTTTTCAT
Organism: Eptatretus atami; assembly: GCA_035128595.1. Lineage (NCBI taxonomy): Eukaryota > Metazoa > Chordata > Myxini > Myxiniformes > Myxinidae > Eptatretus > Eptatretus atami. The sequence goes on from CM068955.1 coordinate 36,105,135, forward strand.
GCCACTTATTGTGGGAGGAAGGCCATAAAATTAAAAGGAGAGAGCATGGACAACTCAATCAGCCTGTCCCATCCACAAGGTTTATTACGAACGGACAATTTTGTTTGGAATTTATATTTCCCATGACTAAAAGCATTGCAAGACATTATATTATTCAGTTCACCATTTCATGCATGGGACATATTTTGTGTCAAGAGCTAATTTTAAACGTGTTTTACGGAACCATTTATTCATTGCTCAGCCGTCTCCAAGGCATAAAAATCCTATACTACATAAACAAAAGAAAACAAACAAAAAAAGAAGAAACATGAGACTTCAGCAAGAAGTGATCAATAAGTCCATAGCCTCGCAAATGTTAACAAAATGAAATAATTATTCTTTACATTTCAAGAGTCCTGTATTTATTAACTGATCTTACGACCAAGTCTGCACTTAACAACAAACCTTTAAAAACAATATATTTAATCATCCTTGTATATGGTAGGCTCTGGACTTAATGATCATGTATTTGGGTTTTTCTTCAAAAACGAAACCTAATCTGCACATCAATCTGATGATGATATTTTAATCGAGTCAGGAGCAGACTTGCGTATATTTTTGGACGACACAATGCAAACACGGTTTATGGTTTGATATTATTATTTGCGGTTTGAGTAGCTATTCTTAAGACGGCGTGTACATGTACAGCGCCATCTTTTCTTCCAAAACGCATAACATCCTAATGTGTGAACATTGGTGCAAGGGCGCACGGCTGCAAATGCTTCAGCGTTTTGATAAGCCTAAACTATTTGGTGTCTTTATTATGAACGAAAATTAAACAAAATTAGAGCTGCAGCATAAATAAACTTTAAAAAAAATTAAATGCGCTATCAATGGGACGTACTGATGGTGGGATTTTATTTTGTCGCGCATTCGTATCTGCTCCCGAGACAGATATTTTAGTATCTACTGTTCCACCATATTAATCCGCCCGAGCATCCCCACCTTTTTCTCCATCGGCAGCACGAACGCAATGGAATATGGTAGGGTGGGTAAAGGAGCAATAAATTTGCACATACCGGAGAAGAGTGCCATAAAAATTCGACATTTGATCCCGTGCTTTTTGGAAAGGAGCGCAATTTTACGAGCTCCGCGGTTTATGGACTAAAATGGCCGATTGGACATCGAAAACCTAGGAAGAAAAAAGTGTAGTATGTTGTCATCCTGTGCTTCGATTGTTTTGCCTTTGATATTTAGATTTAGTGTTAACTTCTGTGACGCGCTCTTAATCTTTGGACTGGTAATAGCCATCACTCCGTGCTGCAAGATGAATTCCTATTTTGCTAACTCATTCCTAAGCAAGTACAAAGGGGGTGAAGGCCTCCGAGCCAATTACTACGACTGCAGGTTGGCTCAGGATGGTGGGGCGCGGCAAGCAGTGTTCTACGGCTCCACGGGAGGGCCTGCGTTCGAACACGTCGCTGGTGCAGCGCCTGCCACGGCAGTGGCTGAATTCTATCCTGCCGCAGCAGCGGCCTCCAGCTACCAAGGGACATCGTGTGCGGCACTTGAATCCGCCGCTTTCTATGGCTATGCGGCCTTTCCCAGGCAGCCTGTGCTCGCCTTGCAACAAGAATGTAATGGTGCGGCACAGTATTCCGACTTCAAGGCATTCGGCTCGGGAGCAGAGCTAACAGATGATGGCGAGCTGTCAGGACAAGGAGGGAATGGTGCATCTCTCTTCCCATGGATGCGCAACCAAGGTGAGAGGAAGAGAACCTGATGTGGGAAGAGCAAGGGAGTACTCGAGCATGTACTGCTGCTTTTATGTGTGTATGATGTGTGCGTATATGTGTATGTGTGTGTGTTTTATATTATTGTTGCAAAATACTCTCGACTCCCACTGCTGTATTCCATCATGAAACGTTGCGTTATTATTCGAAGTGGAGCCAAGGCTGTAAAAACATGCCGCCAGTGCTGGGCAGTAACTTTTGAAGGCGTTTATGTTCAAATTGCCCGTCAATATATAGTGTGGACAAGCTCATGCAGGGAGACGTTCAACTCTGCCCTGCCAAATATTCAGCCTGCTATTGACATTTAATGAACGGGATGGTTATAAACGTCCGGGTGTTTATATGTGCGTGCTGTTTATGGTGAAACCGTATCGCATGAATGTAAATGTATATCGCAGATGCAACGGAATAAAGTGTCACACGCTTCTCAGGATGTCAGGTGCAGAGCTGTGAGGAATGCTATTATGGGATCAAATATTATCTGTTAGGAGGAAATATATTTTCATTTTATACATCTGTATACATATATATATATATACAAAAATACATATATGTATACATTATGTATAAGGATGGTTAATTAAGTTCAGGGTGACCTTGTGCAGGATCTATGAGGGGTGTATAAAAGGTTCTCCGAACGAGATCCTTTATAGTTCAAGAAACCATGAAGTTTGTCTATTTTTCAATATATCAGTATATATAATGAGTGAGGAGCTATTTCCTCTTATGGATTATATATATATACTTAAATGTAGAAAAATAAATAAGATGGTGTCTTTTTTGTTATTGTGAGCATTCCGTCTGCAGAACCTTTTTAACGCCCCTCATGTAATATTGTTATGTTGTCAAAACCATAAATGAACACAAATGCTTGTCATAGTATGAAGTGCAGCTGTTAATAAGTTTACTTTGTCATTTGCTTCTGAATTTACACCACAGAATTTTTTTTGCTTTGATTGAATGTTTACAGGTATGTTAGTATATTACTGAACATTAACATTCGTCATAGACATGTGCTGTTATATAATTGTTTTAAATAGACTTTGCATTTTTGTCGTTCCCCCAGTTATTTTCTCTCCAACGTTTTGTGTTTACCTCAAGGATATGAAAGTCCACATCCAATGTGGTCATGTTTTCTGTCCTCTGTTATTCTGCTGATAATGCCGTTTTACCTCCAAGTGGGACCAGGTCGACGCCGGGGCCGACAAACCTACTCACGCTTTCAGACCTTGGAGTTGGAGAAGGAGTTCCTTTTTAATCCCTACCTAACCCGCAAGCGACGTGTCGAGGTGTCTCATTCTCTGGGCCTCAGCGAGCGCCAGGTCAAGATCTGGTTCCAGAATCGGCGCATGAAATGGAAGAAAGAGAACAACAAAGACAAATTCCCAGCACGGAAAGAGGATTTAGAAGAGATGATGAGAGTAGAAAACATCACTGAAACAAGAGATGCACACACTTCATCAAAAGAATGATATTTCAATCATGATATGTCATTCAACGTGATGTGATTTTTTTTCCCCGTATGCTGTAAAGTGTCTTTAAAATGTGCACTACCTTCTTTTTAAACTGCATGATGGATAAGTTATTTTCAAAGCGCTTTGAGAGATTAGAATGAATGATGAAGTATAATAAATATTGTGACGTTTTCTTTTTATTCAAATTCATTTTGGATTGTAAATATAAAATTGTATTTCTTTGATTCCAAAAGTGACCTAACTCGTGTCAGGATTGCAATTTTAATGCGTTTCCCATGAGTCTGATTTTACAGGTGTTAATAGCAATAGCATACATGTCTGTTCAATGCATGTACATGTATGTATATATGTGTGATGTGATTTATGTAATTTTCTCATTGCTAGAGAAATATTTTTCAATGTTCTGCGTGACTGTCGGTTTTTAATGAAAAAAAATGGTTAGTTAAAAAAAGTTCTCATCATATATTAAAATTTTCACTGAATAAATTGGATGTCTCCTGAATACCATGCTCCAACATGCCCATGCCTCAACATAGAAACGTGAAAGAAATAAAACAACACTTGGCATTCAAAATATTCGATGAACGAGATACTCCAATAAATGTTTTATTCCTTACCATATTGTATATTGAGGAAATATTTTGCTTCAAACACAACATAAAGGGTACTTATATATTAAAAAAGATAAAAAGAGTAGGCATTTTTATTACTATTGCATCTCAATGCCATAAGACTTTTTCTAATGCTACACACATATATATATAAATATATTATATGTATATGTATATGTAGATGTTTATATATAAGCTGAGACTAAGTCTGGTATCTATTAGTTGTTGAAAATGGTGGCATAGAGTTTTGTGCTTTATAGGAACACACACCCACACACACACACACACACACACACACACACACCACACCAACAAAACACCTATCCTGGCACTCCTAAAAATTCCATGCTTTGGCACATGACAGGAATTAGTTACAACTGAGATATAAATGGCTGCTGTATGCTGGAGTTGGAGTGTTTAGACTGAAGGAAGCTTATGGATCACAAATTAATGTCACCTGAGGCTTAATTGGTCTGCCCATTCACATTTGATTCAAAATCAGTCAAGTGTATTATTGGGCAGTATGGGTGTCCACAACCTTAAGTAGTATATATAATATATGCTGCACAATTACATAGTATATATATATTATATATATAATATATATATATAATATATCATTGTGCACATACATATATATAGTGTATATATATTATATATATATCATATACATACATTATATAATATACATATATATATACATATATAAAAATATACATATATACAGCATATATATTATACATACCACATAAAATATACATATATATATATAACATATATTCATAATATCATATATATATATAATATATTATATATATATACACATGATATATATATACAACACATATATAATATATACATAAACATGTAATATATACATATATAAATATATACGTAAATACATATATGTGACCCTCCAGTACAAAACCAGTCGGAAGTCGCAAAAATTCAATATTGAGTTATTGGGGGTTTTTTTTTGAATTTTGAAAAAAAAATTTTTTTTTGGAATGTTTTGAATTTTGCGACTTCCAACTGGTTTTGTACTGGAGGGTCACATATATACTATATATGATATATACATATATACACATATAATACATATACATATATCATATATAAAATATATATATAATATATAAATATATACATATATATATTATATATATATATATATTAATATATATATGAGGCCGGCGAGGAGGAGTGATGTAACGACATTTTTTAATGATATGATGATGATAGGCTCGGATGATAGGGGAAGGGTTAAAATAGTGCTATATGGCATTAACTCCAAAATGGCCGATGTGGCCCTTACATCACTCCTCCTCGGCGGCGCTCTATATACATATAACATGTATATACATATAATACATAATCATTATATAACATATAATATATATCCATATATACATATATACATATATATAATATAGTCCATATACATATATGATATCTATGTACATAAACATATATACATATATATACATATATCATATGTATATACATACATATATATATATTATATATCCATATACATACATATATATCTCACACATATATATTTATATTCACATATATAATATATACTATATAATATTAGAATATACAAACATGCATATATATATATATATATAATATATATATATATAATATATATATATATAATATATATAAGACACACACACACAATTATATATTAATATATATATATACATACAACACAACAACACATATACATCACACACACACACACACACACACACACACACCACACACCACACACATTGGCTGGTCCTTTGGATAACAAGTAAACAATTTGTTTTATCCCAAGAAATGTCAACTTTTTTGATTGATATAATTGAGTACATCATATAACACGGAATGCTCGTGCACTATATACATAAAGTCGTTTGAAGAACCTTTTGGAAGGATCTTGCAGGCCCTATTCCCAGCGATTATATTATCAGTAAAAATAAATAAATGCCTCAGACTATAGAATACTTCTACACATCCATTTTACAACTATTTCATCCTTTAAACTGCGAAATTAACCCTTTTTATTATCTTTTTTGTATGATGGGCCAAAGACTTACTGAAAGCCTTCATACCTATTCTGAATTCAAGATAAACTGAACACTAAATGGTGTATTTTTTACAAACTGTATTGGGATTTAATTTACCAGGTTAGACGTGTATCATGTATGTGACAATCTAGTGTGAGCCAAAATTTACAACTGAAAAAATATCCATCAAGTAAAGGGCCCTTACTACACCATACTGTGCTTGCTTCAAATAAGTTTTGGCAGGACTATGCTGTGCAGAATGTACCAACGCTATTGGCAACCTTTAAACAACATTTCAAAACCCGAATGACATTGGAATAAATATGATCATAGAATTGTTTCTAAGGAAAACCTAAAGGCACAAAAAATAAATTATGAATGCACATCCTTTTATCATCATTCAAGCTCAAGGGGCTCTACATATTACACACTGTTCCCTACCCGCAGCACCACACAACTCCTTTATGCTGTTCGGGGGTGATTTCAAGGTGAGTAACATACAAGCATGGTCTGGAAAGGCTCCAAGCATTTGTAAAAAAAAATTCTACATCTGGTTTGTAGGATTCTGCAATGAACTCACAAACTGAAACATGACCAGAAGGAAGGTCAGATTTTGACCGGAAATAAATACCCAAATCGATACATTTCAGTCCCGAGTTCAAGAAGAGGACGTAATTTGAATAATAACAAATTGAATTTGATTCATAATGGGATATAATATTACAGTAATTATGAAGTTGTAATCTTGCTTGCAAAATACATCTTGTCAAAATCAAAATAGTGAAAGAATCATGATGACGTCAGAGGCGTACATGCAGATATTTTGACCTTAAGATTGTCTGCAATTAATTGCACAATTTATTTGCATGTTATTTGAAAATGGTGCCTGTTAGGTCCAAAGGTTTTGCCGCATTGCTTTGCATTTCCTTCCTCTCCACAATTCTGGAAGACGACCCTTTGACAATACACAGCAGCAGGGTGCTTGGAGCCTGGAGGGGGCTTTGTTTTGAAGCTGATAGCAACAATCCTTCTGAGTTGTATTGCCTACTGTCATTTCCGGAATGCATTCAAACAGTTCACCGAAGGTCATATGCCGATCTCCCATTCCACAAGGTTGTTTACCCAAACACCACCAGCGTGCCGAACTTTGTACAGATCTATACAAGGTTTAACGCAGTACACTTCACGTTTATAGATATGGAAGGTTTTCATACATCATTGTTCATGTTCATTTACAGCTTGTGCTGTACAGTATATTGTTCTGATAATTGACAAATAAATTAATTCAATGAAACAACATACTTGTTAAGCGTAAAGTGAGGTAAGATGTCCCCATCATAGGGAAATGTGAGGTAAGATCCCCCATCTCCTCTCTGTCCAGATGTGTACATCATTGGTCCTTTTGTTCAGAATGTGGAACATTTTTCAGTTGAAATTGTCCAAAATACCATCAGACAAATAGTCAAATGTCACTGACATTCAGCATAATGAACATATAACCAGGACAGAGAAGATTTATACAGCAGAGGGAGGATCTTGTACTATACCTTACTTTAAAATTGCTGTTATGTATGCAATTCATGCTTCTCTTCAAACCTTATCAGCTACTTTTCAAAACGTTTTTCCGAAAAGCCAATTATCGTAAAACTAAAAACGCAATTTAAATGCATTTTCCATCTTGATGAGGTAGGCCTGTGCAGCTTTCATCGTAGCGTGTGGAAATCACGGCAGAGCCAAATAAATTAATACAAGTAAATAAAATAATCGTTATAACCAATCGTCTTACCGAACACGAGATAATTGCTGGGCAAAAGATAAAAAGTCACTTTTTGCATCGTGTTTTCCAGCCTACTCATTCTGCTGGCCAACGAGGAAAACTTTTTCTGTAACGTGTAAGGCACCTTGAGCTGCTTTGCAGTCCCCTCTACAAACCCCGCAGTAACCCTGACGAGAGCACGAAATGGCGGGCCCGAACCGGTTTTCTATCCCGTCACATAACGACCAATAAATTATGCCACGTTTTATGGCAATTTACAACTTTGTGGAAGAACTTTACGACGCTATGGCTGTTCCCGTTGGTTGGCCGCGGTCATGTGAGAAGGAGCGGCGAGCAGGGTTTTCAAAGAATTATTTTCTCAGCAACTCTTTTATGTATTTCCAATGAAGCCTCCATATACGAAGGAACTCAGTGGGTTAAAACCATAATAGGAGAGAGCTACACGGACGCATTTAATGTCTTTACACCACACAAGTTGCCCCGTGCGGACGTCGTTGCGGCTCCTGCACGTGAGGTGAGCGACGTACATTCCGCCAATCCCCCCCCCCCTTCCGAGTCCATCTCTCCCTCTCTCTTTTCCTCCATCTTCTCATCCTCGGTCTGCACTCTTAGCCGCAATGACCGTCCGCGATGGCCGGTAAGCGCAAGACATTCGCCGTTGTCGGTCAGAAAAAGTATATACTTGATAACACCGTCGGTATATCCGACAGAAAAGGATCTTCTTCAAAGTGGAGATATATATTGTGTACCTGTGAATCATCGGTAAGAAAGAGGATGCTGGGTGTCCGAGTATTGTCTCATGGTTTGCTATCAATACGGGCACCTTGCACTCTCACGTTATCGCTCAGCCTACTCTTCTCAATAAGAACAGGACGATTTGATGCATAGATATTATACAATCTGAGTAGGTTATTTTGAAAGTCATATTACTCATGGATAATTCTCATAATTTAACTTGTGACTTGACACGGATACGGAAAAATGCTTTTAAATAGTTTTAACAAAATAGTCTAATGTTTCAATGTGACACTTACGTGTTTGTGCATATTTTTGTGACGTTGATGCATTTATTTGTTATGTTTGGTTATATGCTACTTAACCTCTGGGATGACGTAATATCATCAGACAGGGAACGTCTGTCCAAAGAAAAAAAATGTTTCTTGTCGATCTTCATTCATTCATTCGTCAATACCATAGATGACTTTGTCAGAAGTGAATTCCTTTTTTGTGTGTTGTGTATTTCCAAATTGACAATTGTTTTTGTACAATGGCCTGAATTACCTTACCTTTTACTTCTCGACTTAACCTTATAATTTGGCCAAGGAGATGGGATGGTATGTAAATAATCTTATATTATCTACATAATTCCAAAGGTTTGCTGCATCGAAAAACTTTGATTGTGTGCGTATATTACAGTATGTGTGTATGTGTGTGTATGTATAATATATGTAATATATATGTATATATATATATACACATATATAATACACACATCAAAATGCTGATTTTCCTTACACTGTCACGTTTCTACTGTGCCGCCGATTTGTACTGCTCTCGACGGCATGTAGGGGTGTTTGGGGGTGAGGGGGTTCATTGTGCATGCACTGCGGCATGTCACTGCAGTCTTTGGCTCATAGTCGTTCAGATGCACTAGAATTTTAATCCACAATAGAATACCGCAGTACGGAAACATTATTCATTTGCATTCTCTAATATCAGCATGCATGGAGTTGTTTATTCTATCGCAGCACATCAATGTCTCTCGAGATTATGATTTTGATGTAATCAATCACAAACGTGAATTTCACCTTTATAGGGAATTTTACACATGCCTACTATAGTTTGACCATGCATGTTAGAGCTTGCCACGACAAAGGAGTCAATACTGAAGGCTGGCGAGAAAATAGAATGGAAAACAGATTCTTTCCTTTTTGTTATTAATTCTGTTCATGTCATGGCAAAGACAGACCTTTGTTGGTATCCTCATGGCTTGGCACGGATAATTATGCAAAATCTGGAAAAACAACAGGCTACATAATTCAATCGGCACACTAAATCGACATTGTCCTTTATGTTAGAGCTTAATTGGCCATACACGTACGCATTATGGGATACACTGGGGCATGACAGAATAGAACAAATGGAAAATGGTGGATTTTCGAGTAATGCAATGATTTTATTACGCAGATGTATCAGTAAGTCTGGAGGAAACAAAAAAATTAAAAGGAATTTTTTTTTTTAATGCTATCAATTCACTTTTCCAAGTCCAGGCCATGGTCTTACTGATCACCTCTTGTATACAATGCTTTTGCGATGGTACTCTGGCGAAAATCGTGGTTATCTTACTGGGCATATTGTCTTTATAGGAACCTTTATATACAAAGGGCATTCAAAAACTTATACGAAGGAGAAATACGTGTTCACAATAGTTCAAGACACGTCAAAAGAAGTACAGCTCAGCGTGCATTTCAATAAATAAATGAAATATACATTACTGTAATATATATTCATATTAATTGCATAAATACATCCAAGTTGGAAACTTTTATTAGAATGTTGGCATAGTCTTGGGATTAAATGTGAGTTAGTCATTCCAATAACTTTTTGAATGCCGTTCGTTTATAAAACTGAGTTGCGATGCATTTGATAAAACGATCTTGTAATTATTTGACACATTCACAAGATACAAAGGTCCAGTTCAGATTCCAGGCCCTTCCACACGTATGCGAAAAAAATGTCTCAAAGAATAATTCGAGTATTTATAATCTGCATGCCGCACTTCCACATGCTTATCATAGTTTGTTGATAACGGATATGTAATCCAGGAGACAATTGTTTATATTGATCCGATATGCCTTTTGTATGGATTTGCATATTAAAAAAAACAACATTAAAGGTGTATAATTTGCTTTAAGGAATAAATAAGAACAGTTGTACAAAAACAATGGGAATTCGACTCCGATAAAGGTGGTTTGGTACGAGGAGGGCATCTGAGGAGTTAAGGTAGGTTTGGTGTCACAGAAACAGAGTGTAATGTCGACAAATAGACCTTATACCCCATGCTTTTTAAAGTTGTAGTGATTCTGCTACTTTAGGGTAATGTGGGACCGCCATCCCCAGAAAAAAAGAACAACATAACCCTGCTTGCACTCTTTGGTACCCAATACTGTATATTCATTCAATACAATATGCCTCATCAAAGAGTTTCAGGTTTCTACTTCCGGGTTAGCAGTGGGCCCACCGGGTTTGATATAGCCCGCATACCCTGTAGGTACGACCTTGTGTGCCTAATACAGTTTACGAGGTTGTGACTACAGTGTATGCGTCGCTAATGTCTCGCACTGCTCTGGGGCTCGTTGCCATCATGGAAGAAACTGAAGAAGCCATGTTTGGGAATGCTTGACAGAGTAACAACTTCCGGATGAAGCAAAACCTCCCGCACCAGGAGCATCACCTCAGATTTTTCAATTGTGATTAAAATAAATTCAGTTTTTAAAAGTACGCCGTTCGTGATTTGTGCTGCTTTTTGTGTCAGTTGCAATGTAATGAATTCCAATAAAAAAAACATTTACCACGGTGGAGGCATTCATGTGCAATATTGTGACCTGAAATGTTATCTCGCCGTCGGTCAGCAGATGTCGCTGTAAGATCGCTGTGTCGCTGTGCTGATTGATTACTGCGGCAAACGCAACATCCGCCGCAGAATCCTATTGGCTGAGGCGCACCGCAGAGCGTGCCTACGTCATCGCCCCTGCACCAGCTCACTCCGCCCCCTTTCCCTCCAAGCGCGATTGAAGGGGCGTTCCCCCCCCCCCCCATACCCCTCTTCCCCTCCCCTACATTAAAAGGTGAGTCAAAGAAAAAAGATGGGGAGTGAGTGAAGGTTAGTCATACGAACCAGTCGCGTTGACCACGTTACCAACGTTTTAACAAAGAAGTATAAACGAGTTAAGCAACGTCCCGTTTTTGTTTTTTTTCTTCTGTTCCACAGAGTATTTTTCTTTCATCCCATGACAGCTCTGGTTGCAAAAAGCAGCAATGTAAAATACTGTGGTGAAAGGTAGTCTTCACATGAAGCCGCTGTGTATGAAGTCCCATTTACTACAATGATGTTTTGTTAACGTCACGTCTTCGATATCGCACAAGCAGGATGTATAAATATATTAATAAATATCTACAGTATATAAATAAATATTGTGATTTATAATTTATTTCGCAGTTATATTTGGCTGTTTGGTGGTCAGCAGGACAAAGGTGTAAATATCCAGTTTTCAACATATATGTTCTTCCTTAATATGGGGGAATATATATATATATATATATATATATACTGTATATACCACACTTCGTCTTCTTCTTCCATAGCACACGTGATGATATAAATATGGATGTACAGTAGTATAAAAGGATGCTAAAGAGGTAGCCACTTACCCTTGAGCTGTCAAGTTGGTTCGATTCCCAATTCGTGTATAAACTGTCGAGTTGGTGCTTCGTCGGAAGGGCGTGGCAGTGCACAGTCCTTTGGATGCATGTAAAGCTGGGTGTCCTGTCTTCCAGCAATAGTGGGTGGGATTGTGACATTTATATATATATATATATATACACATAATAATATATACATAAATATATATAAATATAAATATATATATATATATATACATTTATATGTATATATATAATTATATATTATATATTTATATATATATTTATATATATTTATAATATATTTATATATATATACATATATATATTTTATTTATATAATATTTATATTTATATATTTTATATATTTATATTTTATATTTATATATATTTAAATTTATGCATATATTATATTATATTTATATATTATATATATATATGTATATTTATTTATATATATGTATATTTATATATATTTATATATTATATATATGTATATTTATATATTTATATATATGTGTATTTATATATGCAATATATATATATATATAATATATTATAATATATATGTATATTATATATATATATATATATATAAATTATATATATACAGTATATAATATATATATATATATATATTATATATATATTATATTATATATATATATTTGGGCGAATGGGCGAGTTATCACCGGCTTGCTTCCAGAAGAGATCACAAATTCCTGCTCAAACTCTGTCACCAACCTCACTTGGCAAGCTTGACGATTATGGGAAACACTGCTAATATGAGTTAAGGGAAGCCATCATTGTGCAGTGGGCTGAAAACAGCCTGATGTGAATTAATGATATATATTTATCGACACATCGTACCGTCATCTGTTTAAATCAAATCGCAGCAAAACGGTGACAATCCGTCATAGTGCTTCGAGAACAAGAATAATGCAGATGTGCACATTAGGTTTGAGTACTTTATCATCGGGATTCGTATCTCATCCCACGGACGGGATGTTCGTTCATCAGTCTCGTTTATACAACACATAAAGTGTCCCACGGACTCATTTTGACATATATATGGGCCTGTGCTGATCAGTGTACGTAGCAGTGGTGGCGTTAGGCCGGTTAGAGCCAGGCAACCCATGCAATACGCGACTTTCGAAATGACCTCATCCGCCTCGGAATGCTTGGTACACATGTGCAGAAACCCCCTAGATATGGTGGTGTTCAGGGCACCGTTCAGTATATTGTGTGAGCAAGATAAGGATTGTAATGTAAATGGCTCACAAAGCTTCTAAAATATTCCAGAAATACTTGGAAAAGTACCTGAGATAATGGTTGTGCCTCTACACAACAAAAGACCTGGAGAACTTTTTCAGCTCGCCAAACGGGCAGCTGCCATACTGCAAACTCCTGACCATGTGGGTCGGTGCAAGGCCCAAGTGGATGGGCATGTGCTACACAAACCCTGGATGGATCGCTATCCTTTCTATTCACATTACGAATGCAAACTCTCATTCCGAAAATCCCAGCCAGCTCCGAGATACAGCTCGGAAATTTCGGATATTTTGAGTGCAGGAAGGAAAAAAAACAAAAAAACAAAAACCTAAATTGTGGCTTAGTACTCCTTGGGGTCTAAGAAACTCTGGGGTACCATCAACAATTCGGGGCACTAATTGTAGAAACAAACCTAACAATGGCTTTAAGCCTTCTCTTATCCTAAATGGGGAGGCTTAACAAAATATGTGTAATGCATCATGCCAATACATATTGTTTGGCAAATACACACAACAATTCATTGTACCATCAAAAAAACAACAACCCCTCATTATTAGTTCACTTGGAACATAGTTCCAGGGAGCTTATTAGCTCACCATGAATGTAGTTCCAGGGAGCTTATGGGATGGCCCATCCGTCCATCCGTCCGTCCGCAAATACTTGCAACTTCTTCTCTGAAACTACACACACGTTTTTGATGAAACTTTACCACAATGTCCATCACTGTGTATGTTCAAAAGTTTGTTCATGGCATTAAAAAAATAACAATAAAATATAATCGGGCCTGAAATGGGTCGACGGGGGTTGCTCCCCAAAATAGGTATTTCTTTTCTTCTCAGAAACTACACATGCAATTCTGATGAAACTTGACCACAACCTTCATCACCCGTGATGCACCATAGTTTTTTGGGGTTCTTTTGCATACCATGTTGAGGCTTGTGTAAGAACATGCAGAACATATAACAAAGACAGGAGGCAAGAGGGGCAGGAGAGGGAAGCACAAAATAGTTGAGAAAAGAGACAATAGCAGATCTGTGGAAGGGAGAGGGATGTGGCGGGGTACACGGAAGGAAAACAAACAAACAAAAAAAGACAGGGACTTTCAGGAAGGAAAACAGGGAATTTGAATGAGGTGAGTTTGGGGTGGATGAAAGGGGGGGGGAGAGATCATGAGTTTGGATGGGGGAAGATAAGAGATGGTGGTGAACAGCTGCTTTGAAGACCTGGAGTGTGGAGTGGGATTGAGAGAGTGTGGGAGTTTGCTCCAGAGATGGGGGAAAAAAGAGATATGAAAAAGTGAAGGCGAACAGTAATTCTTGATTTTGGCAGTTTCACCAGAAAGGGTTTTTGGTGGACCTTGAGTGCCCTGAGAGACTCAAAGAAGTTTTTTCGTGAGAGAGACTCAAAGACTCAGCTTCATTGCGGGAGATACCAATGATCCTAAAAGCATTGGTTTCCACAGCGTGAAGTCAAACTAGGTGTGAGCCAGGAGCACCACGCCATAGGGGAGAGCAGTACTCCATCATACTGCAGATGAAAGCTTTGTAAGTGCTTCAGTAGCTCAGGTGTGCCAAGGACAGACTTTGCACGACGTAGGTCGTCAACTGGCTTTGGAGGCCAGCTTGGAAATGTGGCTTTCCCAGGAAAGATCATGTCAGATAGTGAGGCCCAAAAGCTTGAATGGAAGGACTTCTTCAAGGGGATTGTTGAGAAAGTAGATGGGGGGGGGGGGAGTCCAGATGGTCCTTTTGGAGAGGCATGGTGAGGGTGTGAGATTTGTCAGGTTTGAAAGACATGTTCCAAGTGTTTGACCAACTTGTGATTTTATCCAGGTCTGCAGAGAGTGAAGAGGCTCCTGCCTGCCAATCACAGGGATGAGCGATGGTATGGCAGAGGGTGGAGTCATTAGCAGAGATAAAGAGGACTTTCCAGAGAGTCTGAGAGATCATTGATGAAAACCAGAAACAACACAGGGCCAAGAACACTGCCTTGAGGAACTCCAGCCTGGACAGGAAGAGGGGATGAGAGAATTCCATCAACAGCCACGCGTTGACTGAGACAGGAGAGGAAGTCTGCGAGGCATGAGTGGATATTTCCTTCGACACCATAAGAAGAGAGTTTGGTGAGTAGTGCGGGATGCCAGACCGTATCGAAATCTCGTGATTTGTCTAGAGAGATAGCTCTGATCTCATGTTTGGCATTTAGGACCTCCATCCATTGTTGGGAAAGCGGAAGCAGCATGTCAAGGGTTGAGTGACCTGTTCTAAATCCAAATTGGTGGTCAGAAATCAAGATGTTGGAGAAGAGGAAGGATTTTATGTCAGAAGCAATGAAGGATTCCATGACCTTGCTGATCATTGGGTGCAGAATGATTGGTCTGTAGTTGCAGGGATGGATCAGTTTTTGCACCTTTTTTTTGCAGAGTGGTAATGTTTGCTGATTTCCAAGCAGAAAGCAGGTGACCTTGAGTAAATGAGAGGGTGGATAGAACAGAGAGAGGGCGAGGAAGAACAGCAGAGCAGGTTTTTAGAATACAGGGCTGAAGCCGTCTGGACCAGTTGCAGAATCAGAGTCGAGGTTTGAAAACAAGCTCTCCACCTTGTCAGTAGAAAAGGACATGGAGTCCAGGAACAGCTGGGTGTGAATTGGTAAGGTGGGTACATAAAGCAATGGGTTTGGGACACATTATTTAGAAGCAAACAGAGTTAAGGTATTCAGCCTTTTCGCATGCAAAGCCTCGTGTGCAGTCATTTGAGGTAAGGGAGGGATAGAGGGGGAACATGCACCAGAAACAGACAACCAGATGCCACCAGGATTTGGAGGAGCGAGACAGGTTTTTGAGGGTTCAGACTTGAGATTAGAAAAATGTTGTTTCCTGGCTCTCCTGAGGGAAGAGACACACTTGGTCTGAGCTTTGTGGAAGGAAATGAGATTGCCTTTTGGAGGATTTGCCTTCCATGAGGCAAAGGCAAGTTGTTTTAGGACAACTGCCTCGCCACAAGCTTCAGTGTATCATGGGCGAGAGGAAGGGTAGGACAACTAATGACAAGATGGGATAAATCTGTGCATGAGAGAGTGCAAATTTCTTTGAAAAAATTCCCAAGATGAATTGATGTTGGTGAGAGTAGAAATGGGAGACTCGTCTAGAAGTTTGATGGCTGCTTGAAATCCCTGCCAGTCAGCCTAAGTGAAATGCCAGACTCATCAGCACTGAGGTGGTTCTCAACCAACAGCCAGAGAGATGACCGCTTTAACAACCATATGGTCAGATGAACCGATTGGAGCAGAAGAAAAACAGCGGACATTTTCTGGGAAATTGGTCAAAATCAAATCCAGAAGAAATGGAGTACCGTTGGCTGAGACCCGGGTCGGGAAGCTGACAGATTGTGTCTTGTGTTTCATGTCTGCCCTGGTTTTGGGTATCGGGCTTAACCTTCGCATCCGCAGGTGGGGGGAGGAGGGGGCAATTGCATAATGCTCGATAAGCAGCATGAAGGTCGACATGATGGTTAATCGAACGTGTGTTTGAAAGCCATGCTATGATAATCTCCTGGCTGGTCCAGCCGGGTTCCTAGGCTTTAACTCCCATGTTTTTCTTTGTGAAGTTTTGTTATCGGTTGTAACAATGTGCCACTGCCAGCAATAGCTCGTCTCTATGTGCTAGTACTGGTTGTTGGTGCTCCGTCAACCGTGTGTGTCGTGAGCCGCATGGATGTCTAGCCCACATAATTGGCATCACAGTCTTGACAGGGGATTTCATAGACCACGTTCATCTTGTAGAGTCTATTCATCCTATCTTTGGGCCTGGACAGCTGTGCATGGAATCTTGGCCAAGTTTCGGCACGACCTGGATTCCGAATGGTTGCAACAAATGGTTGGCCATCTCCAAAGTATTGCCCATGTATGGTAAAAATAGCACCACTGGACCTGTAGCTTATCTGAGTCCTGGCATAATGTTGCAACCCAAATTTGGTGGCATTCTGATTGGTGGGTCTGGAGAAGAAGATTTTTGAAGGAATTTACTAAGTCGGTCATTTTGACCTACTTAAAGTATTGTGACCAGAACCAGCTTTGTAATCCCTGTTACCAGTCAGAAGCAGAATGTTCCTGCCAAATTTCAGCTGAATCGGCCCAGCGGTTTGGCTGGAGAAGTCGAAGTAGGAGATGGATGTACAGACGGTGCACGATGACAATACCTTATCTGGAATTTCAATTCCTGATGAGCTAATAATACTGTTTCGACCGGTTCCTCAGGTGGTGGTGTGAGTACTCTCTTGCGGCGGCAAGATCGAATGAATGCTATCGGGTAGATATTGTTCTGCAGTAAGCTGGTGACGTGTTTAGTTTCGGTCCGTCATGTGTCTTGATCACTGCAGTGTGATTTGGCCCAGTCGAGCAAGGTTCGTGCACAAGTTTGTGCGTGGTCAGGTGAACACTTTTGTGGTTAAGCACCCGGTCTGTATGTGTGGGTTTGTAGCACACCTGGGTGCTCAAATGCCAGTCTGTTGCGCATTTGATGCCCTCATCCAGAAAAGCAATGAAGACTGCTTGTTTGAGATTGTGTGACCTGTGTGTCAGGTATGATGCTGTTGATATGGGTTTGGAACCTTTCAAAGCTGTCTTTTTGATGATGGTGAACGTGTCATCCACATAGCAGAGCTAAAGTTTGTGCATGTTTATACCCTGGAATGCCTGTTGCTCGAAGTGTTACATTGCTCATTATTAAACTCGCCCAACGCATCCTCCACCAGGGTGTAGGCATTGTCATCATACCCTCAGTTAAAGACCAGGCAATGGTAATTTTGAACCATAAAGGTAATAATCATAAAGCCTCAACACTACTGAAGGATGAGAACACGTATTACAAAGTCAAGGAAAACCCGACCAAGACCATCAAACAACAGGTCAATAAGGTGCTGTGTGACCTCTGATTTAGGGGCCTCTTGACAGAAGAGGACCAATGGACAATGCAACCAGCAGACTCCATAATACCAAAGTTCTACGGGCTACCCAAGGTGCACAAAAATGGAATACCACTCTGACCCATTGTAGCCTGAAGAGGTGTCCCAACTACATACTTGCTAAAGGGCTCTTCCCTCACCATAAGCATTTGACATCGGATTCACCATACACGGTCTGCACTGCTGAGGAATTCCTCTCACGCACCAAAGAGGTCCACATTGAAGATGACGAGATCATGGTGTCTTTTGACGTCATGGCCCTATTCACCTGCATCCCCATTGACCTATCAAGGAGAACCCAAGAGGCCACCATCACTGCAGACCATTACCTGGCAGATAACAGCCGACTCAGTCCAACACACCTGCTTTCACTGTTACACTTGTACTTCACATCAACATACTTCTGCATTGGGCGTCAAATTTACCACTAACACCAAAGCACACCAATGGGCTCTGATCATTATCACGGACTTAGTAATGCAACACTTCGCGCAACAGACATTACAGGGTAAAAACATGCCCAAACTTTGGCTCCGTAATGTGGATGACACATTCACCATCACCAAAAAAGACAGCTTTGACAGGTTACAAACCCACATCAACAGTGTATCGGCCATTCAGTTCACACACAAACTTGAACAAACCGGCTTCATTGCTTTTCTGGATGTGGGCATCACACGCGCAACAGATCGGCATTTGAGCACCCAGGTGTACCGCAAACCCACACATACCTACCAGGTGCTTCACTACAAAAGTGGTCATCCGACCACACACAAAGGATCTTGTGCATGAAACTTGTTCGACTGGGCCAAATCTCACTGCAGTGATCAAGACACATGACGGACAGAAATTGAACACATCACTCACTTACTGCAGAACAATAACTACCCGACAGCATTCATTCGGTCATGCGGCTGCAAAAGGGTACTCACCCTGCGACCTGAGGAACCGGTCAAAAAAGTATTATTACCACACATCAGCAATAGTACTTCAGAGATGGCCAACCATTTGTTGCAACCATTCGGAATCCGTGTCGTGCACGAACCTCAGAAAACATTCCGTGCTCAGCTGTCCAGGCCCAAAGACAGGGTGAATAGACTTGACAAAATGAATGTGGTCTACGAAATCCCCTGTCGAGACTGTGACACCAATTATGTGGGCCAAATTATGGCCACACGATTGACGCAGCATCAGCAAGCAGTAGCTTGTGAAGACAAGCTATTGCTGGTAGTGGTACACTGTTACAACCTATAACACAACTTCGCGTGGGAAAACATGGCAGTTAAAGCCTCGGCACCCGACCGGGCCAGCAGGGAAATTCTTGAAGCATGGCTTTTGGGCAAGCAGTCGATTAACCGCCATGTTGACCTGCATGTTGCCTATCGAGGACTACGCAATCCCCCACACACCCCCACCTGCGGGTATGAAGGTCAAGCCCGATACCCAAACCCGGGGCAGACATGAAAGACGTGACAGACATGAAATGCGTGACACTGAACCGATGACCCAAACACCCGAACTGGAAGCAAATCCATCCTCCATTCCCACTCTTTATTAAATCTATCCCAAACCTCATGTCGATTGGTCCCCTTCACAGCCCAATCGTGATGCGTAGCCGTTCCTGTCGGACAAAAGAAGTGCAGCTAATGTCTCTGCAGCTGCATGTCTGGTGTCTTATTGTTACCTCTAAGGATGGAAGATAGTATTCTTCTGAAACGTCAGGATGTTAAGAAAGAATTCTTTCATCTCAGCGTGCTTTCACTCTCCATGTGTATAATATATATATACTGTATACATATATACATACACACACATCACTACCACACACCCACACACACACCACACACACACACACACACACACACGACACACACACCCCTCACTAGCGCAATCTACATTCACTTCGTTGACGACCAATTAGTCATTCTGTTGCCAAATTTACCTATGCATGGAGTGCTTTAACCACACCCCTCCCCATCCTCATGTCCCGCTCCCCCACTCTTTGTCCCCCATTCGTCGTGATGTTCGTTTCCCGCTCGAAATGTCTCACACACAATGACAGGCTTTGGACAGACTCCTCCGTTGGGGTGGGGGAGGGAGAGAAGGGAAGTAGGACAAATTAACAGTGTGAAGAGAGTGCTTTCACCTCACTGGTGTTACACAGGACAATTTACATGATCATTTACACCCCACCCTCACCAAAGAATTGTATTTGTACCCAGAGTTGGACTTTGCAACTTAAAATATGTGTGTGTGTGTGAGAAGAGAGAGGAGAGAGAGAAGAAGAAGAGAGAGAGAGAGAGAGAGAGAGAGAGAGAGAGAGAGAGAGAGAGCACAAGAGAGACAGAGAGAGAGAGAGAGGAGAGAGAGAGACAGAGAGACAGAGAGACAGAGAGACAGAGTCACAGAGAGAGAGAGAGAGAGAGAGAGGAGAGAGAGAAGAGAGAGAGAGAGAAGAGAGACGAAAGAGAGAGACAGAGAGCTAGAGCACAGAGAGACAGAGTCACAGAGAGACAGAGTCACAGAGAAGACAGAGTCCACAGAGAGACAGAGTCAACAGAGAGACAGAGTCACAGAGAGACAGTCACAGAGAGACAGAGTCACAGAGAGACAGAGTCACAGAGAGAACAGTCACAAGAGACAGTCACAGAGAGAGCAGAGTCACAGAGAGACAGAGTCACAGAGAGACAGAGTCACAGAGAGACAGAGTCACAGAGAGACAGAGTCACAGAGAGACAGAGAGAGAGAGAGCGAGAGAGAGAGAGAGAGAGAGAGAGAGAGAGAGAGAGAGAAGAGAGAAGAGAGAGAGAGAGAGAGAGAGAGAGAGAGAGAGACAGAGTCACAGAGAAGACAGAGTCACAGAGAGACAGAGTCACAGGAGAGACAGAGTCAAGAGAGACAGAGTCCAAGAGAGACAGTCAGACAGAGAGACAGAGTCACAGGAGAGAACAGAGTCACAAGAGAAGATCAACAGAGAGCAGAGTCACAGAGAGACAGTCACAGAGAGACAGTCACAGAGAGACAGAGTCACAGAGAGACAGAGTCACAGAGAGACAGAGTCACAGAGAGACAGAGAAGAGCGAGAAGAGAGAGAGAGAGAGAGAGAGAGAGAGAGAGAGAGAGAGCAGAGAGAGAGAGAGAGAGAGGAGAGAGAGAGCAGAGAGAGAGACAGAGAAGAGAGACAGAGAGAGAAGAGACAGAAGAGAGAGAGAGAGAGAGAGAGAGAGAGAGAGAGAGAGAGAGAGAGAGAGAAGAGAGAGAGAGCAGAGAGAGAGACAGAGACAAGAGAAGAGCAGAGAGAGAGAAGCAGAGAGAGAGAGAGAGAGAGAGGAGAGAGAGAGAGAGAGAGAGAGAGAGAGAGAGAGAGAGAGAGAGAGAGAGAGAGAGACAGAGTCACAGAGAGACAGAGAGACAGAGAAACAGAGTCACAGAGAGACAGAGAGAAGAGAGAGAGAGAGAGAGAGAGAGAGAGAGAGAGAGAGAGGAGGAGAGAGAAAAGAGAGAGAGGAGAGAGAGAGAGAGAGAGACAGAGACAGAAACAGAGCAAGAACAGAGAACAGAGACAGAGACAACAAGAAGAGACAGAGTCACAGAGAGACAGAAGAGACAGAGAAACAGAGTCACAGAAAGACAGAGAGAGAGGAGAGAGAGAGAGAGAGAGGAGAGAGAGAGAGAGAGAGAGAGAGAGAGAGAGAGAGACAGCAGAGACAGAGAGACAGAGACAGAGACAGAGTCACCGAGACAGAGAACAGAAGACAGAGGACAGAGAAGACAGAGTCAACAGAGAGAGACAAGACAGAGAGTCAGAGAGACATAGAGAGAGAGTCACAGAGAGAGTGACAGAGAGAGACACAGAGAGAGACACAGAGAAGAGTCACAGAGAGAGTCACAGAGAGAGATCACAAGAGAGAGAACAGAGAGACAGAGACACACAGAGACATTGACTTTTGTATACCATTATTTATACCAAGCTTAGAAAAGGCTTGTAGCAAGGTATTCTGTATTCATTTAGACACGGGGACCAAAAAATGAAAGTCATTGATGATTAAGTTTTGCATATCATTTGTTAGCCAACATCATGGGGATTCAGGATCTATTTGGGCAGAGCTTAATTCTTCCTCTTTCTATTGCTCTGACAGGTTCAAGGTCATGCAAGAGTATCAATTATCTGTATCAAGGAACCACTCATATCATTCTAAAATTGTTCTGATGCTTAGATATGTATTATACACTAATTGGAAACCACATATATGGAGAATATTTGTTTACCTGATATTTGACCTTGAGCAAAGAGGTCAAGTCATATGAAATTAACAAATTGATCAAATTGATCAGTGTTCATTCAGGTCATAAATATATATGCACATAAACTTAACCATAGAAATACATGCTGTGATGAACCAAACTAACATCTTAGGATTAAAAGTGCAGATTTCTTAAAACGTTACGTACTTCCTAACGACCTTTGATGTTCTGTATACTGAACACAAACTGGCCTTTGGTATTGATTTTTATATCATAGGGCCATCTTGGTAAACTTATTCTATGGTTATAAAATCAAGCTTTTCGCTACCTGTAATTTTGCAGCAGCTTGGTAAATGCAATTTGTTACGTACTTCCAACATTTTTGACCCAATCATGGAAGTAACCTAAAAACTGGTATGTAGTAATGATCCATGTTGAAACTTGCCATTTTAAATCATCACTTTATGCAGAAGTAAATTGCTATTTAAGATGTTCTATCAGATGCATTTAAATTTCTGGAATAAATTTTGTAAGCTTCACTATGACTGGGGAATTTTGCAAAATCTGAGATTTTACACATTTGAAGGTGCCAAGATATGCAGAAGGTCATAAAAATGTATGTTTCGAGGAATTGTTCTATTCTATGTATAATGATATATATTAAACAAAAAATGCATTTTCAACCATTTTGGACAACATATACAATCATACATGTAACCCATTTCTAAAAAATGAGCTATAAAAATGGAAAAAATAGCCTGTGTTTGGAAAAAAAACATGCTTTGTAAGCAACTATATCCATAGGACCCATAGCAAAGTATACATTTTCTGAAAGCACAGACACTTGGGCATTATATAACATTAAGGTTGTTTATCTTATTAAAACTGGGTTCAATTTCGAAGCTTTCTCCTCATTTAGGACCACAGTGTACACAATACCATGCTACAAGCCAAAAACCAGTTCACATAGCATTCAAAACAAGTCAAAAAAGAAGGTAAAGGATTAAAGATAATACAAGTGCACAGTGAAAATGAAAGAATGAGATCATTAAGGTCTACATTACAAAATGTATTCCTGGAACACCATTTCTGCTTGAACAATTCTAAATTACGTATTTAAGTTTTGATGAAAATGAAATTGTGCATGTAGTCTGGCCACGGCAAGGGCGTTAAAAACTGTTAAAATATTATAGTCGGCATCAGGGTTTGCAAGAAGTTTATCTTTCCTTGTTTTACAAATTGCTAGTTTCCCTTCGGCTATTAGAAAATTTGCGAGAGCAGATTCAACATGACTTTTGGAATTTAATGGCAATCTGAAAATAAAAGTATCCAAAGAAAAGGAAATATTCACGTGGCAGCACAATTGTAATCATAAAGTTAAAAGTGGGGTCAGTCTTGCACAATCAACATAGGCGTGGCGTAAATCTTCAGAGGCCATAAAAAGGGGCACGGAACAGAATATAAAACACTAAAATGGTGTAGTAGAACAATGGAAGGTAAAAATCATGTGTACAATTCTACAAGAGATATCACCAGTCCATTTTACAATCGGCGGGCCATAAATGGCAATGGCGGACCATTGCGGGCCCACGGGGGAGACCCTGGAGGTTGTATCCCTTTCCATCGGGATCCAAACCTATCTTTGCACACATAAGGATGCCGTATAGTAACACAAAGGTAGTACAAGCACGTTTTAGCAACACCAGGAAGTGGAGAGGAAGACAGGATCACAGTTTCTGCTAATGCAGCTGATGTTATATTTAACTACGGAACGAAGGGAACATGGATTGCAGGGTCAGTGTTGTTGGCATCAAAATGGAGTCCCAAGCTTCTAAACGTATGCAGAACTTCCTGGATGAAATGGGAGACAGTTCTTAGAGAGCGCATTCCAACAGTAGTCGCAATGTGCCGTGCTGAGTGCCATGTTTAGTTCTTGTTCCACAGATCTCGTATAACACGTACACCAGAGCTTATGAAACATTGTTTCATCAGCTTGGTATACGAGAAAAAAGTGCATTGTAGAAGATAGGCTCATCGAGAAAGTTGTTGGTGTTGTAGTAAGCCACATCTCAGTGCACCGCAAGAGGCTGTCAGGCTTGTAACAGGTATTGGTAGAACAAAGGCAATGAAGAGATGTCCATGTGTTGCAGGTACATGAGAAAAAGTTCCTTGTTGAAATCAAGCCTGCTAGCAATTTTCAGCAGATAGTTGCAGAGTGGGCCGTCATGGCAGTGATGAAAAAAAAAAGAAAGCGATGGACAGTGGTGACTCGGAAAGCCATTAGTCGGCTGACAATGTTAATGAGATCATGGCCACCTTCTTCCAATGGAAGGTAAAGGACTTCAGGCTTGACCCAATGTTTGCCACCCCAGAAGAAATCAAGCATATGTTTCTGAATTGTCAGCAACAGTGCTTCAGGAGGGTGCAAAGCAATCATTTTGTGCCGCAAGCAAGCCACCAGATTATTAATCACTCAGGCACGACCTCTGTACGACAATGTCGGTAATATTCCTCTCCACTTCTCTAGTCTATGATCAATTTTGTTAACTACATTTAACCAGTTCTTAACCATAAAAGCTGGAGTGCCAATAATGGATGCCTTCTTTTTCCTAGATAATGGATGCCTTCTTTTTCCCACTGTAGGCCTCTGGGAAGATGAGGCAAGCCAACAGCTGGGGTATGGCCAATCCATAGAGCTTTACATTCATTCCAATTTATTACAGTTGTGCATGCTGAAGAAAATTTTTCCCAAGTCATTTGGTAGCATGGTGATATCATCACCATAATGCACACATCATCAGCATATGCTGATGTGACAGTTGGCCTTTTAGTTGGCATCACAAGAAACCTTGGTAAACTAACACCGGTAAACAAATTAGTGGGGGTTCAATGCAGAGAGTGAGAATGCCCGATAAAGGACACCCTTGGCGGACTCCTCTTTCAACCAGCTGTTGTGATGTGGAGCCCTCATTTACAGTTTGATTCGGCATACCTTTGGGGCACGATCTTTTAACATGGCCGAATTCACTACAACCATAACACACAAGGGTTTCTGTATTGGCATATCCCATATAAATATGTCCCTCGATTTTTAAGGGAAGAATTGCCTCAAACCCTGAAACACCTGGTGGCAAGATCATGTATACAATCCGATGAAACGACATGTGTTTTAACTTCTCATTCTGACTGAAATGGAATCATTGTTGATGGAGATAGAACCGTACCGTATCTTTTCAATTGGGTTACAATTTGATCGCTTTCAACGAAACGTGGTAAATTTGAAATCACAACTTTTTTGCAGGGTTGTCCAGAGGGCAAAAGGGAACATAAATATCGGGGTCAAAAAAAAATCCGTGCTCCACGACTTGAGCAACCATCGGGACGTCAAAAACTAAAAAAAACAATTTGTTTGTTCAAAAGAGAAAATGCCTTAACATTTTGAAACCCAATGATCTCACCGACAGCAACAATTAACGTCTTCATGTCGATCTCTGATGGAGGAACGCACACTATCCCATGTTTCTGGGTTAGCACTTCAAACGAAGCACACGGTGAACTTTGACCTGCCATGATTCTTAAATGGCCAGATGTATAAAAAATAAATCGGCGAACACCGTTCAAACTTCACCTCTTTTCAAGATACCACTCCTTTTCACCCCCCCCCTTTTCATTTTTTAATTAAAACACCCCCTTTCAAGATAATTAACGGCTTTATTGAATTATATCTTTTATCAGGTGCATTCTCAGTCACCGCTCTCTATGGAGTTTTAAGGTGTATCCTGGGTAACCTTGCTGTGGTCTGATGCCACCATGTTTTTTGGCCTGCTCAACCATGTCTTGACTTGAAACAGGCCACAACGATTTCTTAATGATAAAGTTATTTTTTCCCCCCTTTTCCTCACTCATATTAACGAAGGCCTGTTCATCACAGTGATGAATCATTTTTGTAAGTACTATACTTTTCAAACTAGGAGCTTGGAGCGATTTCATGCATTATATGATGCAATTTTCCACGATCTACTCTCACAGACTAATTAAAGAATATTATCGAAATATTATTTCGGCTTTGAGGATCGGATATTCTCCGGACTAAATAAGTGTCGAAATCTGAAGTTAAATCTGATAATTTAAAGGAATAACGAGTCGTATAACTAAGCCTATATACCTATTTACTTAAGCTAAAGCAAGGCTATGGACCCTCCTTCTCCGTATGAGGCCCCGCGAGGAGGAGTGATGTAAGGGACACATCGGCCATTTTGGAGTTAATGCCATATAGCACTATTTTAACCCTTACCCTATCATCCGAGCCTATCATCATCATATCATTAAAAAATGTCGCTTACATCACTCCTCCTCGGCGGGCCTCATATACACACAAGAAAATGTGAAATTTCAAAAGCAATAAACTTATCTTTTTCTACTGTTTGCAGAATTATATGAGTGAACAAAAGATTTAGGAATGTGCCAAAATTAACCAGCTTCATTGAGCGATTATGATTTAATGTATTCACTGCTTGACCTCACGCCCTGTCCCCCAGAGGGAATGCTTATCCATCGCATCTGCCAGATCTGTGTCTATATTTTCGGAGGTTTAGCGAGGTGCTCCACATGGAATTAAAGCAAATCTGGTGAAAAACG
>CM068955.1:36132380-36147401 GCA_035128595.1 Eptatretus atami
AATAAAGTTATAATGTTTGCACAGACCGTGAACCGATGTATCACGTGACGCATGCACAGACGTGCAGGAATGTGGCGGATTATCTGCAAGGTTTATTTCACGGGTGATTAAACTTTGCGTTGTCTCCAAGGTTGTTCCACATTAAACAGCGACTCTTTTGTGGATAAAGTCATTATGTGAACGAATCTATTTAATTTTTTAACTGCTACGGGTGTGGTGAATACGGCTTTAAAGTTAAAGGGATCCTATATGGGATGCAGCCACAGCCTGGCCAGCAGTTCCTTCTCAACCATTTAATTGGAGTGCTTGCTTGAGTGCTTAAGCCACTTGCCGAGCGCCATACAGTTGATAGCAGTATCGCACTACGTCATTCTGAGTGAATTGTTCACTCACTGCAGACGCTTTTGCCACGCCACGTCATTCAGAAGCGAGTGGTTCGTGGCTCCGGTCATCCTGAGCGAGTGGTTCGTGCTCCGTCATCCTGAGCGAGTGGTTCTGTGCTCCGCATCCTGAGCGAGTGGGTTCGTTAGGCTCCGTCATCCTGAGCGATGGTCTTGCCCCGTCATCCTGAGGAGTGGTTCTTACCCGTCATCTGAGCGAAGTGGTTCGTGCTCCGTCATCCTGAGCGAGTGGTTCTTGCCCCGTCATCCTGAGCGAGTGGTTCTTTTTCCGCTCTGTCATCCTGAGCGAGTGGTTCGTGCTCCATCATCCTGAGCGATGGTTCTTGTCCCCTCATCCTGAGCGAGTGGTTCGTCTCCTCATCCTGAGCGAGTGGTTCCTGCTCCGTCATTCCTGAGCGAGTGGTTCTGTGCGTCCATCATTCTGAGCGGGTGGTTCTTGCCCCGTTATCCTGAGCGAGTGGTTCGTGCTCCGTCATCCTGAGCGAGTGGTTCGTGCGCCATCATCCTGAGCGGGTGGTTCTTGCCCCGTCATCCTGAGCGAGTGGTTCGTGCTCCGTCATCCTGAGCGAGCTCTTGTGAAATAACACCCAATTTCTGAGCCGTTTGCCGTATTAACGTGTTTTCTAAATTACCAAGCCAAATCTTTTTTTTCCACCCATCACGTGCAACTGTTTATAAACATTAATGGTTGTGAACATATCGCTGAAATGTCTATAACAATGCAACGTTGTTTTTTGGTGAACGCTACTCAAGGTTTTTAGGTTGTACACAGTACGTACTTGCTAATCGGTAATCACACGACTCCAACCTGCCGATTCGCCGAAAAATTGCCGATGTCGGCCAAGCCACTAATGTGTGATGTGTGTGTGTGTGTGTTGTGTGTGTGTGTGTGTGTGTGTGTGTGTGTGTGTGTGTTGTGTGTGTGTGTGTTGTGTTGTGTGTGTGCGCGCGCTGACAACCAAACTGTTATGGACCCGGGGTCGTGGGTTAATGAGGGTCGGGGCATCTCCGCGTTCTCCCGGGACTCACTGGGAATCGAGTCCGTTACACATGGATAAGTCCGTGTTGCGGCGGGTTGCTAAACAACCGTGAACGTCAACAATTTATTCACGTGACCCAGTGTCCTCTGTCTGATTACGATTAACTGGGAACACACAGTCACCTTATTGAGCAATCCCGCCCTCGACGATAGTGCTGCTCTTATCCTTATTGGATCTTGATTAATATGGCCGACGCTTAACCGCTGAGCCACAACGCCGGACTGATGTGAGAGTCAATTAGTTGGGGAATTATAATCTCCCAGCTAATCTATGTACGGACATTGCTGGATCAATAAGGGGAAAGGACAGACACAGGCCGTTTGAAAGGAAAATGTGAAGAAGGCAATTTATTTATGGCAGGCAAGGTGGGGTATGGGAAAGGGGGAAGTGAACTGAAGGGCTTTAATACAGTCAACGGGCAACCAGGGCAAGAAAAGGGTAAATGCAATAAAAAGCAATCAAGGTGTGCATCACAAAAAGGAAAGAAAATGCACAATTTGCAGACTTAGCTTAACCTCTTCCTTGCCGATCAGATAACATGACAGGGTACCCATCAGATCACACACATGGGGAGACAATTGGGAGGGGGCAGGGTGGCCTCAGCCAACCGGTATGTACTTAATCGTCACCCTCCCCAGCTTGGTACCGCTCTCCCTGCTGCTCTTCATAATGGCCCCGACACTGCACTCCACAACCGATGGTCCACGAACTCCGTCAGGAGCTGCCAGCCGACTGCCATGAGTGCCGCAGATCTCTGCCAGCAAACCAAAGCATCTGGGACCAGAGACGAAAGTCAGGGCGATAACCAGGGCAGAAAGAGAACGATGCGACGACCAGAACCGAGAGAGAGAATCAGAGCGTCGAGCACAGCTTTGTAGCTCCGATGGCAGGTGGGGCCAAAGAGCCACACGTCAGATCTTCCAAGGCGGCCTGGGACCAGCTATTGGGTCATGCCATATCTTACGAGCTGGCCCCATCACAGCCATTGGGGGATTCCCTCGCAGCTCCCCCATTCTGCTGCCCACCCGGATGTGCAGTCATTTTGCCCTTCCGGCTATTGCCAGGAGTGGAGCTCCGCACTCAACATGGGGAAATTCCTTCCACCCCCATGCACCCGGTACAAACCCCACACATTCAAAAATGTCCACGGCACAAAGCCAGGGAATGGGGCAATTATTGTAGGAAGGTTGTGTCGTGTCCTGGTTTGCTTACCGGTCGTGTTCAGGTGGAGGGGAATGAACAGAGATTAGGGAAACGAAATACAGTACAGGGGTAGACGGCAATAAGTTACATTACAGGGTAGACATCCATACAGATGAACAGATGAACAAGGACTTTGTGGGGCTTTAAACAATAAATGGGAATTTGGCGTGCGCTTGCAAAGCCATGGCTTTGGCGAAGGTTCCAGAACACTGGTATTTTTCGCACACACTGAACAGCCATGGCAGTGAAACAATGCACACCAAACATGATGACAGCAGTCACGGCACACGTCATCATTAACCACTGATGGTGCTATTATCCCAACGAGTTGAGAGGGGGCGCTAGCTACCCAACCAAACACATTTAACTACATAACCCTTTACAGAGAAGGTGCTATTCTTCACATACATTATGAAAATACCTATTCTAAGAGTCTACATGCTGTGTGCATTTCAATTTCAGCATGCGGTTTATAAAACCACAACATTATATACACTCAGTATACAAAACATGAGGAACGCCTGCTCTTTTCATGAAATAGCCCGCTTCGGTGAATCCACCTGAAAGCTATGATCCCTCATTGATTTCACCTGTTAAATCCACTTCAATCAGTGTAGATGAAGGGGAGGAGACAGGATAAAGAAGGATTTTCAAGCATTGAGACAATTGAGACATGGATGATATATGTGTGCCATTCAGAGAGTGAAAGGGCAAGACAAAAGATGTAAGTGCCTTTGAACGGGGGATGGTAGTAGGTGCCAGGCGCACCGGTTTGAGTGTGTCAAGAACTGCAACGCTGCTGGGTGTTTCATGCTCAATAGTTTCCCGTGTGTATCAAGAATGGTCCACCACCCAAAGGACATCCAGCCAACGGCAGGCCAGTGGTCAAAAACGGCTTGGGGACAGAAGAGGCCGAAGGAGGCTGACACAAATTGTGCAGAACAACAGACGTGTACAGTTAGTCAACTGACAATCTAGTACAACATTGGTGCCAAAAGACCCCAAAAATAATGCACAACTTGTCGTACCTTGACATGAATGGGGTATGGCAGCCGACGACCGCACAGAGTTCCACTTCTTTCAGTAAAAAACAAGAACCTGCGGTTGCTGTGGGCTAAGTAACGAAAACACTGGACACTGGAGTATTGGAAAAACATTGCCTGGTCCGATGAATCCCAGTTCATCAGGTAGCATGCTGATGGGAAGACTAGGGTGTGGAGAAAACCATATGAGTGCAAGGTGTTTCAAAAAGATTGATACAACTTTGACTTCCTGCCATTTCTTTGTTTTTTGACCTGTACCATTTTCCATTACAAGGTTTGCTGGTATTATCGTGGTATTTATTCCCTGGGATCGCTCGCTCCGTAGATCAACTATGCCATTGACAGTGAAGCAGAAGACAAAAGTGGTGGCTCTGTGGTATCAGAATAAATCATATGGAGATACCCGCCAGAGGTTCTGCCGTGAATATGACCTCAGAACACGTGATGGACCCACAAATTGTGCCATTCAACATGTTCAAATTCGATTTAATTTGAGTAATGGAACTATATATATATATATATATCTATAATATATATATATAACGAAATGAGAAGCTTTGCTCTATTTGTTCCTGGTATCAGATTCTACCAACCCAGAAAGTAAAAATCCCTTGAAAAAGTGAATGCAGACTATATTAGAGAAACAATTTCCACTAGTACAGTAGATTAAGTCAACATTTCACCAGAATCGTTCAAAATGTGAAAAAAGTATGAAAACTGGTATACATGACTACTTTTATATGCTCTTTCATATAAGAGCTGGACACACATGATCAGACTACAATTACGGCCGCCATCTTGAATTTCAAAATGGCCGCCAAACCGCAAAACCTCTTTACATATCTTCGGTCACCAAGAGGCTAAGCACTTGAATAAAGAGTCTAATCCAATGCTTTCACACACAAGGAATCCAATAAACACACTTATAATGCTCCATTTTCAGTCTTTCTGCTTTAAAATCGAAATGAGACCCTTTCATAAACATAAATTACTTAAAGTGTTTGCTCATGTTTGATATCCAAATGCTCATGAGCGTGTAGAAATGGCTTTATCCAATTTAATTTTCAAATATAATGTTTTGAAAAGGTGTTATCTAAGAGTTCTGTCTGTCATTCACTCTGAAACTATGGTCCGCGGTCGTTCCAGCTGTCAGTCGATCCTGCGTTCCAGAGAACGTCCCTGTGCGTGGGTCAATCACTATCACTCTTTGCATGCAAATGAATATGTTATTGCAATTGATGCACTAAAAATCAGTTGCTGTCTGAAAATAATGAGATGTATGCATGTATAGATGTGTATAGCAGAAATATATTTGTAAATTGTAATGGTGGTGGACTAACATTTTTCCCCCTTTTTTCAGGACATTTTAACGTGATACCATTGCACTGACATGCCTATAACGATGTCAAAAGTTCAAGATAATCGATGCTGGTGAAGGTGCATCTTCTGAAAGACAATGCCCAGAGAACAGCCTTGTTGACTGGAAATTGTGTGCAATTTGCAACAGGCCACCAAGAATAGCTTGTTAATCCAGCATAGCTAATATTGAAGGATGATAAAGAATGTGGCTACAAACTATTTGCTGAGAATATTTGGAGTTTCATCAAATTGATGCTTACCAGAGGAATTTGATATGTGAAGTGGAATAGTGGAGATGGCATTGAAGCCACGCTCAGAACAAACCAGGCAGTATGGCACAAAAGCTGCAGAAACAGGTTTGACAACAAAGCTCCAACGTGTTCAGAAAAAGAAGTCAAAAGAAACCTGGAATATGAGACAAGCTCTGTTAAGATCAGTCGACGCAGCGTGGTTCAATGGCAAGGACATCTAATTGTTTTTTTGTGAAGAAGATGACACAAATGAGTATCTCCATGATGCAAGGACTGACAAAATTGATATTCGAGTTCGGCAATATGTACATGTGTTACAAGATAGGAACTGTTGGGAAAGCTCTCTGAAGGTGACATGCATGCCTTAGATGCTAGGTATCATCATCATGTCTGACGTCCATCACTAACCGTGTGCGAAACACATAATGCTCAGCATATAAGAGACACCAAAGCACTAAAGTCGATAGTCTAATACTTGGTGAGATAGTTTCATACATAGAAGAATTCCACCAAGATGAACGTTGCTTCACTCAATTGTCAGATATGGGCGCGACTTTACGAGTCCGATTAAGAGAGAAGATCCAGACTTTTCTGGAAAGGTCATACAACACGATTGAAGGAGAGACTGTTGTGCTTAATCCAAGATATGAGCTCAAACTCAAGAAGAGTATGGTCCTCATGTTTAATTCGACATTGGAGAAGCGATTAAAATAGCTTGCTCCAACATGATAGAATTGATGATGATGATGACTCCACTTAGTTCCTGTCACAGTGCGTCGCTAAGTTTCACCACAAGAAGAAGGGCTATATACGCACACAAGATACCAATGTCATTCTTCCCAAGAGTGCAACATGAATCTTCTCGAGTCATGCAACCATGAAGAAGCCGCTACGAGGCTATTCTTGCATGCTCTCCATTGTGCCAAAATGGCCATCACAGAATCCTGATCAGGTCAGTCGACACTGATGTTGTTATCTTTGCAATTCCATATTTCACGCTTTATCCCTTGACGAACTATGGGTTGCATATGGGAGTCAAGAAACACTACAGGTTAATACCGGCTCACACGATTGCAAACAGTCTTGGTGAAAATAAGGCCAAAGCTCTTCGTTCTTCCATGCCTTCACTGGCTGTGACACGTCGTTGTCATTCAGTGGTATTGGAAGAAAACCGCTTGGAACACCGGACCAATTTCCCTGATAAACGGACACTTCTTGAGTTTATCCCAAGAGCTTCATAGTCTCAGATGAGAATGTGTGTCAACTGGAAAGGTTCGTCATACGTCTTATGATAGAACCAGTGAATGCACCGAGGTGAATCACAAGGAAGCTTCTGTTCGCGAAAGGAAGGCAAATAGATCACTACCCCCACAAAGGCAGCCCACGGAACATATCAAGAGGTGACATACCAGGCAGGACAATCTGGTGCCAAGCGCTGATATCTAAGCAAGTTACAAGCCCATGCGACTGGGGATGGACGAAGACGCCATTGACAGTGATACCTTTCTGGCAAGCACTTGCCGAGCGGCCAATCCTGCACAGAGCTGATCAAATGCGGCTGCAAAAAGGCATGCAGACCACCATGCAAAATTTCTGTGCATTCTCTCCCGTACTGAACTTGCCATTGTGCAGGAACAGTTATCAGACAGATTAGTCAGAACTGTATCTAGACCAGATGAACTATACTTGGGACAGTGTATATGTCATTTAAAGCAGAAAGACTGAACATAAGATTTAAGTGTGTTTATTGGATTCCTTTTTGTTGAAAACATTGGATTATGCTCTTTATTCATTTTGCAGGTCTCTTGGTGACCGAGATATCGTAAATTATTATTTTCGGTGGTGGCCATTTTGAAATTCAAGATGGTGGCCGTAAATGGATTCTGATCAGGTGTGTCCTGCTCTTATATGAAAGAACATATAAAAATGGTCATGTATGCCAATTTTCACACTTTTTTCACAATCTGAACGATTTTTCTTTAATCTACTGTACTACACCTGGACTTGTCAAATACCCATTGGATGCCCAATTTTTGTCGCAAATTTGCCACACTGGTTAATACGTTATAATTCACAACAATAATCAGAAACTTACATGTAATGTTGCACGATGTGATCGTTATTTTGTTTTCAATGCCATCAACAAACTTGAGTATCGAAATGGAGGCAGACAAAGAAATGTAAGCAAAATGTAGGCATGCTGGCGGACAGGTTTTGGCACTATCACTCAATTGTGAAGAATCACTTAAAAATTGTCTGATCGGGATCCGGATTTGAATCTTCACCAAAATCTAATCATTTTACTCCAGAAAAATGAAATATTACCTGAACATTGCCTTCACATCAACAACTGCACCTCCAAGAACAGGATCGAATCCGGAAAAAGAAATATTACCTGAACATTACCATGGCATCAACAACTACACCCCCAAGAACAGGATCACATCAGAAAAATAAATATTACCTCAACATTACCTTAACATCATCAACAACAACAGCAACACGATCGCTTCCGGGAAATAAGTTGCTCGAGGCCTGAGGCCCAAACATGCTATGGCCTTCTCAAGGCCTGTGACCGCGATCAGTTGCAAACTTTCAATGTATATGTATATATTGTCGAGGCTCAAATGAGAGCTAACACACAATGCACAGCAAAGGGGGGGGGGGGCACATGAGATAAGACGGGCGGGAGAGGGAAGGACAAAACAGTGGGGAACAGAGAGCTTAGGGGATCTGTGGAAGGGAGAGGGATGGAGCGGGAAACAAGGGGTAATCAAGATGGACATTACAGGGACTTTCAGGAAGGAAAGCAGGGAATTCGAAGGAGGTGGGTTTGGGGTGGACTAACGGGGGTAGAAAAGATCGAGGTTTTGGATGGGGGAAGATAAGATGGTGAACAGCTGTTTTGAAGGCATGGAGAGAAGAATGGGATTGAAGAGAGTGAGGGAGTTTATTACAAAGGCGGGAAAAAAGAGGAATGAAAGAGTGAAGGTGAGCAGTGATTCGTGATTTTGGTAGTAGGGTTGCTGGCGGATCTTGAGCCCTGCAGAAATATGGGGGGGACATATCGCAGACAGAACAGGGGAGGGCGAGACCAGAGAGCAGACCGTAGAAGACAGAAAGACCACCGACCTGTCTGCGGTGAGAGAGTGAGAGGCCCAAATACTCAGCCTCATCACGGGAGATGCCAATGATCCGAAATGCCTTGGTTTCCACAGCATGAAGCCTAGAAAGGTGAGAGGCAGTAGCACCAGCCCAGAGGGGAGAGCAGTCCTCCATCAGGCTGCGGACGAAAGCTTTGTAAGTGGTCAGGAGCTCAGGTGGGCCGAGGAAGGACTTTGCACGACGCAGGATTCCCAGTCAGCGACTGGCTTTGGAGGCGAGGTTGGAAATGTTGCTTTCACAGGAAAGATCATGGCAGATAGTGAGACCGAGAAGCTTGAATGAAAAGACTTCTTCCAGAGGATTGTTGAGAAAGTAGATGGTGGTGGGGGGGTTCTAATCGGTCCTTTCAGAGAGACATAGTGAGAGTGTGAGATTTGTCAAGATTGAAAGACGTGTTCCACGTGTTGGACCAGCTTGTGATTTTATCCAGATCTGCAGAATGAAGAAGCTGCAGCTTGCCGGTCTGTGGGATGACAGATGGTATGACAGAGGGTTGAGTCATCGGCAAAGACATAAAGAGGATTTTCCAGAGAGTCGGAGAGATCATTGATGAAAACCAGTAAAAGAACAGGGCCGACAAGAATGCTCTATTTGATAATCCTTGTTTTACACTGAAGGGAAAACTGAAATGGAAGGCATAACGATTGTGAATACTGGATAAGGCTTCTGCAGATGGCTTGGGCCGACATGCTTTGGCTTAATCCTGGATGAGCCCTTGGGTGGTGGAGGCCTCTGGGCACGTGTTGGGTAGTAGAGGCCCCGGGGCATGTGCCCAGGTTTCCCTTGGGTAAATCCGGTCCTGAGTACATCCATCCATCATGCTGAGTGTCAACATTGCAGGCTGGTGGTGGTTGTGTGCTGGATGGTGTGGGGTGTGTTTTCATGGCACACATTGGGCCCATTGATAAAAGTGGAGAAACACTTGAATGGCACAGGATATCTGAACATCATTGCCAATCAGGTGCATCCCTTCATGGCAGCAGTGTATCTATATGCGAATGGATTTGCTCAGCAGGATAATGCCCCATGCCACAAGACTAGGTTTGCCCAGGAATGGTTCCACGAACATGACAGTGAATTCAGCTTCCTGCAGTGGCCTGCACAGTCACCAGATCTTAAGCCAATTGAGCAGCTGTGGGATGAGATTTAACGAGCTATTCGGAGTAGAGATCCACTACCAGCCAACTTCACGCAACTGTGGGAAGCATTGAAGTCAACATGGGCCAACATCCCTGTGGAACGCTTTGGACACCACGTGGAGTCTGTGCTCCGACGAATTGAGGCTGTTCTCTGGGAAAAAGGGGTTACAACTTAATATGAGGAAGGTGTTCCTAATGTTGTGTACACTGAGTGTATATGTGTAGATATGTATATAATGTATTGTGTTATATATATATATATATTATATATATATATGTATATTACAAGTAATCCCCCGCTATATCGCGGTTCACCTATCGCGCCCCCGGTTCATTGCGGGTTTTCCCTTGGAACCTAATTAATTTTTTCTGCGGATTCCCCGGTACATCGCGGTAATAATATATAAAATATAAATTATTTAAGCAATAAATGATAACGCGTGGTGCTCGACCAGTCACACAACGCACGAGACAAAGTTTCGCTTGTGAACTTCGAATATTTTCTACGTTTTTTCTCCAAGCCCACGATGCCCCCAAACGCCCTGCACCTTCTAAGGCTTCTGGCAAGGAACCGAAGTGCCAGAGGAAGGTCCTGACGCTCCAGGAGAAGGTTAAGGTGCTCGATATATGCTTCGGGAAGGAAAAAGGTTGCCGCCGTTGGACGAGCACTGCCAAACCGACCAGACCAGACAAGTCGATCTCCGGCACCTTGAACCCGATCACTGCCAAACCGACCAGACTAGACGATCAATCTCCGGCACCTCAAACCCGATCACTGCCAAACCGACCAGACCAGACGAGTCGATCTCCGCACCTCAAGCCGATCACTGCCAAACCGACCAGACCAGACGAGTCGATCTCCGCACTCAAACCCGATCACTGCCAACCGACCAGACCAGACGAGTCGATCTCCGGCACCTCAAACCCGATCACTGCCAAGCCGACCAGACCAGACGAGTCGATCTCCGGCACCTCGAACCCGATCACTGCCAAACCGACCAGACCAGACGAGTCGATCTCCGCACCTCGAACCCGATCACTGCCAAGCCGACCAGACCAGACGAGTCGATCTCCGCCACTCAAACCGATCACTGCCAAACCGACCAGACCAGACGAGTCGATCTCCTGCACCTCAAACCCGATCACTGCCAAACCGACCAGACCAGACTAGTCGATCTCTGGCACCTCGAACCCGATCACTGCCAAGCCGACCAGACCAGACGAGTCGATCTCCGGCACCTCAAACCTGATCACTGCCAAGTGATCAGACCAGACGAGTCGATTTTTTGGGGAGACATCCATTCATCGCGATTTTCACTTATTGCGGGGGGGGGGGGGGGGGGGGGGTTGGAACGTAACCCCCCCCCCCCCACGATAAACGGGGGACGACTGTAATGTCAAGATGTATGTATGTGTATATGTATATGTATATATTGTTACGAATCTGAAAGCCATT
Source organism: Eptatretus atami (assembly GCA_035128595.1). Classification (NCBI taxonomy): domain Eukaryota; kingdom Metazoa; phylum Chordata; class Myxini; order Myxiniformes; family Myxinidae; genus Eptatretus; species Eptatretus atami. The sequence goes on from CM068955.1 coordinate 36,143,438, forward strand.
TGCACACAGACAGACAGCGGCCCCCACAGTTCAGTTTATTCGATAGGTATGTGTTTATAGTCAGGGTCCCTCCTTCTGTCTAATGGGAATTTCGTGTGTGCATGATGAGTTACTTTTATAGTCAGTTGTTTTTTTAATATCTTTAAATCTTCATCCTTCGTTTTCGCACCATCGCTCACGTGCAGCGTGTCACGTACAGGGGTGAGTTCCCTCCACCACCGTGAGCTCGTCCAATCAATGGCGGCCACGAGTCACTCGCAACCCCTCGTCAATCGGGAGGCGATGGCGAAAATAAGAAATCGCTCGGACCTCAAGAGAGTGGTGGTAAAAACGAGAGGACGGCAGACAGTGGTGGTCATGGTTCGAGTGGTCTGCGGTCCTTTGCGGTGGCTCACCGTGGTGGTGGTGACCGAACAGTGGTGGTCCTGGCTCGAGTGGTCTGCGGTCGTGGTGGCTTGGTTTCGTTCGTGGGCCGTGGACTTCGGTTTGTGGGTTCGAGTCCACCGTGGTGGTTTGGAGTCGGTGTGACCGCACGAGGCGGGAGGTACCCCGGCCAGGCTCTGGTCCCCTAGCTCGCCTTTCCTCCTGAGCTGAGGACCGAAAATGACCACGAGGTCCGTTTCGTGTTGTGTGTGTGTGTGTGTGTGTGTGTGTGTGTGTGTGTGTGTGTGGCGCCGTCCTATAAGTAGAAACTGTTCAGTGCTTTCGCGAACTGTACATCACTAGCATTTCTTTTATTCGGATAACTCTGCTCTTTGTGTGCTCCCCTCCCTGATTATTCTTTATAAATAAACCCCCCCCCCCCCCCCCCCGTGTAAATTTTCCAGTTCATTGTTTCCTGTTTTTTTCATTGGCCTAGCATGGTTCGGGCTTAGAGAATAGCAAGGCCGTTGGTGCCATAAGTGGTCATTGGGACCAGCGGCTCTGGTAACTCCGCTCGGTTACACTGGACCGAGTCGCTAGAGAGACCCGGTTCGACAGAGCCCGGCGAGGGTGGGTTTCCCCGGTAGCTAGACTGCATGGTTTTTAGGTATATTGGAGATCGAGACAATTAACCCGACGCTACGCGGTCGAAATATTGGCGTCCACGGTCCGCTAAGGGACCCGTGACTTTTCGGAGTTGTTCGAGGGTCACGACCTAAATTATGGGTGTTCGGTGGGAGACGACTCTACTGCTCCACCTAGTGGTCGTTTATCGCCACCAAAGCCCAGCCCACAACAATATGTATGTATGTATGTATATGTGTATATATATATATATGTATATAAGTTATATGTGTATATTTATGTACAGTATATATGTATATGTGTATATATATATATATGTATATGTGTATTTTATATGCATATATTATGTATATGTGTATATATATGTATATGTGTATATGTATATTGTATATTTATATATATATGTATATATGTGTATATATATATATGTGTATATATGTATGTGTATATTTATTATACAGTATATACGTATATGTGTATATTTATATTATATATATGTATATGTGTGTATTATATCAGTATACTGTATATGTATATGTGTATATTTATCACAGTATATATTTATTATATATATGTATTATGTGTATATTTATATATATATATATATATATATATGTATATGTATATGTATATATACATATACATATGTATATGTATATGTATTACAATAATATACATATACATATATACTGTATATAAATATACACATATACATATATATATATATATAAAAATATACACATATACATATATATACATATATACTGTATATAAATATACACTACATATATACTGTTTATAAATATACATATATACACATTTCTACATATATATATATAATAATATAAATATGCACATATACATATATATATATACAGTATATACACATATACACAGTCATATACATATATAAATATACACATAATATACATATAAATATACACATATACATATGATATATATATATATATATATATATATATATATATATATATATATATATATATACGTATAATGAAAACATGTGGAGTGTGACGAGCACTCTGCCGATCCCCAATGGACACAGTTCACACCAGGAAGGTTTGACTTGACCTCAACCTCCCGGGAAGGTTTGTGACCAATGGGGATCGGATCGGCAGAGTGCTCGTCACACTCCACATGTTTTGATTTTCCTGCCGATCACATCACATGCCTTCTGGTTTAATGGTTTGCATTAGCAGGAACAATTGGCTGCGTGGCAGACAGATGGTTGTTCTGTGCGGATTATGTGGTTTTACCGTGTGAGACATAATCCACGGCGATGCTCACCACAACAGTCAGCCTGATGATGTATGTATGTACGTATGTACATGTCTGTTTGTTTGTCTGACGTGTTATAACTTGAGAACGGAATAACGGATTTCAATAAATCGAACTATGGTGGATTCAGAGAACTCCCTGGAAGGTTAGTGACATAAATTGTTATTATTATTATTACTATTTTTTATGGGTACATGGGTACACGTGGCGAAACTGCAAATGCCAATTTGCGATGCTGGTTATTCTTTCATCAAGCAGACACACCTGAAGAAATTAGACAGCCAAGAAAGAGGAGAAGCAGTTGAGGTGTAAGCGACCTCTTTTTACCTGCCACAGTCGACGGACCGATGCAACCCAATCACTTCGGAAGGGGGAGGAGGGAAGAAAACTGGGGTGTCTCCGGTGTGTGAGTGGGAGGTGCAAAATGTGATGCAGAAGTGTGTAAAGGTGGGAATCAGTAATGCTCTTTCAGTGATGCATCCACAGTGGACTAGACAACAGATGGGAGAGGAAGATGTGTGAGAGAGAGCTTAACGGGGAATGTAAGAGTCTGTAAATATGTTCTAATGATTTTGACTGCGGACCGCCGTGGGAGCCGAGCGCCGATGACCCGGATGAAGCCGAGTGTTTGGGTCTCTCACTCTCTCACCGCAGGCAGGTCGTTGGTCTTTCTGTCTTGTACCGAATCCTCTCTGGCCTTGCACCCTCTGCTCTGTCCCCCCAATATTTCTGCAGGGCACTCAAGGTCTGCCAGCAACCCCCTCTTGGTGAAACTGCCAAAATCAAGAATCACTGCTCACCTTCACGCTCTCATTCCTCTTTTTTCCCACCTTTGGAACAAACTCCCACACTCTCTTCAATCCCACTCCACTCTCCAGGTCTTCAAAACAGCTGTTCACCACCATCTCTTATCTTCCCCCCTCCAAAACCACGATCTTTTCTACCCTCATTAATCCACCCCAAACCCACATCCTTCAAATCCCCTGTTTTCCTTCATGAAAATCCCTGTAAAGTAACATTTCTTGTTTTTTGCGTGAACCCTTCCCTTCCCTACCCTTCCTCCCCATCTCTCTCTCTTCCACAGATCTCGTAATGTCCCGTTCTCCATTATTGTGGTGCTTCCCTCTGTCGTCCCCTCTTGTCTCCTGCTCCCTTTGTTATAGTTCTGTGTGTTAGCTCTTATACGTGCCTCGACTAAGTATACAAATAAAAAAACCTTCATCACCCATAATGTACCAAAGTTTGTTCATGGCATTAAAAAAATCAGGGTATATGGGGTCTACGGGGAGTGGGGGGGGGGGAGTGTGAAAGTGGTCCAGGTTTTTACACCACAAAATAGTTATTTGCTTCTTCTCTGAAACTAAACACACGGTTTGATGAAACTTGATAACAACCTTCACACCCGTGATGAACCAGAGTTTGATCACCGCATTTAAAAAATCATGGTCTATGGGAGTTGAGGGGGGTGGGGGTGGTTCTTGACCCTCCCAAATAGGTATTTGCTTTCTTCTCCGAAAATACACACTCAATTTTCATGAAACTTGACCCCAACCTTCATCACCCATGATGTACCAAAGTTTGTCCACAGCGTTACAAAAAGATCAGGGCCTATGGGGGTCAAAGTGGGTCCAGATTTAACCCTCAAAATAGGTACTGT
>CM068955.1:36147411-36160952 GCA_035128595.1 Eptatretus atami
AAAATACACACACAATTTCAATGAAACTTGACCCCAACCTTCATCACCCATGATGTACCAAAGTTTGTCCACAGTGTTACAAAAAGATCAGGGTCTAAGGGGATCTATGGGGGTCAAAGTGGGTCCAGATTTAACGCCTCAAAATAGGTACTGTATTTTCTTTCTTCTCTGAAAATACACACACAATTTCAATGAAACTTGACCCAACCTTCATCACCCATGATGTAACCAAAGTTATTGTTCCACAAGTGTTACAAAAAGATCAGGGTCTAAGGGGATCTATGGGGGTCAAAGTGGGTCCAGATTTAACCCTCAAACTAGGTACTGTATTTTCTTTCTTCTCTGAAACTACACACACAATTTCAATGAAACTTGACCCCAACCTTCATCACACCTGACCTCGGATGGACGTTAAACTGGGCGTCCCGTCTGTCAGCATTCGTTGGTGGACGTTAAAGATCCCATGGTGTTCTTCACGAAAAGTAGGCAAGCTATTGCCACAACCATGGGTGAATTCCAAATTCCTGCCCAAATCAGTATCAGTGACACAGCCGTGCCCTCAATCAATGATGTTACCCCGCCACTTTACAATTCTTCAATTGAAGGAATAAAGCAAATATTTACATTCGCATTATATCATTCATTCGGTCATTCATTCATTTCTCTGACAATGTATGCCATTTATCAGAATCGAATTCCTGTTTTTCTGTCATTACCTCCGCCACCGAAGATGGAGGTTATGTTTTCACCCCTTTCTGTCTGTTTGTTTGTCTGTTTGTTTGTGGGCAGGATATCTCAAAAAGTTGTGGATGGATCCGGATGAAATTTTGAGGACAGGTTGGGTGTGTGACAAGGACGAACTGATTGGATTTTGGTGAAGATCCGGATCCGACTACGAGAATTTTTTTGTGATTCTTCACCCTTGAGAAATGGGGCTAAACTAATATATAACACGATATCTCAAAAAGTTGTGAAATGAAATCATGGGTGATCCGGATGAAACTTGGTGGACATATTGGGTGTGTGACGAGGAAGAAACGATTCAATTTTGGTGAAGATCCGGATCTGTATCCGCATCTGATAATTTTTTAAGTGATTCTTCACCATTGAGAGATGGGGCTATAAACTAATATATAGCACGATATCTCAAAAAGTTGTGGACGGAGCAGGTTGAAACTCGGTGGACAGGTTGGGTGTGTGACCACGACGAATTGATTCGATTTTGGTGAAGATCCAAATCCGGCTCTGGATACGAGAATTATTTAATTTACAAAGTGATTCTTCACCATTAGTGGGGCAGATAACAGCAATTTTTGAGAGGAATCGTGCAAATGATGATACAAGCATCAAAATTTGGACATTTGTTCTCCAGGGGTTCTAATCAAATCTGCCTGATTGGCCATTTGAAAATCCAAATTTGAAAGAAAAAAAAAAACTTCAAAAAGATCAACATCACGAATCAATGTTGGATGCTGGCTGAGATTGGTGAATGTTTCAGAAACATCATCAAGACGTTCCAAGTCTGCCTTGCAGTTTCTTCCCTTTACCGGCGAAGGCAGACACGACGTCACACATCCAGTGAACGCATGGAAGTATGGGATCCCTCTAGCTTTCTCAGGCCCTATTGCAGAAACTACCTCATGGACTGAAAATCCATCGCACCTTGGCTCCTTGGCCAAAGGCAAAATCCACATGTTTTCAAGACCGAGTTCCTGTAAGGATGGCAGTACAGTATTTCTTATGACTAGTACGTCCGTGTCATTAGCCTTAAATGATAATGGACTTGCGACATCCGTCGTTGCATCCCTGGCGTGTACAAATATTCGGTGTCAGCTTCTTCATGACAACTGGAGACACAGCATCCAGTGACTTCCTTGTGTTGCTAATGGCATCTTCTCCTTTTGTGACAATGACTGCTTGTTCGTCTGTGCTTCACACATCTTTTCCGCAAGGAAGTGAAACAGCTCAGTTCTTGTTGCTGTCATCTCGAAGAAGCTTCTCCAGTTACTGGGGTCTTACTGGTTCCTGTCACTCTTCTTCTGATTCCTTGCCCCTTTTCGACTTGCCTCGGACTTCAGACTTGACTTCTTTACACATCCAAACAACTACGATCCACCCCTCGTACTGGCACCATAGGATTCCACTTTGGGATGATGTCTTCTTTAGCATAAGTCATCAAATATCTTTGAAGTGCTGGAGGTAGGGCATTGATAAGTGCTGAGCCATCAATGATGACTGCATCTCCCCTTGGTTCTCTGTCTGGGATGTTCATTGCGCTTCAAGAATTTCAGCCAGCTGTGACTTCAAATTTTTTTGAAGTTTTTTTTTTTTCTTTCAAATTTTTCAAAATTGGATTTTCAAATGGCCAATCAGGCAGATTTGATCAGAAAGCCCTGCAGAACAGAACATGCCAAATTTGATGCGCTATCATAATTTGCACGATATTTTTACTATCTACTACACTACATTGAGAGATAGGGCCAAAAATGATATAAGTCTGTATAGCATGATATTTCAAAAATGTAATGGGACCAAGATATGTTCTCGTGGATCAGGCATTACGTGGCAGAGGCACTCCACTGGGGTACTCCATCAGGCACTCTACTGAGTGCCCTTCTCATTCAATCATGTAAATAACTCCAGGAAAAAAACAAAGAAATAGGTAAATTACCTTTGGACATGGACAGAGGAACATTTTTAGCTCCTCATGGAGGATCTCTAAGTCTTACTCACATTGTTGTTCTTCATTCTGCTACTTTTTGTTTCACAGCCTACAGTTTTCATCGAAACTTCCTGAAACTTGGCGTATATATATGTAAAAATACCCTGCGCAGACAGTAACCATCTCCGATTTTGAAAATTCCTCCTGGAAAAAAAGTTATGATGTCAAAATATCTCCGCTAATGGAAATCGCCTAAAAAATTATCTCCGACACTAGGCAAGCTTTTTGAATTCTGTTTGCGGGAATCGAACAGGGCATTAGCAGAGATGAATTACCGCACATATGATACATCACTATGACGTCATATCAATTTTTATGACGTCATTCCTATTTTGACATTTTTTGTTTCACAACCCAGAGTTTTCATCGGATCTTCGTGAAACTTGCTATGTATATGCAGAAAGGCACGCACAGGCAGTAACCATCTCCGATTTTGGAAATTCTTCTAGAAAAAAAGTTGACGTCATAATATCGCCGCTAATGGAAATCGCCTATACCATTATCCTCGAAACTAGGCAAGCTGTTTGAATTTTGTTTGCGGGAATCAAGCCGGCATTAGCACAGATAATTATTCGCAAACCTGATACATCACAATGACGTCATATTCCGTTATGACGTCATCATTAAGAGGACGAGGATCTTAGCTCATTTGAGCTTGTTAGTTTGTTTTTTTTCCTTACATATCATTGTAACCTCGTGCTCTTGAATATATAGCTCCTTCCAAACTACTTCATCAAATATATGAAGCTTATATTTATTATGTCTGCATGTCGGATGCACCTGGGCCATTGCTTGCAGTGTGCAAGCATGCCTCACTTGTATATGTATATGTATATACATATACCCACCAGAGGGTGTATATTTGGCCGATTGGCAAGTCTATGTTCTGCCTGTTAGGATGCGTGACCAGCTCCTTTCGGAGCTAGACTTCGATGCGCCATCAAGGTCCGAGGTAATCAGACTTCAAGAACGTGGCTGGAAAGCCCACGTCATGATGCAATCCCCAGGAGTCCTTGTAGCCCTCCTGCATGCTTTCCCACATGCAGGTCCCATCCTTTCCGAAGAAGGACTGCGTGGTGACGCAGTTGTTAAAGGGTGATCATGATGGTGCAATGTGGTCGATGTTTCCGAATCCGTTCCCCAGTCCGCGAGTCGTCCTTTCGGCAGACTTGACCTCTGCGACGGACCTCCTTCCGCTCGACTTTTGTAAGGCCATTTGGTTGTGGGCTGCCGAGGAGCTTCATCTTCTGGAATGGATGATGCGCGTCAGGGTTTTCGGCCTCGGGCCACAGGTGGTAATGTGGCCCAATGGTGAAGAGGCGATCACTCAGCGGGGAGTCCTCATGGGCCTCCCGCTTTCCTGGCTAATCCTGAACATCATTCACCTCTGGTGGGTGCAGTCCAGAATAACATCTGCGACACGAGCCGTAGGGCACCTCGCCAAACATGGTGCATGAGATCCACAGCCTTTCCGGATCTGCGGGTCGACCTAGTCATGGTCTGTTCTCCATCGGTGGAGCGAGCCTACAAGGAGGCAGTCACCCTTTCGGGCGGCCGCTTCTTGGCGGGCAAGCAACTCAGATCAGCGCATTATGGGATATTTCTCGCATAAGTTTTCTCGTTGCACTGGGAGCCCATGGCCAATTTTCCAGGTGTACCCTGCAAAGTTCACGTGCCCAGATTTGACATCAAACTGGACTGGTCAGAAATGCGAGAGCAAGAGCTGGCCTCGACGGTGTCGCAGCGCGTGGAGGTCTGCCATCACGGTGTCCTTCGGCCATTGGGCCTGGGCATTCCCCCTCAAAGGGTTGGTCAGCACTCGGCTCCGATGAGCGGAGCATAGTAAAGACCTTCTCTGGTGGGTGGTGCTCAGGCCTGCGGCCTGGGACACCGCTACACGCGGCCTGACTGCGCAGCAAGAATCACCGAAGTGCTCCGGATGGTTCACCCCAGGCTGGTCTCATGCGTCAGAACCTGTGGTTTACTCCCGTATGCTCCTCGTCAATTTGGTGGCCTTGGTTTTGTGCCATGTGGGGGCCTGGCATCACCCAGGTGTGGGCGTGTCGCTGACCACCAAACCAGGAGGGCCTGGGCTTTGCTTGCCTTTGGATTCCATTGGGATGTATTACTTTTTTCACATTTTTTTTCAGCAACCACTTGCCCGATTAACACACCATTCTCAGGGTTGGAGCACCCCCCCCCCCAATGAAGAATATTTGAATGATAATTGTGACTTCATAGGTCACGTGGTATGGCAGCCATCTTGGATTAATTGCAAAAAATATATATTTCTGAAACCGCTGATCGGAAAAATTTGAAACTTGGCACATCTCATTCTACTCCCAATTAGGTAGAAAAGGATAAAGGATGACATCAACGCTGAAGTGATAGATCAGTCAAAAAATGTTTTAATCCAAACATTTGTTTACCATTGAGATTCAGTGTGTCCGTCCAGGCCGTAACATTTTTAGCAATTGGGCTTTTGTCATCAAATCTTCAACAAACCTTTATAAGATTGTGGAGAATAAAAATGAATAAGAATTTTCAATTTTTTTTTAAAACTGTCGTTTTCGTCAAGTTCAGTTTGAGGACAAAGCAGACACGGATGGGCTTTGTATTTTGAGATGCTTTATAGTTATTGTGATAGTGGTTGTGTGGCTGTGTTCTTCTTCCTCTCATTTTCTCCCTGTATTAAACGTCCATTTTTGATGAGAACTTGTGTGGTGATCAGGAGCAGGCACCATAGCTCTTAGTGAGAATTGGTTTATTAACCCAATAGGTGGGCATATTGGGTCCGCCCTTAAGCCCCCAAACGCAGATCGCTGACAAGCTCCGCTTGGCTATCCTGTCAGCATCCTGCCATACTAGTCGTTGTCTGAAAATTCCAATTCACATTAAATTAACATGGCGGACATTGAGATGTTTTCATCTCATACCCACCGGGCAGCATAACGGTCATCGAAGACGCACAACCATAACACTGGTGTCATAATTATTAATAAGAAAAAGTATGATAAAAAAGACCTATGGAGAGCAACCCCCGTTTGACAAAGGAGGAGGGGCATTTTGGGGCCGACACCACCATGGTCACAGAGGAGATGGAGTTGAAGAGATCGGCGGAGGATGCAGTCAAGTCCCCTCTCACATCCGGTAGCCCAGCACCCCTTAGTGGCCCAGCTTGAACCAGCGGCAGGTCAGTGTCACCACCGCGCCAAGTTTTGGCCACCAATCTGTGGCCATGATGGCCATGTTCCAGAAGCTGGCAGGCAAACTGGAGGCCAGCTAGGCCGACCTTGTGGCAGAAATAAAGGCCAATGGGGCCAAGCAGGACAAAATGGCAAAAGACTTGGACGAGGCAGAGGCCATGCAGTGGCAGTTGACAGCCGGACAAGCCAGATTAGTGGACAATCTGGGCAAGCAAAGGGGAGAAGAGGGAATGAGGATGGAAGAGTGGGATTTGAAAGAAGATACAGAGAAAGAGATAGTGGCAGTAGAGAGGTTAGAAGAGGGCCAGAGGGAGTGGCGAAAATGAAATGAAGATCGCAGAGAGATTGGATTGGATAGCAACAGTAGAAGACAAAGAAAGTGTAGAAGAGGAGGCACAAGGATGAGCATGGCAATATGTTCCAAAGTGAATGTGACCCCACAAGTGGACGAAACAAGGCTGGAAGTGCCGGAGGATGGGTGTGATTGTCTGGTGAAGCCGGCAGTCTTCGCCAGGTCAGTGGTTGCACACATGAATGATTATGAGGACTACATCCATGGAACGGGCGATTGGATGGGAGCTCCTTCCAGAGGTATGTGTGTGCTGAAGAGTACGTGGGTGTGTGTGCAAATGAAGGCATGTGTGAGTGTGGTGAGTGCGGTGCATGGTGGTGGCAATATGTATAGAATCGAAGAGAAGAAGGACAAGCCGGGAGGCGACGATGGTTTGCGGGCATTATTGAACAATGCCACGATAGGTACAATTGAGTTTGTGGAAGCCCTACCATAAAAACCTATCTCTTCCATCAAAATTGACCAAATCGAATCAGATTTTTTATATGTTGTACTTATGGACATTACGCACAGCTTCTAGGAAATGAAATTGCGAGAAAAAAATCGAGAAAAAAATAATAACAAGTGGTGCCAGGCACAACAAATTCTGCCCATTTAAGGCATAAAGTTATTTTGGGGATCAAATTTAAATTTGATACATCCTTAACCTGAATGTTGATTATAAGGAATAGAATAAGGAATATTTTAATCTTAGTTTGAAGTCAATTAAACCATTTTTGACGAAGTTATGAGCGAAAAACGATTTTGACCTTTTCGTGACCTGACCTTGACCTGTGCCTTAATTGGACCCAAAAGTTAATGGGGTCGTCCGAGGTTCATTGCCCACCTGTGGATTAAATTTGATAGTGTTTGCTAAAGCCGTTTTGCCGTAAAGTTGCTAACAGACAGACAGACAGACAAAAAAAAGACAAACAAACAAGCCGGTAGCGACGAGGGATCCGCTAGGATCGAAGCGCTGGATACGATGCTTTTCATTCTGACCGATCCACCGAGACAAGATTCATTGCCAAGACGTATTGGTTCACGTACAATTGTTCCTCTGCTGACAAGATTTTTCCTATTGCGTATTTTGCCAACTGGCACTCCTCATAAAAAATGACGGAAATAGACACCCTATTTTTGAAGGACTACCATTTGAAAAATAAACCTAAATCAAAAATCGGCTCGAGTAAATTAGGGACGAATTAAGTAAAAATAAAATGTCATTATTTTTGTTGACATTACCTCAGATGACGGCAAACAGAGTGGACGTCAGAGAACACGAAACAAAACGAGAGAGAAAGAGAGAAAGAGAGAAAGAGAGAAGAGGAGAAAGAGAGAAAGAGAGAAAGAGAGAAAAGAGAGAATAACCATAAACAGAACAACAGATGTTCAGGGAAATACGAACCAGACCGTGAGTAGCGCGAGAAGATTTCCTGTCGGTTGTTTTTGATGAACCTGGCGGTGTCGCGGACGATAACATAACGGGGGTGTATAAAAAATTTTTTGAAGATGTTTTTCAAATTCCACATAACTGATTTATACCATATTATTAGAAATCCACAAAGACAGAAATGCCGGTGATTCCATTTATTTGGATCCTTTTCACTTTGGTCAATAACGTTTGGATCGAGGAGAGATCGAAGGTGGAACGACGGTGTCGTTCCTTACAAACACTGTATACACACCTTAAATGACGGTAAATATGCACCCGATTTTTGAAGGACTACCATTGAGAAATAAACCTAAATCAAAAATCGGCTCGTGTAAAATTTTCTAAATATCTCGAAGTTTTAATTCCGAAGTCTCGTTTCTCCACATTCAAAACTGTAGGACAAGTATTGAAAATAGTGAACGTGCGGTTTTCGGCTGCTGCATAGCAACGGGTGGTTGCTTAGCAACGAAACCGGTTTGCTGGTTTGTGCTGTGGAGCCTCGCGTTGCAGACACACAACAACACACACACACACACAACACCACACACACACACACACAACACACACACACACACACACACACACACCACACACACACACAGACGGAAAACCAGACAATAAGGGATATCTAGCGAATCCAATATATCTAGCGAATCCAACAAGCCGGTAGGCGACATGGGTGGTCGCGACATAATTGCATACTAGTCATACAGTTTTGATGGATCGGGCTGAAAATTCTTTGTGACAAAGAGGTTGATTATAGTGCGCATAAAAGCCTGGAAGCCCATTTTTGATTTTCGAAAAAATATTTTTAAAATGATTTTTCAAACATTTCAAAGTCCCGTTGCTAGGCAACGGTGGTGTCCATCGCAACGGTGCTCAGAAACATAGAACTAGATCCTGGTATGAACCTACCTGTCAAGTTTCATAAAAATCGGTTGACTCCTCTGGCCTCAAGCTGTCCATTACATACAAATAACAAACAAAAAAAAATGACGGTAAATAGACACCCGATTTTTGAAGGACTACCATTTGAAAATAAAACCTAAATCAAAAATTGGCTCAGAAAATTTTCTAAATATCTAAGTGTTTAATTCCGAAGTCTCGTTTCTCCACATTCAAAACTGTAGGACAAGTATTGAAAATACCGTACGCGGTTTTCCGCCGCTGCATAGCAACGGGTGGTTGCTTAGCAACGAAACTCAAACGCGCACACTCCCAGCTCATATGGAACCTGTTCGCCAAGTTTCATCGAAATCGGTTTTCTGGTTTGTGCTGTGGAGCCTCGTGTTGCAGACACCACACACACACACACACACACACCACACACACACACACACACACACACTGAAAACATGACAATAAGGGTACTCTCGCGACCACCCAACAGACAGACACACAGACACAACAAAAATAGTGGTCACTGCTGGCACCCACGAACCAATGAGGAAACGCCACCTGGGGAGCCACTAGTGGAGATGGACCGGTTAGGGGTAGGGCCGGGGTGGCTCCCCACTGAGCTTACAGAACCACAAACAGTTGAGCCAATGGGTAAGCAGGGGGTACCACATGTTGGAGCACGCATGCATGCAATCCCCTGGGATATGGTTCGAGGTATGAGGTTGTGTTCCCTCCGGGTCTTTAAGAGGCCCCAGAGAATTAAAAGAGAACTAGCGATACCCGTGCACATGCACGGGATAGCAGTACAACACAACTGGTAGCAGACGACAGACCGTACACGGGGAATGACAAAATATACGCATTGTGCAAAATGCAAGTGGTACTATGGAACGCCAAGACTTCCCAAACATTGTCAGCATGTCCGCTAAGTGCTACAGCAGTTTCATAGGATGCGTGTGACGGCGAGCCGAGGTTTTAGTGTGCAAGCTTGATTTATAATAGAGATGATGCAAGGTGTGCGTGTCACATGGCCACCATAATTCTTACACAAAAGGAGGAGGCTGGCAGGCAAATTGGATGCATGTCCCTTACAAGCCTTTGAGAAAGGGAGGGGGATGACGTCAGGAAAATTTTAATGATGTGGCCCACGAGGATTGGTGCAAGGGTGGGGGCACTGAGACAGTTAGTGAGGGGCCCCGTGTGAGTCCCAGGGAGGACTTGCGGTGGCCTCAGTGATAAGGCAGAGACTGTGAATAGCGTAGGCAGACGGACGGACAGGAGAAATAGAGGGGACGTAGGACTATGCAAAATTGACGTTTGAAAATGGTATGGGAGAATTAGATTGTCATGAATTTGGAAAAGTACATAAATTTAATTGTTGGGAAATTTAAAAACGACATTAATTGGTTATAATTTGGAAGACACCTTGCAACCCTTACTGGAAAGAATCTCCATTTTAGAGTTAGGTTAGCTAGATGGTGATTCAGACGATTCAGAAAATGGAAGCTGTGACAAACGGTGCAGGTGCTGATTGTAAGAAAAATAAATCGATGAAGTGTGTGAAAATATGTAGTTGAGGACTGAGAGTTTGAGCCAGTGTTTGGTGTAGGATGCACTTCGGACCTTGAGAGCCTTGAGCGACAGAGGCCGCAGTATGCTGGAAGGGCATGGGTGATTTCTAAATTTTGTTGTTGTAGGTCTGCGTACCCAGTTCGTTGTTTAAGGAGAGGACCCAAGGCAGGAAATGCCAGCGAGCACATGGGAGGGGTACCAGAGAGGGCCCCTACTTTTCTGAAGGATTGTGGTAACATTCATGATGGCCTCGGGAACTCATGGGTGCCCCCATTGCGGTGCTGGCACAAAGCCTGCGAAGGGTGTCACACTGCCCAGCCATGAGATTGTGCTGAAGCACAGGGAAGCAAAATTAAGAGCCATGCCCAAATTCAAGAAATGGACCAGCATGCTTAGTTACAGGCAAAATTGGTTGAATATTGGGTTCTTCCTACCATCTTTGTTCCTTTCACATTTCTTTCTAAAAAAAATTTCATAATTCTCTTTATTCATTCTATTTCTTGTTTTTCTTCTCTTTCATTCTCTATTCCGTTTCTTCATTATCTATCTCTCTAAGGAGAAGTGAATTATTGCAGAACTTTTTCTGTAAGGCTCACATGGCTGCGCCTGGATGAGTTTGAGGGTTGTGGAGTAGCGGCTGAAACCAGAATCCTATCCAGGTTCCTCCTGATGACCCCATCTTTGCTCTTTACGTCTTCGGGTTCCTTCTTGGTCTTCCATTTGATTGTTGGAAGCGCTATAGAGTGGGGTTAACAGTAAAATGAAATAGTGTTTTTGCATGTGCTAAAATAGATTAGTAATGCTTCTCCTTCCTTCCACTCAATGTTTGCGGCTGCTGGAAAGAAGAGGATTGGGGCAATTGGATTTTCCAAGGACCGATTGCATCCCAAATTGTTAGTAAAGGGTTCCAAACCTCCATTGAGCCACTGTTGGAGAGTCAGGTCGAGCCACCTCACACCAACCTTTGGGCCATGGCACATACCTGTGCTTCCTCTAGTAGTCTGGGGAAGGGGAGGATATAGGACCATTTAAATTCACAGGAGAGATGGAGTCGGTGAGATGAGTGAACCGGTATTAGAGGTAGTTAGAGTTATGATAGATTAGGGCAAAGCCAGCCGTGTTTCCTGCTATCACCCAGAGAACACATCCCTGCCTACTGATTACTATTTACCTGCCTGCCTACCAGCCTGTCATCATCAGTGCTGCATGGACCCTTAGCCAAGGATGCCAGACACTCAAAACAATTATTGTGCCGGCCACATGAACCAAAGAGTGATGGACTATGGGTCCATCCCATAGATGGACATTCCTGCTGGGAGGGGAATGGAAAAAAAATAATGAACGAGACATAATCCGACGTTGCGATGTCAACCGTTATGCCTCTGCCCATATTATTACATCATTATAATCCTTGTACCAAGTTTGATTTAAATCCCTTCAGCTGATCTCAAGTATCACATTTACCTGGCATGACCTCTGACATCTTGACGCCGAAATATAATCAGTTCATCTTTGCATCATAATGTGTACTTGGACCAAGTTTGATCAAAATTCCATCACTGGTTAACAAGTTAGCATGGTAACTGAATTTTTACCCAAAAAGATCTCTGACCTTTGACTTCTTGACCCACTAATCTAATCAGTTTATCTTTACATCATTAACTTGTACATACTTGTACCAAGTTTGACTTAAATCCGCTCAGTCGTTCACCTGACATGACCTCTGAGCTTTGACTTGTTGATGCTGAAATCTAATCAGTTCATCTTTGTGTCATAACATATACTTGTACAAAGTTTGGTCAAAATCATATCACTGGTTCACAAATTAGTGCTTTAACAGAATTTTTTTACGTCACGGGGCATCTGACCTATGACCTTTTGACCCCATAATCTAATCAGTTTATCTTTACATTATTATAATATTTGTACCAAGTTTGACTTGTATCCCTTCAGCCGTTCTAAAGTTATCGTGGCAACGAGAACCTATTATAGACACAAAGAAGGATAGACGGACAACCTGAAAACACAATGGCTCCAATGACTTCATCAGAGGAGGCATAAATAGGTTAATGCCCCTCCTCAGAGCTAAGCCCCTCCCGTATTGTACAAATGCTTTGAATTATTGTTAAACTATGGGTATTATAGAATACTATCGAGGTATGCTTACACATTGTCTCGGGTCGCTCAGCTGCATTTGATTTTTCATCCATTTATTTTCATTTATTTATATTTTAATTTACGGATTCTTTCCGATGGTTCTGTGATGGTTTTTTTTTCCTGGTGTAACAGCTTTGATGTGCATCGGCACACAAAATTTCAGCTTTCTACATCACCAGGAAGGAACTGCTCTTTAATATCAGTCGGTCAGTGAGTCACGGACTCAGCAGTTAGAATGAGCTTTATGTATTAGATACAGCTCCTATAGAAAGTCTACACCACCTTTCAAAATTTTCACCTTTTGTTGCTTTGTATCCTGGAATTAAATTTCATTAAATCAGTCTTTTTCCACCTTTATAAACACATCAAGAACTCAACTTCCAAGTGAAAAACAAATTCTACAAATTTCAGAAAATTAATTAACCGGAGAGTTGGTGTCAAAGCCACACAATGCTCGCCTGTTTATACATTTATCGTTTTTAAAAGACTAGTCTAATAATATTTTTTATAAAGCATTGCAGTAAAGTCTGATCCAAATAATTTTAAAGCAATATATGTATTTGTATATTGTAATCAGTAAAAAATAGTGTGGTAGATAAAACATTAGAAAGGAAAAACTTTAACGTTGATGTGCTACAAAAAAGTTAAGTTCAAAACAGGTCAAAAATAAAAAAAAATTGAAAATTATTTTTATATTCAACTTCACGACATCAATAATACCCCAAAGGAACCTCCCTGCCAAATATCAGCATCCTAGTACACATATTAAATGAATGGCAAGCTTCTAAATAACTTGCCCCAAAAACTTTAACGCTGATGTACTACAAAAAAGTTAAGTTCAAAACAGGTCAAATATTTTTAAAATTTGAAATTATTTTTAATTTCAACTTCACTAGATCAATAATATACCCAAAGGAACCTCCCTGCCAAACATCAGCATCCTAGTACACATATTAAATGAATGGCAAGCTTTAAATAACTTGCACCAAAAACGTTAACATTTTCACGCCTCATACGCTCACGCTGATGCTGACGCTCACGCCGGGGGTATCGCTATAGCTCTCTGTTCTTCGAACGGGCGAGCTAAAAAACAAGAACATCTTGGTTGGATAAGTGTCCACCCCCCTTATAATAGCAAATGAAAGTTAGCTCAGCTTCAAAATCACACACCAAGTTAACTGGCCTCCACCTGTGTTAAATTGTAGTGATTCTGATTAT
>CM068955.1:36168000-36173000 GCA_035128595.1 Eptatretus atami
ACAAGGTAGGAGAGAATAGGTGTGGGAGAGGGAAGCACAAAATAGTTGGGGAAAAATAAAATAGGATATCTGTGGAAGGGAGAGAGATGGGGTGGGGTACACAGGGGAAACAAGATGGACAATACAGGGACTTTCAGGAAGGAAAACAGGGAATTTGAAGGAGGTGGGTGTGGAGTGCATTAACGGGGTAGTAAAGATCAAGACTTTGGATGGGGGAAGATATGAGATGGTGGTGAACAGCTGGTTTGAGATCGGAGGGAGAGTGGGAGATTGAAGAGAGTGGGGAGTTTGTTTCAGAGGCAGAAAAAAAGAGGAATGAAAGAGTGAAGGTGAGCAGTGATTCTTGATTTTGGCAGTTTCATCAGAAGGGGTTTTTTGGCGACCTTGAATGCCCTGCAGAAATATAAGGGGAACAGATGACAGACAGAGCAGGAGGGCAAGGTCAGAGAGGAGATGGGAGAAGCCAGAAAGACCTTCGACCTGCCTGCAGTGAGAGAGTGAGAGAAATGTTTGTGCATTTCGCATTTGTATGTCTGAAGCACATCAAAGAAATCCTTCCTAACGTTTTGACCCATTCATGTTTAGAATCCAGTCCCAACCTGTTCCCCATACCTTTATTTCAAATAATTAATCAGACGTAAACCATAACTTGTGTTTTGTAATCCTCTGTGTTGTCATATATGGCAAGTGACCCGGATTTTATGGGTTTGACCCGTTCTGTTGAAGTCAAAACCCGTGTTGGATGGAAAGTACGATCAATTTTAAAAACACAAAGTTTTGCTTCCATTCCACTCGCAAAGACTGACAGACCTGGGGTGTGTTCACTTCAGTGACTGTTTCTTGTAGAAAGCTTGCTGTGAGGGGTGTGTGTTCCAGGGGTGTATTCAGCAAGCTGTGTGTGTTCCACACACCCCTGGAGGGGTGTGTTCCATTAGCAACAAGCTATAGATACCGCTTGCCAAGCCAGCCGTTCCATATCAAGTTTTCGAATGGAATGCTTGCTTAAGTGCTTAAGCTACTTGTCAAGCGCTCTACAAGCTGCTTGGTAATGGAATACACACACCTGGAGTGACCGGTAGCCGATATGCAATGTGTCCCTCCAGTCAACTGGCTGTGTGATGTCATGAGCTTTCTCTCACCGAAGGCCACATCACCACCCTCTCGGATTGCATACGCACTAACACCTTAACGTCAAATAAATAAATATATAACCCGCTTTCGATTCCAACCAACCAGTTTTTCGTCACCTCCACCTTGCCATGAATGTGTTGCGCACCTGTCGTTTTGACGGGCTTTTCCCCTAGAATACAATATAATCAAGTTATATGCAAACACGTGTTTATCATTTTTTTTTTCATGTTAGCACTTTTCAATTATATGTTCATATGTGTAATCATATCACATTCACACATGTGTGAACGTGCACAAACCACGGCAACGATAAACATGCACTCATACCGATACACAAGATTCTGCGGTCTCCCTCGGCAGCATATGAACATCAGAAAACATCTATATATATATTATATATATATATATATATTATATTTACTGGCAGTATAAATATATATATATAGTAATATACAGTATTATTATATATATATATATTATATTCATATTTATATGCATCAAGTTAAATATAATATATAGATATATATATATATATAATATATATATATAATTATATATATATACTATATATGCATGCAGTAAATAATATATATATGCATGCCAGTATATATATATATATATATATATATATATATATATAAATTATATATATATATATAATATATATATATACTGTATATCATGCAGTAAATATATATATATGCATGCAGTAATATAATATATATATATATATATATATATTATATATATAGTATATATATATATATATAATATACATGCAGTAATATTATATATCTATATATATATATATATAATATTATATATATCATATATATATTATGCATGCATGTATATATATACTATATATATATATGCATGCACTAGTATATATATATATATATATAATTATATATAATATATTATATATATATCATATATCATAATTATATATATTATATATATAATATATGCATGCAAGTAAATATAATATATATATATATCATGTAATATATAATATACTATATATATATATACTATATAGTATATATATATATATAATATATATATATACATACATATAATTATATCTATACTATTCTATATATTATAATACATATATATATATTACATATATATATATATAATTACAAAATTATAACTATATTCTTAGTTTTATAATTTAAAACAATTAATTATAAAACAATTCTACATTGTTAGAAAAGGAGTAAAAAGACATTTGAGATTGGAGCCGAAAGGAAACACGACATCCTGGCCCCCACAGCCTCTTCAACGTTTGATGGTGTCCACTGTGGTGTTGATCATGACTCGAAATGCACTCATATCCACGTGCCACGGTTTCAACACAAACTGCAATTCACAAAGAATTGCATTAAAATTTATACCTGAAGGAACACAAATACCTTTTTATAAGCAACAAGCTCTCTTAATATCTGTAAAGTTTTGTGGCTATTATAAGGAAATCATCACTCAACTATGATCATGGTTATACATCATGTTCAAATTCAAACATAACTCTCATGTGGCTCTCTTATTTGCATAAAAATACGGATGCTGTTCAATGTCCATACCATTTTGTGAATCACATCATGATTTTTGTAAAACTGCACATTGTATCATTTCTACAGGGTGCTGCGCAATTACGATTCATTTTTAATATCATAGTTCAATGTAATATGATTCACAATGCGATGCAACCATATGCAGTACACGATGTATTTAACAACCGGACTTGGTGGCGCAAGCTGGGAGCTTAATGGTTCAAACACCGTTCGAGTCTACCAAAGACTTCAAAAATGGTACGTGCTGCTTCCTTGCTTGACACCCAGCATTTAAAAGGATAGAACACAGACAATCGATGCTGGGAAGGCAATGGTAAACCACCTAGTATAACTCTTGCCAAGAAACTGCTTCGGCACCACTGACGCTCTGTAAGGAGTACGTTACATCAAAATGAAAACTTATTCAACGGTCCCAATTATTTCCACCACCTTCTGGAGTCTCTTGGGGAAGGTTTTTAGCCCAAATCTTTCATGAACCTTCAAGCCAGGCCTGACATTCAGGCAATAGTGGAAGGGAATTTGGATCATATGCTGGCGATAACTCACCTACTCTTTGGGAAAGACACCGTGAGGTCTTTACCATCCACAAACTGATACTAGCAGACGGGACACCTGGCTTAACGTCCATGTGAGTGGCGATAAACGTCGTGATACAACTCCCTGCCTGCGAAGCAACACTGACAGTTTATGGTCGGGTCAGGAATCGAACCCTGAATAGACATTTCAAAAGAAAGTGTGCTACCTCCACACCATCCTCTCAGATTGTATACTCTTAAGCACACAATGATGATGATATAATAATAATGATGATGAAATCATTATTTATGACCCTGCGCTCGCGAAGCGAAAAGCAGGGTCAGGCATTCGGTTGCGTACGTGGTAGTACGTGCATACGTGTGGCGTACGTGCGTGTCTGTATTTTTTAAAATTCCATTTCTTGGCAACCGTACGCCATCTTGGAAAAACTTACACCTCCATATCTCCCAAACCGCTCAATGGAAAATATTGAAACATGGCTCATTGTCAAGTACTCCCAATGGGGAATAAGACATGATGATGTCATCGGTGCCTTCATTAATTCATAATACCGACAAGTACAAATCTATCGTCTATTTTGAATTTTATTTCTTTGCAATTCTTGGTCCGATTGACACAAAATTTTCACCATGGGAGTGCCTCCTCCTGTAGAATATGTTAATGATAATAATGACAGCATAGGTTATGTGGTACAGGCGCTATCTAGGAAAAACTTCGCACCTCTATCGCTGAAACCACTCCATGGAAAAAATTGAGACTGGCTCATTGTCACCTACTCCCCATGGGGAATAAGATATGTTAATGATGATGTCATCAGTGCTTTCGTTATGATGTCATAATTCGACAAGTACAACACTGATCCGTTCATTATGAATTTTATTTCTCTGCAATTCTTGGTCCGATTGACACAACATTTCCACCATGGCAGTACCACCTCCTGTGGAATATTTTAATGATAATCAGGATGTCCTAGGTCATGTGGTACAGGCACTATCTTGGAAAAACTGAAAAACGTTGCACCTCTATATCTTCAAAAACGTTGACTGTGCAGGGTAAGTATTCTATGAATACCATCTAGTTTAAATTCATGTGCAGTCTGTGGCTGCTTGGCTGCATCATTTTCTGGGGGTGTGGCTGTGCCACTGATGCAATGCCCCCTGTTATCAGTAAGCTGGTATTCAATTTGCCAACCTTGGAATGATGACAAGCTGTCAACCCACCTGGTGTTAATTCAACGTCACATCAGGAGCTTGAACTCAAGGCCCTAACACCAGGCCTAATCCCATAGCATGACTGCGTCACACTCCCCACTCCACACACATTTTTACTGTGAGTAAACTTGTACATGCAAATTGAACAACTCCTCAACAAAAAAGCCTCAACCTCCCCCTCAAAACTCTGTCCCATCTTTACTCTCACCCTCCTCCCATGTCCCACTCATAAAAGCAAATGGGCATTCCCACGTCGAAACAGTGGATTAGGTAATGCTTTCTGCACCCCCATCATGCTATCACCGACTTCACAGAAACCTGTCACAATTTTAAGAGAAAACAGTCAGAAATAATAGCAAACATGCGTAACGTCCGAAGGAAAAGCACTGAGAAAGGGTTCCAAAAGGTAAATGTTAAAGGATTGTAAAAGGTAATTTGAAAGGGTTCTATAGGATAAAATATTGAAATTGTGGAGTCAGGCGATCTGTTCAACCAATAATGAACTCGCATGCATATATATATATAATATATATATATATAA
>CM068955.1:36175500-36186898 GCA_035128595.1 Eptatretus atami
CGCATCATGGGAAGTCATCCTTTTCGTCGGACAATAATGGAACTCGATCGACGGAACAAAATCGGAATTATCATCTCCTATTCTTCATGATGTCTCACAGCATAGTGCAGAAGGAACACACTTGCCAATGAGTTGTCTACTTTGGGTTTAATTACTAACCTGACTATAAACTGTCGCATTGGTGCTTCGTAGGCCGGGCGTTGCATCACAAAGTGCCCCGTCCCTCGGATGGACATTAAGTTGGGTGCGTTAACAGTTGCTGGTGGAGGTTAAAGATCTTATGGTGTCTTTCATGAGGAGTATGTGAAGCAGCACCGGCTTTACAAATTCCTCCCTCGACTTCTTCTGGGAAGGCAGAGAAGCAGAGGCAAATCGCCTCAGTATCATTAAACACTTGTCATGAGACAACTTTGGCAGCAATGAAACTGCCTCTATATATATAATAATATATATATATATATATATATATATATATATATATATATATATATATATACACACACACAACACAGACACAGATACATTGCTAATGACAATATTAATTCCTCATGCTGCACTTGAAATACAAGTGTTTTGCAACATTAATCTTATTTTGGGACATTGCAAATAATTTAAACAACACATGGTACCTATGTTTTTTGAACGCCGTTTTCCTAACTTTCCCGCAGCAAAGAATGCTGTGTAATCTCTGGAAATAATTTCGATGAGCGATTATTTAAAGAAACTTTACGGACAGATGATGTGAATGAAGCTGTAGTTCGGAGACGCGTGCCCGAATGCCCACGTCCATGCAGCACGACTGCAGCTGCGCTGCGGT
The DNA here is from genome assembly GCA_035128595.1 of Eptatretus atami. Classification (NCBI taxonomy): domain Eukaryota; kingdom Metazoa; phylum Chordata; class Myxini; order Myxiniformes; family Myxinidae; genus Eptatretus; species Eptatretus atami. Next base: position 36,176,318 of record CM068955.1, read on the forward strand.
AACCAGGGGTGTTCCATCTTCACCTGTCAAACCCCGCTCGTGGCGGTGGGTTTTTCGGCTTCACTTGGCAACGACAGCACACATAATTCCACATGTACAAATAGCCCGCCGCACCGAACGTACGTGCGCATCAGCAACGCTCTCACGTTCGAGCGAGTGTTATTCGGAGCCGTGGAAAGGAAGCAAAGATTTCACAACTTTGGTGTCGGTGCAAAAATCGCGTTTGCAGTCACCTTTTGGCGTTAATTTCCCAGAACATCAGAGGCATGTAAAGAGCTAGTGATTATACGTGCAATAAACTGCGAAAACTTCCAAGAGCTATAATTATTTTACATGACATCTTGTTGATACGTGATGATTATGCCATGCACGAATTGCTTAAAAGCTTCAGTGATCATCACACAGTGCTTTTAGTAATTTCTTTGCTCCAAAGAAAATCCAATAACATACAGTGTCAACTCGATCATGTTCTTAGCAAATGGTAAAGTGTGATAGACAAGCAACTCCCGGTATTGGTCTGACGTGCACAAGGGTAATTTGATTATCAAATTATAATATTTTCGATTGCACATTATCAATTTAACCATGGTACCTGGCTAATTGGCCTACTCAAAATCGAAAGGAACCATGTGATCTTTAACTCCATCGCGTGCACTACGCACAGAATAGCCAGCTTAACGTGCCTTCTTTGGATTGCATACTTGATATGTCACAACATTCTTCCTTTTTTATGAAACACCAAGACAGCAGTTTATAAATCTGTCCTGTTTTGTCTGAAATCAAATCCACAGTGTAGAACTCAAAGACAACTACACAGTTATCAGTGAGCTATATGGTCAGCATTGTACAGTATTTCTTGCTTATGGCTAAAAGAAAGCTTTGAGGTGAAATTTCTCCATTTATGACACAACACACCACCCCACACACACACACACACACACACACACCACACACACACACACACACACACACACACACACACACACACACATGGGTTACAGCACAGTATTTCCAAGATGTTATGTGTGTGACACAGTCAAGAGTTGTACATATTTAATGAATGTCAGGGCTTTGTGCCTGAACCATGTCCTTGTACGAGTGTGCGTTGCATCGAAAAAAACGAGTTCAGAAAGCTGCAGGTGTCCAGCAAGCCTATATTCTCCCGCTTTTCACCTCCTTCCTTTTATGCTTACAACACCCCCCCCCCAACCTCACCTCACCTCATTTATTTTCCCCCTCTTTTTTGAGACAAGCTTTGGCCATGCACTGGCACTGCCCTGTTGCTCCCATCCAGGTCTGAGACACCAGGTTATTTGCAATCAGATTGCACCTTGCAAAGGGGAATGTGTCCTTTTTTTCCTTTTTGCAGCTATATATAGTGCCAGAGAATGCTTGGAAATGCATGCACACACTCTTACCACTTCCACACAGACAACAGCACTTCTCCTCCGAGAGACTATTTTGGTGAAGGCACAAGTTTGCATCTCATCACGGCCATTGCCATGCGCATATTAATCAGCACGTATGACCTTCCACATAAACATCATGCCTGTTGTAACCATGAACAACCAATAAGGTAGTTTCAGAGAAGACGTGCTGTCAGGGAGAAGGGGAATAAAGGGGTGTGAGAGGGGGTGTTGTGGTCATGCCATGCCGATGAACCCTAGTAGGCAGAAATGTCTTCATGAATTGACTACTGGTCCTCTCTCACCAAGGTGTTGACATGACATTGAGCCTTTCAGACCCTGTCTTTGATGCTGCAGAGATCTGCCCATGGTCAGAGACAGAGCATCACATGCCGTTTCCTCATTGGGTTATGGTACACTCAGGTACGAGTGCTGATTTTACAGGGTGGCCATAAAGTCTGGAAACATAGATAATAGTATGTCATTCTGTTACAGTTTGAGGATGTTCTTGATGAAAGACGAACGCATTGAGGTGATAATGCTGAGTGGGCGTGAGGGCTGGTCATATCGACGGATAGCAGAGCACTTCAATGCATGTCATCCCGAAAGAGCTGAGGTCTCCCATAGCACAGTGGGGAAGCCGATTCAAAAATTCAAGGACACAGGCAGTGTGTTGGACAAACTCCATTCTGGACGACCATCTGTATCTGATGAGGTGAAGGAAACTGTCATAGCGAAGGTAATAGCCAGCCCAAAAAGTCAACTCGCCGGACATCCATGGAACTCGGGGTGCCTCACAGTAATTTAATGTCAATGAACCATTTATAATGTATATTTGCCTATGTTTCCAGACTTTATGGCCACCCTGTACTTAAATACAATTTTTTTTTAAGGCTCTTCTGGCTAAACAGTTGAATAGGCTCCACGTATTAGGCATGAGCTTAGCATAGTTACAGTCCCATACATCTCAGTAAGATTGTACTGCAGTCAATACTGGGAAGATAATTTCATTCTCAATTTTATAGACCAGTCCATCCCGGAGAGGGAACATGCACAGACACATTTTTTGGGCTTGTTGGCCCTCGCCTTATGAGTTTTTTTAGAATAGAGGTTAAAAAAACCCCCCAAGACATTTAAACAGCTTGGGACGCTCATCTTGACCCCTCCGGGCAAAGGACACAGTCCAACAAGACTGTCCCATGAGCATACACATGCCCCTCAGCTCAAAGGCTGAAGTACATGGTCAATCAAACACACACATCTAACTATGACCATGCATTCTGCTCCAAAGGGCCATTGTGTATGGTCATACAGTTGGACCATTCCTCAAGAGGAGTGGGTCCCCATTCCATATGGCTGTGCCTTTTATTTCATTGAAATAAAAGGTAGAACTAGAAGGGCACTCTTCGACGTTGCGACATCGACAGATATGTCGTTGTCCACATTATTTCATCATAATACATACTTGTACCAAGTTTGATTTAAATCCCTGAACCCAGATGCAATATTAAATAATTCTGGCTGCCAGACAATGCGTCCGATCAGATTGAAATTTAAACATGTGCATGGCTCACAAAGTGGGTATGCTGTGGTATGTTTGTGGGAAATTCCACATTAAACTATTATGAGGTACTTAGACAAACCATCAATGGTCAGAAATGAAAGTGGACATCTTGGGGAATCTGTAGAAACCGGCAATATCATACTCTCCATTTCCCTGTTTTATTAAAGATGAATTAAAGCAACAGAATATGGGTATTTTAACCTTAGAAATGTTACAGTTTGATTGGTAAATTTTTATTTTACTGTACGTTTCTTATGTGACAGTTATTTTGAGTGTGGTGACTCAGAATGTGAACTTTGGTGTCTCTTTTATGTTTTGATGATGTTCTGTCTCCCTATTGGGTTTTCCGGCATCTACCCTATCTGATGAAATAATGGATTCGTACATAAGCTTCTGTCCACTGCATCGAGAAAAATAAGGAGTCCAGTGTTGATAATGTTTCTTATGATTTTTATTCCAAATCTCCTTAATTTCTTGGAAATATGACAGAGTCTAACGGCAGAAAAATATAGTTCAAAATTGTGATCAGAAAAATAAAATCGGACCCAAGTAATCCGTCTTGATTTTTGTGTCAACCCGTTATGTACGAATCATCACTCTCGTCGGACGCAAATAACGCTAGCATTAGAAAACCTTGCCGTCTTGCAAACTTCCCGATTGATGGATATAATAGGCACTTGCAACTGGTCAGCACATTTCCATTCGCTGTCGAGCTTCACTGAGAAAGGTCAGCCCCGGTCTTGATGCATCGAAAATGCATTTGGCTTCGTGTCCGTGTTGCTTGATGCATTTGTCTTCGTGTCCGTGTCTTTGCTAGAGCCGTAACGTACGAATCCAGCGTGAGGACGCCGAGCCGAACGAGGTGACTCGCATTATTCTGATAATAATTCTTCATTACCCAACGCTTAGAATTTTTTGGTGCTTCGTGAGGATCCGAGAGGTAAGAATTATGTTTTTCTTTTCATGTTTAAAGTGATTATTTTCAAAAGTTCTAAAGAAATAGATTTGATTTTAACGTTATTTTTTGCTTACAAGTGTGGGCTTTCTTTGCTACTGAACTCGTCTGTTTTCTTCGTAATTTATAACATCGGACTCTCTCAAATGTGTTGTTTTTTTCTTTTTCCTGTCACATATTGAGCTGTTTAAAAAGCAGAGTAAAAATTATCTGTTTCTTATCCCAAAATATAATTATTTACGTTGTTTTTTTCATCTGATTCCGTACATAACGCTGACGCCAAGCTCGAAATTCCAACGTGTATTTACAGTGTTGTATATATTCATGGTAACTTTAAAACCGGACGTGTTGCAGGTCTAAATTTTAGATTTAGCTATTTGAATACATGCAGATTAACATAATGGGTTGCATTTCATGTTTCCCTAAACTTTTTTGCCCTTTGTGTAACAGTATGTGTACCCACTTTGTGAGCCATGCACACATATATTCCCCATGACTACTAGATCATAATTGTGACGTTTTACATCGATTGATGAAGCCATTCAAGAGAAAGATTAAAAAAAAAAAAGATTTTCCTTCAATCCTACAAGCTTGACAGATCGAGGGGAAACTTCTCCCACATGTTCCACAAGCCTTGGAATAGCAGCGTGTTCATGAATAATTAATAGGTCACATGGTCTTGCAACATGTAGGATTGAAGGAAAATCTTTTTTTTTTTTTATCTTTCTCTTGAATGGCTTCATCAATCGATGTAAAACGTCACAATTATGATCTAGTAGTCATGGGGAATATATGTTGTGCATGGCTCACAAAGTGGGTACACATACTGTTACACAAAAGGCAAAAAAAAAGTTTAGGGAAACATGAAATGCAACCCATTATGTTAATCTGCATGTATTCAAATAGCTAAATCTAAAATTTTAGACCTGCAACACGTCCGGTTTAAAGTTACCACTGAATATATACAACACTGTAAATACACGTTGGAATTTCGAGCTTGGCGTCAGCGTTATGTACGGAATCAGATGAAAAAAACAACGTAAATATTATATTTTGGGATAAGAAACAGATAATTTTTACTCTGCTTTTTAAACAGGCTCAATATGTGACAGGAAAAAGAAAAAACAACACATTTTGAGAGAGTCCGATGTTATAAATTACGAAGAAAACAGACGAGTTCAGTAGCAAAGAAAGCCACACTTGTAAGCAAAAATAACGTTAAAATCAAATCTATTTCTTTAGAACTTTTGAAAATAATCACTTTAAACATGAAAAGAAAAACATAATTCTTACCTCTCGGATCCTCACGAAGCACCAAAAAATTCTAGCATTCGTTAAAATGAAGAATTATTATCAGAATAATGCGGAGTCACCTCTGTTCGGCTCGGCGTCCTCACGCTGGATTCGTACGTTACGGCTCTAGCAAAGACACGGACACGAGACAAATGCATCAAGCAACACGGACACGAAGACAAATGCATTTTCGATGCATCAAGACCGGGGCTGACCTTTCTCAGTGAAGCTCGACAGCGAATGGAAATGTGCTGACCGCTTGCAAGTGCCTATTATATCCATCAATCGGGGAAGTTTGCAAGACGGCAAGGTTTTCTAATGCTAGCGTTATTTGCGTCCGACGAGAGATTGATGATTCGTAACATAACGGGGACTGACACAAAATCAAGACGGATTACTTGGGTCCGAATTTTATTTTCTGATCACAATTTTGAACTATATTTTCTGCCGTTAGACTCTGTCATATTTCCAAGAAATTAAGGGAGATTTGGAATAAAAATCATAAGAAACATTTATCAACACTGGACTCCTTATTTTTCTCGATGCAGTGGACATGAAGCTTATGTACGAATCCATTATTTCATCAGATAGGGTAGATGCGGAAAACCCGAATAGGGAGACAGAACATCATCAAAACATAAAAGAGACACCAAAGTTCACATTCTGAGTCACCACACTCAAAATAACTGTCACATAAAAGAAACGTACAGTAAAATAAAAATTTTACCAATCAAACTGTAACATTCTAAGGTTTAAAATACCCATATTCTGTTGCTTTAATTCATCTTTAATAAAACAGGGAAATGGAGAGTATGATATTGCCGGTTTCTACAGATTCCCCAAGATGTCACTTTCATTTCTGACCATTGATGGTTTGTCTAAGTACCTCATAATAGTTTTATGTGGAATTTCCCACAAACATACCACAGCATACCCACTTTGTGAGCCATGCACATTTTTAAATTTCAATCTGATCGGACGCATTGTCTGGCAGCCAGAATTATTTAAAATTTGAATCTGGGTTCAGGGATTTAAATCAAAACTTGGTACAAGTATGTATTATGATGAAATAATGTGGACAACGACATATCTGTCGATGTCGCAACGTCGAAGAGTGCCCTTCTAGTTCTACCTTTTATTTCAATGAAATAAAAGGCACAGCCATATGGAATGGGGACCCACTCCTCTTGAGGAATGGTCAACTGTATGACCATACACTCAATGGCCCTTGGAGCAGAATGCATGGTCATAGTTAGATGTGTGTGTTTATTGACCATGTACTTCAGCCTTTGAGCTGAGGGGCATGTGTATGCTCATGGACAGTCTTGTTGGACTGTGTCCTTTGCCCGGAGGGGTCAAGATGAGCGTCCAAGCTGTTTAAATGTCTTGGGGTTTTTTAACCTCTATTCTAAAAAACTCATAAGGCGAGAGGCCAACAAGCAAAAAATGTGTCGTGCATGTTCCCTCTCCGGGATGGACTGGTCTATAAAATTGAGAATGAAATTATCTTCCCAGTATTGACTGCAGTACAATCTTACTGAGATGTATGGGACTGTAACTATTGCTAAGCTCATGCCTAATACGTGGAGGCCTATTCAACTGTTTAGCCAGAAGAGCCTTAAAAAAAAATTGTATTTAAGTACAGGGTGGCATAAAGTCTGAAAACATAGGCAAATACATTATAAATGGTTCATTGACATTAAATTACTGTGAGGCACCCGAGTTCCATGGATGTCCGGCGATTGACTTTTTGGGCTGGCTATTACCTTGCCTATGACAGTTTCCTTCACCTCATCAGATACAGATGGTCGTCCAGAATGGAGTTTGTCCAACAACTGCCTGTGGCTTGAATTTTTGAATCGCTTCCCCACTGTGCTATGGGAGACCTCAGCTCTTTCGGGATTGACATGCATTGAAGTGCTCTGCTATCCGTCGATATGACCAGCCCTCACGCCCACTCAGCATTATCACCTCAATGCGTTCGTCTTTCATCAAGAACATCCTCAAACTGTAACAGAATGACATACTATATCTATGTTTCCAGACTTTATGGCCAGCCTGTAAATCAGCACTCGTACCTGAGTGTACCATAACCCAATGAGGAAACGGCATGTGATGCTCTGTCCTCTGACCATGGGCAGATCTCTGCAGCATCAAAGACAGGGTCTGAAAGGCTCAATGTCATGTCAACACCTTGGTGAGAGAGGACCAGTATGTCAATTCATGAAGACATTTCTGCCTACTAGGGTTCATCGGCATGGCATGACCACAACACCCCCTCTCACACCCCTTTATTCCCCTTCTCCCTGACAGCACGTCTTCTCTGAAACTACCTTTTGGTTGTTCATGGTTACAACAGGCATTGATGTTTATGTGGAAGGTCATACGTGGCTGATTAATAATGCGCATGGCAATGGCCGTGATGAGATGCAAACTTGTGCCTTCACCAAAATAGTCTCTCGGAGGAGAAGTGCTGTTGTCTGTGTGGAAGGGTAAGAGTGTGTGCATGCATTTCCAGCCATTCTCTGGGCATATATATAGCTGCAAAAAGGAAAAAAAGGACACATTCCCCTTTGAAGGTGCAATCTGATTGCAAATAACCTGGTGTCTCAGACTGGATGGAGCAACAGGCAGTGCCAGTGCATGCCAAAGCTTGTCTCAAAAAAGAGGGGAAATAAAGTGAGGGTGAGGTTGAGGGGGGGGGGGTGTTGTAAGCATAAAAGGAAGGAGGTGAAAACGGGAGAATATAGGCTTGCTGGACACCTGCAGCTTTCTGAACTCGTTTTTTTTCGATGCAACGCACACATCGTACAAGGACATGGTTCAGGCACAAAGCCCTGACATTCATTAAATATGTACAACTCTTGACTGTGTCACACACATAACATCTTGGAAATACTGTGCTGTAACCCATGTGTTGTGTGTGTGTGTGTGTGTGGTGTGTGTGTGTGTGTGTGTGTGTGTGTGTGTGTGTGTGTGTGTGTGTGTGTGTGTGTGTCATAAATGGTGAAATTACCCTCAAGCTTTCTTTTTAGCCATAAGCAAGAAATACTGTACAATGCTGACCATATAGCTCACTGATAACTGTGTAGTTGTCTTTGAGTTCTACACTGTGGATTTGATTTCAGACAAAACAGGACAGATTTAATAAACTGCTGTCTTGGTGTTTCATAAAAAAGGAAGAATGTTGGACATATCAAGTATGCAATCCAAAGAAGGCACGTTAAGCTGGCTATTCTGTGCGTAGTGCACGCGATGGAGTTAAAGATCACATGGTTCCTTTCGATTTTGAGTAGGCCAATTAGCCAGAGGTACACATGGTTAATTGATAATGTGCAATCGAAAATATTATAATTTGATAATCAAATTACCCTTGTGCACGTCAGACCAATACCGGGAGTTGCTTGTCTATCACACTTTACCATTTGCTAAGAACATGATCGAGTTGACACTGTATGTTATTGGATTTTCTTTGGAGCAAAGAAAATTACTAAAAGCACTGTGTGATGATCACTGAAGCTTTTAAGCAATTCGTGCATGGCATAATCATCACGTATCAACAAGATGTCATGTAAAATAATTATAGCTCTTGGGAAGTTTTCGGCAGTTTATTGCACGTATAATCACTAGCCTTTTACATGCCTCTGATGTTCTGGAAATTAACGCCAAAAGGTGACTGCAAACGCGATTTTGCACCGACACCAAAGTTGTGAAATCTTTGCTTCTTTCCACGGCTCCGAATAACACTCGCTCGAACGTGAGAGCGTTGCTGATGCGCACGTACGTTCGGGCGGCGGGCTATTTGTACATGTGGAATATAGTGTGCTGTCGTTGCCAAGTGAAGCCGAAAACCACCGCCACGAGCGGGTTTGACAGGTGAAGATGGAACACCCCTGGTTACCGCAGCGCAGCTGCAGTCGTGCTGCATGGACGTGGGCATTCGGCACGCGTCTCCGAACTAACAGCTTTCATTCACATCATCTGTTCCGTAAAGTTTCTTTAAATAATCGCTCATCGAAATTATTTCCAGAGATTACACAGCATTCACCTTAATGCCTTTGCTCGGGAAAAGGTTAGGAAAACGGCGTTCAAAAACATAGGTACCATGTGTTGTTAAATTATTTGGCAATGTCCCAAATAAGATTAATGTTGCAAAACACTTGTATTTCAAGTGCAGCATGAGGAATTAATATTGCCTTAGCAATGTATCTGTGTCTGTGTGTGTGTGTGTATATATATATATATATTATATATATATATATATATATATATTATATATATTATATATATAGAGGCAGGTTCATTGCTGCCAAGTTGTCTCATGACAAGTGTTTAATGATACTGAGGCGATTCCTCTGCCTTCCCAGAAGAAGTCGAGGGAGGAATTTGTAAAGCCGGTGCTGCTTCACATACTCCTCATGAGACACCATAAGATCTTTAACCTCCACCAGCAACTGTTAACGCACCCAACTTAATGTCCATCCGAGGGACGGGGCACTTTGTGAGGCAACGCCCGGCCTACGAAGCACCAATGCGACAGTTTATAGTCAGGTTAGTAATTAAAACCCAAAGTAGACAACTCATTGGCAAGTGTGTTCCTTCTGCACTATGCTGTGAGACATCATGAAGAATAGGAGATGATAATTCCGATTTTGTTCCGTCGTCGAGTTCCATTATTGTCCGACGAAAAGGATGACTTCCCATGATGCGACAATCATATTCCAAATTTACGGTCCAAGGAACCAGTGACAAAATATGGTTATGCTATTTGACTCGAGACTGTGTGAATGTCTGCGTTTCGTCCTTTTCGAAACGTGTAATAAAAATTTCACACACGGTGCCAGATTGATGACACAATTGGTGGAGAAACATTTTCATGTAAACAATTTGCACGTCATGTATTTAATCAATTACACCAAAGCTTGTTTTCGGATCGTAAAAGGGGCAGGGCTAAATATACACATATAGGTCGTCGAGTGCGGAAAATGCACGTTTTGAGTGAATGTGTGTGTCTATGTGTGTATGTATATATATATATATATATATATATATATATTATATATTAATATATATATATACATATAATTCCCTAGTTGTATTAACAAAAATAGCCCATTCACTGTTCTGTTCTCCAGCATATTAAATCCCATCAAAACACTTACACCTTATATTCATTGTCAAAGGCAATGGCATGCATTAAAAGCAATAGTTTTGTTATTTTTTGCCTTCTAAATAAGGATATATTTAATATCAATGCACTGCACCATTTATTGCTTTTAAGAATTTTTTTGTTTTTTGAGAAATACATTTTCTGTGACCGTCGACAACTCGTTTCGAACAACTTTTTAAATCTCGCTCTTTTT
>CM068955.1:36187216-36209372 GCA_035128595.1 Eptatretus atami
ATCTAGGAGGTGGGGGGTCATGATAATGAGCGTCGGGATTATGGGTAAGATCCCCTGTTCGTAACAACCCCTTGTAGCCATCCCCTGTGTTTGGGAAATGAGGAAGGGCTTTTGTGGTGTTGCAGCAGGCCATGGTGGAAATGGAGGCTGTAGTTAGTGCAGGATATAACCAAGAAAAATGCACCAGGGGAGGAGGAAGGGAGCTTTGGTGCTGAGAATATCAGGCTGGGAGAATGACATTGGAGAATGTAGGGCCCATTGTGATCACGGTGACAAACTAAAAAGAAGGTACGATAAGGTCACGTGATCAGGGGGGGGGGGGGGTTATAAAAGAGGCGATCCTACACTCGTCGCCCTTCTTCTTCCCCTCTCTCGCTTGGCTCCCTCTCTCGGCTCCGCCTCAGTGCTCGATCCGGCGTCATCATTTGTGTCCCTCCTCTCCTCACTGACTTGATGTCTATCTCCTGGATGTGCGCCCTGCTTCAGCCTGTCCCCCGGTTCTATCGCCTCGCGTTTGCTATCTTTGGTGCAGAAAGGAGGTCGGCATTGGACGCGGAGGTGTGCATCTGAGGAGAATTGGTCAGCACCGAGCGTTTCGCGCCAATGGCCGGTGGAAATTTTCCTGCCTTCCGCTCGTGAGGGACCTTTGCCTGCTCACTGGACAGATAAACCTGGCCTCTGGGGGATATTCTGGATGTCTTGTATTTACCCCTTTGTTTGTTGAGTCCGTCTGTGTGTGGGAGTGCTCCATTTAGGCCTTTATTTATTACTTACGAAATCTAAAGATTTCGTAAGTATATTGATGACTTCCGTCCTCTGTTTGTGTGTTTGTTTGTTTGTGTGTGCGTTTGTGTGTTTGTTTTGTAGGCACGATAACCGAGAACGGAAGAAGCTACCAATGTCAAATTACACCACGTGATTCAGGAGGTGATGGCTAGCGCTGATTAGATTTTGGCAAAATGGTCAAAGGTCAAGGTCACAGTGAGGTCAAACATAATTCTGTAAATTCATGTGGAGAAATGGATATTTTGCTTCGGTCGACGTTACGAGTTCGTTTTAACTTCGATTTTAATTTTGTCTTCGGTTTTTGCGATCGCTTAGGACGCTTAAAATCGGTGTCGAAATTCTGGTAAAAATCGGATGTTTTGGAGACGTTTTAAGATTGTATAAAAATATTTCACTCGCCGCGTCACGGCTCGTCACGTGGTGGCAGCGCGCTCGAGCAGACGCGTCGTTGAGTCACGTAAAGGTTTTGCGTGTGCGTGCTGATGGTGTTTTCGATAAAGATGGTGTTTAAAGTATTTTTTATCCCAATAAAGGTTATCGTCGCATGCCTGACTCGCTAAGGCCATCGGATTATGTTGATTGTTGGTGGATGGCCGAATATTACGGTTTTTGTGACTTTGATAAAATAATATTAAATAATTGCGTGGAGAAATGGAGATTTTTGCTTCGGTCGACGTTACGATTTTTGATGGTTGGTACAGAATCATCGTAGAAACTTCTGGTTTGCGTCGCTACCTTCTCTAGAGACAGCTTTATTTGACAAGGTCAGAGGTCAAGTTGACGATTTCGTAAGTACCAGTCTATGACTGCTTGTTTGTTTCTTGGTGTCTTCTATTTGCTTGAGCTTGATTCCTTTGCTTGTACACAACTGTTGAACATTTGATAATTTTATTTATTGTTGTATTTCCTGCATTATTGTACATTTTATTGGTCTGGGTGATTAAACCCGCAAAATCCCCAGTCGAGTCTCCTGTTGCTTTGCATTTCTAGTGTGCGCGAAAGGTTCCCGCCAAGAACTCAAACACCTCGGCTGTAACCGTATGGCCATCCGTGCACGGATGGGTTTAACTGGCCATACATGCAACAATATGTAATGGAGAAGAAAGTAAATACCTTTGGATTTTTTTTTTAATGCCATGAAAAAAAACTTTGGTACATCACGGGCGATAAAGGTCGTGCTCAAGTTTCATTGAAATTGTGTGTGTGGTTCTGGAGAAGAAAGCAAATACACACTAACCCCGTATAACCCCTTAGATCCCAATTTTGTTAATGTCGTGAACACTCTTTAGCACATCACGGGCGATGAAGGTGGTGGTCAACATTCATGGGAATTGTCTGTGTAGTTTCTGAGAAGGAAGCAAATGCATATTTTGTGGGGAACCCCCCCCCCCAAATAGATGCCCTTAGACCTCAATTTTTTGTTTTTTTGTTTTAATAGTGTGAACAATCTTTGGCACATCATGGGTGATGAAGGTTGTGGTCAACTTTCATCGAAACTTTCGGAGAAGAAAGGAAATATATATTTGGGGGGAGGGCCCTTACACCTCCTCAGACCCCGATTTTTCTAATGTTATGAACAACCTTTGGTACATCATGGGTGATGAAGGTTGTGGTGAATTTCATTGGAATTGTGTGTATCATTTCTGAGAAGAAAGCAAATACCTCTTTAGGGAGGGCAATGCCGCCATAAATTCCATCCGTAGACTCCCTCAGACCCCGATTCTTATTCATGCCAAGATCAAACTTTGGTACATCATGGGTGATGAAGGTTGTCGTCAAGTTTCATGAGAATTGCATGTGTAGTTTCTGAGAAGAAAGCAAATATCTATTTTGGGGGGCAACCCCCATAGACCCCCTTATGGCCTGATTTTTTTTTAATGCCATGAACAAACTTTGACACATACATGGTGATGAAGGTTGTGGTAAATTTTCATTGAAATCGTACGTGTAGTTTCAGAGAAGTTGCAAGTATTTGTGGACGGACACACAGACGGACGGACGGACGGACGACACACCATCCCGTAAGCTCCCCGGAAATATGTTCCAGTTGAGCTAAAAGTCATAGCTGTCAAACCAGGTGACCTATGACATCATAGGTGGAGAACTTTTTGTTCCTCCTGGATAGGCAATCATGCCTGTAAAGTTTCGCTTTGATCTGTTCAGCCATTTTGGAGAAAAAAAAATTTCAACGTTTTTATGTTAAAAACAATATGGCTGCCAAACCACGTGACCGATGACATCAATTTTTTTCCCCCATACAATTTAGCCCGAGATGACCCTCAACAATTTTCATATTGATCAGATAAAGCATTTGACATAAGCAATTATGACGTCATAATGAAGTCACTTATGACATCATCAAAAAATCACACTTGTTTCCCATGGGGAGTACTTCACATGTGCCAAGTTTCATTTTTTTTTTTCCATGGAGCAGTTTCAAAGATACAGAGGTTCAAATTTTTCCCTTTTTTCCAACATGGCTGCCACACCACGTGACCTATGACGTGATAATTATCATTAAAACATTCTATATGAGGAGTCGCACATATGGTGAAAATTTCTGTCAATTGGATAAGCGTTTGCAGAGAAAACAGATAAAATTATCATGGACGGTTGTACATACGGATGGACGGATGGACAACCCGAAAACATAATGCCTCCGGCGATTTCGTCAGCAAAGGCATAAAAATTGAAACATTTCAATAGCTTGGGATGTGCACCTTGACCCCATGGGCAAGGTACACAGTCCAACAAGACTATCCCATAAGCATACACATGCCCCTCAGTCTAAAGGCTGAAGTACATGGTCAGTCAAACACATACATCATACCTCGGAGGGCTAGAATGCATGGTCATACAGTTGGACCACTCTTCAATAGGAGTAGGTCCCCATGACCCTCAACGAGTAGCAGAAGCTCCTCCCCAGAGTGAAATGGTTAAACTCAACAAGACATTATTTCGAGATCAGACCCCATTACTGCAGTGCGTACCAGGAAGCAAGTGCCACACCAGAGAAAATGCCTGCTTGAAATTCCTGCCACACATAACCTGTCTGTGTTACACAAACCAGTTACGGGGGAAGCCAGGAACAATTTAATTTAAAAGGGAGGAGCTTTTGCTGCATGTTGACGAGGGCCAACGAGCCAGAAACGCGTGTCTTTGGATGTTCCCTCTCCGGGGTGGACTGGTCGATAAACAATTCTCTTCCAAGTATTGGCTGCAGTACTCTTCCTAATATTCTCTTCCAAATAGGCGGAAGGAGCCGATGCAAGTGTTTAGTTCGGAGAGCCTTTCTTATTAAATTTTTTTCGCTGCTCCCAGAACTGTTTTGTGTACCACAGACAGGTTAATGTGTGGCAGGCATTTCCCGTTGGTGTCAAGATACATGCAACAATAGCTGGTGCGGCCTTTGCTTTTGGTACCTACTACAGTAATGGTGTCTGATCTTGACACCCTATATATGTATTTGTGTATATGTGTATATGTATATATATATATATATATATATATATATATATATATATATATATATATATATATATATATATACATATATATATATATGTGTGTAGTGTATTCGACATTATTCCCATCGCTTTGCTGGTGGGTCGAATCAAAAGTCATGCTGTACGTACTTCGCAAACATTCTGCTCTATTCACCCTATCATTTACCCGAGGTTATCTTCCATCTTCTTGGAAGTCGGCTCACATTATCTTTGTCAACCATCCTTACTGCTTATATGTGGCGTGAGCCAAAGAAATCACTTCTATTCGCTGTGAAGCTCAGTGTTGGATGCTTTGGTTTGAACCTCTATTTAAAATGAGTGAAATTAAACATCTTGAAAACTTAGAATTATTCTCGCTCAGATTTAAACATCACTGTAATGCATGCTATCAAAATGATTAAACTTTCTTCATATAAGATGATGCTTTGTAATACTGGCTACCACTGGGTGGCGTTATACGATACACATTTGCATAGAGAAAATTTGAGTCTTCTCCCCACCCTGAACCCCCTCCCCCAGATATGCTATTCAAACAGAAATCATACTTGGGGTACTCCAGTGCAATATAAAAAATTTGGTTGGATTTGGTTCTGCAGTGTTTTTAGTTTTTGAAGCATACATAAACAAACATAAGGCCCTATCACCTCCCACCCGTAATTGGAAGGAACAACCAATCAGCTCTCACCTAATCAATTATCCCCAGCTGTGGCCAGGACTTTATAATTAACCTCCTGCCCTTTCAGTCAAAGAAAGCAAGGTAAGTCCTTTGCTGTTTTAAACCCCACCTGGGTTCCTCTATAGCTGCAGACATTCACAAGTAGCATGTACATGATAATCCCAATGCTACACACCTACTCAGCCACAGGAGCGGTTTCATAATTTGTTGGCAAGTCATGAGCGACAGCATAGACTGAAATGGGTACCACACAGGCTCCCAAGCATGTACCACGAGCAATGCCAAGAGCAATTACACAAATATCAAGTCCCAATCACTTCTCTCACCCGTAATTGGAGGGAATAACCAATCAGCCTCACTTGGGAGCCTCAGTGTCGCTGATGACTCGCCAACAAGTGATGAAACCAGTTAGGTGCCTGAGGGGTCATGTAGCATTGCGATTCTCATGTGTGTACATGTACAAGTACCACATACATGTGAGAATCACAATGCCACATACCCCCATCAGCCCCGGAGTGGATTTCGTCACTTATTGAAGTTGGCGACAACATAGACAGGAACTTGCACCACTGAGACTTCCAAAAATGTACTAGTACCATGTGTAATGCCAATCACAGTCATCCATGTTCTATGTCGTGACCCACAAAGCTCAAGCTATTCTCCTGATAACACACTTTGGTGATCTGGTTGTGAGGCAGGCTGTGGACACCCTGTGGAGTAACTCCCCAAGTGTGGAAACATGATCTCCACAAGTGTGGGTATGGTTAAAATATCATCAATACAACTATCAACATTTTCCATCCCAACCAGTAACCTCCTCAGGCCACATACTCGTGCAGCTCTGAGTTCAACATCCCAAACAGCATCATTAAAAACTCATGGGTGTTATCTGTCATCACAAATGCTGTCTTGTGCACACATTCATCAGCTACCTGCATTTGTCAATACCTCTGATTCAGGTCAATCTTAGTAAAATCATTATCCACACCAAAATTCTGGAAGAGGTCACTGACTGTTGCTATTGGCTCTGAATCAAATACAGTGATCTTAATGCGCTCCTGGTAGTCAACATACACACATTATAATATGAGTTCCCTGAAAAGGAACTTCTTTGCAGGAGGAGGTCATTTGGCTCAACAAGCCTGCGGAATGGTTGCCAACCTCTGGTAGTTTGTCCGTGCTCTATTGCTAAGTGTCAAGCAAGGAAGCAGCACATATCATTATTAATGTCTATGGTATGACTACCAGGGTCAAGTTCTAACTTACGACCTCCCAGAATCAGAGAGGATGCTCTAACCATGACATCACAGAGTCTGGTTTGTTGTATTCTTTTCAAGAACCATCACCACTGTTTACATGTATGGTGACTGATGGCCGATTTATCCTCATACCCCTCGTATCTTATGTCATTACTTAGGGACTCTATAACACTGTGCAGTATTGGGTACAGTTTCGACCAAACAGGCTCACCAATAGTCAGGTTAGCTAGCAATCAGGTTGTACATATCATCTGGCAGGCTGTGGGCTTCAACCACACCAAGCAAGTAAGGAGTATCTACCTTAATCTTGACCAATGCCACCTCCCATACCATGTTGTCAATCAACAGCATGGAGTTGAACTTCCCATGGTATTGGTCCTCCTTCACCACGACTGCCACAACCTGTATCCCCGAAGACCTGCACGGAAGAGCTGCTGACCTTCCCCATTCACCACTGCCATTGCCTTCTGGTTCCAGCAAGGGGTTGGATATATAGCACTGTTCACCAGCAGAAGCTTCTTGCCATATACAAGCAAACAAATATTTCTTTACAATACATGATTCCATCTTGGTATCTGAGACCACATAGACAGGAGCATAAAGCTTCGAAGTTATATTTTTGCTCCACGTATTATATTATAATGTACTAGTAATATCCAATTGACACAAATAAAACATGCAGGACACACAAATAAAACATCCTTATCTCAGGAACGCCCTTGTCTCCAGGAAAACACAACGATATCATGATATAAACCTCCACCAAAATTTTATCAGGATCGGATCAAAACCCACGGAGCTATGCTCGCGGGGACAGACAGACAGACAGACAGACAGGGGACGACAGACACACAACAATAACGAATATAGTGGTCACTTATTTTTTTCGTGAAAATATTTTTTCGTGAATCGTGAACCAATATAGGTAGGTAATAATTCAAGTTTCTGTGAAAGTCAATTTAATATCACAGTTACCTTTTAGCATATAAAATAAATTAATAAACCGAAAAAGTTATATTTTTGCTCCACGTATGATATTATAATGTACTAGTAATATCCAATTGACACAAATAAAAGATGCAGGAAATGGTTTGTAGATTTTTGTATGGTAAATAATAATAAATTATTGAAACAATCAACACCAGTTACAAAAATGCGAATTACAAGAAACCACAAAAAAGTTGTAAATTAGTGACACTGAAATTAGTTTTCATCAGCTTGTTTCCATGCTTTAAAGTCTATGAGCGGGTTCAGAATGGTGCCAAGAAGCAACTTCCAACAGAATAGCGTGTGAAGATCCAGACTCTGTGAAAGGGCACACTATGAAGACAATAGCAGAAAAGCTGAAGATCTACAATGGTACACTTTGCAGTACCTGAAAGAAATGGGCTCGGGGCAAGACAGAAAAGACCAGGAAGACCAGAAGACCCCCCCCCCACCCCTATGGCAAGACAAGCACTTGAAATTGCTCAACCTATTCCATAGCAAGAGAATCAAGTAGGCAGCTGACAAATGAAATGAGAGTAAGCCTGAACGTTAGCATCTCATCCAGCACTGTGCACAGAAGGCTGATTGCAGCAGGTCTCCATGGCAAAGAGCACAGAATAAGGTGAAATAAGAGGCAAAGAGCACAGGAAAAAATTAATTTTCCAGCAAGATAATGATCCAAAACACACCCAATATAGTAAAACAGTATTTGGAGAACAAGGTTACAGCTGGTGTGTTCCAGTATTAGAATGGCCACCACCGAGTCTGGACATGAGCCCCATCAAGGCCATGTGGGATTACCTGGAAACAGAGAACAATAGTAATCCAACTAACCTTACACAACTGTGGAATGTACTACAGGATATTTGGCACAAGATTCCTGTAAGAGTACTTCAGTCCTTTTCAGAAAGCATGGGTAAAAGAGTGATGGCACTCAAGAATGCAAAGGGTGGACACACAAAGTATTTATAGATACTCTAAAATGACACTGTTCTTGTTATTTACTTGAGCAGTTTGTTTCACATGCATTTCGAAAGCCTGTTAATTAACAATAATAAACACATTTTATGGTTATCACTGATAATTTGATGAATCTAATGTACCCTAAAGTATGAATAACATTGGAATAACCCAAACATTTTCACAGTACTGTATGTATTGGATCGTTGAGTTTTCACCAGGCAGCAGGCACTCACTTCACAATCTTCGCTGCTATGAGAATCATCTTGTGACGCTTTCATCCGTGACCCTTCATGCAGTGCTCCAGCAGCCCTTGGCACCTTCAGTAGATGATTTGCAATGCCTTACAATATGCCCTTTTACGATTGCATACGTAATACCACATGTCAAAACTTAATAAATATCTCAGAACTTTGGCTGTTTAAATATATCTTCAAAAAGGCATTCCATGGCACTGTGGCTATACCATTCGCATGTAAAACACTGTTTGGGAATAATCCACAGCTTTGCTACCCCCTTTCAGTCTAACAGGTCCTTTGTCTTTTACCTGCACCCTGGCATTGGCACACTGAACAATGGTTGACAGATGTCTGTTATGAGCAATCAGGAAAAGATCTGCAATCTGAGCTATCTCGAAGATTCATTGGTGCACTCTCACTCAGATGAACAGATAAATCCATCAGGCACAAAGCAATAAGTTGTTCCCTCACAAGAAAAGTCAAGCAAGTCATCAAATATCTGGCTAGTCTTTGAGACAATTCATCCCACTTTGTCAAGTAATTTGTTAACCTAACTATACATTGTCAAGGGCTCTCCACTGGTGGTGGTCGTATGGCAGCTTAGCTGCCAGGGTAGCTATCATTTCTTGAAGCGCGACAGCTCTCCCCTAACTTTGGCTCTTGAACTTGGTTCAAGACCCATACTCAGTTAAATCATACCCCTTCAAAAGCACTTTTCAACTGGTCTTATTAATGAACATCTGTCACATTTGACTGCCTGGAATACACATCAAGTCCTTTGTCAGTTAACAAAGTACTGAGCAAAGTGGCTCATCCTGTCCTATCCCACAGGCTGTTAGTGGCAAAATGCTCAAAGCTCAACAGGAAGTTTCTCTTACCCTCATCAAAGTGGGGACCTTTGGAGCTCTAGCCTGTACTAGAACTGTGTTCTTCATATTCTCCAGCCTACCTATTTGAGCATGTACAGGATGTTTCAAAAAGAACCAGCCAACTTTGGTTGCCAATATATTTGGAACCACAAATGATACAACGATACCTTTTGGTTTATACGATACAGAAACTCATATAAGGTCTTGTGAACACCATCAATACACTTCAATGTGAGCTCTGTTTTCATGCGCAGGACATCAAGGCAGTGCATGGGTTCTTGCCATGTTAGGCTCATTATGTTTGCGTCCACCCCTGCGTATGCAGCTGTGATCCGAGAATGTAGATTCTGCTGGTTTGCCACCTTGGTGTTGTAGGCAACATCTTTGACAAACGCCCACGGGGAAAAAAATCAAGCGTTGATCTGGTGTGTCTGATGATCAATTTAAAAAATGTCTGGTGATCATGGGGGCCACGCGGTTAGTCCATCTCAGCCAATCTAGCGACCTGGAAATTTTTCATTCAGGATGGCTCGAACAACTAAGGCCCACCGACCTTTTTGAAAAATGATATTGGGGTGCAGGTCTTCAATCTGTGGGAAAGCGAATCCTTCCAACATGTTCATGTAAATTGGTGAGGTCACTGTATCCTCCGCAAAGAAAAACGGACCCACAAAGCGGTCATGGAAAAGGTAACACCACACATTGACCTTTGAACTGTCGCATATGTGTTCAATGACCATGTGGGGATTTTCAGAGCCCCAGATCCTCACATTGTGCAAGTGTCACAAAAGCAAGCTTTGTCTGTGAACATGACCTTTTTCAGGTAATCTTCATCGTCCTCGATGTGACTGAGCATTTCCAAGCCAAACGCCTTGCATTTGCCTCCGTCATTTGGTTTGAGTTCCTGCAGAATCTGCACCTTATAGGCATAAAGCTTCAGTTTTTCATGCAAAATCCTGTGTACAGTGTTGGTTGGTAGTCCCAGTTCTCTGCATGCACGTCAGATTGATTTTCTGGGACTTTGTTAAAATGATTCACGCACTCGTTCAACGTCTACTGCACTTGTGCTTTGTTGAATGGTACTTTTATGTTTCTGACAACTTCCAGTCTCCTTAAACCCCTTGTACCACTCTCTGATCCGAGTCCACGATGGTGGATTTCTTCCATACCTTGTATGGAAAATACGTCGAACTGGCATGTCAGATCTCGTCTCAATGAAGCATTCAATGCACTGAGCTTTCTCCTGTTGAGTTGCCATTTTCATATAAATTAAACCACAAGACCTGAAAACAAAGAAAACTTATTGAGTTTCTTTATCATATAAAGCAAAGTGGATCGTTGTATCATTTGTGGTAATAAATATATGAACAACCAAAGTTGTCGAGGTCGTTTTGGAACACCCTGTATTTCAAAACACTTCAACTCTAATTTGGCGTCTAACCTTCGTATCGAGCTTCCCTCTCTCTTTCTGCCACAAACCTTCTATCCTCTGGTTCAGCCTTAAGTCATTTTTCTTCTCTCCTATTTCAACATTGAGCCATTTATCATCCTTTTCAGCCTTGAGCCTTTAATCCTCCCGATCCTTTAATCCTCCCGATCTGGTAGAACTTTTTTTTTTAATCCAATGTCGAGGCTCGTATGAGAGCTAACACACAGAACATACAACAAGGGGAGCAGGAGAAAGAGGGGGCGGGAGAGGGAAAAAAAGTGGAAACAGAGACATGAGATCTGGATAAGGGAGAGGGATGGGGCGGGTACACAGGATAAACAAGATGGACACTACAGGGACTTTCAGGAAGGAAAGCAGGGAATTGAAGGAGGTGGGTTTAGGGTGGATCAGCGGGGGTGGAAAGGATCGTGGTTTTGGATGGTGGAAGATAAGAGGTGGTGGTGAACAGCTATTTTGAAGACCTCGAGGGAAGAATTGGATTGAAGAGAGTGTGGGAGTTTATTCCAAAGTGGGAAAAAAGGAGGAATGAAAGTGGGAAGGTGAGCAGTGATTCTGATTTTGGTAGTTTTACCAGAAAGGGGTTGCTGGCGAACCTTGAGAACCCTGCAGAATATGGGGAGGGGGGGGGACATACGCAGACAGAGCAAGGGCGGGGGGGGGTGATACCAGAGAGGAGATGGTAGAAGACAGAAAGACCACTGACCTGCCTGCGGTGAGAGAGTGAGAGGCCCGAAGACCAGCCTCACCAGAGAGATACCAATGCCCAAATGCCTTGGTTTCCACAGCGTGAAGCCGAGAAAGGTGAGAGGCAGAGCACCAGCCCAGAAGTAGAGCAGGACTCCATCAGGTTGCGGACGAAAGCTTTGTATGTGGTCAGGAGCTCAGGTGGGCGAGGAAGACTTTGCACGATGGAGGATGCCAGTCGGCGACTGGCCTTGAAGGCTAGGTGGAAATGTGGCTTTCCCAGGAAAGATCATGGCAGATAGTGAGACACAGAAGCTTGAATGAAAGGACTTTCCAAGAGGATTGTTGAGAAAGTAGATGGGGGTGTTTTCCAATGGTCCTTTTGGAGATATCGTGAGAGTGTGAGATTTGTCCGGATTGAAAGACATGTTCCAGTGTTGGACCAGTTTGTGATTTTATCCAGATCTGCAGTGAGCGAAGAAGCTGCTGCTTGCGGTCTGAAGGATGACAGATGGTGCGGCAGAGAGTGGAGTCATCAGCAAAGAGATAAAGAGGATTTTCCAGAGAGTCGGAGAAATAATTGATGAAAATCTTAAAAAGAACAGGGCCAGAACCTCCTTGAGGAATTCCAGACTGGACAGGAAGGGGGGATGAGAGAACTCCATTTAGGGCCACAAGTTGGCTACGACAGGAGAGGAAGTCTGCGTGCCATGGTGGAGATGGTCTTGGATACCATAGGAAGAGAGTTTGGAGAGCAGGAGCGTGCCAGACTGTGTCAAAAGCACGCATATGTTTTGGGATATGGCTCTGATTTCATGTCTGGCATTGAGGACCTCCATCCATTGTTTGAGAGCAAAGCAGCATATCCAGGGTAGAGTGACCTGGTATGAACCAAATTGATGATCGGAAATCAAGTCTGAATTCAATGGAGAAGAGGAAGGATTTAATGCTGAAGCGATGATGGATTCCATAACCTTGCTGATGATTGGGAGAAGGCTGATTGTCTGTCATTGCAGGGACTTGTTTTTGCACCATTTTTATGCAGGGCAGTAATGTTTGCGATTTACAAACAGATGGCATGACCTAGAGCAATGAGAGGTGAATAGTACAGAAAGAGGTAATCAAGAACAGCAGAGAGGTTTTTACGACACGTGGGCTGATGCCTTCTGGACCGGTTGCAGAATCTGAGTGAGGTTGACAGCAAACTCTCCACCTTGTCGGAGAAAAGGACACAGAATCAGGAACAGCTGGGTGCGATGGGTAAGGTGGGTACAGAAAGCAATGGGTTTCGGACACAAGATTTATCAGCAAAACACGGAGTTTAGGCATTCAGCCTTTCACATGCAGTGTCAGCTGTGCAGCCATTTGAGGTAAGGCAGGGGATGGAGGGGAACATACACCAGATCAGGCTTAATTAGATCTCACTGGGATTTGGAGGAGGGAGACATGTTGAGAGTTCAGACTTGAGATTAGAAGATGTTGTTTTCTGTCTCTCTGAGGGGAGACACACACTTGTTCCGACTTTGTGAAGGAACTGAGATTGCCCTCAGTTGGATTAGCCTTCCATGAGCAAAGTCAAGTTGTTTCAGGACAATTGCCTCGCCACAAGCTTCATGTGCCATGGCGGGAGGGATGGTAGCACAACTGAAGACGAGAGGGAAAATCTGTGCATGTGAGAGAGGCAAGTTTCTTTGAAATAATTCTCAGGATGAGTTGATGTTGGAGAAAGTAGAGATAGGAGACCAGTCTGGAAGTTGATGGCCGCTTGAAGTCCCTGCCAGTCGGCCTGAGTGAAATGCCAGAGGACGCTGCTGAGATGGTTCTCTAATAACAGCCAGAGAGACTTCGACTTTGCAAGCATGTGGCAGATGAACCAAATGGAGTGGGGAAGAACAGCGATATTTTCAGGGAAATTAGTCAAAATCAGATCCAGAAGAGATGGAGTACCGTTGTTATTTGAGACCATGGGTCGGGAAGTTGACAGATTGTGTCAGTCCAATGAGTTGCAGAAGTCTTTTGCTGAAGGTCCATGGCAGGTGAGGAGAGGTACCCACAACCAGCCAACTGGCATGATGACAATTGAAGTCACCACATATGAGAAGAGAGAGTTGGGATGAGAGGATAGAAGTTGGTCCATGTTTTTGGAGAGCGAGATTAAATGGAGTCATCACTGGTGGAGGTACAACACACACATAAACATAAGTTGGGAGTGGAGGGTAAGCCATAGCCAGAGGTATTCCTGGGGTTGGGGGAGTGAGGGCAGTGCATGGAGAGTGAGGAATAGAATCTTTGATGAAGAGAACAACTCTGCCACCAGGACGAGGCTCAGGTCTGTCATACCAGAGGAGGGAGTAACCAGGGAGAGATACTTGGGAGTCAGAGACCTCTTGAGGGAGGAAAGTTTCTGTTAAGCAGATTATGTCTGGGTTGTCAGTGGCAACCTTCATGGAAGATCTGTCTGGTTTGAGCAAAGGCCCCAGATGTTTGAGCCACACTGTTAAAGAAGATGGAGGGGAGGAGGCTTTGGGTGCAGGAGGGGAGGGGATGGGGGAGGTGGGACGAGGGAGGGGGAGGAGGTAAGGAGGGTTGTGTGGGGGTGCAGAAGAGCTCGGGAGAGGGCCAATGAGAGGAGAAAAGGCTTGGTGGTGATGGGTTGAGGTACAGTGGGGAGTAATATAAGAGTGGGCAGAGGGCAATTGAAGATTGAAGGAGGTGGAGTGATGAGATGAAGAGAGAGGGTGGGGGAAGAGGCAACTTTGTGGATGTGAAGGGGGGGGGAACTTTGAGAAGGGGGAGTGAGGTGAGTTGGAGGAGAATGGTGAGAGGGGAGAGTTGAGAGAGAAGGGTGAGGGGGGAGTTTTTGTGATAGGTGAGAGGTAAGCTTGGAGGGGAATAGTGACGATGAGAGCAGGCATGACCAAGGTGCATGAGGGCGATGGCAGAGGTGGGGAGAGGGGAAGGATGAGACTTGGTAGTGGTATGGTGAAGAAGGAAGCGGGCAGGGGGAAGTACCTATTTTGAGACTTAAAATGTTTCAACTTCCTCTTTCACATGTGTGGTTCTCGGTAATGTATCATAATTCACTACTCTTTTTCTTCACTACTAATAAAACACTACTGCAAGTCAGAAAATACATGGAGCAGCTCACAGCTCAACCCCTCTCCACTTAGCAATGTGGACCAACAATGGCCCACCTTGAAACATCCCCATAGCCACCTCCACGAGAATACATTTCTTGGCCAATCCTCGACACATGAGTCCCCTCTCGCTCAAGGGCTGTCTGAAGGCTCTAGCAGTCTTTGAGATGAGCATGCCATACCACTGCGCCACTGAGCAGAGATGCAAGATTCCACGCCATCCATAAAGTCACAGCCCCTGTCACCCTAACCACATACTCTTTGTGGCACTATTGACGCCAGTAGGAAGATTGATCCCTTAATGTGCCCTAGTCACAAAACCTTATGGTTCTTTATTTGATCACTGTCCAGCCCATGGCCAGGTGCACTCCAAATGTGCGTTTATTTTAGAGGTAAAGCAAAAGCATTACCTGAAGCACGAGAGCATGACATTGTGGACAACAAAGGAATTGATAATTTGCTTTTTCTCCCCTTATACCTCCTTTCACTCTGCTTTCCCATTGATGTTTACTCGGAAAGAAAACATTCCCAAAAGCCCCTCCCTCCACAACCTGCTCGTAATGTCAAAATTATTCTACATCTGAAAGTAACCAGAAATAATCAGTGGCGAAGGTAATGAATAATTTGTTCCACATTGAGTAGTAAGTGTACAAGTGTTAAACATCCACTGAATACAATACACCACCTAACATTCACTCGTAAAAAAATCGTGGCACTCGTCAATAAACCTATCTTGGTATGACTGGACCCAAGTAGGTCATTTGTTCTCAGGATCAGTGCTTCTCACATTGTCATTGGAGCTTGTCTTTTGCAACAAACACAGGGCAACTCTTTCCTGTGAGTTTCACAAGAAAGAAAGCTGATCAATGAACACAGAAATACTCAACTAAGTAAAAGGAAGGACTGCTATTAAATGTTGCATGCAATAAATGCATTTCCTTAAGGCCCTGTCACACCTTGACGATTTAGCCAGCGATGCCTGACGTATGAAAAATTTGGCAAAACCTGGCACATCGTCGAATACGTTATGGAAGTTTGTATACGTTAAGAGCACGCTGGCATACTCGTAGTTACGCTGGCATACGTCGTTAAGTACGGCAGTAGTCGTTAGTACGCCGAGCTGTTAGACAAATTTTCCATGCTTGAAATTTTTCGACGTATGCCAGCGTATGACTCACACGTTTCCGCATAAGCGACCGATGCCAAGTTGTAGGCAGTTACGCGATCGTTGACACACGTCGACACACGTTACTTGTAAGTTACTCATAAGTCGAAACACGTCGAGGTAATGTTTAGCCTACCCGAAACTTATTTCTAACCTATGAGTAACGTGTTGTAGGCACGTTACGCGATCGTTGACACACGTCGACACACGTTACTTGTAAGTTACTCATAAGTCGAAACATGTCAAGGTAATGGTTAGCGTCAGTGTTCCAGACTTCCATGTTTTTTTTTTTGTTTTTTTCTTCTTCGGTATGAGGTGATGTTGACACTTCGATTTCTAGCGCGTTATAATATAATATAATATAATTAATAGGCTGCCGCTCAACGATTTAAATCATAACCGCACTAGAAATCGAAGTGTCAACATCACCGTCATACCGAAGAAGAAAAAAAACAAAAAAAAAAAACAGGGAGTCTGGAACACGACGCTAACCATTACCTCGACGTGTTTCGACTTATGAGTAACTTACAAGTAACGTATGTGACATGTGTCAACGATCGCGTAACGTGCCTACAACTTATGCCAGCGTATGCGAACGTGTGTCATACGCCGAGTACGTCGAGAAATTTTCAACATGCTGAAAATTTGTCGACGTATAGCACTACGACGTATGCCAGCATACTGCCACGTATCCAGCGTACTACGACGTATGCCAGCGTGCTCTTAACGTATACAAAACTTACCCATACTATTCGACGTGTGCCAGCTTGGTCGGCAAATTTTTCATACGTCGGCATACGCTGGCTAAAACGTCAAGTGTGACAGCGGCTTCACACTTCTGTGTCTAGTGCGTTATGATTTGAATCGTCGAGCCGCAGCCTATGAATAGCCTACGCCACGTGATCGTCGGCGATATGCTGCCGCGCTATGCATAAGTTAGACTATCGTTGGCAGTAGGTTGAACGCCGACAACACGTCAGCATTCGTTGGTATTAGTTATCTATAATTGAATACGTTCTGTGTACGTTACTAATACGTATGATACGTCCAACTCGTTATGAATACGTCCACAAATGGGGGAAAAACATTTCAAAGTTCACGCTACGCCAGCGTTTTGCATATATTTTGATACCTTCCATACGCGGCTAAAACGTTCAGTTGACAGGCCCCTTTTACAAGGAACTTCGACACAGGAAGAAGCCATTAGGCTCATCAAAGCCTGCACTTTTCTTACCAACCTATGGTTGTTTGTCCATGTGCTATCCTTAAATGCTGAGCATCAAGCAAGGAAGGAGCATGTACCATTTTTAAAGTCTTTGGTATGGCTCGACAGGGCTCGAAACACCAACCCCCCCCCCCAGAATCAGAGCGGACGCTCTAAACATTAAGCCACCGAGGCTGGTCAATAAAATTGGTACATTACAAAGTCATAACTTCCGACAACTTCTTATTTATAAACATGCCGAAACTGTGGGTTTGTAGTTCAAATTTTAAGGGATTGTGGAGTCTCAACCACTCAGCCATCCAGTCTTCGAAACATTGAAACTGTAGACAATAATTCATTATATGCAACAGTAAAGGTAAGCAGTGTCATTGTTGCAAATGTGTACAAGACACCCACACAGACATGGCCATCACCTGCCCTAACCCAATACAACCACTCCACAGTTTACATCGGGGATTTTAATAGTCATCACACTGAATGGGGATATAGGGAAAATGACGTGGCCAGAGAACAGCTAACTGACTGCGCGTCAATGGCTGATCTCAACCTGCTGTTTGACCCAAACAGCCGAAGTCCTTCCACTCGGGATTGTGACAGACCAGAACAAATCCCGACCTCTGCTTACTGACAAAGGATGACAGAGGGCTACCAGTGATGGCATCGAGAAGTGTTCTCGCTCCCTTCCCAAAAAGCCAACATCGCCCCACTGTTGTCCACATTGGGATCGAGATCCTGCTGCTGATCGAGATCCTCCAAGCCAAAACCATGCTAGAACTTCTGGAAAGCAGATTGGACTGCTTTCACCAAAGCAGCTCAATCCAGGATTGAGGATATACCACCTGCCCCAGCTAAACATGCAGAATTTGTGCACCTCCTTCTCTCTGCTGCCACTGATACCATACCATACCATGCAGTTTCCACAAGACCAACACAACTTTCTGGACAATGGAGACTGAAAGGCTCCTAATGGAGCACACCAAAACTGGGAACCCAGACATTGCGCAGGCACTAATTGAGGCTCTCAACAGTGAACGTCTGAAGCGCTGGAAAGAGTTGGTGGAGTCAGCAGACATCACCCACAGCAGCCGCAAGGCATGGGCATTGCTGAGGAAACTGGATGCCACAGAAAACACCACTGTTGCCATCCCAAGAGATTCCCCTGATTCCATCACGTCTCACCTCCTCCAGACCTCAAAGACACTGACCTCCAAATCACTAAGGCAGGAGGTAAAAAGGGATTACCTCCGAAACCTCCACCAAAGCCCATTGAGCAGCCACCTGTCGGTCCCATATACAAAGAAAGATATTGATGCCAGTAGAGGATAAATGGGGTTTCTGGGACTTCCATTCAAATGAATGGGGGAAAAGGGAAAAACTTTCGGACTCAAGCCCCAAAAGCCCAAAATAGGAGACTGATTTCTCCCCACCTATCCCCTTCCCTCCCATACAAGCAAATGTAAAATTGAGACTCATTACCTCCCCTTCCATACAAGCAAATGAAAAATTGAGACTTACTGATTAAACACTTCTTCCCTTTCATATTTTCATTCCACTCAAAGAGCGAACCAACAAATATTTGCCCATGTTCTACTTTAGGGAATAACTTATTTTCCCTATTACATTCATTTCATTGAGTATATTCACAAAGAATAACTTGGAACTTGTTCTTGGTTAGTGTCTTTGTTGAAGAAATGAAATGAAAATCTTCTAATGCTCTTATTTGACACCTCCTGAGCCACATCATTTGAGTGTAGTAAATTGTTTCCATTGTTTCAATTGATAATTAACCATCAAGTTTTCAGTCCATTCAAGATTATTAATTTTTTTCTTTACACCTCCAACTTATGGAATAAATTTAGCCGTCTATTTGTTTATCTACTTTTACCCGGTTATTTCTTCAATAGACTTATTTGATATTTTTCACATTCTTTATGTTTTCCCATAATAACAAAGGCTGATACATCCTCACTCTTTGGTTGGTTATTGCTTGGTTCTATCATTTATAATAATCAGTAAAAAGATGGCGTAGCCTGTTAAAATTCCCAACACCAATATCTTAACACTTATATTATAACATAAGGGAGATATTGATTCCATCTCTAAATATATATTTTATCATCAAAAGCTCCTAATGCTTCTTATTTATCTCTTCTGTGTATAATTGATGTTTATAACTTCTTTTGTAATTCATTTTTCTGTACTCTTCTCTTTAAGGTTAAACAGTTGTAATAATTTTAAAGATTATTGTTTCCTTGATTTATATTTTTTCTTTATTCCTTAGCTTCTTTCTTACACCTTTCATGTTTACTTATTATCATATACGAAACGCATAAGAACTTGACTCAATCCTATAAATTCACTCATGACCTTTCCACCCAATTCATCTTTAGACTTACCAATAACCTTTTTATTCTTTGATGAAAACACACATCACCTGACTTGTAATTACTTGTATCATATATATCAATATATCATCATATCCTATTTTACATCATATTGTTCTTAATTTCTATATATAAACTGTATGTACGCATATATAACAATGACAATTATCCTTATACTTTGATTTTGAATTATTAATAGTAAAAATAGTGCATACATTAACCGACTTGTGACAAGTCAAGAATTGGATGTTCCAGATATAAATAGGTTTATCCATTCATACTGCTCTTTTTACAGGCGTGCGCGGTATAACATTGCAGCCGAGTTTGAAATGTTCCTGGCGTGTCTACCACGTTCCGGTGGGTCAGTATCCCCCCCCACGTGAATCAGAGCCAATGACGCCGTCCGGTAGAGATGAGTGCGTACTTCAGACGGAAATGGCGCAAATTGACTGGAATACCCGAGTAATTTCAATGGAAATTTGTGAAACTAATGTGTTATATGATGTGAAAACCATTAATTATTGCTTGAAACGGAAAAAACAGAAGAAACGTCCCTCATCGTACGAACGAACGAAGAAAGACGTATTTCCGTCCATCATGGCATTTTCCGCGCCGAACTCAGAAGCTAAGTTTCTTCTTTATGGCCAGATCATTCTCTTTAATATTAGCCATAACACAAGTGTTTGTCATGCTTAGTAGTTAAATTTACTTAAAAAACGAAATAATCTCTCTTTGCAGAAGAAAACCCACTGACCACATCGCGTATCGAGGACAGATCCATTCTGGCTGTAAGGAAAGTGTATCACATGTAATAGGCAATGACTTACCGATTGGTCAAGATTACAGTCGCTGTGTAATGGTTTTGCAACGAGGAAGCAAGTTCTCTATGAACATTGCTCTTAACTAGTGTAAGCTACAAATGTTTCCGTCCCACACTGCGATTATAGTGAAGATCTACTGTAATTTCAAAATGATATTGCAGTGTCTACTGATCACCTCGCTGTATCACAATTTCATTCGCTTGACTGTTTCATAGTAAATATAGTTGTCGAGCTTTTAATTCATAATCATCCATAACAAGCATTATTCATTAAATGTATAAGTCCAGAATCTTTTTAATTGTTTTTCACTGAAAAATCAAATTAGTATTTTTAAATCATTGATTCACGGACACATCGCTGTATGAAGGATTTCAATGTTTAATGAATCTATCTCACAGAATAACTTTGTCTCAAGTTACACCCTTGTCGTCAATAAATAACTTGTCTTTATACTTTGAAAGTTTAGTAGAGTTTTCATGTTGACGATTTTCTATTTTATCATGTCATGGTCCAATCACAAGCATTATTTCATTGGACTTCCATTTATAGGGAAAGTTAGAATCTGTTATGTTTGCTGCTGTCTAATTTTGTATAAACGTACTTATAACTGGATTTAAATCACTCAAATACATGAATTCTCACTCCAACTTCCAGCGATAATCATTCAATCAATTTCCTTGAATGAAACAATAATGTCTTTAAACTTTATAATAATGTTTTCTCTGGAATCCTTTATATAAATGCTTTGCAACTAAGTAACATATTTTTGACTTTATTTCAGGGCTAAGGAGGTATTTGTTGTATGAAACCGAGATATAAGCCCTAAATATCCACTTAGCCCAATCATTTTGAGGCAGTTTGTAAGCTTTATACTCTAAACATTAAGTTTACCAGGATGAGCATACCCAAAGTGCATATAATCAGAGAGTGTCCTCATTCGTTATTATAATAGGCAAATATTTGTTATTTGCTTTAGCATTATCTCTTGGAATATACTTCGAGATAGTCCTCTCTTTGCTTCTCTATCACTTAAAAGCATATTATAATGATTAATTCCACATGTTGTTTTGTCATTTTAACCGATAGCACTCAAAGCCAAACCCAGGGCACGGTAATAGTGAGGCGGGTTAATCATAGAATTTTTAGATCTCATGGAGGATTGTAAGTCTACTCACCGTTCGTTGTTTCATGCTTCTTCCTTGTGACTTTTCTGTTTCACAGCTACAAGTTTTCATCGAAACTTCCTGAACTGTGGCATATATGTGTGAAAACCTACGCAGACAGTAACCATCTCGATTTTGAAAAATTCCTACCTAGAAAAAAGTTATGAATCAAAATATCTCGCTAATGAGAAATTGCTAAAATATTATCATCCGAAACTAGCAAGCTTTTTTTGAATTCTGTTTGGTGGAATCAAACAGGCATTAGCAGAGATTGAATTACCGCACATATGAACAACTCCACTATGACCATGATCACTTTTATGGACATCAATTCCCTATTTTTTTCTGTTCACAACCAGATTTCCATCGGTATTCGCTGAAACTCTGCATGTATATGCAGAAAGCCTATGCACCAGGCAGTAACATCTCCAGATTTTGAATTCTTCACTAGAAAAAAGTGACGTCATAATATCGCGCTTTAAAAATTGCAATAATAGCCCGATAACATTATCTCCGAAACTAGCAAGCTGTTATCAATTTGTTTGTGGGATCAAAGCCGGGCATTAGCAGCATAATTATCGCAAACCATGATACATCCATAGACGTACATGAATATTGTTTTTATGATGTCATCATTAAGAGGACGAGATCTTAGCTATTTGAGCTGTTATTATGGACAACTGTTGTATAAAGTTAAACACGAGTAGCCATAAAAGCATTAGCAATGACAGTTTTAAGAATACAAATCATGATTATTCCCAAGATTCTTTACATTAAACTTCTCCAACCCCGCTCATTTTTAGCTTGTGTATAATACTATCGGAAATATGAGTTTTATTCAACTT
>CM068955.1:36230734-36269288 GCA_035128595.1 Eptatretus atami
TCATTCTCTCTCTCTCTCTCTTCTCTCTCTCTCTTCTCTCTCTCTCTCTCTCTCTCTCTCCCTCTGTCTCTCTCTCTCTCTCCTCTCTCCCTCCCTGCATCCCTCCCTCCCACGGTATAGCAAGTTTGGTGAGGCACAGCTCTCCCAGCTTCCCCCTCCCTTTCCTCGCTCTTCCCCTTCTAGCTTCCCTCCCTCCTGCCCCTTCTCTCTCCTCTCTCCTCCCTCTCTCTTCACTCCTCTGTCAACCCCTCCTTAATACCCCTCTTCAGCCAAGTGATGGGTTGTATTTGCTCGGATGTGTGTGTATGTATGTATGTATGTACATTATATTATATATATATAATATTATATATATATATATATATATATTATATATATATAATAAATATATAAACACGATGATGAGTATATATTGCCGTTAGATTTTACAGTTTTTGTGGACATGGACCAGGCCTGTGGAAGAGCTAGAACAGAAGCTCTTCTGACTCTTTTTATTTCAATGTCAAAATAAGTATTCACTTGATTCTACATTTTGGGGAGAGAGGGACAGAGGGATGGCAGACAGATAAGCTGCATATATTGTGCTGTGTTATTGAGGCTTTGAATACAGTCATATTTAAAATACCTTTTTCATACCAATGCTTTCACACACTTTTTGGATGCAAAGTCAAGGCTCATGGAAGAGCTGGAACACATAATAGATCAGGACACAAAATAACAAAGGAACAGCAGAAAGAGGGGAAAGGAACAGTGGAAAAGTTTGATGGAGGTGGCTGAGTAGGTAAGCTAGATGTTAACGGATATTTTCAATAACTCACTGAGTCAGGACAGGTACCAGAGGATTGGAGAGTAGCAAATGCAACACATTATCAAAGAAAGGATCCAGAGAAGAATTGGGAATCTATAGACCTGTTAGTTTGACTTCAGTTGTGGGGAAGGTGTTGGAGACATTAATTAAGGACCAAACAAGGAATCATTAAACAAATACAAACTAATTAAGGTAGTCAGCATGGATTACCAAAGGTAGTTCCTGTTTAACAATCTTTTAGAGTTCGATGAAGCAGTGTTAGATTGGGTGACGAGGGAAAGGCAGTGGATATCGTATATCTAAACTTTAAGAAGCATTTGATAAGTACCACATCGGAGTGGTTAACCAAATTGGGCTTGTGGAGTGGCTGGTCAGGTAGCTAATTGATTGCAAACTGGCTTAGTGGTAGAAGCATAGAGTGGCTGTGAGTGGAGGATGTCTTGCTGGGAGGATGTAAGTAGCGAGTAACCTCAGGATCATACTCGGACCATTGCCTATTCATATTTACATCAACGATTTGGATAATGGGTAAAGGTAAGGTTCCTTACCAGCTAATGGTGAACATGTGGATTGGGATCCAGATACTAGAATATAATCCAGATACTAGGAAGAAGAAGAAGAAGAAGAAGAAGAAGGTAAAGGTAAGGTTCCAAATTTGCAGATGACACAAAGCTTGGAGGTGAGATGGATGGCAGAGGGGGTGGTGATCAGATACAGGAAGTATTGATACTTGCATAGATTGGGCAAAAGATTGGCAGATGGGATATTAACCTAAGCAAGTGTAAGGTGTTGGGATGGGAAGAAACAATGAAAATAGAGATTGCAGGATGCAAGGGGTAAGTTTTGAGCGTGTCACACAGGAGAAGGATCTGGGGGTGGTAATAGATATGGGAGGTAAGCAGCAGCACAATGTCAGGCAGCTATAGGTATAAGCAATGGGGTTTAGGTTTATTCGGAGGGGATCAATTATAAATCAAAAGAGGTGGTGTTAACATTGTATAGGAATTTATGAGGGCTACATCTAGAATATTGTGTACAGTTTTGTCACCACAGTTCAGAAAGGACATAGGCTGCCATAGAGAGGGTCAGTGCAGGGCTACTAGATTGATTCCGGGCCTAGCTAGACTCAGCTATGAGGAGCAGCTGAAGGAGACAGGGCTTTATTCACTAGAAGGAGGCGGTTACGAGGAGATATGATAGAGATGCTTAGGTAATGAAACGGTATCGATAAAATAAGTGCAGATGAATTATTCAACAGAGTAGACTATGCCGGACCAGGGGCCATAGACTGAGAGTAAAGAAGAGGAGAGTTAAGACGGTAGTAAGGGCAGGGACTTTTACTCAGAGTAGTTAATGCATTGAATGGTCTCCCTGAAAGGTAATGGCAGCAGAAAAGTAGATAAGTTTAATTTAGAATTATAAGGACCTGGAAGTTGATGGAGATAGAGGGGTATGGATGTTGATAGGACTTTTAAGTAGTTTTGAGCATTGTATGGTGAAGTGTTGCATGTGTATGGAGTGCTGTTGGTGGGGTCTTGTCAAGGGGGTTGTGTGATTGATGTTGTGTGTTTTTAACCAAGCCCATGCCCCCTCCCTGAGGGGAAAAATAGAAGAAAAAAAAACCACAAAAAACTAACAAAACATACAAATAAACAAAAAAAAAAATTTCATCATTAAAAAAAACATTTTTTTGCATTTCTTTCCTTGGATCTTGTGTAGACGGGTTAGTGTGGTGTGTTCGTGCAGGCATGATGGTTGAATGGCCTCCACCTGTGTTGGATTTCCTTGTTTCCTTGAGAGGGAAAACACCAGCAGTTGGGTGAGGACCAAATAGAGGGAGACTTGGACAAATGAGGATGTACGGGAGGAAGAGGCGGTCGGCAGTTATGACAAGGGTGGATAAGAGGATACAGAAGCAAATTTCAGGAAGGAAAGACTGGATATTTGGAAAGAGGTAGACTTGGAGCAGGATGGGTTTATCAGGGTAGAAAAGATCATGTTTGGATGGGGACATGGTTTGATCTGAGATTGGTGCGACAGCTGTCTTGAAACATTGAGGAAAGAAGATATTGAAGAGATTGTGGAAGTGGTTCCACAGGGAGGAAAAGAACTCATGAGTGAGGTGATCAGAGGTTCTGGATTTTTTTGGAGTTTCCCCAGAACGGGTGCTGGTAGACTGCATGCCATCTTGCAGGAAAACTTGGGAGGGACCAAAGACAGACATTCAAAGGTTGCAAGCTTTGGGAGATATCATGACTCTTCGAGAATTATAGCTCTCTGGAGATGAGAGATCTTGTGGTATGAGCAGTTTCTGGCTTCTTCTTGAGATAAACCACTGATATATGAATGTTCTAAGATGAGGAACTTTCAAGAATGTTTCATGAAACTGTGTATATAAGAAGCAGAAGAGAGCTGGGGGAGAGGAGCATAACCAAGGCAAGTCACCATTTGCTTTGCTATGAACACTGCCATGTCAGTGTGCTCATGCATTCCTGATTTTGCGCCTTTTAAATAAACTCATTTGGATGAACCCATTGCTGTTGGTACATCAATCAATCAATAAACACGATTGGGTTTGCGACGATTTGTCATTTTTGGTGTGAGATCACGCTAAAATTGCAAAAATGGTTGGTTTGGAAAATAACTAATGTTCCATGATGTTCACGCCTCCTGTGGTTCAAAATTGGCCAAAAGATCACTTAACAATATTGGGCTTCGCCTAATGAGACAGTGGTGTACTAGTCTCAGGCTTCTCAAATCAGTTATACACACAAACACACACCACACACACACACACACACCCACACACACACACACACACACACACACACACACACGCAGCCTTGTGGGTGCTAGGTTGCATCATTAGTTAGGGACACAGCAATGCCGCTGATGCAGTGCCCCTATTACCCAGTACACTGGTGCTCATTTACCCCAACCTTGGAAGGATGACAGGGCTGATCAACCCCACTGGTGTTAATTCAGTGGAGGACAGGCTCAAACTCAGGAC
The DNA here is from genome assembly GCA_035128595.1 of Eptatretus atami. NCBI lineage: Eukaryota > Metazoa > Chordata > Myxini > Myxiniformes > Myxinidae > Eptatretus > Eptatretus atami. The sequence continues at coordinate 36,234,553 of CM068955.1, forward strand.
TCTAGGATCCCAAGCCAGTCACTCTAACCGCTAAGCCAATGCCAGGCTCATCAGTTCTAAAAAAAAAAAACTTATTAAATTAAACAGGTATTTTTCATTATTTTAAGAATTCAAACCTTTCAATTGAGCAATCACCTTATATTTATTTTTATATACTTCTACGTGTTAGCTTACTGATTGATATACATACATACAAACATACTATTATGCATACATACATGTAACCATTATGCTTTGACAGATGTGGAGGTATTGTGAATGGATTGTGTGATTGAGTAAGGATCCCAATTATCTTGATCTGCTGATCTGATCTCCCATTAGAAACTCAGCACTTATGAAGCAAAACATGTTATCCTCTGTAGCGGTTATTGACAGTAAGGATTCTATTGTACCAAAAGTGATCAACCCTCGAACCCACAAGAGTAATTTTTCTCACTGTACGTGGGATTTTGGCATTCCAGAATATTGAAAGTAATATGTGACAGTCGAGTTTAAGGCCCCGCTCAAGGAACAGATACCCACGAATTAAGTCACGGAGAGCACTTCATTCAATTTAATTTTTACAGAGTCAATCCACCCCTACCCCCCTGCCCCCACCCCCTGGAGCCAACTGTCTCTGTTCTTTCCTATTTTGTTTCTTCCTTTTTCACCAATTTATATAACTCGCATTTGCAAACAATGTATTTTTTTTTTTTACTCCCAATGATTTATCTTTATGACATTGTTTTCTTTATTTGCTCAAATTCAGTGTTTTAAATGTATCTGAATTTGTGGTTTAGGCAAATTCTTATTCCTTATTTAATAAAATTGATCATTTTTTTTCATGTTTATTCCATATCTTTGAAATCTCCCAAAAATTTCACAATTATTTGGCTTTTTTAGCACATGCCAACAAAAACAATACAATTGTCAAAATTATCTTTGGAACTTCATGAAAAATGTCAGATTTGTGTTGATAAAAGCTATGGCCATAATTAGGAAAATTGCTACGAGGGAGATTAAAAATGGTCCTATGAACATGATATTTACAACTTCCATGACGCAAAAAGGTTTATAACGAGGAATACATATAACCAATAGATATATTTGTTAAAAGTTTTCTAATCAGGAAATTCGAATAAATTGTGCAGACAACAAAAGACGAAACAATGTTTATTGTCGAGTACAATAAGACGTGGCAAGTATTGCACTCGCTCCCAATCTTCCAGTCTTCGATTCAGTTTCCGCAGAAATTGATTTGCTGCTGAAGGACAAGTGTTGTGAAGCACATATCAATGAAGGACCATTAAGTTCCTTCGAACCTTTCAGAAACCTTAGCCGAAGGTCCGTGTTTCATTTGGTCCGTTTGTTTGGCTGGCTGTCTGTCGTTTTTTGTTGCCGCACAGAACTTTCATGTTTTCTCCGCAACCCCACCATTTGTCAATTGAACGAAATTAGCACCATAAGTGCACTACTTCTGTAGATGTTTAATCATAATGATGACATCATGTGCAGCCATGTTGGAAAAACGGGAAAAAAATGGACCTCTCTATCTCTGAAACCGCACCAAGGAAAAATTAAAACTGGCACATGGCAAGTACTCATTGGGATAAGTTGCATTTTTTGATGACATATAAGTGCCTTTGGTATGACGTCTAATGCATAAATATAGTAAACGCCACATCTGTCAGTATGAAAAAAATGAGGGGGGGGAGGGGGCGGGAGGGGGGGGGGGGGGGGGATCTATACATCAGAGTGAATAAGAATAGCCGTCCCACAGAAATTTTTTGGATGCTATCGTCATCAAGATCACATGATAATTTCGGAAGCAACCATAGCTTTTATACAAAACTATCGAAAAAATCTGCTTACAATCCAAGCTCGAGCTGCATACAGATCGAGCGTAAAACCTTTACAGTATGACCGACCTAGTCGATGAGTAACAAAGAGTTAAATATGACATCATGGTCACATGGTTTGGCAGCCATGTTGGATTACCCAAAAAACCTATTAAAATTTCTCTCCATAACGGCTAATCAGATCGAGGGGTAGGAAGAAAAAAAAAAAAGGCGAAGAAAGGAAAATTCACAATAATGTTCCCCAAGCCATGGGTGCACAATTTGTTAAGGAATAATTGATATTCGGTCACATGGTTTGGCAGCAATTGCGATTGAAGAAAATATTAAATAATGTTTCTCTGGAAACAGCATAATTCATTGGCATGAAACTTCAACTTTATGATCTAAGGCATATGGTGAAACATGTTTAAAATTTCAACTTTAATCCGACGCATGTCTGGCGAACTATAATTATTTAATTTTTGATATGGGTTTTTTTTGTTTTTTTTTAAAATAAGACTCACTTGGCTTGGCCTGCTGGAAATGGGGTTTTTTAGGGTGGAGGATACAGCTGAAATGTTATCCTATCCCAGGGTCCTCCTGATGACTTTCATCTTTGCTTTTGCTTGTTTGGGTTCTTTCTGATTTTACTCAATGCAGGACGTGTACCTATTTGTTTTCCATTGATTTGAATTGAATTTATTTTAATCCCATTCTAAATTCAATTGAAATAATGAATCAATTATTTTAAAATGTCATTGCGTCAGAGCCAGGCTGCCCAATCAAAGAGGGGCTTGCAGTCAAAGCGGGACATCTGGTACCTGGGTCATCCTGCCAGCAGTATAAAGTGTCAGTTCTAATTATTATCATTGATTACATAACACACCAGTCACAAAAATGCCACACAAAAATACACCACACAAAGAAATCCTGGCGCAGAGTCTGGTGAGAGTCTGCAATCTCTGATTGCCTCTTGTTTCTTGTTTATATTCTTTAAAAAAGCATATGTCTGAGAACAAATTAGGGTTTGCCAATGTTCAATTTGCTGATGATTTAAGGGATTCAAAAAGCTAGTTTATACTCCAGGAAAAATAATTAACATCTGACATTATGAAAACATTGTACAAGGAATTTTTTTCATAGCGTGAAATTTGTACAAAATTAATCTATACTGGTTAGTTGAACATTAAAGTATATCTATATGGGTAAAGTGTTCTGTAAAATTTTGGCTCCGTTAGCAACCAAAAGATTTGTAAAATGCTTTCTTATTAAAAATGATGTCATCCACAGAATTGCAGGATCAATAGCATGGCTCGTATGTGGGGTGCAGTTAAAAGACCCGCAAGTGCATATGCCGATCATGCCAATGATATTTCCCATTGACAATCTTGTGTTGGCCCATCCCAGCCACTATTGATACCATGGCTTTGACAATCACTGACATAGGGTAGCGGAAATTAAAGACAAAATACATGACTTTCAAGGGGTTCAATGGATACCAGAGAACCCACTGAAATCCGTCTCTGTTAAAGATTGCACGGTACCTTTCTGCAAAGAGACACCATGTGAACCGCCGTACTCCGATTACAACATTTTAAAAAAAAAGAGAAAAAGTGTTCAAACCTATACTAGAACCAGTTTTAGTCTATTTGAGCATATTTCCTCCCATTAGGGTCCTGCCCAAGCCTAAAAATCCTTAGGTGATCCCATGACGCTCCATGAATGTGAAATTATATGAGAGATAAGATGCAATCAATTCAGATGTGTTAATGCTTGTTTATCATACCAGTGCAAGTTAAAAACATCATGTCGAGATCAACTGGGAGAGTTCAATCACCTATTTATGTTTCATAACTTGAGATTTGTTGAGTCACAAACGTAATGCGCAATCGTTATCTATCTCTTCTCCTCATAACAAGTCACATGTTAAAATGTATATTCAAAACGTATAATCGGATGAGAGACTGCGAAAATTACGGGGTTCAAGTCCACAGTTTATGACCACATTTGAGAGTTGACTATTACCCAGTCAAATAAAATAATAGAATTGTTTTAATAAACACACATCGTCAAAACTGCGTCCCACTACAAAATGATATACTGTAATATGATGATAAGAAAGTTCAAACGTAAGTACATGAGTTTATATATGCAAAAATTGCGCTTTTATAATTCATTACTCTAATAGTAAGGTTGCTTCAATTAAGGGAACTGAAAATACTTCAAATTTGCATTTTAAGATGGACTATTAAAATAAAGCTCGTATTCCTTCATGATTAACTTTATGTAGCACGATTATTTAATCCCAAAAAAATGATTTTGACCTGACCCCTTGTAAAAATATGAAGTAGTAGCTTTCAGGGAGTACGCCATCATCAGAAGTTGCGTTAATCCTTTTTCATGTTGCAAACTCATTTGAGACGGGGAAAACTCTCACAATTTTCATACACGGAGCATCCGAAGTCTTATAAGCAAGATACTCACAACACAGATGTGTTAAATAGAACAAAGCGTATATGTATATTAAAGAATACATTATATATTTTCTTACTGATTAAACATACATATATAATTGAAAAATAATGAAAAATTGTATTTTCCTGGGCTATTGTGAATATTCTCATTTCGTATAATTGTTTGACAAACGCCATCGTTGCTTATCATGGATCGTTGATGAGCTTCCAGATCGATTTGGAAGAAGGTGCGTTTCAGTCTTATTTAAGCATATCTCATTTTTAAATTCCATTGCTGAATCCTTTTATAATTCTGGATACCTCGTCCAGGCAAAGGCATTTCACAATTACCAAAATGACTCCAGGATAGTTTAATTATCCACCCCAGCTCTCTCAGAATGGAATTCGGACTTCTGACAGTCATAGCCAAAACACAAGAAGGGTTAAGGCTCCTTGTATCTATTATAGTATATGTAACCTAATAATTTGGAATTAAACGTTAAACTACTAAACAAGTGCATTATCATTTATGCTCACTATTACCCATTACCCAACCCCCACCAAATGGGCATTACATTTAAAAAAAAATTACCAGAATTGTTTTCTAACTCTAAGATCTAGGCATCTATAATATATCACGTATGCAAAATGGAGGATTTTTTTAAAAAACCCACGTGTTGTGTGCTTACACATCTTCCTTTCATCGTTCCCCCATTATTCCACACCTTCCATTTTCCTTCTCCACCTTTTTCCGCATTAACCCTTAATATACAAAAAAACTCTACCACCCCCTTTGCCTTTTCCAATGTTTGTTTTTCTCAATTCCTGCTCCCCATCTCTCAGTGAGAGACATGCAACTGCCAGTTGCTCGAATTGTTACAAGTAATGCCAGGGGAAATGTTATTTTCAAACTTATTTTTAAATGTCGCAAACAATTATACATATTTTTTAACATCAAGATGTTTAACTTTAAAAAAAAATTGGAATTCATTTGAAAAGTCGATGTGAATATTGAGGGTTTTGATTGAATATCAAATTTACAATCGTAAACTCAGGCAATCAGGTTATTGTTCGAGAAACTACACTTCCTCAGGACATACTACCTGTACTGACTTGTGATGTAGAATTTGCTACGTACATTTGCCCTCACGGATCACTTTCAAGTCTCATCACATATTGGTTTCTTGTAAAGGCAAAACACCCTAACAGCGAAATTTTTATGTTTTAGAGCTTGACAATGTGTTTTGTGCGGACAATGCTGCTGAATTTTCATTGTAACTTAACGCATACTTTAGTTTGAAATTTTTTTCATTCTTCAAACTTGTTTTACAAGAATTATTATATAACATGTTGGCATTCCTAACAATTAAAAATGGCCAAACAGTATAGGAATAAAACAACCAAATGCAATAGCACAGTGTTATATCAAATAGTCCAAATGCCAAAATGTGAAAATATTGGATTTTTTTGAAAAGTATTTAACATTTACATTCCATTAGAATGGAAAAATCAAGCATCCCTGTGATAAAAATAATAATAATTAATGACAGCCACTATAAAAAAAAACAAAAACGTTATGTTTACGAAGCCTTATAGTGTAGACGAAGCTGATCATTAAGTCCGTATCATGATTTCAAGCTAGTGACAGTATAATGACATCACATCTGTGCTTGAAATGATTTTTTATAATGCATGCGATGAAATCTTTTTCACCCTTTTATAATTCTAGAAATTATAATTGAACAAATCACCCTTGTTTATTTTCGGTGTTTATCAGCCTTTATAAGCTTCACACATATTTACAACACACATTATACAGGATAAGAGAGGGATATTGTTGTCAAATGCATATTGACTGAGCATTCCAATTGTTAATTCAACCCACTCATTGCAACATTACTGACATAGCTACGCCATTATGCAGTCACCCCTGATTATTATCGGCAGGATTTCTAATTTGTTCAGGTGCTGGTATAACTCGCTGCCTCTTAGCTAAAGACGCCTGTGGATATTAACGACGAGCAGCTAATGCCTAGCAGAGGACACCTGCTTAATGGTCGCATCTGATGGACGACAAGTTAAAGACTGCTTTACTTCCTGTATTATTCACCGAGATTTCATGGATCTTTATTCCACCAGAATATTTTACTTTGTTTCCATGAATATATATATTTATCAAAACATTATTCCCGAAAATGAGAAAAGTTTTTTAACGATCACAATTATTTTATGATGAGGACAAATCATCTTTGAATCTACAATACCGAGTCCTTTTTCTTTTCCATTACAGCATTCACTTAGCCAAAAATGTTTTTCATGCCAGTTATTAGTTAATGATTTGCCTCTGTATTTTATAGATAATGCATTTATTGTAAATTGATTGATTACTTATTTTTTAGAATGCAGTTATTGTTATGATGTGCGTCATTGGATTGCTTCTGTATTGTATTAGATAATGCTGTATTGTTAATGATAGTTATTGTATTTAATACATCATGCAGTTATTTGTAAATTAACTATAAAATGCTCACACGAGAGTAGTATCTCGTATTTATAATAATGAGTTATTTTTAAATTATTACATGTTCTATTTATAGATAATGCAGATATTTGGTAATGGACTGCTTTGATTGCCAGTTATGTGTTAATCATTGTTTATTGATTTATACATCATGCAGATATTTGTAGTTATGGTTAGGTAATTTATATTATTTGGGTTTATATTCTCAGAAATTGTTTCATTTACTTTTTCTATTAAAGATCGAGACTCAAGATGCGAGCGTAACAAAGGGTAACAAAGCTCTAAAAGAGAAATGATCAATTACTTTGATTTAAAACCTTCACATTTTTCCAATCAGTTCATTCAATATATTTTAAGTCAATGTTTTAATTGGTTCCAAAATATTTGGTTCCAACGCGAAAATATATTCTTGCTCCTGAAGGTGAAAAAAAACAAAACTATGAAAAGTAAAACATATTAAGGCATTTCATTGTGTGTTCTTGTGGCATTTTAAAGAGGATGCCAATATTTGAGAGAGAGGGAATGCAGAAATGATTTAAAAAAAAAAAAAAAATTAATTTCGGGATCAATTAACGAACGGTCTCCAAATTGTCTGAAATTGTTGATGATTAGTTTATAAAGTGGAAATGAAAAAAACAAAGAGAATATGGCACAGAGAAAGGTCAATGCACGCGCTAGCTCCAGGTCATGCATTTCATCTTAATGTTTGGATAATATTTAATTGTGAGAATATGTTGCTTCCACATTGTATTCTTGGAGAGAATAAACAAAACAAAGCACAATGGTGTTCCAAATAACAGACAATGATATGAGGGCCAGTTCAAAAGTTATATGAACGAGATGATTGCAATAGTCAAAGAAATACTGTTTAAAAATATAAAATATATTCAGAGAAATGGCTAAATTATATAATATACGATAAATATATATATATGTTATATAATTGATAAATATATTTGATATATATATGTATATAATATATATATATATATATATATATATATAATATATATATATATATATATATATACTGTATATGTGATTATATATATGTATGATATATAAAATATGATATATATCTATATTATGTTGTGTGATGATAATATTATATGTGTGTATATAGTATAAATATATTTAAAGTTGAAAAGTTTCCGTGTCTTGGGTCTTGGACAGTTATGATGTTCTCGTTCGTAATTGCCTTTTACGCCGCTCATAACTCGGTGCTGCATTGGAGTCCAGAAGAGCAACTAATATAGTGCACTTTATGTTATATGGCAAAAATATTAGCAGTTTTGTTAATACATTTAAATTACAACAGTTGTATTTGTTTCTTCCTCTGCCGTTCTAAACAAACAAATTATTCTCAAATCTTCAGTGAATCACAGCCAAAATGCCAATGTGTATAGTTAGAATAACAGGGAGTGATGCTTGGATTCTATATTGATTTCCTTGTTTTAATGCCTCATTTAGTAAGACCAATATATTTTGATTCATGTATATAAAATACAACTTAACAAAAAACTTGCAATTCAAAAAAAAGTACAGATTTGGAGGGTTGATTACAAACATTGGTCAACGAAGTAGAAAAAAAGATGATTGTCTTGTAGAAGGTTTGAAACCCATTTTCAGAAAACAAATGTTTATTAAATAAAGAATTTTTTATAATACGCACCTTTTATGTCAGGTACTAATTATGATCATCCCTCTCATACTAGCCAGTCTCTCAACTTGTAAAAGTAGTAAGGTGAAAAAAATATATATATAATAAATTAAAAAATATATATGTAACAACAAAGTGCTAATGTACAAATGTAATGACGTCTTCTAAACATACTAAACAATGGATTGACTCTTTCATGGCACCAAAACTCGACTTCGCATGGTGGACTGTGAAAATTGGTCCAGCCTAATGAGGGCGAAGAGAGTCAGAGCTTCAGGGAGGGTGTGGATGTGAAAGAAGTGCTTTGATATTGGTAGGCAAGAGGGAGGGTGGGGTGACGTAAGAAGATGGACTGGCCTGCATAAAATTAAACATCAGCAATGTCATGAATATAATCGATGCATTCCTGCCAAAGTCTTCACTTTGGCTGCCATAAAAGGGGATCATACAGATCATTTTGTGGCCACCTTTGTGGGGGCAAAAGTCCACAATTTAGGCTGATATTTAAGAGTATAATTTAGATGGCCATTGTGTAATGTCATATCTGAAACGATAACATTAATGATATGGCACATTATGCCGCCGAGTAATTCAAGTGCGCATCAATATAATGTAGCTGATGTATGTCATAAATAAATTTTATATATATATATATTATAACATATATAGAATATTATGCAATGGAATGCCCAGATATAGCCAAAAGGAAACCACACTTAATGTTAGTAATGACCAAAACCAAAGTATTTTATAATACCACATTTTTGTTTTCAGTCTTATAACTATGAAATCACTACAAAGGAGATCCACTCTGGTTTGTCTCAAACTAATTTTGGTTAAAAAGACTTGCCAATATATTGCTGAATTATACTTTTGGTCAACTCGTTTATCAGTATTAATCGATCAGCATAACCTTCAATATTCAAATGTGTATGTGTGTGTGTGGTGTTGTGTGGTGTGTGTGTGTGTGTGTGTGCGTGTATAATATTAACATATGTACACACACAGACACGAACATATACATCAGCCAATTAGAAAAGATAAATATTCAAATGCTCATTAATTACAGATTCTTTCAACCATTTTCAGTTTACATTATTATATGATTCTCTCTCACGTTAATCATATTTATATATATATAGTATATATATTATATAGTATATATAACTGTATATAATATATATATATATATATATATATATATATATAATATATATATTATAATATATATTATCACATACAACACACACATAACACACAGATTGGCAAATGCCTCTAAATCGAGCAAGCCTTTTTCTCTAAATATGCATGGAACAATCTGCATGACATGCACTCCATGATGCAGGTTGAAGAATCTTCACGTTAGATTCGTTACTTATTAGTTCAATTAGCATTAGACAAATTAATTCTAAAGAAGATTGAGGGCAAACATTTTCTGCATTGACAAGCACTTTGATTGGTATGTTCACAGGTATTAATTTGCGGCGGAATATTCCAGGAAGATAAATCAGCTTGAGCTATCAGACTTGAGCCATATCCTCACGGTTTAAAAGATAACACTTACCAAAAGTACAGCGGATAAAACCAATTGCAAATGGCGTTCCTGGCCACATAATTTGTTTGTTCCCTCATAAGGGCTCTGTTGTCCATGAAGACAATCGCTTGGAAATCTTTGAATGTCTTCCTTATTAATATATTATTATTAAATATTAGTTGACGGCTTGAAGGCATTCTGAGATTTTATGCAGTGCATACAGGGAAATATTTTTAAAGCCACGGCTCATTAATGTTCTTGATGCACCTTAATAAACAAGCCTCATAAAGCCTTCGTTTCTGAAAGTAAATTAATTGAATTTGTCAACGACTGCACATTGACTTCCAATTATATATACATAGTTCCCAGCTTCCATTTAATTAGTATGTGTGTACAGTCTACAGGTTTATGGTTGGTACCTCCTCGTGTGGTGTGTTGTATACTGTGATATGATATATATAGATATATAACATTATGATGTATATATATAAATATATATATTAATATATATATATATATGTATATATATTAAATACTGTAGAGAACAGTGAGATTTCACCTCAAATTGTATGAGGGAATCTCAGAGAGTGCCAAATACACACAAACTAACAACAAATGAAGAATAATGGTTGAATTAAAAAGTATTAAGTTTTTTTTTTTTTGAAATAAGAATTAACTACAATCGAAAAAAATTTTTGTTCATGACTGATGTGACTTTATCATCAGATCGTGTGACTTGCTGGATCACTTCTATCTATGGCATAGCCAGCCTTAACTTTAACATTGTATTATAAATGGTGATAAAAACTATCTCAATTGTACATATGTAGCTTTTGTTAATGAAAGCATAATTTGAAAGGTAATTCAACGCCTCTCTCATTTGGTATTTTTTGTATCGGTTACCATCCACCAAACATTTGCCCTTATTTCACAAACACTTTTTCATTAAAGTATGTACTGCATTTACTTCTGTAAGTAAGAAAGTATGTACAAAAACGACAACGGGATGATATCGGAATTGTAAGAGCTAATATAATGTACAGATTCAACATGCAAGACAATTGATATCGCGCATAACGATATTACCTGATCACCTTGATTTCATGTCACGATATTTAAAGGCCACACCAACAATCTTTTTATATACTTCATCCGCTGTGGTGATGCAGGCACTTACCATGGGTAGGCATGGCCAGGATGGGTCGGTTCGGATGCTGTCCTTCTATCAAAGGCTCCACAGCTGCATCCCGTGGCCCTGTTCAAGCATCGCAAAGGCGGTCCCTGCAATGCAGTCGCTAAAGTCCTAGCATGGCCGCGGGCAAGCGGTGACACGGAGGTCACTCTGTCTGCCAGTGCTATAATTACAACGGCCTCAATAGGCGCTGGCCCTCATTAGCAATGCGCCAACGCAGGCGGCCAGCTTGGACCAAGGCCATGAGGAGAAACTCCGAGTTTTTGTCCATTTGGTCTGCTCAACCCCAAACCACATCGTGAAATGTTCAATAAAGCTGAAACGGCTCTGGAGCCGCAGGAGGAAAGTGTTTGTATGTAAAAGAGGTATGAGGTACTTTCAGTGCGATGCAACACAGGCGGTGCATGCAAGCATGCTAATTTACTCATAAGTAATGTGGGATTATCTATCTGCACATAGATATGGATTCATGCTGTCTCTCCAAACACAGATTACATATGGAGGCCCATCCATAAGCCACTGGCCTAATGAAGAACTACGTATATAACACACCAAACAAAAGACGACTATTTCAGTCTTAAATGTTAAATTGCCTTGCTAAAAGGACTACCATGAAAAATAGATTCTGTTGTCAGTTATTGCTTTAGTCAAGCCACAAAGTTGTAGGTCATCCACATTATAAGCATGCGTGTTGTAGCCACAGAGATTTTTTTTACCATGCTTCCGCCACTCCTCTTATAGCATGTAGATTGTGCAAATGACATGATCAGTGCTTCAAAGATTGTCCTACAGTATTGTCCAATTATTGCGCGTTTTTTAACACACGTTGAATTTCCATGTTATTCGATTCGCTGCTCTATTACGCTAACAAATGAAACAGCCTATTGCATAATTTCCCGTATGCGAATTCAAATTGCCATTACATGCTCAAAAGCTTGAACAACAAACCTGGGGGCTGTGGTTCAAAGTGGCCATTCCAAATTTGCATGAATACTAGTTAATTTGCATGTCACATTGCATCCATTCTATATTTTCTCCAACCGAGTGTTGGATGTGTGTGTGTGTGTTGTGTGTGTGGTGTGTGTGTAGTAATATAAATAAATATATAATATATGGGTGTGGTAATACATATAATATATGTATAATTGTATATATATATATATAATAATAATTATATATATGTTACACATATATATATATATATAATATATTTATATACATATTTATGTTTTATATATATATATATACATATATGTATGACATTATATATATAGTATGACATGTTACAATATATATGTATGACATATATACATATATATATAATGGTGTATAAATATATATGTATAATGTGTATAAATATATATGTATTGTATGTATTAATATATATATATGTATAAATATGTATATATATATATATTATACATACATATATTATATTATTGCGTATATATATATATATTTAATTATTTATTTATTATATTATATTTAATATTAATATATATATTATATATACTATATATATATAGAGTGTGTGTGCAGTGAGCCAATCAGTGGTAAAGATCATCACACTGATTTGCATAAATTAGCATCAAGCAGATTAATAACAATTAATTGTCAATGCAAAAGCCGACCTGTATTTTCCCATTCCTTATATATTTTTATTGTTTTAAATTATAACTGGTATTTCTTCTGCCCACTTTAATTGTGTCATTAAATCATATTGTACTGTATAACATTGCATATTTTCCACATCTTAATTCCCCTTGCTGTGCTTCATTAATTTCCACATGAAAATATTCACTTAAGACTTGAAAACCCCGAATCATTCGAGGCCATGATCTGACAATAAGTGTTTTCGGGCGTTACGGGGAGCTTCAAAAGCAAGTAAAATACGTTATATTTACAGCCAGTAATGTTCCTCCAAATGACTAATGATCTGTAATAATGCTTCAGACCTGTTGACAGAATTATATGCGAGACAAAATGCATAAAATGGTTGGGATGCAGCCGAAGGAGATTCATCACAACACATTTCCGTTATCCGGGCTTCCGGGACGGCGCCTATTGGCTGAGCGCGTCACATGCGCTGCAGCCCAAAATATACATGACACTTGAGACGCGGGATCCCGCGGACAGAAAAAACGACACGCAAGAAATATAGCATTGCTAGGCGCAGAAATTAAATGGCCATGAGCTCGTATTTGATCAAAGTCCAACTACGTCGACCCGAAGTTCTCCCCTTGCGAGGAGTATTCACAGAACGATTACATTCCGCGAGCGAGTCCGGAATTTCTACGGTCAGCCGGGGATCGCGGCGCTACCCACACCCAGAGCCTGCGTACACAGCAGGCCTGAGTTCCCTGAACAGCCGTACCAGGGCGAACAGGACTTGACGGGCAGCGTCGGCACACCCCCCAGGTGCCACTGGTGCATTCCCCGCCTCCGCTGCCTCTTCACTGCCACGCATCATTGCTCGACGAGCCGCTGCGCGAAATGCTCTACAATCAGCGAACCGCAATCTCCTCCCTGTAGCCAGCAAACATTATAACCAGCGAGCGCGTGGCCTGCAAGCAACCACAGCAGCCAAACAGCAGCCGTGGTGTTATCCCGTGGATGAAAAAGGTGCAACATACGACTGTGAGTGGTGCCTCACGTCTCCGTGCCGTTGCTGAGTTGTGAACATATGGCGCGCTTTTCGCCGCTTTTCACGGTCCCCGCAGAAAAACGTGAATTTCGACAACCACCGCGAATTTGTCATTATCGAGAATTTATGTGCGACTTTAAAGACGCCGCAGTGGCCCCTTAATAAAATTTATTGCTGCGTTGGGACACGAGGTGCTCACCCTTGCGCCTTGTACTGCTGCCAGGCAGGTTCCGGGGAGAGAAAGTTTTAATGATTTTGGAGGAAAGTTATACATTTTTAAACACGCTCTTTGAATTGTCTTTGTCCGTCGGTTTTTTTTGGGGGTGGCTTCTGGTCATTGTTGTATGCATATGTGCTTCATGGTAACAAATATCGCTTGATATATAAATATTTGATATAGCATATAAAATATAGCATGAGCTTTTGGAGGGTTTGATGCCTGTAAATCATCCAATTGACAAGCATTCCATATTGAAGAGTTTGAGGCAAATGGAGTCCATTGTTCCTATGGTTGCGCATGATGTCACCTTGCTGAGAAAATTCCGTTAATCTATATAAACTACACAGTGAGACTCACTGGATAATATAACTCGTACATATATGTATATATATTTATATATATATATATATATATATATATATATAATATTGTTAAACATTGCAGCATGGACATATTGCAAAGGTAATTTTATAAATGCTTTTCATGTGCTAATGGCATCTTGTCACTGCTTTTAAAGCATGTTTCTGACATTGATCCTTCCAAACGCGATTGTGAGTCACAGGAAACAATTGTAAATCCATAACGTCTATCAATGCATAAACACCGTGCTAACTGCATCACTGGGCTCGCCGTGCAGTTACACAAATGCACAAAGGGTGAGCTAGATATAATGGCTATATATAGCGATTAGACTATTGAGCATCGTTTCTAAACTGCAGCCTTCTTCCCCTTTAGTCAACCCCACTACACTGGGGGCTGAACCTAGCGCTCCAGAAAACTGCCTACACCAGGCAGCAGGTCTGGAGCTTGAGAAGAATTCCATTTTCAACCGCTACCTGACGCCGGCGGCGCATTGAGATCGCGCACGCGCTTTGCCTCTCGGAGCGCCAGATCAAGATCTGGTCCAGAACCGAGTTATGAAGTGGAAGAAGGACCACAAGCCTTCCGCAACACCAAAAGTTCAGGTCGGTCCAGCAATACAACGCTGCCACAGTCGAGCCACCAAGTGCAGATGTGGCCAAGGTGCAAGATGGCCGTGCGACAGCCTTATGAAAAGAGGCAACAGGGACTTTGTACAGGGTATTCCTAACTGATTATGTGTCTGCATAACGTGTGCACATGTTCATTTTGGGGACGTGGTCCATATAGTCGTGCGTCGTCTGCTTCTTAAAGGCCAGCGACTCACGGTTTGCCTCTTGCATTCTGTGACCACAATTTTTTCGACGACTTCTTTGAAACAACTCGACTCTCTTGCCATAGTACCAGACTGCATGATAACATCTGAAGCTTCTTATTACGACGCAGGACCAACGTATCCATATATTTTTGTTAATTTCAGCGTGTCTCGACACTTTTGGAAAATCTACAGGGTCAGTAACATGAAATACTTAATGTTTACATGTATATGTAAATGCATTATTATATTTAATACCGTTAAAAGTGCACAGATCTTGCTATTATACATTTGACAGCATAGCTAAGATGTGCTGCTAACTATATACGTCACAACGGAGCCAGCAATTGCGATGAGAGAAACCATTTGCATAGACGGGGTTTTGAAGATTGTTATACCAAATGGCCACGGTTGCTCGCTTACCTTTGTCTGTGTGCTTTAAAATGTTGATCGAAGCAAGGCGTAATGCGGTTCTTTCAAAAGAATTGTCTCAATGCCAGTTATTCCCATCGATGTGTTTTCTGTTTATTTAGTTATTCCACGACAATTTAAGTTATTTGCATATTTGTGGGCACCGTTTTTAAAACACCGTGGAGTCTCTCTATATTTAGGGCACATTCTACTTTAGGAGAGCCGAGACATGACATTTTAGTTTAGCTACCAACACTTGAAACACATATTCATATAGAAATAAACGTCTCACGGTAAAATGTGCCATCGACTGCTCCTTTGTTTTCATTGTGCATGGATGCCGGACTGAATTAGTTGTTAATGCACTATTATTGGTTATTATTATTTTATTATATTATTGCGACTTATCCATGTGTTGATACTCGTGGTCATTACATTCAACATCAGCATAGCTCACCCGTTTCCAAAAGGGTACGGGAGAGCCGTGCCATCAGTCAGTGGTGAGTCCACATGCAGATCTATGTTAATGTAGATTGTCATTCTCAGCATCTAAGGCAATCATGCATAGTCTATGAGGTTCTGCATTGTAAAATGCTCTCTCTTGTATATTTATTCAAAATTCACATTATTTTCAGGAGTGCATAAGTTGCAAGAGGTCAACATGGTATCTGTGTGTGATATGTATTATATAATATTATAATATATATATATATATATATATAACTATATATATATATGTCAGCAGTGACAGCAATATATCCATGACTTGACAAAAATGACAATCACTTGACATTGCTAAAAACTAATATTTTTCAACAGATAGCTTTTTCTAAGCTTTTCCAACCTCTAGTTTTATGATAGCTACAAAAGTTGCTGATAGTGGATTTTTTTTTGTTACCAATCTCAGATGTGAGGCAACAAAAGACAAATTAACATACAAAGCGATGGGTAAACACAAAGGAGGCCGATGTGGGATTAATTTCCAGTGGAGATAAAGCGAACGAAGGACGATCAATTCGCAGAGGAGAACAATGAAACGAAAGGCCTTTCGCAGTCACGTATACATGGAGTCATTTTGTGCGTGTGTGAGTGTGTTGTGTGTGTGTGTGTGTGTGTGATGTGTGTGTGTGTGTGTGTATTGTGTGTTGTAAAAGCTATTGTGGGGGGGCAACAGTGAGCTCTCGCCATGTTTCAGCAAATAATGTGATTGAGCGGTTTTGAGTTCAAATGCGCACTCAGTTGGGAATCTTTATTGTGGTGCACTCATCAATAAAGCCTGCCCGTTTATCCCAGCGTATGTATATTTATAACTACGTAGATTAACATCTATTAAATGTCACCGCAATGTCAGCTTGCATAGTCTGCGTATGATCATCGTAATCAGTGCCACCATTTAGTTTGCTTTGAGTTGCATACGTAATACATGTATAGCTCCAGTCTGTCTGAGATATCAAACAGCCGAGTGTGTGTGTGTGTGTATGCTGTGTGTGTGTGTGTGCCTCAGCATCCTCCTTACATATAAAAGAAGAATGAAGCAAGTTCATACGAGGGCAATGCCGTTCACTCTATTAAAGCTCTGACTTTTGTGCCGCTCCGAAGGGCTTTATTCTAGCGCTCTCTGACAAACCATGACTTATGATCAAACGTCAGCCTCGCGAGGCGCATATAACAGAATTCACAAGTTGCTACCCACCTCGAGCCAAAAAGGAGTCGCTGTGGAATTTGTGGGAAAGCATGCATGTGTGTGCCGTACGGCGTCTTTACGATGGAAAACGTCGACCCTTTTCTTGCACAAGCGGAACCTGAAATTGATTCTGCCTTGTGAAGAACGCTGCATCATGATCTGCAGGCTCTGAGCCGAAGCCGGTGATGCAGTCCTTTTCTTCCCAAAAGCACGTCGGGCTGACTGGTCTGGCTCTTTTTGTATCGGTGCTCGAATTTTCAACGCCGATTTTAACTTTGTCTGTCATTTAAATCCATTTTGAATGCTGCTTAATCCATAAATTGGGGGAAATGGGTGGAATGGCGTAACAGATTATATCGATATGTTCTTTTTTGACCAAGCTATGAAGTTTCTTAAATAAGCGACACAATTAAACGCTTCTTTTCACACCTCACCTCGACTTCTTCTCGGCATGACACATGGTTCATCAAAGGGGCAGATTTTCTCTCCGCATAAGCGCGTTCAGGCGTCGAATACTGACCGTTCGAATCCCTTGACCTTTCCGAGGAAAACTTGTTCTACTTTTGTCCTTCCTTTGCCACAAGCAGCAGTGGTTTATTTGCAAGTCCGACACTTTGGGGAAAGTACAATGGAGTGTCCAGTCCAACCCTTTGGGTCACGCACAAATGGTATAAACAAGAAAGGGCTGATTATAATATATAATATATATATATATATATATATAGCAAGAAATATATAGTGGTCTTCTTGTCCCATAGATCTGAACCATCGTGACCGTGAGAGTTTTGTCTATGCACCAGTCGTGCAGCACGGACTTTGGATACAGATGCAGCTTTGAAGGTGTGAGGCATTGAAAATTTTACATCACCTCTGATGTCATAAAACTTTAGTTGCATCACCAGCATTGTACCATACTTTCTGCCATGTCCGGCTGTGCTGCCGAAGCAAATCTCTTGACTGAAGAGTGATGCTGCAGGGTGTTTGCTGTGGCCTTTGTACATTTGTTTTCAGGGGACGAAGCGAGGGAAACTTGCCTACACTAGCGAAATACAGTGGGATCTTTGACATTCACGAACTACCAGTCTTGGCACACAAGGTAGTGATCTGGCTTAACGTCCGTCTGATGCGACCGCATTATTCTCACCCTGCACGGGTAAACACCAGAATGGCAATATAGGGCTGCGGTCAGATTGAACCCATTTCTCAAAGGCAAGTGTGCATAACCTCGAATCCATCCTGCCAGTACAATTATATACAATCACCAAAAATTCTTGTATATATAATATATATATATATTATATATATATATGATTACATTATACAGTATAAATAAACATATATATACTATCTATAATTCAGCAATTCTCTGTGTGTCTCTCTGCTCTGTCTGTCTGTCTGTGACCGCGTTTCTCGACAACCAGTGGCCATCTAATTGAAACTGCCAGGTATATGCTGGGGACCTGAGTATGTGCCATTTCAAGGTTTGAATATTAATCGGACAAGTGGTTTCCCAAAGTATGGCCAATTTATTTACCAAACACATGACAGGACACGGTGCTATGACGTCACAATGACATTTACAATTTTTTTTTTTTTGTTTTGCATGTACGTCCACGCACGTATGCCACGCACGTACCGGCACGCACGTACGGGCCCACACTAGTATATATAAACACAAACTATGTAATAACATACACATTTACATTATATATATATAGATATATATATATATATATTATACATATATGTATATATGAGGCTCCCGAGAGGATGATGTAAGGACCACATCGGCCATTTTGAGTAATGCCACATAGCACTATTTAACCGCTTCCACTTCATCCGAGCCTACTCATCATCATATCATTATCGCTCTCAATAAGTATTCACTTGATTCTACATTTTGGGGAGAGAGGGACAGAGGGATGGCAGACAGATAAGCTGCATATATTGTGCTGTGTTATGAGGCTTTGAATACAGTCATATTTAAAATACCCTTTTTCATACCAATGCTTTCACACACTTTTTTGGATGCAAAGTCAAGGCTCATGGAAGAGCTGGAACACATAATAGATCAGGACACAAAATAACAAAAGGAACAGCAGAAAGAGGGGAAAGGAACAGTGGAAAAGTATTGATGGAGGTGGCTGAGTAGGTAAGCTAGATGTTAACGGATATTTTCAATAACTCACTGGAGTCAGGACAGGTACCAGAGGATTGGAGAGTAGCAAATGCAACACCATTATCAAAGAAAGGATCCATCCAGAGAAGAATTGGGAACTATAGACCTGTTAGTTTGACTTCAGTTGTGGGAAGGTGTGGAGACATTAATTAAGGACAAACAAGGAATCATTTAAACAAATTACAAACTAATTAAGGTAGTCAGCATGGATTTACCAAAGTAGTTCCTGTTTAACAATCTTTTAGAGTTCGATGAAGCAGTGTTAGATTGGGTGGACGAGGGAAAGGCAGTGGATACGTATATCTAAACTTTAAGAAGCATTTGATAAGAGTACCAATCGGAGTTGTTAACCAAATTGAGGCTTGTGGAGTGGCTGGTCAGGTAGCTAATTGATTGCAAACTGGCTTATGGATGGAAGCATAGAGTGGCTGTGAGTGGAGGATGTCTTGCTGGGAGGATGTAAGTAGCGAGTAACCTCAGGGATCAGTACTCGGACCATTGCTATTCATATTTACATCACGATTTGGATAATGGTAAAGGTAAGGTTTCCTTACCAGCTAATGGTAACATGTGGATGGGATCCAGATATAGAATATATCCAGATACTAGAAGAAGAAGAAGAAGAGAAGAAGAAGGTAAAGGTAAGGTTTCCAAATTTGCAGATGACACAAAGCTTGGAGTGAGATGGATGGCAGAGGGGGTGGTGATCAGATACAGGAAGTATTGATACTTGCATAGATTGGGCAAAAGATGGAGATGGATATTAACCTAAGCAAGTGTAAGGTGTTGGGATGGGGAAGACAATGAAATAGAGATTGCAGGATGCAAGGGGTAGTTTTGAGCGTGTCAACAGGAGAAGGATCTGGGGTGGTAATAGATATGGGAGGTAAGCAGCAGCACAATGTCAGGCAGCTATAGGTAAAGCATGGGGTTTTAGGTTGTATTCGGAGGGGATCAATTATAATCAAAAGAGGTGGTGTTAACATTGTATAGGAATTTATGAGGGCTACATCTAGAATATTGTGTACAGTTTTGGTCACCACAGTTCAGAAAGGACATAGGCTGCCATAGAGAGGGTCAGTGAGGGTACTAGATTGATTCGGGCCTAGCTAGACTCAGCTATGAGGAGCAGCTGAAGGAGACAGGCTTTATTCACTAGAAGGAGGGCGTTACGAGGAGATATGATAGAGATGCTTAGGTAATGAAAGGTATCGATAAAATAAGTGCAGATGAATTATCAACAGAGTAGACTATGACCGGACCAGGGGCCATAGACTGAGGAGTAAAGAAGAGGAGAGTAGAACGGTAGTAAGGCAGGGACTGTTACTCAGAGTAGTTAATGCATTGAAAGTCTCCCTGAAAGGTTAATGCAGCAGAAAGTGAGATAAGTTTAATTTAGATTATATAAAGGTACCTGGAAGTATGGAGATAAGAGGGGTATGGGATGTGTGAAAGGACTTTAAGGTAAAGTTATGAATGGTCCCCAAAATTGAATTGAGTGACCCCTTTTAGATAGCTATCAGCATAAGTGGCACAAAGTTTGTCTAGCTTGAAGCACAGTCGTGAGAAAGAGAGTGATACTGCGAACATAAAAGCCAGCTGATCATTCAGATAATTTATTTGCAGCGTTTGTTGAAAGGGGGTGAATTGAATTTTTGATTATTTTCTCTCTGGAAAGCCGAACGGGTCTAGCATTTTTAGTTATCTGTATGAAGTAAATGTCAGGTGTTTGTGTCAGTGCTAGTCAAGTGTGCTTGATGTTGGTGTTTAACCAAGCCCCATGGCCCCTCTTCCCTGAGCGGAGAAAATAAGTAATGAAAAAAAAAAACCACAAAAAATTGATGAAAACATACAATAGTTAGGAACAAAAATAAGAAATTTATCATTAAAACAATTTTTTTGCATTTCTTCCTTGGATCTTGTGTTAGACGGGTTAGTGTGGTGCGTGGCAGCGAATGACTGGCTGGAATGGCCCTCCAACCTGTGTTGGTGATTTGCTTGTGTGTCCGTGAATGTCAGGGAAACCCATCGCAATAATCTGCGCAAGAGAGAAACCCCCAATGAAGAGACGCGTGATGTAGGCTCGCCGAACAAAACCATTTGTGCATGCAATTACTACAGCGGGGAGAAAGCATCCAATAGTCTATCTAGGCGGTCCCGGCAGTATGTATGACGAAAAAAACAGTGAGTATTGATGAAGATGTGGATTTAACCAAACATAACCTTATGCTTAAGGATAAATGAAGTAAAAAGATGTACATTAGTTGAATGAAGTATCTCAGATCTATTTAGAGGTCTGAGATCACGTGTTTCTCCAGGCCTGCGGTAGGAACACATCAGCTCCGGTGGTGTTTCTTATAGTTGCGGCCAAGCATTTTGTGTGTTTGCATCTCTGAATGTGGCGAAACAGCTGTCCTTGACAATCGACAATATAGCAACGGATGAACTATAGTGTAATATCTGAAGACAAGCAATCTGTGTTTGCAAATAGATGCATAAAGTTTTATATCTGCTATCGACTTCAAAGAGCTTAACCTAACATTATCGAGTCGTGAATCAGAAAAGATTCTGGGATTTTTTTGGAGTTTCCCAGAAGGGGTTGCTCTCCTGTAGACTTCATGAGGATTTTCTGCAAAGAGAGATGATTGAGGACCACAAAAGATACTGATTCACTCAGGACTACAAACTTCAAATAGTCCGACATAGTAATTTGATATTGCGAGAGTAGGTACTATATTATCAGCGCTATTCGTACACAATTTTTTCCGTCCGTCCTTACTAGGAGATGATAGCGCCACTCCTCTTTTATGGCCTACAGAGAAGCAGTTTTGCTTCGTTCTGAGATATATAATATCTCTATATGTCTCGCCACATATTTTAAAACCTGTTCTGAGGACTATGCAGTAATCTTTCACAAAGTATGACCAGAAAACTGTTGCTGATCATATAAGAAGGCAGAAATAGAGCAGAGAGTTGAAGAAGTATGCATAAAACCCAGAAAAGTCAACCATTTCTTGCTATGCAAACGTCAACTGCCACATTCACACAGTTGGCTCCATAGCTGTGCTCTTGTGATATCTTATAGTTGTATTTCTATAGATAAACTACAAATTAGTCTGAATATGCACACATGTCAGCATGCCTTTAGCGTAGACTACTCATTTCAATCAAATCAAAACCAATGGCATAGATATGTTGTGTAGTGCTACTGCAACCTATTGATATGCCTTCATAAATCATGTTTCAGTGTGCTCGAATTGCCGATCCTCGCCTAATAAAGTGTTACATTAATGTTCTGGTTGTCTAGAACAAAATAATATCTCGTCCACTAATGTAATGAATCACTTTACTAACAAAACACTGTGGATATTCCTAAATTATATTTTTCAGACATAGATAAGCCCTTATATTCACTTAACAATTATTGGTGCTTCGCCAATGAGACATGAGTACTTTTAGGTCTCAGCTTCTGTACAAGGGCAGTTACACACACAAACATCCACACACACACACACACACCACCCACACAGCGACACACACACACACACACACACACCACACCGCAGGCCTTGATGCGGTGCTATGTTGGCACATTAGTTAGGACACACATCGCCGTAATGATGCAGTGCCCCTATGTTACCAAGTACACTGGTGCTCATTTCCACCAACTTGGAAGGATGACAGGCTGGTCAACCCCTGGTGTTAATTCAGTGGAGGACAGGCTCAAACTCGAGGACTCTAGGATCCAGCCATCACTCTAACCGGCTAATAGACCAAAATACTGCTCTAGGCTCATCAGTTCTGAAAAAAAAACTCATTAAATTAATTAGGTATTTTTCATTATTTTAAGAATTCAACTCTTCAATTGAGCAATCACCTTATATTTATTTTTTATTACTTCTAGCTGTGTTCTTACTGATTGATGTTACATACATCACAAACATAATATTTACATACTTACATGAACCATTAATGCTTGACAGATGTGGGAGGTTATATGATGCAATGGCAATTGTTTGATGAGTAAAAGATCCCACTTATCTGATCCTTTCTTTCGGCTGATGTGAGTTCCCATTAGAAACTTCAGAACTTACGAGCAGACAACTATATCTATCCATGTAGCTGAGTCTTTATTGACTAGTAAGGATTTTATTGTACCAAAGCTGATCCACCCTCGAGCCCACAAGAGAAGATTAATAGTATATACTTCGTAATATCTCCATTGTTTCATACGTTGGATTTTGCATACAACATCGAAGTGTAGTTCAATGTTCAATGATAAAGGATTAATATTTATTTTTACATTACACTCGCCTTTCTAAAGCCCCACCTCACGAGTTTCAATAACAGTTACACATAATAGAATGATGCTGCTTGTGATGGACCCCAATTGTTTTCCCACAATTAATTTTTACTATATAAACACGTAATCTCACATAAATTACTAACTTCTCTCCACTATCAACTCTCATGCTCTGTTCCACCCCTGTAGAGTATAACACTGTACGACTGTGAGTACTTTTTTTTCCCTATTTCCTGACGTCTTTTCTATCTCTTTTTCATCCGCATATATATATAACATATTCTGCTATTTAGACCCCTAATGATTTTTATTATTGCTGTTAACCAACAACGTGATTGTGCCTTTGGAATGATAATAGTTCTCCCTTAATTAATGACAAAAACCCAGTTTTAAATAAATCGCTATTCTGTGACATTTGCGATGGTTTTAAATATACTCAAAAATTTCTTATCCATTATGGTTATAAACACAAACTAATGTACTTACACATCTTTTCTCTAATGCGAGTAACTTCCACCAATACCATTATGATACACTACCAAAATACTTTTACAATCCTACAACTATTATTTCGAGAGATTATTATTATTCTCAATGCAAAACACAATCAAATCATCAAAGGCTCACTCACCGCTTCCCTATATAATTCTATCCTGGTGTACCTTACCATGAAAAAATGTATCTGATTATGGTGTTTATATAAGTCTAATCTGTCACTCATGTATATTGGCATATTTCCCCAGAGGTGATAGCTATTTTATACAATTATTTTTAGAACATCAGAACACTTACAAAACTCCATGACGCCATAATGGTTACGAAGGAATAATTTACATATAACACGATTATTAGTAAAAATCCTCTATAATAGAATTAACTATTATTCTATAATAAATAGTTTCTCTTACTATCACACGCTAAACAATTATCGAGATATAGATACCTTAGAATCATTGTGACAGCAATCAACTAATCTAAAGAACAAATATGCCAATCGAACATTGCTACGTCAATTTCAATATTGATACTCACTGCGATTACTATTCTACAACCAAATCATACATGCGACGTCTAAAATAAATTCAACTCCTCACCTCCACTAATCACCTCGTCCTCCATGTCCTTTCGTATTCCAAAAGATATAACGCCCTACTATACAAATAACTTAGCTGCTGAAAAATTGACATCATGTGAGTCTATTTGTGATCATCACTCACTAACACATATTTAATTCAATGGTAACCACATTTAATATTTCCTCTATCGATAAAACTCCATGTCATAATACATGTTTTTAAATTCTAGGATAAAACTAATCAGCCGAATCGAGTCCCGTGGTTCTCTACAATTAGGACAACGTACACGTTGAATTTAGCGATTGTGCCACCCCTATACTTCTCTTTGCTTTATATTGCTATTTTATACAGAATAACTCGCACCAAGATACATCTACATAGTTCTTTGTCATCTCCAACCAATACCAACAGGAAACTGTGTCCTAAGGATTTGAGTACGCAAAATTTATAAATTAGCATATTTAATGCATTTCCGAACTACAATTCATGTACTATCGCTTTTTAATTCCCATATTTAATATGCTAGAAAATTCAAGTTTCTCTGGCAAACAAACCCTCGTCTCGTCATAAAACCAACTGTGGAAATAAAATTAATTGAATTCCTATCGTTAAAATCCTCGAAAGCTCTCTATCTCAAAGTACCTTCTTGTGCTATAATCCTCCAATCTCTTGCCTGTTTTCGTAGAGCATTTGAAGAGAGATACTTCTAGTGTCTTCCAAAGACTAGCATTTGATCATCGGTTTAACTTTAGAGATAGAGAAGAGTCCCCTTCCATTTATAATTTCACCCGTTTTCTTCTCATACTTGTAGTGTCTGTGTCAATCTCGTATTGGGATGTATATCTTACATATATTATTACTAATACATTTCTTACAGATACTACTCGCCCTTATTAATCTCGTCTCATGAATACAATACTGTTTGCGTGTGTCTAATAACTGTTAAAGTTCTTGTGGTTGCGGCTTTCTCCACATAACAATCCAATAACAGACATGACATGTACCAGTTTCTATTTCATATACCGACTCTTAAATCGCGTAAACATCGGTGTACCCTCTTCGTGCTATGTATTCTGATAAGATCGAAGGTGATATCTGCCTATTTTTGTTTCCTTTCAATTTGATTAGTGCTTTGCTCACAACTTGTCTTCGCATGCAAATTCAATACCTATTCTCCCTCGATCTGAATCTGAAGTTTCTGACAGTATTGGTTGATTGCTCTGAGTTCATATGTCTTCTCTCTCTCAGTTTATTTGTATTCGAATCATTATATCTTTCTTCTTTTATTTGTTTTTTTTCGCTCCACTATTTTATTTCTCCTAATGTCTATTAGTAACTTTTATACAATTCATACTCTCTATTGCTTTATATTGTACTCCTCCTGTCTTTCTTATACCTTTTTGGTCATGGTAGTTTACAACTCTTCATTGTTTATTATGTTCATTTTAATCTCCCTTCTGAGCTTTTTCTAATTAGTTTGGCCATATGCCTTTCAACAAATACTTATTTCATCGTGATTGTTCAAACACAAACTTTTGACATTTCTGTGTTTTGATTGTGTTAAAAATCCCTATACATTGTGTGTATTTTTTGGTGAGATTTTATCCCTATGTTATTTGAATTAACATTGATAACATATATTCTTTTTTATTAAATAAAACATGGAATTATATGCATTCTGATTTAACACCCATACCCCAAATTTATACATATTTAACCAACCCTGACTTGTTAGCATATTATAGAGACTAACATTGTCTATAAAGTATAATCCCCCTTTTTAGTAATAACACTAAAAAAATAATATTTGTTTTTGCAATATGCCGGAGTTATTTATCGCCTGCTGAAAAAGCCAACATATTTTCAAAATTAGTGTTCTGTGAAAAGAACCTCGTGACAGTATGGCTTCTCAGGCTTTCCTCCCTGCTGGGTGCCCTAAGTTTACTTGGGTCTTTTTTCTTTTTTTTGATAGGTGATTTGTATCTCTGTACTAACTATTAATTTATGAATTCTTCTTCTCCGTGCACTTATCGTGTGGTCTCTTTCCTTGAGATGGTGGCCTTAACCGCACCTTTGTATCATTATTACTTCTATTTACTTTCTGATTGCTTGCCAATAACTCTCACCTCAATATTTTTACATTTATCGTAAATATTCTCTTGTTGGGTCTTTCTCGTACGTTGTCTGTTTATTTCAGCCTTTCCGGTTCAAAGATCCTTTCAATAACCGCTACAGAGGATAATCTATGTTTTGTCTTTCTATAAGTTGCTGTTTTCTAATGTGACCTTCAGTATCACAATCAGATTATTTGTGATCTTTACTCACTACACATATCCCACCTATCAATACCCTTCATATCTTGTCAAAGCATAGTGTTTTATCATTGTCTATGTATTGTTATAGTATGTACTGTTTGTATTCTATGTTAATTATCATTCATAATGCCTCATCGTAGATTGTATCATAAAAATAATATATAAAGTTGTACTCTGCTCTAATTGAAGTTTGTAATTCTTATATATTATTGAAACATTTTTACTTAGTTATTTATTATAATATAGGTTTTTCTTCTTTTTTAACTGATGAGCCTGATTGCCCTCTTTAGATGTGACTGGCTTTGGGATCCTAGCGTTCATCCTGTGTGTTTAGCCTGTCCTCCATCTGACATTAACACCAGTGTTTTGGCTCTTGTACTCTCTCAGCTGTCATCTCCCATAGTTGGTAAATGTTTTCTAGCACCTTGTATCTCGTATTAGGGGCACTCCATCACCGGTATTGCCTTTGTCGCTTAACTAATTGATACCCTGCTACCAATGTGCTCCCGCGCTGTGTGTCTTTGTCCTTGTGTGTGTGTGTTCGTGTGGGTTTCCTCTCTTTCTTCCTCTTTTTTCCTTCTCTTTCTTTTTTTGTGTGTGTTTTCTTGTGTGTTGTGTGTAGTTTGTCTGTGTTTAACTTATTTCGTACCCATATTTAGCTTAGTACACCCCACCTCTTGTTTAGTTTGCCCTGAATAGCTCCCCCAATTACTTGTTTATGTGTTCCCTTTTATGCCTTTCTCACTTTGACACCCTGATGGTTCTTGTTGAACCGCATCTGTGGTAACATTTAGTTATTTTTCCAACTTGACTCATACATGTTTTCAATTTTTACGCGTCATCTCATCTACTATAAATTGAACATATCGTTGCCAAAAACCC
This sequence comes from Eptatretus atami, assembly GCA_035128595.1. Lineage (NCBI taxonomy): Eukaryota > Metazoa > Chordata > Myxini > Myxiniformes > Myxinidae > Eptatretus > Eptatretus atami. Next base: position 36,262,618 of record CM068955.1, read on the forward strand.
TATCGCTCTCCTTTGCTATAGATTTGTATGATTTTGTCATTCAGTCATATGGCTGGTGTATCCACATGAGTTATTTTAATATGGCAATAAATCAATAATATTTATGTGCACCACTGCTACATGCAGTGTTTCTACTCCATATTTCAAATGTTCTGTCCTTGTTATGCTCCTCGCCCAGCTCTCTTCCTGCTTCTTATATATTCCTCAGTTCCCTCCTATGACACCATCTCTGGTAAAGTCTCTCATTTTTCTGTAACCATTTCATTATTTACAGTGGTTTTCTATCTCAAGACTCTAGTACAGCCCTGATAAGTCGCTTCCGATTACCACTCAAATCATCCTCATCTCCTCCGCATGACCGCTCTATCCTAATCTGAGTCTATGATTACTTCCTAACTTGCACTCCTTTAATGTTCTTGCTTTGCTCCTCCTCTCACATTTTTTCCTCAATGCTCGCTAGCCCTTACCTGCACCCCTTCTTGTTAAACTCCTATAAAAATCCACATTCTTCTGATTAACTCCACTCACTGAGACGCTTTTTTCTCTGTTGACAACTTCCACCAACCCTTCAACTTAAATTCTTTTCTTCATTTTTTCCTTTTTATGTCTCTCTTTAAGCCCTTCATTTTCTCGCTCACATTTTCTCAGACTCCCTCTAACCAATGTCCCCTCATCTCCTAAAACCATTGCTATCTTCTGTTTACCCTCTTGACATAACCCATTCTCCCCCCATATTCTACTCTTGTCCTCATAATATCCAGTTCTTTTCTCTTCTCCCTGACTGATTTTTGCTCTGTTTATTCTATCTACATCCCTTGCTAAACTGTCCGACCGCTTCTTCATTCCTTTTCGCACTATCCCCTTCTGTTCCAAGCTTCCCTTTATTTTTGGTCCCTCATCCTCATCTGCTTGTGTTTTCTCTCTCTAATGGAAAAGTAACTCCTTACGTTGTTGAGGGCCATTTCATCCCCTATCCTATGCTTGCTTTGCACCACTCCTACACTATAATCCGTCTTACTACTAAGATCCCAACTAAATATGTAAAAAAAGTTTTCTCTATTATGAATTAAATATTTGTGTTGTCTTATTTGTATGTTTTAGTTTTTTTGTACTTTTTTTTTCTTCTATTTTTTCCCTCCCTCTCTCAGTCGTGTACTTCCACTGCTGGCATTGTGCTTTGTGTAAACACACAATCAATCCTCTAATATCACACACCTATCCCCTTTGACAAGCCCCTCTCCAACCTAGTACCTCTATACATATGCACACTCTAATTTCCCCATCAGCTCAAATACCTCAACAGTCCCCTCCCTATCAATCTCCCATATCCCCTCTATCTCCCATATACTTCCCATATATGACCTACCTTTTTAATTTCTATAATTACACTTACTTCTTTTTCTTTGCTGTCCTCTTTTTACTCTTTTCTTTTAGGTACCCTTAGACTCATTCAAACTGTGCATTAATACTCTGTATAATATGTCCCTTCTGCCTTTCTACCGTCTTAACTCTGTTCCTCTTCTTTATTACTCTCCAGTTTATTGGCCCCTTTGTGTCGCTCATAGTCTACTCTCTTTGAATATATCATCTTCTTATTCCTATCTGATCTTTCATTTTTCCTTATAAGATCTCCTCTCATATCTCCTTCCCTTTCTTTAACCTCTCCTTTCTAGTGAATAAAGCCCTCGTGCTCTTTCAGCTGTCCTCATACGCTGAAGTCTATCCAGGCCCGGTATTCATGAGATGCTCCCTGCTCACTGAACTCCTCTCTTCTCTATGTTTCTTTTTCTGATACCTTGGTGACCAAACTGATACTCACAATATTCTTTCTAGACTGTAGCCTTTCTCTATTTTTCTCCCTTTTACTCAATTTCTCCACCTCTTTTTTTTGTTATAATATATTCTCCTTTATCCTGTTACATACCTTAATAAAAATATCTCCATTTGCTTTTTATCTACCTCGTTGCGTCTTGACATTTTTGTGCTTGTGCTTTCTTTCTCTTTACCTTCCCATCATTCTTATTATCCTACCCCTCAGTATCCCTTCTCTTGATGTCGCTCATAAACTTACCCCTGTGCATCCTGCATATCTCTATTTCGATTGTCTTGCTCTCCCTCATTCTCTTAACACCTGCTCTTTGTTTAATTCCCACTTGCCAATTTCTGCCCTAAGCACCTCAATGTACTCCTTAATATTTTTTCTCTGTATCTGCTCCTCACCTCATCTTCCCTTTCTGCCATTCTTCTCCTCCTCTCAACCTTCTCTGTGTCTCTTGCCATATTTGGAATCCTTTGTATCTTTTTACCTTTCTTCCTTTCTCTTTCTTTTTTTTCTAGTATCTTTATTTATTCTTTTTATTATCTCGGCTCCTCCCTAATCCATCATTTTCATTTAGTCATGGTACAGAGATAACCCCTTTACTCCTCTTTACTCTCTTATCAAATCGTTATTTGTTACCTATATTATGTAATAGCAATGTCGTGTCTATCCCTCTTATGGGTTTTACTTCTCGCTACTATCCTTCTCCTCTACTGCATTAATACTATTTCCTCCCACTCCTATGCCTTTCACTCGATGTCTTTTCCTACCACTAATCATGTTTTGCTCCTTCACATTCCACTATTTATCTACTGTATCTCCCACTCCTAAATGCTCTTCAATGGTTACATACCTCCCTGACTGCTTCTGTATTATCAACAAGCCTCCTTTCTTATAGCTCCCTCCCTCAGATACTGATATCCTCACTCCTTCTCTGTTTTCCACTCCAATCTTAACACCTGCTTCATTCGATATACTCTACTATTTTAGACTCTTTATAACTCAGATAACTATCCTTTTTTGCTACTCATGCTGATTTGTTGACTTCCTCTCTTACCTCTTGTTTTGTTAGTCGCTCTCTAAATGACTTCTTGGTTGTTCTCTGGTCCTTCTATTAATTTCTCCAATATACTCTTCCCCTATCACTAAGTCAAACACCTACGGGTCCCTATAATTTTCCCATCATCTCCCTTTCTCTGGTCCTTCTTTTTATAATGTGTGTTTGCATTTCGTCTATTTCCCACATCCTCTTGCTCTTTTTTTACCTGTCCTTGTATTCCACGTGATGTTTAATATGTATATATCTCTTTGTAACACTACGCTTTTCTTCTCTTAACTCTATCGCAGCCACCTCCATCTTTACTTTCTCATTGTTTCCTCTTCCTCTCTCTTTCTGTCTCTTTTGTATTTTGTGTCCTGATCCTCCTATTAGTTTTTCCAGCGTTTTTCCTGAGAGCCCTTTGGACTTTTTGATCCAAAAATGTGTGGGAAAGCCCTTTTTTTGTGTAATGATATACTATTAACTTGTTTTTTAAATTATGTACGTATTTAAGTTCTTTCATAACTCAGCATCTTTAATATTGTCATTGCCTCTTTAATCTGGTTCTTCATTCCTCTGTCCCGTTTTCTCCAATAATGTAGGAATTCAAGTTTTTCATCATACTTTATTATATTGACCATATAAAGACTCTCATAAGAGCTTCTGTTCTAGCTCTTCCACCAGCTTCGTCCTATGTTCCACCCATAAACCTGCTAAACACTTTGTGCAAATTAATATTTCCCTATCCTCCTCCTTTTTTTTATATTATCCTAATAATAATATAAATTTAAAATATTATATACATATAAATATTTTCTACTTTCCTTATTTACCCCTTTTGTTGCTATTTATATATTTTATACCCTCTATTATATTTTATTATTATTTCTTATTTTCTTACCTTCTACTTAGTTATATTATTTTTCCTTATTAATACTACCCTTATACTTATTTTTTATCTTATTTATATCTATGTTATTTCATACATACTCCACTTACATATTATTCCTCGTATGTCAAATACACTACCCCATCACTCTCGCTTGAGTAGGGTTGGCTATATATTTTGTTTGAGGTGTGGTTGCACTCATCTGAGTTGTTACTAATATGTGTATGCTGGGTGTCATATGAGAGGATGTAGACGTAGCTTTGCTAGTCTGATAGTGTTGATGGTGTAGCTAGGTAATGGGGTTTATTTAGATTAAGTGTTTATGGGGGTCTGTTGTGTATGATGTGCCTTACTCCACTTTAAAATCCTTGCCTTTACTTTGGTTTGTAGGAGGTATTTTCCCAGCGACTTGGTGAGAATTGATTGAGTGACTCATTTTTTTTTGAGGCTGCTTGTAGAGCGTGGAGCATGGATCGGGATTGTTGATTGTGAGTAGGATTTCCGTAGATTTTTTTTGAGATTGATTGAGTTTCTTTGAGAGATTAGATTTGAAAAATTGTAAGAGTAACTTAAGTGCTTTTTTTGCTTAGTTGCTGGGACTGTTTGGCTTTGTTAGTTAAGATTATTTTGATTTAGTTTTATTTTATAACTCTACTTGTATATCCTCAATACAGCACATCACCTCAAATCTTAATTTCTTCATTCAGAATTCTGTAACACACCTCTCCTACTACACATCTAGTAGTTTCTCTAATTTGAATCCTTTGGACATCTGAAAAACTTTTTTTATTTGTCTCCCTTTAGTTTCCAGAGTTCCTGTCTGGAACTCAAGTAACCATTATAAAGATATTCACTTATAAAATGTTGATCCCCTTTTCTTTTTTATTTCCATCCGTCTCATCGTCCTGTCACTTATTGATTTTCTATCTGAGCGCGTGTTAGGCTGGACATCTATCATAAGCCTGTATTTTTGTGATCAAACATCACTCTATTGATTACTAAAACTCGTACTATGCCATTGTTATGACTTGTTTTAATAGCCTCTCACTTATTTTGTATCTTTTTCCTTTTTTTTTTAATGGTTACAGATAACTTCAATATATACTCCTAGACAATCACCAACACCATCTCCTCCAAGACACGACCTGTAGTTATGACTTGGAAGGAAGTGTATCCCCTGTTTCTTTTCTGTCCTACCTCTCTCTTAGTTATAGCTGATCGTTTCCTTCACAGGCATTGCCATCGCACCAACCTAACCCCTCAACCAGCTCTTTCCTTTCCTCTCTGGTATTAAACTTAGGTCTCTCTAAGTGTCCTCCCTGGATATGTGCCTCCTAAATCTATTTGTCGATATGATTTATAATGATCCAAACCACTTGGTTATTTGCTATGTTATTGAACTCTATCAATATTTAGCAATCGTCGACTATAGAAAGTATATCTTTTATGGATCTTCTTTTAAGCCTTATTTGTACATCATCATGGTGTATTAAGTTTTTTTTCCATTTTATTGGAATTGGTGTATGTCTCTTGATTATATCAGACTAGTGCCCACTAGTTTTGTATATTTTGAGTGTGGAAAAACCTCTCTCTTTTCATAGTCTCCGTGAACTCCAATTTCTTTTTATAGTCCACTTTTCTTTCCCTTCTTCCCTCACTTTTTGTGATACATAACTTTCCTTTTAATACCTCCTATGCGGCTGTGTGTACATGTGTGTTATAGTTTCCCATCTTCTGTAATTAGTCACCTTGCTCTATGTGTTTTGGAGCTAAAGAATAAGCAAATACATATTTTTGGGGAATACCCCCTTAAATTCCCCTTCGGACCTGGTCTCAAATTTTTCTTTATATGTTCTTTTATTATCTTGAACTAACTTGTCTCCTATCATGCTTTTGCTCTCTTGTGTAAGTTTCATTTCTTCTAATGTCTTTTGTGCTCTATCATTTTATGAAGAAAGCATACTCTCTTTTTGGACGTCAACCTCTCCTCCCACCTCTCTCCCCTCCTTATAAACTTCTCCTCTGTATGACTCTCTCCCAGGCACACCCTTTTCCCCTATGCCACATATTATGCTTTGTGATTAATGTGTTTGTCTGGTCAATATTTTTTATTAAATCTGTATATGTTGTAGTTTTGGACTGATTATTTTGGCATATTATATTTTGTGTCTTCCTCATATTCTCCCTCGTGATTTATCTTCAGGTGAGTTTATATAAGCCATCCCTGTGAATTATTTTCTCTTTATAACCTCAATCAATACTACAATTTGTGGAAGTGGTCCGTTGGGACTTTCTCCTTTCCTTATTCGGACCGTATTTCCTGCCATATACTGGGAAGCCTCGTTACTCATATACTTGAGTAACCATGAAAACTTTCTACAGCCTCTTTTTGGTCTCATGAATTTGGTATCCCTCCTTTACTTGACTGTAAGAGTTGTGATTGCTTTGTAGCTTCTGCCCTGAGAGTTCCATTCCACCTTGAAATACTTTTTCTCTTAACCTTATTATTATATATTTATACTCATTTTATATATTATATTTATTATTTTCTCGATCCCTCTTCGTTGTGAGTCGTCATTCCCTCTTTGCCTCCGCCTCGCCTTGTCTCATTTTTTCTGAACAACATTACATTTGCTACTGAACACCCCATCTTACTATTATGGTCCACTGCTTGTATGGCCCTCCTGTCTTCCATCTTAGTTCATTCATACACCCTTTCATTGTCCTTTAAATTTTCATCATCTGTAGCCTTATTGATAATTATTTCTTAGATTTTAATTTTACCATATCTTTGAGTTATTATAGGTATTGCGTTTAGTCCTAGTTTTGTAAGTAGTAACTTACACACACCCTCACACACTAACTCACTACTACACCACACTTCACTACTACCACTCTCATACATACTACACACACCTAATTTT
>CM068955.1:36269968-36282140 GCA_035128595.1 Eptatretus atami
GTTGTATTCGGAGGGGGATCAATTATAAATCAAAAGAGGTGGTGTTAACATTGTATAGGAATTTAGTGAGGGCTACATCTAGAATATTGTGTACAGTTTTGGTCACCACAGTTCAGAAAGGACATAGGTGCCATAGAGAGGGTTCAGTGCAGGGCTACTAGATTGATTCCGGGCCTAGCTAGACTCAGCTATGAGGAGCCGATTTCTATTTATTCAAATCATATTTGGTTTCATGAAAGCTGATTACTTTGCCATACACTCTCAGCTTTGTTGTCAACAGGATTCCACTTGAAGAGGTTCCTATACACAAATTAAAAAAAGCAGGGATTTGTTTACTCGCTTTTCAAAAAAGCCACTTTCTGTCCTCCTGCAACGTCTTCCGTCGGCCCCGCGATGGCTAGCCTGAGGTTCGGGTTGTTTTCTTTCTGTGTCTCACTGCCGCCCATTGATATTGATTGTCAGCACCAATATAATTACTCTGGCATGCACGTTCTCTCTTCCTGCGATGCCTGAAAATTAATCTTCTGTTCACTACGTTTTGAACATTAGTTTCCCTTTAATTGCTTAATCCCAGTAAATAGCATTTGATGTTCCTCATCACAAAAGATTTTTTTTTTTTTATTTCTTTAAGCACATTGTTGTTTTGTTCATTCAGTGGTAGTGAAGGTATTGTCATCTGACTGCTGTCAAGCAAGATAAGAAGCATTTTGCATCGACAATTGAATATGGCACAGTTGGTGTCGCCGACTCAGAGGATTACTATGGATTCCCCCGCTCACATTGAACTGCTTTTTGCACAGTGATTGTGGTAAGGCATTGGTTTAATGATGGTGTAAATCGTTGAGCTGGCCTTATGTTGAGAGATGGAGAAGCGATATGCATGTACATCGGCAGTGATTCATCGTATGACTATATTGCAGGAATGAACACTAAGTGAATATATGTAATAAACTGCATCATTGCCACTTGACCTTGACATCTTTTGGAGGTTACACTTGCATTGGAATTGAGGCATGCATCTATCTTTGTTGAAATAATATATCCACTCGTTCCCGCCTGCAATATGAATGTTTCCTTCTTTTATGGTCGGTGTGTGTTGCATTCGATGTCCTTCAACTCCTTCCGCTGTTACATGACTTCCCTTCCCGCCGTCTCCTTCTCTGCCACCATCAACCGAATAAGAACGTTTTGTGGCGCGAGCTTATCTCTCGGTTGGCTTGGACGAGTTTCCTTCAAAGTTAATCAGGGGCAGTGCGTGGGGGAAGGAATCAATCAAATGCAATAGTCTGAAATGATGATCATTTGATACACACTGTGTGGGTTTCATTCGATCAAAACGGCCATATGTCGCGATACCCATTTAAACATGATTTTGCAGACAGATTACCTTTTGAAAGGCAGTTTACGTATCGGGAAAATTTTAAAAGTGACGACCAGTTGTGCTTTTACTTGATGACTGTTGTTGTATCATGGTTGTTGTAAAGCTGCCATTGGTGGAAAGATGCTTTCGTTGCGATGTCAATTCCTTCATGAGTTGAGATCCTTCTCAAAAGGGCTTCTCGTAACTTTTTTTTTCTTTTCTTTGTTACCTTTCGTCGGATCCCTTCTCTCGTTGGCATTAATGCATGCCATTGCTCATTATTATTATTAGTCATTTATGTTGCTGGTGGAGTTTTCTTTTTTTGCACACCTATGCGATTGCTTTTTGTTGCAAGCAAATATCATCGCTGATCTGTTTGCCTTACTTGCCTTCCTGCGTCACTTCGACAGTATAGTTGTTTCGCACGTTTAAAACCTCCACGGCAAACCACTTTCGCTGTTTGTTCGACTTGACATGGAAATGACACTCGCACGTTTTAAGGTTTCGACGGAGCTTAGTTTAATGGAGGTAGAATGAATGCCACCTCAAAAATGCATGCCAATGTAGTCGTTATTTACCATCTCCTTCCTTGCCATCCAACCTGCATCGTGCTTCAGACTGATCTGTCACTGTGGGGGTTGCATGTTTCTCGTCGTGCCCTGCTCCAAAGCTTGCGTACGTAGGCACCCGCCCACCTCCACCGTTTTCCCTCCCACCTCCATACTCGCCTTGCTCTTCTTCTCCATCGTGTCGTCTTCCCACCCCGTCCTGCGCTTCCATTTCCTCCACTCTCGAACGGGAAACCGTCAGTCTTGGAGCCAGGTCCATGCAGTGTTAATTGTGGCCTTCATCGTTCGTTTAAGATTCTTACTTTCTGTTCTTAGAAGGGTCGTTAATCCCCATCTCACATCATCCTTTCACCGCAGCAAACATCTAGCTCACATGCAGGCTGGTTTGGCATTGCAAGTGCCACTACACGAGAAGCGGTCTCTTATCCTGCGCTCCTTGAAGATATTTTTTTTTTTGATGTTGGCAAAATCCTTAAAAACCAACTGAGGTCACAGCTGATTCTTTTGTTCTCTTGGGACTATGTGTTCCTCAGTTCAGCTCGTGCATTCCAGCAACCAATACGATCGAATGTTGAATGGACCATGCTGTATGATGTCGTCTTCCTTTCGGATGTTGGAGAATGCCAAGTGTCGTTTTTTTTTTGCCCTTTTTTTTGGGTTTTATTCCTACAGATACAACCCATTAAATTTGGGCAACAATGAAAAACATTCTGATCACGTCTTTCATAGAGAGATGATAAAAATTGTTTTCTGAAATTCTATCTTTGAAAACGATGACTAGTTCGGACACTTTAGTGTGCATGTCCGCATTGCTTCAGTGACTAAGAATGTAACAGAATATTTTCAAGCAGCTTAAACCTAAATTGGATACTGTTTGCTTCTCCAATTGTTTAATCTAAACAATGGCAGTTTGATTGCATAACCCAGTCTGTCTTGGCATTGAAAACCCATGATTAAGATAGCCATGCAGCTCACTGATTTCAAATGCGAACTGCTATAATAAATGGCCTGCTGTGCTTCAGATCAGCAGGATTCTTTTTGATGCACAGATACTGCTTATTGTCTTGGTGTTGTGTCACATCCCCTCCCTGTCCGCATAATGAATTGAATTACCATGATTTTATTATAGGCCTAATTAGAGATTCTTTTAATGCGTGTGATTCCCTTCACGGACGCTCAATGGTGCTCAGATCACAATCCCTTCCTCTATTGTTTGAACAGAACTGATGAGACATTGACTTTTGGTGCTTCAAGATTGATTCTGTTAACGTGATTCAAGCACCTGTATTGGTGTGTGCTATTTGTTAGTAATATCCAATTTTGAGATGTTCTGGAATTCCAATGCCTCAAGAGTTGTGTGAGCATTGTTCAAATTTAACAGGGTTGTAGGGTCAAGCCCTTTGCATGGAAACACAATAGCCTAAAAATCATGCCCTATTCCACTATTTGAGTGTTTCCCTTCCTTTTTTCACTGTTACCTCTTGAGCTAGTCAGAAAAACCATAATCATTGCCCCCTCCCCTTGAAAAAAATAATAAGATGGCAAATATGTGAAAGGGAAAATTACTCATTCGTATTTGCAGCCTTGGCCATCGTTGCTCATTGCTGGATGCGGCTGTGTGCTGATGCAGTGCCCCTCTACCCAGTAGCAGACTGTTCATTTCGCCAACCTGCAAGGATGAAGGGCTGAGTCACCCACTGGGTGTTTAATCGTGCGAACGACAGGGCCTCAAAACTCAGACTTCAGGAATTTCCAAGCCAGTCACTCTTAACGCATAAGCCAAATACCAGCTTAAAGAAATTAGAAGGAAAACATAATTTAAATTTTCTCCGCATCATTTGTTGTCCAAGATGATTTCTGCCATCCAATCGTTAAAACTGAAAAATAAACTCAACCTAGAAAGCCTAGATTTGAGTCGAAGGAAAAAACCAAAGATAATAATCCTATGCCCTGTCTGCATGATCCCTATCTTAAGTAAGCTGGAACACATGACAAGCAATACTCATAGATAAAGTATCATTGCGATGTTGAATTGCTTCTTTGATCGCTTTGAGATGCAGGCTTTTCACAGCGGAGCACATCCAGGTCATTAGCAAGATCCAATCTATTTCTTCTCGGTTTTATGTTGTGATTGTTAGAAATGCCCAGCCTCACAGCGATCATGTGGTAATGATAGGACTTGAGAACACTGTCAGAGGATGAGTATTTACCTTACCACCAGCTTTTAGCGAGAAGTGCCAGGTCAGAATCCTGAAAAGGTCTGCTTCAACAGCGTCTACTGTCTTGCAGACCAAGAACTCGAGTTTCGCTGACATCATCATTCTTTGATAACTATTCCTATTCCCCCACCCCTCCCTCCAAAAAATGCTAGTCACCCCCCCCTCCCCACCACCCCAGGATAATTACCCTTGCCACACTATTTGCTGTCCTTTAAGCAATTCATAAATAACAATGAAGTCGAGATTGCTTCCAACTATCTGTGTTGTTTGGTTGAGTTTGGGGAATAATGTTCTAGTGAGTGTTTCACTTCTATCTCATAAGCGTTAAGGCTCTTTATTCTGCTCTCACCTGAGGTTCGGCTTTTTTACCCTCCTTCAAAGCACGATACCCAATGCACTTGTAAAAAGACAATTTCATGACACCCAGTTCCCCAATCCCACCAAACATTCCCTTTTCTTTTCCTTCCCGTCATCGGAGTTCCTTCCCAACATCCTCCTTCATCATCTCAACCCTTTCATTCCCAACTGTCAGAGCTTCATATTTGTCATTCTTTCTTCATATTCCTCAATTGTCTTCACACAATTCCATCCAAGGATGTTCAAGGTTGACCTGACCTTCAGTCGAGAAGTAATAAAACAAAAAGTCAGGGGATTGATGGTAACTCTTCTCAAGGGTGTTTCCCTGCTTTACATGTACACACTTACCCCATTGATTGATGGCAACTTCACGCAATTGCACAAATATTTGGGTGATGGGTTTGCAGCCATTTGATGATGTGCAATTGATTTTATTAATCTGCCGAAACCGATAAGTGTATGTACTGCGTGGGAAGTGAGGTGGTTGACATTTTAGTTTTTGGTCTTTGTCGGAGTAAAAGAGGTCGACTGCATCGGAATAACGTCCTCCAGTGGGCTGGAGCTCCAACGTTCACGATTTTTGATAATTTCTTTCACACGCCATCATTGGATCGTTACAAGGTTGTAATTCAGATATTCTGTGTTTGCTCGACAATGATTCGTCTCAAAGCAATGGCCTGGTCACCACTGTCCTTACGAGCCATGATTTCACACAGTTGTGATATCATCCTCTCACTTTCCCACGTTTAACGTCGTATTCCCAGTCTCAATCCTAAGGTGCTGCCATTTGCGCAACAATGAAGTCGACTTCAAATAAAAACTTCTAAGGGTGTGAATTATTTGCCAATACAGTTATCTCCTCTCGTTTGGCCGGTAGTGCATTGTACCATGCCTGCACATTAACAGAACAAGTGGTTGCAACCCTCCTCCTTAACAAACCCTCCTCCAAGTCAAAACTAGGAAATAAAATCGACTCACATTTATCCTTCAAGTAAACCTCTCAGTTCAAAGAAGCAATCAGAATACCGTGAAGTTATTACAAACAAGAATCTGAAACCGGTTCGATTTTTCCACAACGCCTCATTTCTTTTAAACCTCACAGGAATTTGCATTGGCTGTTTCAGGTGGCGAGAGGTACGCACACTCTCCTCTAACTGTCTACCTGGTGTGAATCCCGGACCCAGCTATCAACTTGTTCATACTGGTTGTTTACAGGCAGGTGATTCATAAATTGTTGCCATCCCTCAGAAGGACGTTAAAACTGGCGTTCCCGTCTGCCTGGTGATGTTAAAGATCTCACGGTCCTCGCGAAGAGTAGGCGAAGGCTATCGCCGGCACCATGAAACAAATTCCAAGTTCATACCCCCAACTACTTAGTCGAGCGTCAGGTTGGGACAGCTGGTTTGTGAAAGACTTGGCAGCTTTCCCGGCCAACCCCATGAAGTTACGTGGAATAATAGTTGCCATTTGAAGAAAAGAATTTGCCACATTGCCCTCTGACCCCCAGCCAGGAACTTTCAAAATGCTCACGAAGTGCGTGCAACCTGCGCTGTTATGAAAAATGCCAACTCCATTTCGGACCTCAAAGTTCCTGACATTTTGAGTGCACCTTCCACCGTATATATTTATTCAGGTGTTACTTATGTGTGTGACAAAACTAGCATCAGAGAGGACCCGGCAAACACTTGGCAATTCACTCCGTGTGAACGCTCACTGATGTAAATAAAACAGGTCACATCTCTCGAAGCATAATCGCCTGACATATCTTCTATTGTGCATCCCATCAACCACAAGCCCTTTTGTGAGTATCTCTTCAAACACACACACAGGAACAAAAAACAAAACTTGACTTTCAACCTTGAGCATTAAACTGTTTTTCTGCGGTCAAAGACTAATGCTCAAAACTCAGCGCATCTTGCTTGCCTACAGCAGTTAACGGAATTCTGAAAGACTTTCACTTTCAGAGAAATCAATATTTAACTTGTCTCCGAGGATGCAAACCAACGATTATAGCATTCGCGAAGACTTCTTGTATTTCAGGTTATCCTTTGAATGCTTTATCAGTGTTTCATAAACTTGATGTGCCTAGATATACTTGATGTTCCAAATGTGCAAATAGGCTAGACGACAAGTCTGGACTGCTGTTGTCCCCCTTTTTTTTTTTTATGGAGACTGTCGGGGGATTATTTGGAACTTCCCAATCCAACTCCGCTTGAGTTAAATGAACCGGAGAGGTGAACTTTTCATGCAGGAAAGTCCCACTCTCTCAGCGGCATACATTTGGCCAATTGTTTAATCTTAGGAAGAGCTTGACTGCATATTGTTTCAAAGTCTTATTCAATGACAACGACTCACTGTGGTGCTGTGTATTCAGAGTTTGCCAACTTCAAGAAATTCCAAAAACTCAAAATCGTAATATCCCAAAACACCTTGCCACCGGTTTCGAGCTGACGGAAGGGAATTTGAAAATTTGTTGCTTGTTGTTGGCGCAGGGTCCAACAATATATCGAACCTCTCGGCCTTATTTTGACTGGTATGCAACGATGAACCTGTCATCTCCTGTCTGTCCAAAGCATCTCAATCTCTCTTTACCATTCCTTGAGCATGGATGCAAATAGATCACGCAAGTTGCCTTGTTGAACAGATTGATTGTCTTGGTCAACTTGCACTGACCGTATTTAAAATAATTTTTTTACTGCCTCTAAGGCTGGTGATGAGAGGCTGCAGCACAAACACTCACACTGCAGACAGATAGAATGAGACCAACACGCAGATTTGACTTTCACACAAATACGTACTGCTGGAGATTGGGGGGGGGGAGGGGTACGTCACTTGCCGAGAGCACTTGCGGTACCCAGTGACGTCATTATGTATGACATCGCTTTTCTCTCACACTCAGTGGGCAATTCAAGAAGAAAATTTGCTCCTCCTCATGGATCCAACCAATGGAAATTTTTCCATGCTCATCTTTTAAATGCTGAGCAGAAGCAAGAAGCAGCACATTACCATTTAAGTATTTTGGATGACTCACAAGTGTTTGAACCGCCGACTTCCAGATTCAGAGCAGACCCAACCATAATGGACTTTCAGTGAGAATGATATGTTTGTTTCCAGTCTTGCAGCACTAGCATCAAATTCCTCTGCTATTTCTTGGACGTAATCCAGGCATTTCTCCAAAATCTTGTGCACATGTTTCCCAATAGCTCACCAATACAAGGTTTTTTTTTTTGGGTTTTTGTGAGCACCCGAATCATTTATCCACACAAACTGTGTGAAGGACATCAGTTTAAAAATTTGCGAAATTCTTCATTCACCTGCGGTTTGAAATTTTCCTTCACAAGTTAATGTCCACGGAAACACCTTCCACAGCTTTACCTGACTGTTGACCTCCATTCTTGGTTTATCCAAAAATGCTTACTTGTTGATATTACTTGCTGGAAATTTTTCTCACGAGTTCGACAATAAATTTCCACAAAATTTATAGTGATTGAAACAATTATTTTTGCAGTTCTCAAATAATAAACCCAAATCCAACCTTGATTCACCATAATATAGTTGATCATATGTCTTCGATATAAGCATAAAAGCACTAGCACGCGATAGTTGGGATTTGATAGGAATCGATTCAGAGCAACCAACTGTCCCATAGAACTGTGCCGGAAGTCCCACCCAGCCTCATATACTGTCAAGATGAAAGGTGAGGCGTTTTGTAATTTTGAACAAGATGCCACAAAACAATCCTGTGACAAAAATTGACAACAATGACGAATACCACAACTCAAACAACAATCCTGTCATGACTGAGGTTGCCTACAGGAATGCTGAGTATGGAAAATGCTTCGGACAAACTCTCCATTGGGCTGGGCCAAATGAATAAGAGGAGAGGCAAGTAAATTAGGAAGGGTAACAGAATTGTAAGACTGCTCATATTCCCATGAAATTCTGGCTATGTGAGAAGCGCAAGAGGCAAAGACAAAGGCACGACACTCTCCTTTTATTTAACATACGTATTATACACTGTTTAAAATTCTCAAAGTATTTTGTGGTCCAGTGTTTATTCAAGCACTGTTACATTACTCCACCCACTGAGACCTTGTTCATCACCTTTCCACCAATTTCCTCTCCTTATCTGTCGTGCATCCGTTTGTTGTCATCCTACGTTTTCTTTGCCCACTTTTGTTGAATCCATGGTCCCCACTATCTCTGTTGGCCATTATCTCTCTCTCTCGCTCTCTCGCTCGCTCGCTCTCTCTCGCTCGCGCCTCTCTCTCGCTCCTCTCTTCCCCTCTATCTCTCTCTCTCCTCTGATGTTGCCGTACGCTTCACAAGAGCATCGGTTGCCGCCAAAGAGCTTCTTGACAAGGCTATACTATCGTTTGCAATTGCCTTTCAGTAGTAGTTGGGCAGGAATTTTAATTTGTTCATTGCGTGGCAATAACTCGTCTACTCTTGTGAAGGTACCGTGGATCTTTAACTCCACCAACTAATACCGGTAGATGGGACGCCCAATTTAACGTCCAATCTGAAGGGACGGCGCCACACGACATTGATGATCCACCCTAAACCTGTGAAATACCCATGATGACAGTTTAAGCTGTGCGATTCAAACCCCAGGCTAACGGCTAAGAGGCAGGTGCGTACCCCTGGGCTATCTTGCCAGCAAATCATCCTCGATACGTATGAAAAATAGATGGCCCCAAATTTTTCCAAAATCACTCATGACTGGAGCTCATGATCAAAACTCCAGCTTGTGAAACTGACAAACTGTACCAGGGGAAAGCAGGCATCTCTTAGCACAAATCAAAACACCAAAAGATTACACGAGCCAAAGTAAAAATAAGAGTATATAGGGCTGATAGACAGGGAACAGTGGCGAATATGCAAAGGTATACATATGGTAATCGAGAGTGTCGATCTCGACAGAATAGGTGTACAGAGGCTAGATGTTAACGGCACTAAATTGTCTGTACACCACTATACCCTCTTCAACATGTTTTTGCGTTAGAGAATCCTTACGCATTTAATCTATTTTGTATGAACTCATAACGAGTTAACACTAGAATTGGATTTGGCGTGTAGATCCCTTATATGACTAAAAAGAATAGACAAACAACAAATATAAGTCAAAAGAATATCGGGAGATCGCAAAAGAAGAATCTCGAGAGAGGAGATGAAATTATTACATTATTATAGATTCTTTCTACTTTCGACTTCTGAGGTCGCTGTAGAGAGACACACGTAGTGAGTCGATGGCAGACATGAATATATAAGACTCCTGTCTGAGAGGATGAGAACTATTTAAACAAATAACAAACTAAGTTAAGCGGTCGATTCAGCTTCATGGAAGCGATGTCTACTAGAGGTATACCTACACTGTTACACAAATCTTCATCTTAGAATTATATGAGTGAAGAGCAGTTTTAGATGGAGGTCTTGGACGAGAGTAGAATGAGCATGATGATCACCACATATACGTACACAGATTATGACTAGCATATAAAAGGAACTTGACGCAATTCTCTAGATGATATGGTTTGTGGTTTACGCATCCTACGGATGATGTGGAATGTAAGGCGCCAAATATGAAGGCTATTTGGAATTGGTCATACGTACAGTAGCCATTCAAATTCTGAGTGAAGATGGAGACGAAAACTTGGTGATCACACTCGTTACCACTGTGGAGCGATGAGCGAGTTATGGCAAGTGAGCAGGGCTGTGTTAAGATTAGTTATGTACTTCTCTCCCTCTCGAGTTTTTACTTGTGCGCTGCGCAAAAGAAAAGAGCAGGATGGTACTAACGAGTGGACAGGCACTAGTCACCTCAGGGATGCAGTACTTACGGGAGGTGCACCAATATGAACTCACTTCTCGCACTTCGCTCAATAACTGCTATACGGTCAATCAACGATTTGGATAATGGTGGAAGCCTGATAGCTATTCGATAAATTGCAATTTGTGTGAAGATCAGACTTAGCGCTTCACAATTATAGGTTGCAACTTTCCTATCTCTACTCTTATATACGTGTGTAACATGAGTATATGCGCAAATTTTCGAGATCCACGTATACCTAGAAATATAAACTTACCCAGATGACTAACAAGAAGTGTATACGATGAGAAGAGAAGGGAGAAGGTAAAAGGATTAAGATAGCGCAATCCTTCCAAGAATCTGCCAAAAATCATGACACCAGCAAAGACTTGGATAGTAGATGTTAGCGCTGTGGTATGCATATGCTTGGAAATCACTTAAACATGTTAGAAATGAAGATAAATGAAAAAATCTTTTTTTGTGAACAAAGAAATTTGACTATAATTTTTATTTATTTTGCTCAACATTTTTAGATTTTTGTTTCGGCATAAGATGGCAGATGGATATTAACGCTGGCAGCAAGGTGTAAGGGGTGTTGGGGTGGAATCAATTTAAAACATGTTTAGAAATGCAAAAAAAAAAAATATTCAAATAGTTGAGTGTTTTAGTTGCAACATTTATGTGAAATTAGAGATTACAGGATGCAAGGGTAGGTGTTAGCGCGCACTGACTCGTCAGCCAATAGCATGGAATGAAATGAGTGACCCAAGGTCCAAAAGTTCTAATGGCATTGTAGAATCCTCAGGATTAATCGGCGAGAGTACCATGACATGCCCCCGAAGCCACAATGTCATGCATTTCGGTCCGATATAGGTGCGTAAAGCCCAAGTGGAGTTTTATGGTTTGTCCGTATTCGTGAACTTACTGTCACAAACAACAAAAAAGAGGCAATTCATTAACTCAGATAAAAGTAGGGATCTAGTACGTATAAACCTTGCGCATCATTCTGCTATAGGAAATTGGCGGTGACGAGGCGTACATCGTTATAGCAAATATGTATTGAGCTGAGCATGTTTGGTGTGTCACCATGCGATTCACGAATCATGGTACACTATTAAAAAATCTCAGTCCTATAGAGGGTCTCAGATGAACCAAGTGTGCTACTAGATGTTCCTAATTCCGACGGTGGTTGCTCATTGAGCTAGACTCTCTAACACAAACTGTACGAGCGGAACATGAATCCGAAAACCAAGTTGCTGGAGAGGAGACCGCGGCTTTATTCACTAGAAGGAGGCGGCGGTTACGAGGAGATATGATAGAGATGCTTAAGGTAATGAAAGGTATCGATAAAATAAGTGCAGATGAATTATTCAACAGAGTAGACTATGATCGGACCAGGGGCCATAGACTGAGAGTAAAGAAGAGGAGAGTTAAGACGGATTAGAAGCGAGGGGACTTTACTCAGAGTAGTTAATGCCTGGAATGGTTTCCCTGAAAAGGTTAATGGCAACAGAAAAAGTAGAAAAGTTTAAATTAGAATTATATAGGTACCGTGAAGTTATGGAGATAGAGGGGTATGGAGTGATGATAGGACTTTTAGGTAGTTTGAGCATTGATGGGTGATTGTGTGCATGTGTATGGAGTGCTGTTGGTGGGGTCTTGTCAAGGGGGGTTGTGTGATTGATGTTGTGTGTTTTTAACCAAGCCCATGCCCCTCCCCTGAGGGGAAAAATAGAAGAAAAAAAAACCACAAAAAACTACAAAAACATACAAATAAACAAAAAAAAATATATTTCATTCATTAAAAACATTTTTTGCATTTCTTCCTTGGATCTTGTGTAGACGGGGGTTAGATTGT
>CM068955.1:36352669-36364337 GCA_035128595.1 Eptatretus atami
TCGAAGAGAGTCCCTCACTCATACGGATGCTTGCTCAAGTTGGCCCCCCCCTCTCATGTCACGAAAGCTGGCTGCCTTCCCCTGCCTCTCACCTAGCATCTCATCACTCCATCTCCAAATCCTCAACTGCCTTTCTCTGCCCCGCTCTCTTGCCTCCCTCTTCCTCCGCAGCAGCACAGAGCCTTTTCTCCTTCCTCATCACCCCCCTCTCCCTACGCTTATTCTGCAATGCCGCAATCACACTCTCGGTCACAACTCTCGCCTTATTCCCCCCCTCTGCCTTGTCCTACTCTACCTCCCTCCGACCTCCGCTGTCACCCAAGCCTCTCCCTCTCCCTCTTGCATTAACAGTGTGGGAGCCTCAAATATCCGGGTGCAGCTATCGATCAAACCTTTTCAGATCTCTCCATACAGCGTTTCTACTGGACAAAGCCAGTACAACATCTGGCCTAACAGAAACTTTGCTCTGCTCAAGATGTTGCTGACTACCCTGAAGTATACTCCCGGCCACACCCCCAGGAATATCTCTGGCTATGGATTCCCCTCTAACTGCTCCACCTCATGTTTTAGATGTGTCACTGTACTGTCCACCAAACGGTGTATGGACTCCATCTACACCTGCAGCTGTGCCGTAAAACTATGGGACCTGAACTTCTAATCTCTCATCCAACTTCGTACTCGCTCACTATAGTGAAATGGTTGATGGAAAGTGAACACTCATAGCAAACTGGGGTTTTAAAAAGTTTTAGGTCAGAGATGTGATTAAACACAATTCTTGATGGATGCAATACAAGCGAATTAAGAGAATGGAGAGAAGAAACGCTGTAACGGTTGGATTTTTGAGGCAAGGTATGAAGGAGAGGTCGAATTGAGAGCAGTCGGTTTAAATAGAAGAAGAGTAGTGCATTATGATACAGTAAAGAGTACCACATGAGTGAAAGAGGAAGATGAAGCATTATAAGAGATCGTTTTTATCATTATTATTATTATTGTTTGAAAGATTTTTCATCAGATCAGGTAATGGAAGTGTTGTTGAAAAAATCGTGAGGTGAAAAAAAATCGTGAGGATCGGTAAACGTAGGGAGTGTAAACTAAAGATCGTAAAGCGGAGCAAGATAGCCCACTCGTGCAAAACAGTGAAGTATCCAATGGACGCCCTCGGCGGCCATTTTAGCAGGCAGGCAGAGCGAGCTTGCACTAGCCAACAACCCGGAAGCTGTTCACAGTCTCCAGTTGTCAATATTCTGTTATCTTGAAGCAAATATCCCATCATAATTTATGTTTTCAACTTTACCTTACAAGAATTTTTTTTAGCCCAAACTATAATTGTACATACAGTAAACCTCGGAGACAGTTCTACAGTAATTTCTAACATGTTAAACTGAAACTTACAAGTACAGCCACATAACCACCTCCTCTAACTGTACACAATTTATCCTCTTCTGTGTTTGGCTGCAGGAACATGTTGGCCAAGGGGGATTCCATGAACCAGCTGGGCCTCGAATGTGACGTTCGAACTGAAACCGATTCCGACAGGATTTGTCATTATTCAGGTGCACGGCGATAATGCCGTTCTTTTGCAAAAGACAGTGGAAATATTTAAGGTCCAATCACTAACTAGCAGAGGACACCTGGTTTAAACATTGTCCGAAGAGACAGCACCTGAAATGCAACCCGATGGCTGCGAAGCACCAATCCGAGTTATAGTATGGGGCGGACTTTAAACCCAAAATTTGGACAGCTTTTAAGTTATCCCCCACCCTCTGCCCCATCTAGTCCGCACACCAATTTTTGAACTATAATTCCAAAGGCCCAAAATATGAAAAATGATGTTTGGTTGTCCTAATCTTTGATGTCCTGGCTGAAAAAGAAAATAAAAATGTTATTTTTAAAAGCCTTTTGTAAAAAAACCCAAACAAACACATGTTAAACGCAGAAATGTGTTAAATTTCAAAGAAGAAAGATTTCCGACTTAAACTAATAACAGCACTCGGAGGGCGAACAGTTTAAAATTTTGATATCCACTTGATTAGGCCGGATTCGGACCTGAACCAAATCTAATCGGCTTTCTTGTCATCTACCCACTCTCCACCAGTTTGACCTAATCCATTGAAACTTTTGATATATCATGCTCACAGACAGACAGGGTTGAACATAACCTCCATCCAACTTCAGGTGGCCTTGGTGTGCCATAATCTGAATATTATTATATTTACCGTCCACCTTCGGAGTATTACAAGATATTGATAAACTATCGATTATACATCGATCGGCTTACTTGTAATTTCACTGCTTGTTAGAGCAGCCAAGCCATCTTCACTCAGAATGTCGAATTAAATGATAGGATTAGAAACTTGGTCGACGCGTCAGCTAATTTGTTTCAGTCTGTACCAGAATTTATTCGAAACCATTGCAAGTTCCGTTCATGCAAGCCTTTGCAATCTAGCTGATTACATTTATCCTCAGATCGGATTGGTTCACTTCAGCTAGTTCCTTCCTCCTCACGTCTTCGACGTGTGGGTTTACGCACCGTGAGTGTATGGACTGATACCTGAATGGCGGAATTTTTTTTGTTTGGTTCTGTTGCATCGCTCCTCTTCATTGCAACGCACCGCAGTGGTCACTTATGCACAGCGTGCAAGCAACTCATTAGCGCACACCACACCTCACAGTAAAACTACAAACATGACAATAGAACTGTTTCTCAAGGCACCGCTGGCTTTCTTAAGCTAAACAAACTTCTATGTAATCAAATGTTTCGTGACAGTGGCAAGCTAAACGACTTAAATCAAAGGCAACTAGAAGGAGCAGCTCGGTGGAGCGCATACCTCTGCCCGTTAATACGGATCCAGAGAACATATCGGGGCCCAATTACACACCACACCACCACCAACCTTTTTCAAATTCATGTATATAATCAGTGAAGAATCACTTACAAATTAAATAATTCTCGTATCCGATCCAGAATCGCATCTCACCAAATCGATATCAATTCGTCGTCGTCGCAACTCAACATGTCCACCAAATTCATCAAATCCTGTCCACAACTTTTTGTATTTGTGCTACGTATCGCTTTTGCCTTATCTCTCAATGGTAAAGATCACTTAAAAAATTCAAGGAGCTGCGATCCGGATCCCGGATGTTACACCAAAATCTAACTCAGTTCGTCCTTGTATCACACACCCACATTGCCCACAAATGTCATCCGGACTCCATCACAATCTTTTTGAGATATCGGTTACACAAAACGACAGAGAGGGGTGTGAAAACACAACCTCCTTCACCTTCGGTCGTGCGATTTATCATTAAAAGAAAATTAAACCAGAACTGAGGCCCACCAAGAGGTAAAATTTCATTCAAGAGTGACAAGTTCAAAACCGAACAGCAAAAGCCTTTCGCCAGTGGGCCATGTCTGAAAGACAAGCATACCAATTTCTCAGTTCTCGCTCGGTTGGGAACAGCAGGCGAACACGGTGTACGAATCGAGGGTGAAGTAATCAAAAAGAACGACCACATCCTTCCAGGATGGTTTCTCCCATAAGGCCGAGGAAGGATCCAAATGACAACACGGCGATTTGGCACCGGAGCGTCAGCTTTAAACGATGCTAGGTAAAACACAATGTACAACATTTCAGTCACCTGCTACATTTCTGGAAGTAAAACAAAAGGACGTTCACTCCATCCGCCTCCTCCACCAAAGGCAAGAATAATGAAACTGGCCAACAATTAACCTTGTGTGATGAATGCCTACGGTTTAAAACAGTTCCAGTGAAAATACAGTTGGATCGTGGAAGCCAAGTGGGTTGCAAAACAGGCGGTGTGTGTGTGTGTGTATATACATGTGTATCATACAGTTACTGAGACATACATCTAGTATATATATACATATATATTCATATATATACCACGTCCTGCTGCGCATGTTACACATGTTGATTTAACGCTTGGCTTGCTACCTAACGAGTGTTGGCATCACCTCACCCAAGGCAGGCTTTCATGCATGGATGTGGACCCACACTTTGAACACAAAAACCCCACTATGTGTGAGGTCCCACACCAGAGCCTCCTAATGAAACTGTGGCGTTTTCATTCCCTCACGGATATGACAAGAAAATTCATCGGGGCCATTGTCCAAAACCAGGTAATCAAAGAGCTTTTTTGGTCAGTGCTTGTTTTTTCCAAGCAGCGAGAGATCGAGGATGGGAGCTCCAAGCACGACTCACACCCACTCAAGTGTTTTGCTCCAAACATGTGCATAACCTCGCACCCCCGAGGAGCCAGTGGAATGAAACACGGCTGCAAGATGCTGTGGAGCAGCCGCTACTGCTTCTGGTTTCAAATTAAAAATAAGGAAAGACTGGAACGAAATTGTTTACAGAAACAGTGGAAGAGTGGGATGGGCAAGAAGTGGGAGAGACTGTGGGGCAGCCAATAAGAAGAGTCGAAACAGTAGTTGATGCGACAGTTGCAATAGAAAGAAAGCCAGCAAAGAGCAGGAAGAAAGGGGAACCCAGTGAAGAGAAGTAGCGATGGCAAGAAGTAAGGCAGAGGTGATTGGATGACAAATATATGGGACAGGCACTATCAAGGAAACGTGGTGAAGGTATGGCAGCGATGGATTTGAAAACGTATGGTGGGGGCTGGGCAATCGGTGTTATAAGTAGATCAAGAGGGGGTAAATGGGAATGTGAAACTAGAATTCCAACACAACTCTGCTTGCTGATGGAGTTAATACAAAGGATTATGGGACGGATGATTGTCTACTCTCCCTTACTTCGAGCAGTACGATACAATACACGATTTACATTATAGAGCAATTTGGGTGTCCTTCCACCTGACCTCCAGGACTGATTTTTTAAAACACCAACGCTTCCCATGCACCCTCCCCTCCCTCCCCCCCCCCCCCCAACATCTCCCGAGTACAATCAACAGTTTTCATTCTGCCGCCAGCATTCGGAGTGCATAGCAGTGCATTCGCACACACGCATGACAAATATGTTACACACACACACCTCAACTTATATATATAAGTTCTCAACTGACTAGGGTGCTCATTCACCTGTTGGGGTTCGCCATTTTGATTGGTCATTCAGATTGTTAATCAATCTGGTCAGGATTACTCAAACATGTTTGGGAAATTCTGGCAACTGGAAGTGCTCGAGCTATATGTATGTTGTCGTCGTTTTTATAAGCGTAGCAGCACCAGTAGATCCAGGAAAATAGAAGTCGCTGACGGTTCACAAGATCCCTACGCTTGCTGGGAATTGTGACCCCCATGGAGAAGAGCTGCTAATGTTGGACAGCTGCCTGACCAAATCACCACAATTATCCATAAACATTTCCCTACTAACAAAGGAGGCCAGTTACTTAGTTGAGTTGAAGACAGTTGGAACTTAGAACGGCACTCAATAGAGTGCATACCTCTGCTTGCTGAACAGTGTGACGTTTTTGAATCCTAAGCCAGATTGATCTGGACCTTGAACAAAAATTTAATCGGCTTTGTTCTTGCCCACATAACCAACCCCATCAGCAAGTTTTGTCAAGTTTCATCCACAATTTTTGAGATATCGCTGCTCACAGACAGACAACAGATAGACGAGACAGACATGTGAACATTAACCTCCGTCAACTTCGGGTGGCGAAAGGGTAATAAGCGTCATCCGGCTTCAGTGCTTAAAACCCCTCCACTGAAATAAAACTCCATCCGCAGGGAACAAAATGGGTAACTCTGGAAGGCCCTGTGGTGTGTCAGAACTCTTCGCACCGTCTTCAGCGGTGCAGCACCTAATCTGACTTAAACTGCCAGTGCCTTCAAAGCATGATGATGGGAAGCTTCAGTCCAATTAGGATTTGCATTAGCTTGATGTGAATTTCAGCTTCGCGGTGTGAAAGCGGCAACACGAGCCCATTAGCACAGAGGTGGTTATAGTAGTTTGATCTCTTACTTCCCAGAAGTCCATGAGCTGTGAGAGAAGAGACTAAATGGCGGCCCTGTCAATGGTAATAGTTGATGGTAATCAGAACATGGCCACCCAACTAAAAATGAATCAGCAGGCGAATGACCAGTTAAGATACTGGGATTCGAGTTTGCTCGCGGCAAGTGAAATGGTCGCTGCATGTGAGGAATATATGTCATTAACGCATGAAGGAGGGAGTGGGCAACCTGTCAACATGTACGCTACCGGTCAAAAGTTTTTTTTTTCCCATGCACCCTCCCTCCCCCATTATTTCTTTTTACTAGAACCCCATTCTTTCCAGTTTTACTGAAATTTAGCAGTTGCAAGTCCAGTGAATACTGAAATGGTTACAAGCTAAGCGAGTAAGAACTGCCAGAGTTAAAAAAAAGTTTTAGGTTACCAAAAACTGAAAAATTATTAACTTCAAAATTGGTAAAAAAAAAAACAAAGGCCTTTCATGGAACAAGTTAATGCGGTTGGGCAACTGCAGCTGTTTGCAGCAACAGAAATAATTATTGCCTTGAAATTGATGCAACAATTCCGACAGGCTTTGTACCACTTTTGTTGATTAGTTACAAACCCTCTGTCGTATAAAAGCAGTGTTGGACAAACTGTTGTTGCTTACACCCTTGAGCATTTATATGGACTTATTAGCACTTGCAGGAAGTGTTATTCTAGATAATGTGTGAGAAAAAGACAATTAACAGAAGAAGACAGACAGCAATTATACCTTAAAGTGTTGGGTTTTCCCTTTAGGAGAAAATTGGCAAAGTTGGCGAAGGTGTCAGGTTGAGTATCAGTTCCTAACCCATCAAAGGCACTTGGTAACTGAGGAAACTTCTACAGGAAGAGGTGGCAGACCCAAAGCCACAACACAATCAGAAGACAGTTTCTGATCAAAGTTGCGTTTGATACTTTTTTTTTTTTAATAGATTTTATACTAGCTCACAGGACCAAGCAGACTATCAAAGAAAGTTAAAAACTATAGAGTAGAGAAAGCTAAGGAAAGTCTGTTTCAACTGGTGACAGTTAGAAGAACTACAGCTGTCAGGTTTTTTGAACAAGAGCTCCGAACCCCAAATTGTGGGAGTACAAAAAAGCCATTGCAAGATGGCAAAATAAGAAAAAGGCTTGCCTCGGCCATGAGGCACGCAGTGGACTATGATTAACGTGAGGTCTTATGGACCGAATGAATCAAAATTTAAATCTTCGGTCCAATCACCTAGGATTTATCTTACGACCGAGTAGATCCAAGGATGGTTCCTTCAGTGGTACACCAACTGTCACATGGAGGAGCGAAAGCGTGATTGATCTGAGACCATGTTGATGATCACTCTTCTTGATTAAACCATTTGCCATGATTCACTAAGGCTCTCGATGGTACGTCGAGAGTAGGCTAAGAGTTCTCGCCCAAAAAGTTCTGCGCGGGGTTCGGAGGTCTGCAATCTTACAGGATTGCCAGATGCTGTGAGGTATCAAAAGAGAAGTTGGTCCTCCCTTAACTCCGATTATTGTGTGCCTGTTGGTACACCTCCAATCCACATTTTCTCTGCAACTGTAGTAGAAAATTAGTGCATTCTGCCTTCAGATGAACAAGGAGAGTTGTTGAGCTAACGCAGACTTCTCACGACAGCAGCGGCTCTTCTCACCGAGGGTAAGAGTGATTTTTCTTCTTTTTGGGTTCTGAAGGAGGTCAGTCAAGGCTGTCAGCACAGCGTGGAATGAAATGCTGTAAATATTGTGAGGCCAATTAATTCTCTTTATCTGTTTACTGCAGAAGATATTTGTCCTTGGTCTGTCTCTGTCTGCCCAATTATTCTAAAGGGCCAAATGGAGTCTCTTTGAGTCAAACTTTCAGCCAAGTAATGATGCAGATTTGGTGGCATGCTGAATGTGATATTCTTGCGCAAAAGTAAAAGAATTTTTGAACTAGAAATGCTGAAACTGATAACTGATTTTTTTTAATATTATATAATTGCTTCATTTGTGAGCCTTATAGCCTTTTGTATGCTCGAGAAAGAATATAAGTAAATGTAGCCTACGAACCCTCAATCCATTAGTGTGTAGGGAAGTGCTGTTGATCCCATTCAGGCAACCATAAATATATAAGTAACAAACCTCTTGAATTTCAGTTCTTCAAAATGCCAACGGATAGAACGCAGCCGTCGAGAGCAAGCCGGCATACCGACTGACAAGTCTATCATTTAATGAAGAATCGCCCAACAACAATGGGAAAAGGCCTCGTACTGTCAATACTATGAGGACGAATACCTTAGGCATGTTATCCCACCGATCTATCTGGCAGCGAACACCCCGCTCTCTGTGCTAAGTTTGATAGAACAGTCGGAAGACCTCTAGCACGACTGGCAGGCAAAAAGCTCAACGTTCAACAGGAAAGCTGATACTAAAGTCGAGATGATATATTTGAAATACTTATATAAATATAAAATTGGACATACTGTTGTATTTCTTGTGATATAACGATAAAGCTACAAAGGAGGAGGAGATTATCAAGTTTTTGAACCACACCAATGCTCTTGAGCGGTTGATAATAACAGAGCTGATACTGAACGTCTGACAAAGTTTCAGTTAGCAAGGCATCCTTTATTAAAGAAACCTCCATTTAGCATTGTGACCTTAAAAAAATAACATTTAGACTAATAAACTTCAAAATGTCCAAATAAAACTTAATTTAAAGACTCAATGAGTTAATTCATGACAACGAGACGAGAAGGTTGGCGCTTCAACCCCAGCCAGTCATTACAGCAGTATATCTAAATCTTCAAAAATGGGCCCATGTTGCTTCCCCTTGTTTTGACGCTAACATTAAATAAGGTAAAGCCGCGGATATATAGCGGAACAATAAATGTCCCGAGTGCCGTGTGCGTGGTGCGTGTGGCATGTGTGTGATGTGTGTGTGTATGACTTCATGCAGAGCCGATCATAGGATTGACAAGTATATATTTTATATGTATATATATATATATTTCATTTATTATAGTGTTACCAAATATTTTTTTATTTATTAATAGCTTTATGTATCTATTACCTTGGGTATATAGTGTGAGTGTGTGTGTGGTTAGTACCTCATTTGATGCGTTATACATTAGATTAACCACAACGGGGTGCACTATATGAGATTTATATGTATAATATTTATTATATATATATATTACTAATATTTAATTTTTATTTATATTAATATTTAGTGTTCTCTTTGTATTCTGCATCTTGTGTGCATTCGTTGTATATATCGTTCTCATAAATATATGTTGGAATATAGTAACCAATTATGTGTAATAGTATGTTGATGTTGATGATTTATATCCTTGTAATAATTAAGGGGCTAACAATAATTTACATATTTATTTTTTTGGATACTCATTCTAAAGTACTTTATCGAGTGAAGGGTAGAGGTCATTATATATGTGTGTGGGTGTTGAATCAGAAACTATGTAGGTGTGTGTGTGCAAAAAGTGATGTTAATACACATATCGTGATGTACATTGGTATTTTAAAAGAGTTAGGTCATTGTGTGAGTATAAATGATGGAGTATAAGTATCAATGTTCTATAATTATTAGTATTGCAAATTTTATTTTTGTATTTGAAGTAATTCAAATTATTTTATTATGGTACTACTGTGTGTGTGTCAGCTGACTGTTGTGTGGGGGTCAAATGACAAAATGCACAAAGCACTATCACAGAACAACGATAAGGTCCACAATGTGTGTGTTGACAACACTGGTGTGTTTTTTAATTTGGACTATAGCTGAACAATATATTTAAGTGTACTATATATATATACTATATATAACATAATTTTTAATAATACTTACTCACTCTCCCTATCAATATCATATATATACTAGGTGTGTTTCCCAAAAAAAGTTAATCCCAGCCCGCTTCCTATCTTCCAGATCGTGCGCTATAAAACCAAAGTGCGACAGTCCGAGTCGAGGGATTGTCGGTGCTTATGGTCGGTTTGATTCACTGTTAGCTCGTAAAGAGCGCTCCCTAATCGCGTAGTTCCATGAATTATTTTCGCTGCAGGCTGTCATGGTCCGACGCTAGACCTGCCCGGGCATGAAGGTGAGAAGTGTAGGTCGAGCGCCGTCGGATTTTTCCTGGTTTTTGACGATCGTTTTGTTGACGTATTTGACTCTCCGATACATGGTTTATTGCTATAATGATTTCTCTCTCCTAGCTTACCTCTCTACTATTATATATTATTGTATTATCATATATGAAGGTGTGTGTTTATGGGTATTTTATTATGTACTTTGTAAGGTACATATAATTAACCTGTAATATCGTGTATATGTGATAATATTGCTATATAAATATAATACCAAATAATTTATTTTTTATTAGGTATAAGTATATAAAAACTCTTCATATTTGATTTTATTATTAAAGTACTCTAATAAATGCTACAGTATTAACTATCACATATATAAGCATTCTATTAAACCTACTACTATTTATAATGATGGTGCATGTTGCATTCCCACCCTCGCCCACAGTCCAATGCAACACCCCCAATCTGGGCGCCGGCCGAGGCCCCACCACACCTTCATCCGCAAGCGCCCTGATGAGTGCGTCTGTTTCCCATCCAAGTATCAAACGGGATATGCATGAATATTAGGGAACCTCAAAGGAGTTTACTTGCGTGTTGGCTTGAATGGTTAGGGGCGTGGCGCTTGTGGATCCTCGGCTATGCCGGAGTTCAATCTGCTTATATGTTTGAATCTCCATATACCAGGTGGGGGTTGGGACTCTGCGCACTGTCATCTTATGAAGCGCGGCTAAATGATAGTCAGGATGGGGCTGTGTACAGGCATCCTTCGTGTGCTGTCGGGAGCCTGAGCGGACCCTATCCAGAGATTTGTGATCCAATTTAGCCAAAGAGGCATAGACTTACATGCAGTAGACACAACGCTATCTGACATTACGAGTATGTAGATCCCAATTCTCCTCATACTCTCGCTCCAAAGGATGTGCGATGAATGAAAAGCTTGGCGAGTCATTGGGTAAAGTTAGCACTCCTTTTGATGAGATAATTAACGGGCTAATTATCATTTTATTGAAAGAGACTTATACCCGTGGGTCACCTCAACTTTACCAAAAAAACCTCCGCTGGGCTTTTTAGCTGCCATTGTTTATTTTAGCCTAACTGTGAACTCGGTACTCCTCTCACTCCCCACGGAAGTGATGAGGAGACCGCTCAGAAACTACAACTTTTAATCACAAACATGCTTCTCCCTGAAACGCAATATACTTTTCACTGACTAATTAAAGTATACACTGCAAATTGATTTTCGGATTTGAGGATCAAATCTCATAGACTAAATAACTGTACAAAGTCTGGAAGTGATAATACCCGTGAAAATTAAAAAGAAAACCCGCATGATTGGTCACAACCAAAGCGCTTTTGTCCAATATTATGGTATTTAGGTTCTCAGCACAAGGCTAGTGAACCCCAAACCTTCTCCCAATATTTAAGCACAAAAACGTGTGTAGAAATTGCCCAGGAGCATGGACGCATGATGGAGGTTTTAGCCATATGTTATCGATTTAGCGCGCAAGAATAGCATACCCACTCCCCGCGCTGCCCCAGGTCGCGCGCACTCAGATCACCATGAAACGCACTCGCCAGGGGCACATTTAGCGCAGCTAGTGGCGCAAGAGGCGAGCTTGGCGCATAAGCCC
>CM068955.1:36382051-36395838 GCA_035128595.1 Eptatretus atami
AAGAGAGAGATACAGTTCCGCTGGAGCTTTTTTTGAAATTATTTTTTATCAACCGGCTGTCACAACGGAACCCAACGGTTCAGGGTTGTCTATTATATGACTAAACTCTCATCTGTATATCATGTATGTTCCCGAAATACCCAAAACGGTAACATGACAGATAAAAGTTAGGGTCACTTACCTCCATTCTGCGCGGGTCCATATCATTCGTTCAAATCGGGGCAACAAATAAATTAGAAAAAATCAATTCCCGAATTCAGTAGTACTCTTCAGAGTATTTGACAATGTAACAACCCAGCGGCATAAGTTCGCTGGAGGCTACTTTTTGTTTTCATCAAACGGCTGTCACAATGGAAACCCAATGGTTCAACGGGTCGTCTATATTAGATAAAACGGATTGACATTAGACAAACACAGCCACTGAAGCTTGGGGAATGACATCTTCCAGAGACCTGGGTATACCGTCGACCATCTTTTATGAAGTCTATTTTCTCTCCACACCAGCAAAGGCCCAATTATGGAGGCTTCCATCAGCAAGGAAGCCTTCTACGACCAGCCAGCGTTCAATAACAACCGACCTTCCAGACTCGGAGTGATCCTACCATTACACCACCGAGTCTTCCCGACGCATTTCAAGTTACTGCCCACAGTGACCTCACGGCCTCTCCCCATTTCCATTCTGAGCTTCACGATATCTAGACCTTTTCCACCCTGTACAATTCCCTCACTGATGTAGTGGTAAAAGTATAAAACCACATAAAGTGACTTAAAACCTCAAGAATATAAAGTCTTAAAATGTATTCCTTAAATAAAATACCTAAAAAGAATTCCCTTCTGTATCAGTACTTTTGCAGAAACTCTTAAAATTACGCGTCCAAGTTTTGCAGCGATCAAAATGGCTTCTGGTTCAAAAAACCGCATCTAAAGAGCCTGATCGATTAACAAGCTTTGGAAATTCATATCGCCTCTCTTTGGAATGGAGCTCCTGCTGCTCATCTGCACCATAAAGTTGGTATTAAAAACAAAATGACATATTAAGCCACAAAAATCAGTTGTTTGTAACAATCAAAATTTTAATCATGCTCCCACAATTAACAAATTAAACCTTCATCATATATCTTCACATAATGCTGTCCACCATAACGTTTGAATAAGTTCTAGCTCTCTCTCTTGCTTCATTCCCAGCCATTCGCTCAACAATTACCCAATCCCTCAACAACAACAAAAAAATTCCTGTATTCCATCTAACTTTTGCATGATCTCTTGGAATGCACCGAAGTGCAGCAAACTGTCCTACACTCACCTGTTTAGGGCGCAGTGCCTAAAAGGAGGAGATCCTCCAAAACTGCAGCCTGGATTAAACTTCAACCCACTATAAACTGTCACCGTGGTGTTGTCTACATGCATGCGAGGACCAATGTGTGCCGTCTTTACGATGTTAAACGAGAATTGTCTGCGCAGCACCAATGTTGTGGATGTAAAAGATACCACGGTGTCCTTATTATGAAATCGACGAGATATCACCGCACCTGAAAATGACAAATTCCGTTCCAAAATGCGGGGGCACTGCACCACACACAGCAGCACAGCCAAACCTCAGTAAAATAATGTAACAAGGAGGCAATTCAAGAGTCACTCGCAGTACAATATGCATTCACAAAAACGTCCATATGTCATGAAATAACCCAATATTACGCATTCCTCTTGGCTTTACCCCCACCGACATGTTTAAATGAAGCATGAAAAGGAAAACAAAGTTTTGATTTTCCCCCCTTCCTAAGACCAACAAAGGTAACTTTACAAAAACCGCAATATGCCGAATGAGATAGATAAAGAGACCCACATTAACAAGCAAGATTGACAGCCACATGCAAAACGCAAAAATACATTTCACCTCAATGATAGCAGTTCACATCGGGGGAAAATGGTTTAAAAAAAATAATAGCACCATTGTCAAAGAAGAGAAAAAGCACCACCCACACCAGCAAGAAACCACAAAAAGCGTGTGTACTTTACAAGAAAAACAAAAGTAAAGGGACAAAAGTGATACAGAATCGTACTAAAAGTACACATTCGTGTTATCGTCTGACCACGAATATTCGGGTAGTTACTTACTAATCTCAAACAGATTGCCATGGGGACGAGTCACATGACCGAGTTCGAGTAAACTTCATAGGGGTTCCGCAATTTGGATGAAACTCCATGTTGAGGTGCATAATACTTTTCATGGTGGGTTTCGGGGGCACACCGACAGAGGTAAAAAAATATTACAACTACAAACACAGAATTCCATCATTGCGTTTCAACGTATGATTACAATTTTAACAGTCGCTATGTGTTAACCACACCAAACGGAAAATAAATTTGGATGAACCCTGACATCCTTGATGCATCCATCTTATTCTATACCCCTCATCATTATATGACCCACTGACTTAGGGATCTGAGTTGTCTCGACCTATGTAGGCAGCAATGATATTTTAGCTAATAAAAGTGCTTCAATAATCTTTTGCATGAAGATGCATCTCATGCCCGTCCGATTTTCTGGCATCAGATTATAATGTGAATGTATGGATTGCTTTTAACTTATATATTGGACTGTGTGTGTGTGTGTGTGTGTGTGTTGTGGTGCTGTGGTGTGTGTGTGTGTGTGTTGTTGTGTGTGTGTTTGTTGTGGTGTGTGTGTGTGTGTGTGACTTCTCACCGGACATGGCTTCAAGTGCAACATTGATATTGCCTCAACCCTTAACCCAAAATGTGATCTATATTTATGCACAACCGATTCTAGGTCGCTGCATGTTTAAATCCACCGAGGAAATTTGGAGAACATGGGATGTAATTAACAACATACGGTGTATAGACTAAAGAGTCACGTAATACACCTATCGGAAGAACTTATTATCACACCACCTTTACGCCAGTCGTAAAGTCCGTGTCCGACTTCTTGTACATAATGATCAATTTCTCCAAACATCCCTGTCCTGCACAGCTCCGAACCTTACCAGAGTAAATTGGTTGCAGCCTTTACCCCATCTGCCCCTCACTCCCCGCACCCAACTCAATCCACCAAGCATGCGATACTTCTCCAGACTTTCGTTTCTGCATCATAGGATTCCAAAACATATATGACCGTCTGTTGCACATCAGCTCCTAATGCTATCCCAGTGTATGTTTTTGGTTTTGGGGGGGTCATTCCCAAAGCACCGATTTGTTGTTCATCTGCAGTCCATATATGTTTAAAATTCATCTTAAACAGATTCAAAACTCATCTTTTCCTTTCTTTTTCAACTGTCCATGACTCCATCCATGCAATTGCACTGGAAACCAAGGCATTCACCAACCTCCTCCTGGTTTTAGTTCACATATTACAAGCCTGACATTGATGTCTCCCCAACGCGAAGTCTATTAATTTGTTTTTTTACCTCTCTACTCACTTCAATCTTAAAAACCCCAGAATGAAACTTTCCACTATTTCCACATATGTCTCCCAATGAACACAGCGATCTCTCAGTTGACAAGAACATTCTCTTTAGATTAAATAAAAACCAGCATTTCAACTTTCCTTCTTCACTGTCTGCAGCAATTTCATCGACCTCTTAATACTTCAACAGAGTAGGAATCTCCATCTCTAACACAGAGTACAGCCAGCCATAGATTTGTTATACATCTTCCTCCTATCCTAACTTCCAGCCTCAATGTGCAAAGGATAGTTCTCAATCAAAATTTAAGAACCACAAATTAATCAGTCCATTCCATCGATAATAACGGCATAAATTAGAAGCGAAAGTGAAGGCACCATCGCAAATCGCCACCTTCACCAAAAAAGCAGAGTTAAAAGATGGCTAAAAATTTCCACCCACGGAATGATCCAGATAATGTCAAAATTTCCGTTTTAACCCGTGACCCCAAGCATGCCCCCGCAAAAACCGGGTCAACCCTCCCAAAACAAAACAAAAAACAAACAAAAAAGTCACAACAAATATTCAATGCTACCCTGAATTGATTGCAAACAAAAGTTAATTTTAAAAATAAAATGTGCCCAAATGCATCTTGATTTACCTTTTCACCCCACCCAAGGGGACATGTCAAAAAAATGACACAGCTCTTGCACCCTGGCCATGTGGTATCATAACTACCAAAGTTTGGGAATCTTGCACAGCCGTTGAGGAGATAGCGTGACGGGCACGACAACAGACAGACATGCGCCGATACAATATCCCCCCGCTTTTTCAAAAACTTTGTTTGGATTTTTGAATAATATAAGCCACAGATACATAGTCGTGTTAGTGGGTGAAGCAGTGCGGTCAATTAATTGGTAGGATTGCCCGATTCACATCAAGTCTCAAACCACATTCGTGTGAATGGATGTCCACCCTGAATCTGGGAGCGACGTTCGAACCAATGCCGAGTCAATACCCAAGACTTAAAATGATTGCGGCTTCCTTGCTTGATAAAAAAAACAAGTAACAGACAACAAACCATATGCCAATAAAACACAGCTTGATGGGCCAAAGCCTCCCTCTGATTTAAGTTCCCTTGGATTGGAAACTCTAACTGGAAAATATGCACAATGTCATATTGCAGTGTTTTCCGATTGAAAAAGTCTCGCAACACATGGCATAACTACCAACGACATATGGGCGCTGGAACAACGTAGCTTGTTGTTAGTACCACAAATCACTGCCACTGTTAACACCACCCATCAACGACGCTCTCTCGAGCGTTCACGAATAAAGCAGCGTGTAGCAAACACAAATGGAAATCACTGCCCAGCGATCCATCCAGATAGAATAAGCAATCAAAAGTTAAAATAATCTTTGTCGAAAAATATTTCGCCACTCCGACTGAGAATGAAAAATCCTACACCCATCTTTGTAAAGTTTGAAACTTGTATATAGAGCTTGCGTGATAAAACAACAGGTGAATTTGCACGGAGGCAGTGAACAGCCTAAATCAAGGACACCACCTCAAAACGTCTCCCGCAATACGGAACCCCACCAAGGAGCAAAGTGATAAGCAAGGAAACTCTTCTGTATTCGTCAAGCCGCGTCCTGGAATCCAAACCACAAAGGCCTCGAGGTGACAGGACCGAGCGGTCACAGTCAGACCACATGGAAAGCTTAGTCACGTCTCGTAATGCCAAAGGCTATTTGATTCCGTTTTTCTTCAGGTCAAAACATTGGTAGGCAGTACAGAGCATGCAACTGTTTGAATCAAACAGTGTGCACAAGGAAGACCAAGAAAAAGAACAATTCGCTGTCAATTTCATGCCTTGGCAGTTTGAATCACAATATCCATATATTGTATTGAACTATATTACTGAACTTGGCACCTCACATTTAAATACATGGGAAAGGTAACGGCAATGGCACGAGCCATACTCTGTGAAACTCCGATGATAGTAAGCAGTCTGTAATAATTAAAAGGGAACAGCCGTCAGAAATCAACCGAAGGATGGAACCAAGACGCGGCAAGCCGCTGGCACACTCACCAAAGGCATCACTGGATTGATACGCAGAAATCACCAATCTGAATAAGAGAGAGCACATGATCACCCCACTATCCCTGTTGAAATATATATTCTTCCTTCTTTCCTTCTGCTTGTTGCCTCCTCCTGCATTTGTTCCCCCCCCCCCCCTTAATATGCAAGGCAAAAGAACGTGTCAATAATTCTTTTGCGGCCTTTCCCCGTGCAAGGGCCTGAAATACTGCCAAAAATTCATGCCACGAACACCAACCACTGCGACCGACCTTGTCAGCGAAAAAAATGCTAACAAAAAAAGCCTTTGGCACATGGTAGGTCCGCAGCCAAGACAACACGCGACCTCACAGGCAGAAGGGAGCCGGCTAGACCAGTGATAGCTCATTGGAAACCCGAGGCGTAGGTTGTAACCACGGCCAAGGCGCATTTGAGAAGGCTAAGTCAGAAACCAACGGGGATGCCCCACAGTAGACAGGCTACAAGTCATGACAAAAACTCCTGCTCTCCCACCACTCGTGCATCACGTTCAACCGGCAAGCGGTAAGTGTGGCGCATCAATCAGTGCCGCTTGGCCGTTAGTCCTCCACTTCATTTCCCTGCCGCCTGACAAACAAGCAACGTCCTTGCACGGGCTTTGGCTGCCTCCGTGGCCAAGCGTTAGCTCTCCAACACTAAAAGCCAGCAGTCAGCCATGGAGTGAAGTAAGACCGGAAGCAAATTGGATGACTGCCACAGAAGAGTAAACCATCGTATGCAAAGCCCTAAACTTGGTCCTCATCGGATTAAAAAGTAAATAAAGAAACAAATGCAACCAAAGCATATATGAAATACCAAAATGGGAAAAATACAAAATCCATAACCTCTAATTCAACTAAGCAAAACCCCAAGAACATCCTCCCTCTAAGCTCGAT
Source organism: Eptatretus atami (assembly GCA_035128595.1). NCBI lineage: Eukaryota > Metazoa > Chordata > Myxini > Myxiniformes > Myxinidae > Eptatretus > Eptatretus atami. The sequence goes on from CM068955.1 coordinate 36,388,445, forward strand.
CTCGAAGGAATCCGCCTCCAAAATAGATTCAAAATCAAAGCAATCCACATATCAAACCACCGCCCACAATTAACAACAACCTTCACACGACCCGACCAGTCTGCATCACAAGAGTCCGATGCTCCAAAGTCCGGATTGAGTTCTGCACCATTGTTAATTCAAACAAAGTCAACAAGCACCAATAACTCGGCTAGCTCGGCTCCAAAGGACAGAGTTGCAAAACGAAAATGCTTTAGGAAAAATAGTCACACCAGCACAATCCGCACACAAGGAAAAGATCTTGCGCACAAAGCAAAATCCCTCATAAGAGAGACCTGGTAATTAAAATGCCGGAATAAATTACTTTTCAATGCAGCTAAATGCGGCGTGCCCTTTCCCTGCATGGGATCAATACTAAGATACAGAAATCGAATGGAATTCGCAAACAGGGAAGAGCGAGCAAGGAACTAAAAACACAATCGATCTAACTCTTCCCCTAACTTCCCAAATTGTTACCAGCTTCTTGCGGGAGCGCCGAGGTAAACCGCCGCTCACAAAAGGATGCCAGGCCCACGTCCCTGAAGGCAATTTTGGAGACCGGAATCGTAAATCGTTCAGTCTGGCCCATCTCCCAGTAAAGACTCCATGATTGCCAACAACCAACAAAGCCACAGTTGTTTGACAGCGTCTGGAATCGAACCCAGCTACCAGCTCAAATAGAAATTAAAGCACTACCTTTGCAACACCCTATCGAGCACAAGTGCCGTACACTTTAGGGAGATACAAGAAATTGGGTAACCACTGACAAGTACTATAGCTACAACCATACACCGTAAAGAGCACTACAAAAATGAAAGGACAGTCCGCACCCAAGTACGGTAGTTGAAGACCTGACGGGTAAATTAAATAATTTTGATGTTGGCGTGTCTACCTACATACTCGACAAATGCTTCAACATCAAACAAAGACGCGTATGTAGTATTAATAGTAATTATTAAGTATAAATTAAAATATAGTATTTTAGAGAAACTTGGTGCATTCCATATACCCAGACACACAGGCGCAACATGTTAGCATAAGAATAACCACAACCGAGAGTAAATTCAGCACCGGATTAATGATTGATTGATCAAAGTCCGTTAATAAAATTTGACGTAGATACTCAGCCGTCGAATGATCAACAGTGGGCAGATGTCCAGGGACGCAAGCGCGCCCCACGCCGCGACAACACACCAAACCCCCGACTTCAAAACCGCACGGTCCCCGCAACTCCAAAGGAAAAGGCAACAAAAGGTGACCTCCCGAGCAAGCATCCAAAACGCATGCCACCCCACCGACAACCAGCACACAGCAGCGGGAACAAGCACGAAGTGCCACCGCAAACGAAAATACCCGCTGATTCAAACTGCCCCCCCATGCACATATCGTAGGCGGTTTGGAGCAAACCAAGATAATTGAAGGAGAGGGGGAGTAATCAACACTCACAGAGCTAACGTGAAAACCGATATATTTCAAAACTTTTAAAAACTTTTTAATATAAAAAAGTAGTGACTAATTAAACACTGTACTCAAAATATGTTGACAAGACGTATAAGCGGTAAACCCCGAAGGATAATTTCAACCCCCGCAAAGGGGACGTAAATGAATTCCACAATTCCCCGCCCTACACCACCAAACGTGCCGCTGCGTTTCTGCCCCGAAGCCCCCCCGCCTCCGCCCTCCTCTCCCACCCCTACCCCTTTCCCCCTCCACGGACGGCGCTGTGAAGGCGCAAAGCGCCGATCTCGACCCTTGGAATGACGATATCGAGGGCCTCTGCTGACGATTCTAATCGCCCACAAACGCAACACCAAACTGGGCTCCTCACAAGTCACGATCGAACAAATCATAAAGGATCGAGTTGAATGTCGAGACAATAAAAATGTTTCTCATTTATACGCGTAAAAGTTCCATAAACTCCTCTGTAAGAAAGTTGCTTCCTCTTATATACAATAGCCTTAACCTCATAAAAAAAAAGTTCTCTCAATAGTTGAAAACTTTGGTTACTTGAGTTTGTGGATTCTGAACCCTGGCCTAACGATGCACAAATACCCATGTCCCCAGTCCCGTACACCTGAAACATCGGTCCATGCTACTAATGTCCGTGCAACAATGTAAAACTACACGACCCACCAAAATCCAATCTGCTCTTTTCTGCACCTACCCAATCCGTCCACCAAATTTAGTCCAAATCCGCCACAACTTTGAAATTTGTGCTTAATATATCGTTTGCCCTACCTCAATGGATGAAATACCAAAAAATTATGCATGTATCCGGATCTCAACAAAATCTAATCAATTGTCCGTCTTGTCATACAACCAACCGATCCACCAAATCGCCCCAAACCATCCAAACTTAGATATCAACCTCACAAACAGAGAACAGAAAGAAAACAGGTGAAACATAACCCCATCCACCTTCCACTGGTGAAGGTACAAGACCAGTGTCTGCAATCAACCCATAAGCAACCTCACTATTTCAAACTCTTAACTTGGCATAAGCTTTACCCTGCAATTTACTTCCTTGCGAGAAATTCCATATCTATCTTCTTCACAATCCTCAATGCACAATTCATCTATCTAAATTCCACAATGTTGTGTGTGTGGTGTTGTGTGTGTGTTGTGTGGACCTCTGTTCTCGAAACCCCTGTCGACTAATGAAACTGCCAGGTTACTGGGCTGAGAGTCCTTCAAGGTTGATATAATCGGACAATCTTCCCAAGTTAGGCCATTTATTACCAAACCAATGGCAAGACACGTTGTGCGTGGCGTGCCGATGAGAAGGGAACCCTCAGCCCGTTCCATTACGGGTACAAACGTACGGTTCCGGGATGAGAACTTCGTGTATCTAATAATTTCTCGATTCTTATGCTATTTATAGATAAACAAAGGCCCAAGTTAATGATCGTTTTCAATATTAACGGTGTATAAATCGGAACATCAAGAGGCGGTAGCTCCAACCAGGAAAAAATTATATTTTGCACGTTTTTTCGTGTATCCTAAATAAATCTCGATAGTAGCGCATTTATAGATAAACACAAGGCCCAAGTATGATCGTTCATAATTAACGTGTTAAACGGAAACAAGAGTGCTGTACTCCGAACACAGGAATAAATATTTTTTGCACTTTTTTTTCGTGTATTCTAAACTCGATTATTCCATTTATAGATAACACAAATGGCCCAAAGTTATGATCTGTTTCAATAAAGACGTGTAATTTCGGAACATACAGATGCGTAGCTCCGAAGCAGGAAGTAAATTTTTTTGCACTTTTTTCTCCCTTCCCTCCTTGGTTTTTCCTGCGATAATTGGAAAGCAAAATACGTTGCGCTAATTGATAATTGCCAATTAAGAAAAAATTGCGAATACGTAACTGCCAAGTGCAACTTCCGGACAAACTTACTCCGATAGTGACATTAACGTATTCTTTCTCGATCTTTCTTTCTCGATTCTGTACGTCTCGATTCTTTCGATTTCTTAAACCAATACCAATCCAGTAGTGACGATAACTGTATCTGTCTCGATTTTTTGATTTATCGACTACTGTATCTTCTTTCTCGAATTTCTGTACTTTCGATTTATAAAACACAATGCCATGTTATCTAAAAATTTCTCAGATTTCTTATCGCATTTATAGTAAACACAATCCCCAATCCAGTCGTCGTTTACGGAGCGAAGGAACGCCTGGTGGTTTTGTTTCTGCACGCGTTTGAAAGTTTTTTTGCAGGTACGGCCACGGCACGTCCGGGCACGAGAGCGAAAGGAACGGCCCTGGTGGTTGTTCTGGCATGCGGTTTGAAAGTTTGATGTTTTGTTGCACCTACGGGCAACACACCTAGGCCACGCACCTACGGCATCACTAGTTAATATAAAAATGCCTAAAACTATATACAACACCCGTAAATCGAACACAGTACCTGCCGATTACAACTACATCACCGAGCACGTCCATCGTTACCAAGGAATCAACAGTCAAACAAGAGAAAGTCTCCCCCCAAATCCACTGGCCCATCAGCCACAGCTAAAAATGTTTGAAAATGTATTTGTTCAATGTTATTACTCTTTTTAATTGTAAACTAGCAAAAAAGTACCCGTCCCAGTGACAGGAAAATTTAGTATCTATCAAATTAAATATAATGGAACTTTAAAAGTTAATTAATTCATTAAAAACGACCTAGTTAATTTGAAACAATTGGCATTCGTTTGCCAAAATTTGGACATTTTGGCCCAAGTTGTGGCCCTCAAAATGGCCCTCTGAGCTGGCATATATCTCATGTGACTTTTCCCGCACAAAATTGTATCGTACCCGAATATGGAGTTTACTTAAACATGTCGTCCTGCAAAGGAACAGACCCAAAGAGAAGACATTCTGTGTGGTGTTGTGTGTGTGGTGGTTGTTGTGTGTTGTGTTAAATAATAATATAAATAATATATAATAATATATAGTATATATATATATACGATACATACGAATACATGTGTTCGTAAAGCAATAACAAACCGGCTCCCCCATTGCTAGGGTGCTGAAAACTGCATTGAGATTTCATTTATTATATTATTATTGCATTATTTATGTTCTTAAGGATATTTCGACGTTCTGTGACTTTTCCTGGGTATCGGCTTGATGTCGTCATGCACGCAAAATTACCAAGCTTCCCCTATTGTCCTCGGTGGCGCTCACCTGCATTTATTTTTCATTACTTAATTTTAATTAGGAAGCTTTCCCAATAATTGTGAATTTCCCGGTTGCATGGCTAGATGTCCCGTCGCACCCAATAACTGTGCTTACCCCCTGTCTCGGTCACTCACCTCATTAATAAATAAAAATCATTATTTATTTTCATTTGATTAATATTTCATTTCGGATGTTCTGATGGTTCCCTTGATTTTTCCCTTACGCTTTCGGATGCCATCAGCACCAAATCACTCTAGTCCACCCGGAAGGTACCAACTCTTTATATCAACAAGTGTCAGTCCAATGATCATGCGATCAGTCAGTAAGCCAGTGAGTCAGTTGGTTAAAATAACTTATATTTAATATGTATACATTAAATATAATATATATAATAATAGTATATAGTATATATTTACGGCTGTGGAAATCGCAAACCACCAATTCAGCCCGTAGTGAGAATCTCAAGTACACATGTTTTGTTAGCCCCAAACCCGTTGGTTTAGAGGAATTTACTGTGATTCATTCGGCTGCACGCTTGAGAGCCCGTTCGTTCAATCTTTATTTGAACCAGCCACTCCCACCGCCATCACACAACCACCTTAACCACCACGCCATCCATCTCACCAACGCAACACGCTCCAACCCAGAACAACAAACGCCACAGCCACAACCTTTACCGTCACAACTCGCTCCCACATCACGCATCATGCCATTCCCACATCGCACCATGACCACAAAGCACCACCTGTGAACACGACGTCGGCTGTCTGGCTCGTCACGATACGCACCGAGCCGCGAGTGCAAATGCGGCCTTCCGAGAAAAAACGGAGTCAGAATGCTACACGCCCCACTTCTGACCGTCCAATACAAGCGCCGGGGCGGCCTTGGCTCCGCGCCAGGCCGTCTGGTGAAATCGAGATATCAAATTCTAGATCAGAGAGGTTCAACGTCCCTTTCCTCCGACAAATGGGCGGCGGCTCCGCCCCGAGTGACCTGATCGAAATGCAATACCTGGTTCTCCTGCGGCGACAAAAACGCCGAGCGCACAGCAAGAGGTTTTGGGCAGTCCAAGTCAAGTCGGTTGGAGAACGGAATCGAAGTCGGGTGGGGAGCATCGAGGTGGTTTCTGCAGTCCGGCTGAAGAATTGGGAAAGGCCAAGGAGCTCGTCCGAGGCAGGAAACGGCGGTCGGCGACGAGGTGCGGTAGAAAATCGCTCTGTCGCGGGACCCAATGCAGCCAGCCATTCCTCCCCCAGGGCATCAACAAATCCCCCTTTTCCCCCGCGCTGTAGAGTGCAAAAGGGGCCCCGTCCGCACCCCCCTCCAAGCGGTGCTAACGAAACCCGCGAAGGCCCCACGAAGTTGCCACGCGCCGCGCAGCGACTTGGCGGCTCGTCCAGAGACGCGGCAGGACCCCCCCCCGGCTCGCGGGCCTGCCCCTTCCTTCAGGTCACAGCGCACATACGGCCCACGGCCCGTCTGCCCTGGTCTTGAAGGTCTTCCTTTGCTTTTTGAGGTAAATTTGTCGGCGCCGCTGTAAAAGTAGAAACTGTATAAGTTGTTTGCCGGTGTTCGTGTATTCGGAGTACTCGCGTCATTGTTTATTTGTTGTACTTGATAATGTCATCTGATTCTGTTTGCTGTATATGTGTGCTTGTGTCTGTGGTCTGTGGTGGAAAGAAATGTGCATTATTGAATTGTTCCCGTTTCGCTGCGTCCTTTCCTTCGTTGATTCGCCCATCTGCTTCAACGTAAAAAGGGTCGTATGGGCTGATACGCCCGATATTACTTGGACCGTCGAGGCCGACGAAACACCTGCTCGGTTATCCCCGATTAGCACGGGAACTGACGAGCTAAGCGGCCCGTGTCCGGAAGTCGACCTGCGCGAGGGTTGCGATCGCCTCGGTTACCTCGCGTGGGTTAGGTAGGTCGATTTGGCGAACAACCCATCCACGCGGGTGCCGAATTGCGCACGATCGGGTGAGTCGAAAGGCCCACCCGTGACTGGCTCCGGCGATAGTTTCCCGGAGGGCACGACAAATTGCCGTGCCGGTGGCGACGCCGCCTTTTTCGATCACTGCCGTTCGCACCCGGCGGGCGCGAAGTAACGCAAACTGGTGCAAGAGCGGGAAAAAACCCTCCGTCTCAAGCAGAAACTTCACGGGAATCCGGTCCAGGGGTGAGAGGACGACACCCCGATTCCCCCAAATACGAGCGAGCTAAAGTTAAACCCCGTTACGTGGATAAAGATGCAGGTTCAAGGCGAGCCGGTGCCGGGGTAAGAATGTATGTTGGATGAGGTAATTGTGTAGGATCAGCCACGTCGGTTCTTTTTATAATTATAACCCCACAACAACGTGGAAGTGGAGCGGCTGAGCCACGAACTTGCCGGCAAAAACTGGGTCGGCCATAATGGCGCGCGATCGCAACCTCACGCAGCAGGGGAAGCGGCAATTTATGGCTCTGCGAATGGCGCTGGCCAAGGCGCAAACAACGAGGCTGAACCCCAGTCCAACCGGTCAAGCCACGGTGTCACGGAATGGGGAGCCCACGCCTCGTATCGTGCCGTTCGTTGTGCTATTAATAGCAGCCCGCTCTGTGTTGCGCTGAGGCGCGATCGCGCCGCTATTTTGCAACTCTGTTTGCCGGCAAAGTTCGTGCTCAAGCAGCTCCCACTGACCACAATTAGTGGTGGGATTAT
>CM068955.1:36407323-36451462 GCA_035128595.1 Eptatretus atami
CATACTGCTCCGTTGCGTACTTCACCGAATCGAACGTGGTTGCGCACGAGTGGGCTATCTTGTTCCGTTTTACGATCTTTGGTGGAAACAGATCACATGGTTATGGGAGAAGCACGTGGCTATGGGAGAAGCACGTGGTTATGGGAGAAGCACGTGGCTATGGGAGGTGTATTGTCAAAAGTGAATTTATTTATTTTAAATAAGGATTGCGTAACATTCGGAAAAGGAAGGTGAGCTAAAACTCGTGGAAGTGTTGAGTGAATTTGGGACTGTAAACGCAGAGTGCAAGCTGCATGGTCGATGAACAGTACAGGAGAAGTTGAGAGACACGTGTACAGGAGGTGTATAGATCGAAAGGATACAAGGAAGATTATTGATTTTTGATGTATTTTTGAAGAGCAGGTAAGATTCGGGAATGGAAGGTTGTAGGAAAAAATCGTGAAGGTAATGGTGAGAGAGGGTCAGCTCAGTAGAATAAAGATTGTGTGCCGGCAGAAGAAGAAGAAGAAGAAGAAGCATAAGAAGAGGAAGAAGAAGAATCGGGACTCGTGGGTGTGCAGGGAGAAAGGTAGTTTATTTTTATTTTGTTTTGTTTTTTTTGTTTTGGATTTAAGACAAGAAACAGAGTGTTTACATTGGGAGGGATGGGGGACGTTGGGAGGGATGGGGGACGTGGGTAAAATAGGAATTGAAGGTAATCGGGAGAGAATACAAGTAAACATGATCGTACACCAAGAGGGGAAGAATGGGTAGGACTCAAGGAACCCGGTAAGACAAGATCGCCGAAAACTCCCAAAATAGCACGATTTTTGAAACAAAACCGAACTAGGAACACACAGTAACATGCAGGTGAGAAAATAACAGTTTAAAACGGGACAATACCAACCGGAAAACTTAACTTTGAAAAGTCGGCAGCGAGCCCTGAGAGAGACTTGCCGACGCTCCAAACCCAGAACCGGAAGTCGGGAAGGGTGTGAGGGAGTCTGAAGGGAGGAGAGGGGGTGGAAGGAGGGAGGGGAGGGGGTGGAAGGAAGGAGGGGAGGTGGAAGGAAGGAGGGGAGGGGGTGGAAGGATGGAGGGGAGGGGGTGGAAGGAGGGAGGGGAGGGAGGGGAGGGGGTGGAAGGAGAGGAGGGGAGGGAGGGGGTGGAAGGAGGGAGGGGAGGGGGTGGAAAGGAGGAGGGGAGGGGGTGAAGGAGGAGGGGAGGTGGAAGGAGGGAGGGGAGGGGGTGGAAGGAGGGGAGGGGAGGGGTGGAAGGAGGGAGGGGAGGGGTGGAAGGAGGGAGGGGAGGGGGTGGAAGGAGGGAGGGGAGGGGTGGAAGGAGAAGGGAGGGAGGGGTGGAAGGAGGGAGGGGAGGGGTGGAAGAGGGAGGGGAGGGGTGGAAGGAGGGAGGAGGAGGGGAGGGGGTGGAAGGAGGGAGGGGAGGGTGGAAGGAGGGAGGGGAGGGGTGAAGGAGGGAGGGAGGGGGTGGGAAGGAGGGAGGGGAGGGGGTGGAAGGAGGGAGGGAGGGTGGAAGGAGGGAGGGAGGGGTGGAAGGAGGAGGGGAGGGGGTGGAAGGAGGAGGGGAGGGGTGGAAGGAGGGGAGGGGAGGGAGGGGAGGGGAGGGAGGGGAGGGAGGGAAGGGGTGGAAGGAGGGAGGGGAGGGGTGGAAGGAGGGAGGGAAGGGGTGGAAGGAGGGAGGGGAGGGTGGAAGGGGAGGGGAGGGGGGTGGAGGAGGGAGGGAGGGGGGAAGGAGGAGGGGAGGGGTGGAAGGAGGGAGGGGAGGGGTGGAAGGAGGGAGGGGAGGGGTGGAAGAGGGAGGGAAGGAGGGATGGAAGGAGGAGGAAGAGAGGGGTGGAAGGAGGGAGGAAGGAGGGAGGGGGTGGAAGAGGGAGGGGAGGGGTGGAAGGAGGGAGGGGAGGGTGGAAGGAGGGAGGGGAGGGGGTGGAAGGAGGGAGGGAGGGTGGAAGGAGGGAGGGGAGGGGGTGGAAGGAGGGAGGAATAACTTCAAACACACATGGAAGGAGGCAGGAGGAGGGTGGATGAGTGAGGGGAAGGGATTGGAAGAGGAGGAGAAGGGGTGATAGGAGGGACCCGACGTTGCCTGGCAATACTGGGCACCCCTGCTCGTTATCTAATATTTTTCTTTTTTCAGATTTTACTCAATGAAATCGACTTGTGCAAAAATCGACTTATGTAAGTAAAAGTCCCAGGAACGGAACCGTTATGTAAGTCGAGGAGTGTGTGTGTGTGTGTGTGTGTGTGTGTGTGTGTGTGTGTGTGTGTGTGTGTGTGTGTGTGTGTGTGTGTGTGTGTGTGTGTCGTGCTGCGTGTGCTGTGCTGCGTGCTGGTCTGATGCCCCACTGACTGTGATTGGTGAGGCCCGATTGTATTTGGCTCCAACAAGTGCCACCTGCCACGAAGGGCATCCAGCAGTTCATGTGAGGCAAATTCAAAAGCTGTCACCAACAAATGATTCAAATTAATGTGTTATCTTATTCACTCATTCACACAACAAATAGGAAATGGACAAGACTAATGAGCGAGAGAATCTTCTCCTTGTGTGATGCCCGCACGAGGTGCAGAGAAGTCCTGGGCGAGGGTAAGAGAGATGGCAGCCTTTCTTCTGTGGGAACGAGAAGTGCCTGGTGGACCGCGTCTCCTGCTTTGTGGCTTCTCTTGGGTGTACTCATGTCTGGGTTCTTCTGTCCTTATCAGGCCGCTCCCCCGAGCCACTGCCAATCATCGCACTGCACATAAACCCTCTTCAAAACCCTCTGCTGTACCGAACTGTGCTCACATACTGAACTTGTCTGCACAAACTCTCTTACCGAGCTCCACTACTTTCTGAATGTGCCATGCTTTTGTATGCCCAGCGCTCCGTCCCTCCACACTCACTCACCCCACCATCGTGCACTCATTGGCTCTCCCCACGAACCTAAGTGTCGCAACATGCCCACCGCTGCTGGCAAGCTGTGGCGGTCTTTATCTCAGCATGTGACTGCGAGGTGTACCATACTGTCCTCTGAGGTGATCCGCTTGGCTTGCAGTGCTAGGCCAATAGTTGTTATAAAGAAAACACAGACAGATGACAAAGGAATGATTCAAGGGGTTGAGAAGGGGAGTAGAGGAAAGTGGGGACCGAGACACATAAGGAGGGGAAGGGGAATGCAATTATTATCTCCTGAAGACATCTTCAACACGTGACCTATTGTTTGCACACAGATACCATACTCTTACATTAAACATGTACGGCTGGCATAACTCAGCTATATTACAACCCATTACCCTCCGTCACGTACCCACAACAATATTATGTTATCATGTGCTTGTAATATATAATTGCCACAAATAAAACATGCACAAAATGGTTTGTAGATTTTTGTACGGTAAATAATAAATTATTGAAGCAATCAACACTAGTTACATAAATGTGAATAACAAGAAACCACAATGAAGTTTGCAAATTAGTGAATATGTGGAATTAGTTTTCATCAGCTTGTTCCCTTACTTGAAAGTCTAATGAGTGGGTTCAGAATGGCGACAAGGAAGCAACTTTCAACAAAACAGTGTGGGAAGATCTAAACGGCCAAGAGTTGTACTCACTGTGAAGAAAATAGCAGACAAGCTGAAGATGTTCCATAATGATGTGCAAGGTACACTTTGCAATTGCTGAAACAAACGGCCTCAGTACAAGTTAGGAAAAGGCCAGGAAAACCCAGAATAACCTCCCCAAGGCAAGACAAACACTTGAAGTTGCTCAGCTTTTGCTGGAGATCAAGTCAGCAGCTGATAAATGCAATGAAAGCAGGCTTGAAATGAGAGCAGGCCTGAATGTCAAAGGGTGGAGGAGCTCCTTGTGAGCCAATGGCCATCCATATCTGGTGCCCAACTGTGTCTGTGGACGTCCTCCTGCAGGTGGGTTACCTTTTTCGAGGAGGTTGGTGGCAGGATTTGCACTCCGGTCACCATAAAACACTTCATTCCACAACACACACAAATATAGCAAATAAAACTGAAAACCCTCTCTGTGGGAGTACCTCCTGTGCAGCTGCCCTTACCAGAGCAGCTCACTGGATGAGGGGATTGGGGTTAAGCCTTTGGGACCCCCATTCTTTGATGATAGGAGGAAAAGCATGGGGTAAACTTCCTGGGTCGGATTGTGGTGGGGTGTGTTGGGGCAGGGCTGAGGTGTCATCCACCAGAGGGCGGTCTCCTCGGGTGAATCTGAGGTGGTCCCTTTGGGAGAGTGGCAAAAGGAGATTGGCCATGTGTCGAGTTGGACGAGTTGGATGTCAGGGGTGGTACAATCCGTTGTTGCTGACCCTCCAATCAATGGTGGTCCACCGTCGCTTGTGGAAACACAGGCTGCGGTGAACCAGTTTGAAATGGGGTAAAGCTCCAGGGATCTGTGGCATCCAATTTGAACTTCTCAAGGCTGGTGGAAATGCTGTACTTGTGTCAGTGCATGTAGTTCTGTGCTCTGTTAGGAGCACAGGCATCATCCCAACTGATTGGAAGAGGGGCCTTGTTCCACTTTGGAAAGGGAAGGGTGATCACCAGGACTACAACAACTACCGCGGGGTGAGGATGCTCTCAGTGCCAGGCAAGGTCTTTGCTCAGATAATTCTGGATAGGGTTCGCCACCATCTTCTTGAGCACCAGCTCCCAGAGTAGTCGAACTTCACACCAAAGAGGTCAACAATTGACCGTATCCTTCCTCTTCCGGTCTTCATTGAACACAGGTGAGTGTTTCAACAGGGACTGCTGAACGCAGGTGAGAGTTTCAAAGTGTTTGATTCAGTAAATTGTGATGCCCTCTTGAGGATTCTCAGTCTTCATGGGGTGCCACCAAAACTGATCAACTGATTTCTGAACGATACTAGCTGGTACTGATAATGCTGTGAGGTGTGATTGTTCCATCTCTGACTTATTTGCATTTGTTGCTGGAGTTTATCAGGGGTGTGTTCTGCCCCCCACACTTTTCAGTGCTTGAACGGAATGGATTCTGGGGAGGATGTCGGAGGGATCAAAATGCAGTGCATCATTTGGGAATGTTAAGATTTCTGACCTTGATTTCGCAGATGATGGGGTTATCTTTGCAGAGATGCAAGATATTTTTATGGGGGCCCTCAAGGTGCTGAACGAGGAGTCAGAACCTCTGGGATTATGGGTAACCTGGGTCAAAACTAAGATCGAGACTTTCAATGACATCTTGGTTGCTGCTATCTTGTCTGTCCCTGTTTGTGGTGAGGATGTTGAGGTCACAGAGAGATTCACATAACTTGGCAGTGATATTCATGTCTCTTCATGTTATGAGCCAGAGGTCGATCGACGTTTGGGTCAAGGCTGGGGAGTCATGGATTCACTGGATCATGGGGTGTGGCACTGACAGTGCCTGTGCAGGAGGACGAAAGTCTGAGTCTTTAAGTCCTTGGTGCTTCCAGTCTTGCTGTACAGATATGAGACTTGAATGCTGACCAAGGATCTGAGATGGAGACTTAACTCCTTCGGTACCAGGTCTCTTTGGAGAATCCTTGGCTCTCGCTGATCAGACCTTGTGTCCGATGAGCATTTGCTGAGAGAGATTTAGATAAGATTTGTTGCCTGTACAGCTTTGGCTGTAGGGATATGTGGCTCATTTTCCTGGTGCTGATCCTGCTCACCAGATTCTCTCAGTGAGGGGACCTCGTGGGTGAAGAAGACCAATGGGCTGACCATGTGCCTTGTGGTTTGAGCAGGTTGATCAGCATCTTAGGATGGGCCAGGCATACCTGTATGGGGCATGGCTAAATGGAGGACTCTCGAGTACCGGTGGAAAGTGGATGCAGCGATGTGCTGCTCCAGTGCATTCTCCCATACCTGACCGGAACATTAATGTCTCTTCCAGCACTGTGTTCAGACGGCTGATTGCAGCAGGTCTCCGTGGCAGAGTTGCAGCAAAGAAACCACTGCTGAGACCACAGAATAAGGTGAAAAGACTGGAATTTTCTCAGCAACACCAAGATTGGGTGACTGAACAATTGAATTGACTACTCTGGGCTGATGAATCGAAAATTGAACTTTTTAGATCTAAGAGACGCCAGTTCGTACACCAAAGACCGAGAGAACATCATCACATGCAATGTTTACAACTTACTGTTAAACACGGGGGAGGGTTTGTAACTGTGTGGTGTTGTATCTTAGCTAATTTTGCTGTTGGAAAACTTGGAATGTTTTCCAAATCCAAAAAAAAAACCTCAATGGAATGCTTACAAAAGAGAAGTACAAGCAGATACTGCAGCACTATGCAGTTCTTCGTGTAAATTTTTCAATCAGAAGAGGACTTATTTTCCAACAAGATAATGATCCAAAACACACTTCTAATATAGTAAAACAGTATCTTGAGAACAATGTTGCAGCTGGTGTCTTCCGAGTGTTAGAATGCCCACCCCAGAGCCTGGACATGAATACCATCGAGGACATATGTGATTACCTGGAAAAAGAGAAAAACAAGAGGAACCCAACTAACCTTACACAACTGTGGAATGTACAACAGGATATTTGGCATAATATTCCTGTAAGAATGCTTCAGTCATATACAGGAAGCATGGGTAAAAGAGTGATGGCACTCAAGAAGGCAAAGGGCAGACACAAAGTATTGACTGATTTTGTAAAATGACACTGTTCTTGTTATATACTTAAAAGTCCATGGAATCAGAAATTAATGTTTCATTTAATGAATAAACATGGCTTCACTTAATACTTAATCGTTTTTTTCTTGAATAAATATCTAGAAAGGAAGATTTTATGTTTTGGTGTCCTTGTAGGCTCGATTGGCCCTGCTCCCCCCCACCCCCTCAAAAAAGCCAGCAATATGAATATGTCATATATCATGAGTCCCACTACGTCATCTCCAGGATACTTTTGCTTCGGGACTTGTGTTTACGTGTGGCCTACATATGCTCTGAAAAAGAAATGAGAATGCCGTCTAGATGCATTGTTGCTGGTTGTAGCAATACAACCACAAATGGTGTGAGTATGCACGTTTTCCCAAAAGATCCAGCTGGAAAGAAAATTTGGACAGTCAAAGTAAAACTGATCAGAGGAAAGTGGCATGGCCCAACTGCTTCAAACTTCATTTGCAGCACCCATGTTGAAGATGATTCGAATGACACCGGCCTGTATTCCCAGTTTGGGATGAGTAAATTGAAAGCCAATGCGATCCCCATGAAGATTAGAGATAATTCTAATCTCATGGAGAAGAAGAAAATGGATAGAACAGTTGTTTTAAGGAATGAGAAACTGGGGGCAAGCAGCGTTTTTATTTTTCGCATTTCTATTTAGCATCGGCCATGACCGCCACCACTTTAGTAATCAATCAGTAACCTTCTACGTTACGTATCAGACATACATACAGCCGTAAGCATGGATAATAATAATATATGCGTAGATTATATGTTCCAAGCAGATAGATCATCTACAGAAACAGAGAAAATGATGAAATGCTGAAATTATGTTTAATGTCCGTGACCATGGTGCATAGTTTGACAACTTTCACATTTTAATGCTTCGAAACAGTGGAACATGTAACGCTTTCTGCTCTGCCATCGTGCTACCACTGACTTCACAGAAATCCTTCACAATTTTAAGAGAAAATAGTTGGAAACAAGTAAAAAAGACATAAAATGCCATTACCCCCATTGTTTTAGTAAATTTGCTGGATGGAGTTAAAGGGCTAGCTCATATTTATGTACAACTTAAATGGCCACCAGTCTACCAGTCAGCCATCTTTGATCAGATCGCAAAACAAAGTGAAGTGCACGTGTATGCCATCATGTCCTGTGCTTTTGCGAAATTTAAACAAAATCGGACTATGCATGTCTGAGAAATGGTTGGGGACACATTTAAGTAACAAGATAGCCACGAGTCGGCCATCTTGGATCTGATCTCGAAAAAAAAATGATGGCATATGTAAGCCATCATTCATTATCTGGGTGCCAAGTTTGAACATCAGTAAATGTATGTCCAAGAAATAGTAGAGGACTTGTTTAACATCGGGTTTTTTAATAACTAAAATTGCTGCCCAGTCTACCAGTCAGCCATCTTTGATCAGATCGCATCATAAAGTTAGATCCAAGTGTATGCCATAGAGTACTGTGCTTGCACCACTTTTGAACAAAATCGGACCGTTCAAGTCCGAAAAATGTTTGGGGACACCTTTAAGTAACAAAATGGCCACCAGTCAGCCATCTTGGATCTGACCTTGGAAAAAAAATGACGTTCATATGTCAGTCATCATTCATTATCTGGGTGCCAAGTTTGAACAACATCGGTAATTGCATATCCAAGAAATGGTTGAGGACGTGCTCAACATCATGTTTTTAACAACTAAAATGGCCGTCAATCGGCCATCTTGGCTCTGATCTTGAAACAACATGGTGGGCATATTTTTAGCCATCTTTTTTTTTTAATCTACGTACTAAGTTTGAACAAGATCGGTAAATGCATGTCTGAGAAATCGTTGAGGACGTGTTCAACATTGGGGTTTTAACAACTAAAATGGCCGCCAGTCAGCCATCTTGGCTCTGACCTCGAAACAATATGGCAGGCATATGTAAGCCATCATTCATTATCTGCGTGCCAAGTTTGAACAACATAGGTAAATACTTGTCCGAGAAATAGTTGACGACGTGTTCAACATCGGGTTTCTTTCCAACTATGGAAAAGGCCGCCAGACGGCCATGTTGGATCTGATCTCGAAAAAAAAAAAGACGTGCTTATGCAAGCCAACATTCTTTATCAGTGTGCCTAATTTGAACAAGATCGGCAAATGAATATCCGAGAAATGGTTGAGGACGTGTTTGACACCGTATATATATATATATTTTTTTACAACCAAAATGCCCACCAGCCAGCCATCTTTGATCACATCGTGAAACAAAATGATATGTATATGTATGCTATCATGTGTTGTCTTTTTGCCAAGCACGGATTAAATCGATCCATACATGTCTGAATTATGGTTGCGGACGCACACATGCACGCACACGAAAATCGAGACAAAATCCATAAGCCCCTATTTCGGACTCAGCCCAACAGGGGCTAATAATAGCAAACCTGCATAATCTCCACTGTAAAAGTGCTAATTGAGAGAGAGGGTTCCAAAGGGTAATTCTCAAGTGTTCTCAAGGGTTCCCAAATTTTAAAGGGTTCCTAAATTGGCAGCTGTGGTAGAGAAATTATGGGCAGAGTCGGGCGAACTGTCCAACCAATGGGTGGAACTTGCAAGCACGGACGGACACACACACGGCTCATTTTATAGTATCGATTTATAAAGGCTGTTAATTTCCAATAATAAGCAAATTTGATTGTTATCACTGATAAAATTGACGGATTTCCTCCAAAGTATGAATATCATTGGAATAACCCAAACTTTTGCACACTCCTGTATATATTGTGGGTGTGTTTTGGTTATGCATGTGGTGATAAGTATGCTGGTTATGCACGTAGTGGTAAGTATGCTGGTTATGCACGTCATGATAAGTGTGCTGGTTATGCACGTTGTGATAAGCATGCTAGTTATGCACGTTGGGATAAGTATGCTGGTTATGCACGGAGTGATAAGTATGCTGGTTATGCACGTTGTGATAAGCATGCTGGTTATGCACGTAGTGATAAACATGCTAGTTATGCACGTTGTGATAGCATGGCTGGTTATGCACATTCTGATAAGTATGCTGGTTTATGCACATTGTGATAAGCATGCTGGTTATGCACGGAGTGATAAGTTGCTGGTTATGCACGTTGTGATAAGTATGCTGGTTATGCACGTTGTGAATAGTATGCTGGTTATGCACGTATGATAAGTATGCTGGTTATGCACGTTAATGATAAGTATGCTGGTTATGCACATTGTGATAAGCATGCTGGTTATGCACGGAGTGATAAGTATGCTGGTTATGCACGTAATAATAAGTATGCTGGTTATGCACGTATGATGATAAGTATGCTGGTTATGCAGCGAGAGATAAGTATGCTGGTTATGCACGGAGAGATAAGTATGCTGTTATGCACGGAGTGATAAGTATGCTGGTTATGCACGTGGTGATAAGCGTGCTGGTTATGCACGTTGTGATAAGCATGCTGGTTATGCACGATTGTGATAAGTATGCTGGTTATGCACAGAGAGATAAGTATGCTGGTTGCACGGAGTGATAAGTATGCTGTTATGCACGTGGTGATAGCGTGCTGGTTATGCACGTTGTGATCAGCAGTGGTGTTATGCACGGAGTGATAAGTATGCTGGTTATGATGGGGTGATAAGCATGCTAGTTATGCAACGTTGTGATAAGCATGCTGTGGTTTATGCGCGTTGTGATTTGCCTCAACACGAATACGAGAATCGTGCCGTCTTTTCATGCGTCGAAGGAAAGGCCAGCCATAATGCCCTGTCCTTACAGGTCATCTCCTAACTACGTTCTCTCTTGGCCACGTGCATCCCTTACACCGAACTGAACCAACAAAGCCACCAACCTCTTCGCTTCTCTCATCGACGTCACACCGAACACCATTCCACCCCGGGCGGGGCTTGCTCGCACAAAACCCGGGAGGGCGGGCTTCTGCTGCTCGGCACGCCTTGCTTGCTTGTGTTTGTAGTCCAGGAGCAAGGACCTGAAAAAAATGAAATCGTTCAACACTCCCTACAGAAAAGGTTTGACTTGACGAGTGGTAGAATAGACCCTATAGAAACCTCCAGGTAGTATGTGGTTTCAAATTGTGGTATCATTAAAATTCTACAGGCCATATACATACCAAGGGTACTTACCAAGAGGGTCCTGTGGGCTAGCAAAATTTAGGGGAGGGGTAACGTAAACGTGAATATCTTTGTCGAGACAACCATTTTCATATTGAGGTATCATTGGCTTCGTATTATAATTCTCTTTCAGAATATGTATAGAAATGTCGATATTCATTCAACTGTACAACCACAAGAGGTAAAAATCACAAACAAATAAAATATTATGAGCTTTTTTTATATTTTAGGCATCTTTTAGAGCATACTAAGTTGTCAAGTCAAACTTTTCTGTAGTGGGTGTTGAACAATTGAATTTTTCACAGGTTCATGCTGCTGAACTAAAAAATGCTGTGTTAGTCTATTTTTATGAAATTCTTATGACTAGATAATTACAAAAATAAAGTTTTAAAATGTCATGTTAATAATGATGGTAAAAGAGGCTGTGGGTTAACATAGTTGCTTTTCTGTGTCATTCCAGATAGACATCTGAAAGAATCCTACTAGCCAACTGAAGCAATGGCAGTTCAGAGAGTCCGGCAGTAGTGCAACTTTTACCTGTAAAGAGACAGAAGTTGACTAACTTTCACAAGTGCATAATTTGTCAGATGGACTCAAACGAGACACTGAGGAAAGCCCGAGATACCTCCTGGCATTCAAGTATTACAGCCTGGTTACTGCCCCTCTACGTCGAGATGGTTGTCAGCGGGTTGATGTTTTCTTCGACCGGTACTCCAGCCTCGCAATCAAAGCTGGGGAGCGAGAGAAACGAGGAACATCTGCAGCCTTAGAGGTGACAATCCAAGGGCCAGCCACTCCTATTCCAAAGCAGTGGATCAAATACATTGGAAATGTAGAAAACAAAGTCAACTTGTGTGCCTTCTTGGCAGACACATGTGTCCACATGGGGGTAGACACTCTGCTTGATGGTCAACACCTAGTCATCGGTGTTGGTTTCAAGAACCCGCAGAAGTCTGGTCTAGTCATCAGAGGGCACTGCGAAGAACTGGTTCCCCTCAAGTCAGATCATGAAGAGCAGACACAACGAATATTGCTACATGCAAAACATGCCTCTCATTATCACAACAGGATTGTGATTCAATACCCTGACACAGATGTGGCTGTCCTCTGCACCACACACAACAGAAAATACAGTGTTGGGAGCTGTGGTTTCGGACTGGAATCAGGATAAAGCTAGGTATATTCCTATCCACAGCTTGGCACACAAACTAGGACCTGAGCTGTGTCATGCTTTACTCGCTTCACCGCACCACTGGGTGGATTCAAACAGTGCACTCTCAGGACTCGGCAGAAAAAAGGGTTTCAATGTCTTACTTGACAGTAAGAGCATCAGACCAGTCTGGGACAGCTTGGAGAAGAACCCGAGCTCAGCAACAGCACTTCAGAAGCATGCGAAGCCTTCATATGTGCAATGTACTCAACAACCAAGGGGGCTGGGAGGAAAGTGAACAATGTGAGATACTGGCAGTTCTGTCAAAAGGACAAAGAAATGAAAATCTCCCCCTACATTTGACAGCTTACAGCAACATATGAAGCGAGGAAATTACCAGGCCTATGTATGAAGAGAGCATTGGAGCCTACACAGAGCCTTCCACCAGCAGCGTGACATGGCTGGAAAATTCAGGATGGTGCCCTGCAGCCTGTGCTCATGACCAATAGATCCAGCACCACGGGGTCTTCCGGAGCTGACTGTCTGTCACTGCAAGAAGTCTCTATGTCGCCGAGCCGACTGCACATGCAGAACCAACCACATCCATGCACAGAAGCTTGTGCACGTATGGCCGAAGAAACTTGTGAAAATCCAAGAACAATCTTTGAATCCAGTGGTGAAGAAGACGCTGACTAAAAGTTACAACAGATGACATCTTCATGCTTCCATGGCGAATGCGATTCCTTGTTGCCAGACACAAATATTACAAACCGCTCTGACGAATGTGCTTCCGTGCAACCATGCACAACTATTATGATTCGTCTCACTAATGTGCTTCTGTGTTGTCATGCACAGCTCCCAGTGTCGACCATGATAACTATTATCATCCACTATGATGAAGTAGTAGCTTCCGTGCTGCCAGAGACAACTATTATACTCGCTTTCACTAATGTACTTCCGTGTTGCCAAGACAACTATTATGCTCGGCTCTGATGTATGTGCTTCGTGTTGCTATACACTAGTAAAAGACGAACGCTAAAAATAACAGTTGCAGTTTTCTTTATGCGTGCCTCTGTATAAGTACCTTGGTATGTATAATGGCCTGTAGAATTTTAATGATACCACAATTTGAAACCACATACTACCTGGAGGTGTTCTATAGGGTCTATTCTACCACCCTGTCAAGTAAACCATTTCTGTAGGGGGTGTTGAACGAATTTCCTTATTTGGCCTCATATGAGAAATGGCTGCTGGGCTATCGCATTGTGTTTGTATTAAAAATGCACTTCTTCCTGGATGGCTTGTAAATGCAAAAATGGAGGAATAGGTACTGTGGACAATCACATGCTGGGGAATTTGGTCTTAATCCCGATCTAATTAACACAGCACCCCCCCCCCCCCCCCCCCGCTCGTGTGTTGGACAAGTGACAAGTAGCATTTAAGCTCACAGTTTCCCAACTTAATTACATTGAGATGTCTCCGACACGTCAACAGACCAAACAACTCTATTCAATCCTAACTTTCCCATTAAATTCCTCCATCTACCCCCACGACTTACCATTCCAGCCTTACCACTTACCGACTCACCTAATTAGCCTATGAAATAAATTAGGAGGGGCTGTGGGAAGCGAGCCATAGCTAACTTACCTATTCTCTTTAACGTTCTACACCCCTTAAACACAACAATTCCAATGTTTGCAAAACTCTTGGTTCCTCGCTCCAAACTCCTGTGGTGGGTAGAAAATGTCAGAAAACACACAAATCAACAATGAGAGACAAAACCTTAACCAAAAATAACCCCCAAAAAACAAACTTTTTAACATTTATACAACCCTCTTCGAAAGACTGCGTCTCCCTGGTTGATGCCACAATACCCAATGTTACCTGCGGAGCCGTCCCAATTTACCTTTTCCAAATTTCCGCGAACCCTATCTCTCTGGTTCAGGTTAGTGATGTGGATTAAGTGAACATTCCCTCACACACTCACACATAAACCCAATATCAATAATTCATTCCAACCCCACAAGACCATGGCTTAAATATTATTACACACATGTGATCCTCAACTGGGAAACGGGGAGGTACCACACAACAAAAATGGTGGGGGCACTTCGGTTGTGGTGCCCGCAGTTCAAAAAAATAATCACCGACTTAGGACTCTTTCGTTCCCCCCCCCCCCTTTTCAACTATTTGGTCCCTGACAGCCAAACAGCTCTTTTGCTGTACGCCTCGCTGGGAGGTATCCTCACCATACAGCTCTCTCGCCTCCAAAGGGTCGCCAGGGGTCTCTTTACCGCTGGTCACCCAATCAAACCTCCCCTCTGACGGGTCCCCATTTCTCCATACCATCCAGGCTTTCTCGGCCTCATACAGATCGCCAGGGGTTTCCTTACCGCTGGTTGCCCAAATCAGACCCTCCTCTCTGATGGGTCTCCATTTCCAGACATTACCAGCTGCCAGGGACAAATTGCCTCAGGGGAGTCACAGTCACCGCTTCTCCAGAGCTTGATCCATTCCTGCGGACCCACATATTGTCTCCACCCACACAATCCAGCATCTCATTTCCTCCCCTGTTCCAGTCAATATATACACATACACACACACATATATACATATATGGTGCCTGTCTCTGTCTCTGTCTCTGTCTCTCTCTTTCTTTCTCTCTCTCTGTGGCTCTGTCTCTGGACATATCCGAACAGGAGTTTGTCTCCGGACGTGTCTGAGCAGTGTTTGTCTCTGGACAGCTTGGCTCCAGATGTGACTGAGTGGTGTTTGTCTCCGAACATGTCCAGGTGGTATTTGTGTCCTTATGGGAGTTTGCCTCTGGACGTGTCCGGGCGGTGTTTATAGTATTACTGGTAGAAATGGATTTCAGACATTATTTTGTTTCCATCTTCACTGTTATTCTATGCAGAAGCTTTTTTGATGAGACGGTATGAATCATAATTAACGCTCCACCACACAACTGCCTTTCCTTCCTCTCACTGCCTTCCCTTCCCCCACCCCCTCACCTTCCCACCCCTCTCACCTTCCCACCCTCCTCACTCTCCCTACTCCCTCCTCTTTCCCCCTCCCTCTCTCCCCCTTCTTTTTTCCCCCGTCAGTATTGTCGTCAGCGAAGCGACGAGTGGTATTTGTTCGGATATGTATGTATGTATGTATGTATGTATATATAATATATATATATAATTATATATAATATATATATATATATTATAATATATAATATATAGTGGGGCAACTTAGCATAACAATTGTGCATTTTGTGAGGAAAGCACCAAATTTGGCACACTAGTAGCCTATCATATTATGAACAGATTTGGATATTGGGCCATCTCAAATTCAGCCGCTGATGGCTGTGGCAGCCATTTTCCACTGCCATCAAAAATTTTGAGATGGCCAATATCCAAATCTGTTCATAATATGATAGGCTACTAGTGTGCCAAATTTGGTGCTTTCCTCACAAAATGCACAATTGTTATGCTAGTTTAGCTAAGTTGCCCCACAATATATATAATATATAGTTATATACGTATTTGAAGGGCTCTTTTGTCTGAACAGTTGCATGAGCTAAGCAGAGCTATAGCCCCCTCCATCTCCATCAGATTGTACTGCAGCCAATACCAGGAAGAGAATTTAATTCTGAATTTTATACACCAGGTCACCCCAGAGAGGGCCATCGATGTGGAGCCTTTGCATCTATTTAGCCAGAAGAGCCTTTTTGTCTCCTGCCCCTCCGACAAGGTCAGAGTAGGGGGACATTAAAATGAGTTCCGTCCGACCAACCGATAATTATCCATCCATCACCGACCAATCATCCGTCCATGTACCTTTGTCTAAGCAATATTTCAAAAACCATTGATTAGTTAACTCCTGTTGCAGATAACTCTTCTTCATGACATTATCTCAACCTGTTTAGAACACGGCTGTGATTGGTTGGATTATGCTGCCACGACAACCATCTCGGTAACTTGTCTTGTGTGCACAATATTTCAAAAAATATTCAAGATTTAGCTTTCACATCACACAGATGTATTCCTCATACCACCCAATAAGCAGGGGGCTGAGAATATCAGCTCCTGGTTCAAATTTAAATTGTTCCTGGCTGTCCCCAGAACTGTTTTGTGAAACACAGACAGGTTAAGGTGTGGCAGCCATTTCCTGCTGGTCAGCATGCATGCAACAATTATAGCTGGTGTGACACTTGCTTCCTCGTACCCACTCCAATAATGGGATCTCATCTTGAGGTATGTACTGTACATACAGGAAGTGGACAAAAATTGAAACACCCATGCAAAGTCACGTAATAGTACGTTAGGCTACCATGTGCGGCCAGTACGGCCTGTATGCACCATGGCATAGAGTCCACCAGCGCCTGGAATTCTGCAGGAGGAATGTGGCACCATTCTTCCACAAGAAAGTCAATCAACTCACACCTGTTTGACGGAGGTAGAAAATGTTTTCTCAGGCATCGTTCCAGAATATTTTTCGAAATTCTCCATTGAGTTCAGATCTGGTGACTTTCAGTCACCTGGGCCAGCACAGATTGTGAAAAGCCTCGTACGTCGTGCCAATGCAAATAAAAGGGTTTCTCGTAATCAGGCAGACCCAATGCAGGGACGGAGGACAAGGCTTGCTTAAGTGTCACGAAAGCTGCATCGGCCTCTTGCGTCCAATTCAATGGATTGGGTGCACTTGCGGACCCAATCTCCAGCAGGGGGGCAAGATAAGAGCACATAATCAGGTATCCACTACCGGCAATAGCCCATTGTTCCTCGAAAAGATCTCATTTGTTTAGCGGTGGTCGGCTTTGGCAGTTTCAATATTGCGGATATACGCTCTGGGGAGATACGTCGAGTGTCTTCCTTCAAGATATGTCCCAGATATTTCATCTCCTGCTGGCAAAATTGCAATTTGGCGTTTGAGTCTTTGTGTCCTCTCTCCGCTAATGTCGTTAGTATTGTCAAAGTATCTTGTTCGCACGCTTCCTTTGTCGTCGAGCAGACCAACAAATCATCTACGTACTGAATGAATGTTGAGTTATTCGGAAGGACTATGTCATGTAAGTCATCCTTCAATGCTCGTGAGAATAAAGTGGGGCTTTCTGTGTATCCTTGCGGGAGTACATTCCAAGTATATTGTCTACCTCTATACGTGAACGCAAAAAGGAACTGGGACTCAGGATCTATCGCAATGCTGAAGAACACTAAGCACAGATCGATTACAGAATAAAAGGTGGAATTGCATGGAATGCTAGACAGGACTGTAGCAGGATTTGGAACTATGGGATATGCAGGTATGACGCAGTCGTTTACGGCTCTCAGATCCTGCACAAAGCGCCATGTCGATTTCCGCGGTTTGTGCACCGGTAAGATCAGCGTGTTACATTGACTGACAGTGGGAATAATCGTTCCTTGTTCTAATAGCACCTTGACTATGGGAACTATTCCCGCTTCCGCTTCTGGTCGCAATGGGTATTACGGTCTGCGAGGCAGCCTCTTCGATGTGTCTATATTGATCTTTACTGGCTGCAT
Organism: Eptatretus atami; assembly: GCA_035128595.1. Lineage (NCBI taxonomy): Eukaryota > Metazoa > Chordata > Myxini > Myxiniformes > Myxinidae > Eptatretus > Eptatretus atami. Next base: position 36,424,781 of record CM068955.1, read on the forward strand.
GCTCTTAATTCATCCCACATCATTGGGGTCTGTCATCCACAAACAAGCTGGGACCCGATCTCGGAGTTCAGACGATGCTTCTACCCGCTGGGTCTCTGGAAGGTTAACCACCTTGAACGTAGCTGTCCCTGTCTCCCTGTTCCTTTTCCAACAAAACTCATCAGTCCCCATAAGCCAGAGTTCCTCTCCCTGGCTAGATTCCACCACAGTCGCTCCCGATTCCATCTTCAAATAAGTTATCATGGGTCCTATGTCCTTCGCTTGATAACCCCGTGACACCGCCAAGGTAACATGTGGCGTAACACTGGATGGTTGGTTCCATAATTTTAATTGCTCCTGTGTCAGACGCACCTCCATGCCATTACCTTGTCGTCCAATCTACATTGCTCCAGAATGTTATGTCAAAATTTTGGTGTAATTTGGAAGACACCTCTCTCGCATGCCTGGTGTTGGTTTAATGGTTAGGGTGGTGGGCTTTGGATCCTAGGGTCCAGAGTTCAAATCACGCTCAGCTATTGAATTAATACCAGGTGGGGTTAACTCGGCCTGTCATCCTTCTGAGGTCAGCAAAATGAGTGCCAGCTTGCTGGTATCCTGTGTCGGAGTGGTGACCCGCCCAGGATTGTACCCAATAGCCAAGGAGACTGCTTAAGTAGCACCAATGCTCTGCACAGAGTATGGTCCCAATCTCCTCTTCCTCCTCTCTCGCATAGTCTCTGTCCCTTTCTTTTGTGTTGTAGTATGCTATGCAGTGTAAACGAGTCTTTTTCTCGTGTCCAAGTCCATGTGGTGTTGACTTACCCAGTCACGCACCTCCGGCACCTTTCTTTCCAAGTCGGTCACACACGCCTGTAAACGCTTAGATGCTTCACTGTCTGTCAAGGCCCACTGATACACAAGACTGTATTTTCCTGTAACAAAGTCAAAACAGTTACATGTGACTCGTGGGGCATGTTTAAAAATACTCCTTTTGGTGTACACTTCACCTGCAGTTCAGTTTACACAGCAAATATCTTCCTAACAGTTTAGTTGGTGTGTCCGCAGCCATCAAAAATGCGTGCTATGCAGCCAAAAGTCCAACTTCTACACATAATTGCTCAGACAGTGGAATTGCCATGGCAACACCCGATACTCCTACAACATTCACTTGCTCCCACGATAAAGGTGCGCTTGGAAGATCACTTTGTCTCATTGCTGATTTTGTTGCCCCGGTGTCTACAAGGATAGGAATTTGTTGTCCCTCAATTGTCAAAGTAAATTTTGGTTAATCACATGCTTTAGAAGTTAACAAATAACGCTGATGATGTTTCGCCCAGGCCCCCCTGTTGGGATTGTCGAAACGGATCGTGCAAAGGCGGGAACGGGGCAGAAGGTGCCTCCCACTGTTCCTGCAGATGTGGGTTGATGTTCTGACCCTGACTGTGCGGTTGCGGCAGCAGTGTCTCTCGAGCCGACCTATTTGGGCCAAAAGCCGGTCCATTTGGGTTATTTGGGCAATCTCTAGACCAGTGGCTAGCCTGGCCGCACGCTCGACATATCTCTCTGCGCATATCTCAGTGTCCACGCCCACGTCCACGGCTCGCACCAGCATTATAATTGGCATGTCTCTCTCTCTGCCCCCTCCTGGCAATGTATTTACTTGCACATGCATCACCTTTGCTGTTGTCTCGGCACTTCGTTGTTCAATCAGTAAGCTACAATGGTTTATAAATGGCAGCATGTCTTTCACGTTCTTAGTTTCCCATCCCATGCATATACGTTTGGCATCTGCTTGTAATTTTGCAGCTAATCTACTAACAAAGGCATGGGAAAATGGCACTCCCTCATCATCCGGCAAACCCGAATGCTGTCCGTACACATTACGTAGGCGCTATAAATAGTCTGATGGCTCTTTGCCCACTCTCTGTTTACATACTTGAATCTTTCCCCAATCCGTTTTAAGTGGTGCTACTTCCACCACTGCCTCAATGAGGTCGTTGATATGATTATTGAGTATGTCCCTACCTGGGGGCACCTCTTCTGGCCACTTGGCAGTTTGTTTCAGCTGTCGCAGCAACCCCTCGGGCACAATCAGTCGCAATAAAACATTCATGTCTACATAAGTTGGGTTATGGCATTCCACAATAACTCGTAATTCCCGTTGAAACCTCTGTGGATCTCCATGCATTTTCGGCATATCGTTCGCTATTACTCTTCATTCTGAACCCCATGGTCTATAAATGGCTTGCACGTTGTTTGGGCCAGGGTAATCTCACAATGGATATGCAACTATTGGTGCAATTTCCTCCTTATCACCCTCTGTGGCATTCCTGATTTTTTGTGACATGGTCCACACCCCGGCCATACCAGCATTGGGACCCCTTCCCCACCGGCGGGTGATCAATACCTCCGCATCCCCGTGATACCTTATATCCTTGTCCTCTGCAGCATGTCTTTCATCGTCACTATCCAAAACCTCCGTTTTTGATACTCCACCTGTTGTCCCCTCCAATTTCGCGCCTTGATCCGGACCATCCGCACCCACTGCGCCTGCTACTTGATCCTCCATTGGAAGCGCACTTGGGACTAAGGCTGGAAGAGTGCTAGGCCATCTTTCTGGCTGCTCTACGTCCTCATCAAAGTCTACTGGGGTGGCCTGCTGCTTTCTTTTCGCTTTTCCCTCAAGTCATAAGGACATTTGCATTGCTACCTCATTTAAGGTCAGTTGAGCCTTAACAAGATGGTCTTTTAAATTCAGCAATCTAATTTTTTTCAGTTCTATCTCTGCACTCTTGCATCCAATCCATGAACGCACTCCAATTCACTTATTTTTGCAGTTCTTTTATCCTTACCTTTTGCCCTCAGCTCTCTCCTTAAGTTCTCCAAACAATCTCTGCCTCTTACACGATTATCAACTCGATTCTCTTAACAAGCAGGGCCCCTTTTGGACCTCTCTTTCTTAACGAGCAGGGCCTCCAACCCTTTCCTCGGGGGTTAGAGGCAGCTGTCCCCCCCCCCCCCCCCCCCCCCCCCCCCATAGGGCCTTCAACACTTGTTTGCACGGCAGAGCCTTCAACTCTCAGTTCGAGGTCCCCAACCCCTATTTAAAATATTTGAATGCCCAGGATAAATCCTGTAATTTTAAACGGCCTCAAACCGCTTAATTTTCGAGGCCTATCAATAAAGATTCTCCTCCCACTTCCCTTATTGTTCAATTGCGTTACCTGTTTTGAAAGGCAAAGCCTCTGACAAGGAATGAGGGCGAACACCTATTCCCCAGGAGGATTTTCCTTTTACCTTTAGTTTGTGACCACCAGGTGTTCGCCGTCTCCCCTGGCCATCGGCTGTGCCCCCAGGGATCAGCACATCCGAGTCATGGCACCAAATTGTTGTGGAACTCGAGAAACTCAATTGTCCACTCGAGGCAAAGTACATCAAACAGAGAATCTTAAATAACGTAATTACCAAACAAAGGATCATTGGTGAAAGTCATGCGATGGTCTCCGCTAATCGGAGTTTACAGGAATTCATCTATATATATATGAAACACAGGAAAAGGTGGAGGAAGTTTCAAGGGGGCCAAAGGAGAGGACTAGAGTGCACAGCGTGCAGGACGGTATGCGTGAACCTTCTCACAAATAAACAGGAATGGAGGGGAGTCGGGTCATAATGACCCACATCTGACCTCGGCTAGGCTGGTTAGAGTGATGTGAAGGATTTATTGAGACAGGGGAGAAAACCCAGAGAGCGCTTCTTATATCCTCGGTCAGAAACAACAAACTGCGCAGGCGGATAACAGTAAGGCGAACAAGGGTCTTGAATAACGGTCCAACTACGAGCAGGGCAATTCTGGACAAATGATGTATCAAGCTATCATTATCAAACATGACATAATTCCTTAACAATGACATGTCAGTACAAATGGCAAATACATTAAGTAGAAATCTAAGAACAGAGGGGGAGAAGAGGGAGGGAACATATGGGGGTTTCATTCAACAAAGCAGTGAGCGAATCATGTCTCTGGAGCCAAATGGCTGTAGGCCTTACTGTAGCTCCAGTACAAAATAAGACCTTATTAAAAGAGAAACACAGATTACAAGTTCTAATAAAATGAATTACATCAAGATGAATCATTTAACATATATTAATTAGAAAAACATATGCAGTGATTAACTGAGACTACAATTGTTATTAATGCCGACATTCAAGCATATTGATTATAAAAAAAATACTAAAAAGGAAGTCCACTTCTACACTGCATATTGTGTGGAAATGATGACATCATAGGTCTGCAGCCATCTTGGATAGAAAAATACACCAAAAGGATTAACACGAAACTCCACAAACCCGATTCCCTACCCAATTTGAGGCAAAGTCTAAATTTATGATATCAAAGGTCACGTGGTCCGGCAGCCATTGAACATAAAAAACATAAAAACCTTCAAAAATCTTCTTCTCCAGAACGGCTTACTAGATCTATCCAAAACTCCACAAACATCTACTAGCCTTGGGGAATATAGGGTGTAAATGTTGACATCATAGGTCACATGGTCCAGCAGCTATTTTTTTTTTGAAGAATAAACCTTTAAAAATCTTCGTCTAGAGAACTACTTGACAGATCGAGGGGAAACTTCACACACATGTTCCCCAAACCTTGGGGATACCAGCGTGTTCACGAATAATTAATGTCACATGGTCTGGTAGCCATGTTGGATTGAATGAAAATCTTTTCAAAATTCTCTTGAACCGCTTCATCAATGGATGTGAAACTTCACAGTTATTATCGAGCATTCAAGGGGAATAAATGTTTTAAATTTCAACCTGATCGAATGGATTATCTGGCAGCCAAAAGTATTTAATTCTTTGAATCTGGGTTCTTTTTGAATTTATTTTTTTCCCAAATATGTACTGTTGGACCCCACCCGCTATTCGTGGGAGATACATTCCTGGAAAATGTGGCGAATGTCAAATCCGCGAAAGTTGGGGCATTGTTTCAATGGGAAAAAGGGGGGATGGGTTTCCACCTGGCTGAACGTGACCCACAAAAAAATACCACGAATGGTGAAGCCGAAAATGTCGCACATTGTTTCAATGGGAAAAAGGGGTTAGGTTACCATCGGTTCCTGATTCATAGGGGAAACTTTTAAAAGATTAAAATCTATTCGACCGTGAATGCACATGATTAGTTTCATAAAAAATACAATATTTTTTTTTCTAAAGACAACACCAGCTCCCATTTCCAGTGTTTATTGAAGGAATGCGATTACAGTTTATTCAAAGTGATTAACCAACCATAACGTAAAAGTAAATAAAAACAACAACGGCAGGAACCGTTTCAATTTTTTTATTTCCACAAACACAGGCAACTTTTCAAATGATGATTTCAAATCCAGTGAACTCAGTGGAGTCTTCTGAAGACGACGCAGGTGACGGTGCTGATGAGTCGTTCACTGAAGGGGATGCAGGTGAGGGCCCTGATGAGTCGTGTACCGAAGGGAATGCAGGAGAGGCAGAATAGGCAGGAGAAGCAGGAGAGGCAAGAGAGGGTGTGGATGCTCCTGAGGTTGAGGGACCAGAGTGGAAAAAATCCATGATCGAGAGCTGCCTAGCAGATTGCCGCAGGTTTTGATGTAAATCCTTGTATGGGAGCATCACATCATCCAACCCCCTCTTGAACATGAGGTAATGGTCCATGACCGGATCAGCGTCTTGCAGTCTCTCAGTCATAGACCACATGTCCTGCAGCATCTCACCCAGGAACTTGACCGTGAGGTTGCACCTGTGTGTGTGTGTGTGTCTCCTCCATAACTCCAAAACTATAAAACCTAGCATCCTGAAACTTTGTCTGCACACAAAGAAAACTCCAAGGAAGTGCAAGAGTGAAATTGTATGTTTGGGTGAATTAAACACCCCTTTTGAAGATAATTAACGGCTTATTTAATTATATCCTTAATCAGGCGATCCTCGGCCACCTCGCTCTTTGGGGTCTTAAGGGGTATCTTGGGATACCTAACTGTGGTCTGAAGCCGCCATGTTTTTTGGCCTGCTCAACCATGCCCTAACTTGGAACAGGCCGCAACGATTTCTTAATGATGAAGTTTTTTTTTCACTTTTCTCACTCATATTATCGAATGCCTGTTCATCATCGCTATGAATTGCTGGGTACATTGCAACGCCCGAAGACGCCAGCGTTTGTGGCTTTATTTCATTTCCACACATGCAATAACCTCGAGAATCTCTTAAACTGAGCTGCATTACAAAATTTAAGCTCCAGAATCGACCTTAGCAGCAGTTCTGACTCCTTTAAAAAACAGTGTTCATTTGTCCATTTCGGACATATGTGACATTTTGGGCATCTTCAGGAGGTGTATGTTAATATGACGGTTCGGTGAATGCTAATCGCGTGCCAAGCAAGCTGTTTCTTATCAACTGTTTAGCTGGAGTGCTTCCTTGAGTACTTAAGCCACTTGATGAGTGCTCTACAATATTCGCACTGTCACTGAATACTATATCGATCGACTTGAACAAAGTTTAGGGGCCACTCACGTGCATTGGCCATTTGTTGTTCTGCGGTGCAACAGGTGGTGGCTGGCTCGCTGAATTCCCCTTTTTCTGTGATCTTCCATTATATGACCCGTCACTTCAGCATCGATAAATACAAATAAAAATGAAATGCTTCATTTTTAAAAGTTTCTTCAACCGTTTCGTGGATTGCTTGGTGAAGCAACTTGGCACACGTTCTTCAAGCTTCAACCAATGGCGATACCACGGTTCGATACCAGAAGTAGGAAGACAAAATAAATTATATGATCACAAGGAGTAAAAAATGTTTTCATTTCTGATGTAATGAATCGCCACATCACGGCAGCAAAGTGGAGATGTATGCATGCTCACTCTTAGCTGTCCAGCTTGGGTTTGAATCCTGACCCAGCTATAAACTGTCATCTTGGTGTTTCAGTCAGGGTGATTCTTCAATGTGTGGGCTGTCTCTTGGATGGACTTTAAACTGGGCATCTGATCTGCTGGATTCCCTTTCCTCCTCACTATCTCTCACCCCTCTCCCTCTCTCACCCCTTCTCCTGCTCCACAATCCCTCCCCCTCTGTTGATGGGACTGTTGCATGTACAAATCAGATTCAGAGTGAGCTGACTGGAGGGGTGCAAAGGTCACTGCATGTATAAGCATGCATGCAGGTAGGTAGACCTTCACCAGGTAGGTAGCATCGGTATTAAATGCTCCCGCCCCAGGTCTCTAAAATATCCAACTTCGTGTGTTCGGTCATTAAGCATAACTTATCATTCTCTTTGCTAACCCCACCCTCCTCCCCTCATATCTATCTATCTATCTACCTCTCTCTCTCTCTCACACACACACACCCTCTTTTTCGCACCCATCCCTTCCGCAGTGTATAGCAACATTTTGTTGAGGGTCGCTCTCCCCACCTCCCCCCTTCCTCGCTCTTTCCCGCTTCAAGCCTCCCCTTCCTCACCTCCTCCAAGCTTCCCTCCAATCTCTCTTCCTCCTTTCTCCTCTCTCCCTCCCTCCCTCTTTCTCCCCCCCCCCCCCACCTTTAATACCCCTCAGCGAAGCGACGGGTTGTATTTGCTAGTATGTGTGTATATACATGTAGAAGTTTGGGATTATCCATAAAAATAGATTCTTCCAAGTTGTAACTAAGTTTGACTACTCCACCCATTTTGAAACAAACAGGAAGGAGCATGCATGTCATCCACTCTACATGCACTTCCCTCGGGCTGAAATAGCTATCCATCCAGCTCGTAATTCCTGCCACATACTGCAGGAATGTGAGAAAAGGAGTTGTAGATCTGATCACAAATCCCTAAGGTTCTTTAATTGACCGATATCCAAACAGGCAAGTGGGTGTATTCCAAAGTTGCATTTATTTCACAGGTAAAACACAAATGATAAACACAGCACTCTGGCACAGCGTTTTACACAGCATAGCAGCTGGTGACTGGCTCTTCTCCTACCATGCTCCTTTTCACTATGCTTTTCCATTTATAGATACTCAGAGAGAAAACACTCACAAAAGTCCCCCCCCCCTCTCCTCAGTAATCGTTTTTAAATTACTTTTGTAACAAAAGGTGGACAGAGGTTATGTTTTCACCCCTGTCTGTTTGTTTGTCTGTCTGTGAACAGGATATCTCAAAAAGTTGCAGACAGATTCAGCCAAAAATTGGTGGACGAGTTGGGTGCATGACAACGACAAATTGATTAGATTTTGGTGAAGATCCGGATTCGGATGCAGATCCGATAATTTTTTTTAATTTAAAAAAAAAAGCGATTCTTCACCATTGAGAGATGGGACCAAAAACAATACATATCACGATATCTCAAAAAGTTGTGAATGGATTATGACAAGACTTGGTGGATGAGTTGGGTCGGTGACTAGAACAGGCCAATTAGATTTGGTTCGGGTCCAGATCTAATTCTGGCCTATCAGTGTGATACAAAACGTAAACTCTTGAGCCTAGAAGAGATATGTGCTCTTTCAAGTGCCGTTTTAGTTTTAACTGTAATATCTTATTTTCTGGCTACAATTAAAATTCCTCATGCACAGTAAAATGAATGCCGAAAAAACATGTGGATGCATGGCAGGCATCCCAATTACTCAGGACCCTTGCAGCAAGTGCTATGACACTGGTTCATGGTCACCATTCCAGTTTGGAGGTGATATTTGTTACAGGACCACAGGAAACAGCTGCCAACTTATCTTTTGTTGTCCACTCCTTTTGTGGAGTAATCCAAGTATGACCAAGCATTCCAGCCCTTCAGGGTTGGGGTGTACGTGTTTGTTGAGACCATGCACCTCACCCTTCGGGTTGAGGTGCACTTGTAGCTCAAGATGTATTTACCTTTTATATTATAAAAAAGCATTCACCATAAGAGAGTCGTCCAAGTATGACCATGTATTCAAGCCCCTCAGGGTTGGAGTGGTTGCATTTGTTGTGACCATGTACCTCAGTCTTCATGCTGAGGTGCATGTGTAGCTCAATATATTTTTAACCTTTAGTTATTATCCGCGAATTATTTAACCGCTAATCAATTTTAGTGAAGATCCAAATGAGAATTTTTAGATCCTCGTGAAGGATCTCTAAGTCTTACTTACGTTGTTGTTCATCTTCTTCTTCTTGTGGACTTTTTTTGTTTCACAGCCTACAGTTTTCATCGAAACTTCCTGAACTTGGGCATATATATGTAAAAATACCCTACGCAGACAGTAACCATCTCCGATTTTGAAAATTCCTCCCAGAAAAAATTTATGACATCAAAATATCTCCGCTAATGGAAATCGCCTAAAAAATTATCTCCGAAACTAGGCAAGCTTTTTTGAATTCTGTTTTGTGGAATCGAACAGGGCATTAGCAGAGATGAATTACCACACATATGATACATCACTATGATGTCATATCATTTTTTATGACGTCATTCCTATTTTTGTTTCACAACCCAGAGTTTTCATCGGATCTTCGTGAAACTTGCCATGTATATGCAGAAAGCCCACGCACAGGCAGTAACCATCTGCGATTTTGGAAATTCTTCCTAGAAAAAAAGTTGACGTCATAATATCGCCGCTAATGGAAATCGCCTATACCATTATCTCCGAACCTAGGCAAGCTGTTTGAATTTTTGTTTGCGGGAATCAAGCCGGGCATTAGCACAGATAATTTATTGCAAACCTGATACATCAAATGACGTCATATTCGTTTTTATGACGTCTTCATTAAGAGGACGAGGATCTTAGCTCATTTGAGCTTGTATTTTTAAAGCGATTCTTCACCATTGAGAAATTGGGCTAAAAACAATATATAGCATGATATCTCGAAAATGTATTGGGCCTGATATGTTCTATTCGATCAGACATTGTGTGGCGGAGGTATGCACTCCAGTGAGTGCTCTTCTAGTTTTAAAAGTATATTCACTGTAGATTTTGAGCTGGGGAATGGCCCTCCAGTGTAACCAAATTCCCCTTAAAACCGAATGCACATGCTGAATTTGCTTGGCAGCCAAATTAATTAATCGTAAATGCACCACACTGTGGAGTCACCAAATCACAGGTGGTGCAAAGCACCCCTCCCTTTATATGTGACGGTTTCTCTGTAAGCAACTTCAACACAGGGACTGAAAATTCATTTCTCAGCTTCTACTGGACGAAATTGGCTGCAAAATTCAGAAGTAAATCATTGGTACGTTGAGGTAATATGTTCTAAATTTCAGCAATGTCCATTTCCACATTCTTGAGTCTTTAACGAAAACCCTCGAAATTAACGTTTTTGTCTGTCAGTCTGTCCGTCCGAAATATGTTGCCGCTCAAATCTCAAAGGCCATACATTGAAACGAGCTGAAACTTGGAATATACATCAGACAATACATCTAATCAATGACTTTTGAAACAAATTCCACCTAAGTGCCATGGTGTTTGCTTTTTTGCTAGTTTTTGCTCATAAGGACGAACCCCAAAAACTTGGACGTGGAAAATTTTGACTCCGGTAGTAAAATAGTCAAACTATGAACTGTTGGATGAAAGTTCATGAAAGTTTGAATATGAATGGAGGGACACTTGTTGAGACTTCAAAGTTACCTGCAGCCACTTAATTAGGGAGAGAGCAAAAATTAGGGACACTGTAAAAGTGGACTTTGGAAAAAAATAGCAGTTTTTCAGGTGCTTCAATTCGAGAAGAAAACTGGTTGAAACATGGAATACCGTATGTAACACAGAGAAACCGTTCCATTTTTGGGAAAAATGTCAGGGGCATAGAAAAGGACATTTATATGGTACAGTCGGTGCCATACGGCAAACTATAGTAAAGAAGGGACATTCTTGGGAAAAATTCCAGGGGCATAGAAAAGGACATTTATATGGTACAGTAGGTGCCATATGGCAAACTACAGTAAAGAAGGGACATTCTTGGGAAAAATTCCAGGGGCATAGAAAAGGCCACTTTTATATGGTATGTGCCATGTGGCAAACTATAGAAAAGAAGGGACATTCCATGGCTTATAGAAAATGACAGACAATAAAAAATAAGGCACATTCAAAAAAATCTCGTGCGCATGCTGTACTACCCTTGGGTTCTTTTTGTTCCTTGAAAACGAAAACACATCAGATAATGTGCACGTGTGCGATCAATTTGTTTAAAAAAATTGGCGGTTTACATTTGGCCAAAGCAGAGTGCAGGCCGCACATTATTTCCTTTGGCCATTGGATGTGAAGTTTCGTGATTGTCAATGTAGTGGGACTGCCAAAAACGATCAACAGCCCCGACTTGACTTTTATATTTTCTTCTCTTTCACAACCTTAAGGAACACCTGCAAGAGAATATTTTTCTTCTGAGGATGATACAGTATATACACGCACGTGCACCTGGACACTTTTATATATATATATATATATATATATATATATATATATATATATTATATATATTATATATACATACAGTCCGTGCACAAATGAAGGTGGATACTTCAAGACCTGGGAGGGCTTCGTTCCACCTTCTGAAACCTGCATATGGAGATAACAACCAATGACACACTGACTACCTTGTTATGTTCATAAAACATGCAATTCTATCCATGTAAGACAGTGGAGTAATGAATGTATTGCGTTTATATATAAATATATATGTCTTTATATATATATCTTTCGATGTCTATATACATCTAGTTAGATGTGTGTGTGTGTGTGTGTGTGTGTGTGTGTGTGTGTGTGTGTGTGTGTATGTGTGTGTGTGTGTGTGTGTGTGTGTGGTTGTATATATATATACATATATACAGTAGACGCCGCTTTATAATACACCATGGGACCACGCCGTTTGGATTATTAACCGGCTGGATTTATTAAGCGGAGAACCTATTTTCAGCCATCTACTGGATAGATAAGACAAAAGCGAATGTCGTTAAACACTGCTTTATGCTACAGAAACATTGATTTATCAAACGGTGACAAGGGGATTGTTCAAAAGAATCTCTCCAAGGTCACTTGCTTGGGAGGGAAGGTTTTGTGCAAATGTTCCTTTATTGAATCCGTCACGTGGCGGAAATCGGGATGGGCAAAACCTGAGAGTTGCAGTCCCTGTCCAATTTGGCGAGTGCAGTCCGCATCTCTGCCGCTGTTGGCATCGGCTCGGGTTCGTCGTCGCTCTCTTCTTCCACTTCTTCAGCTATGGGCTCGGTGGCTTCGAGAATCTGACCACGAGCTGGTCGGTCATTTCCTCTTCCGTAATTTCGCCTGTTGTCTCAATGTCGTCGTCGATGTGATCCATTGATCGAACACTTCGGCTGTGAGCCGGGTGGTGGCGAGGGCAGTGGCTCCATTTCTGGCATTGGGTCTGGTTCTCCAACAAATCCTCCCTTTCGCCAACAGTTCCGAATCGTTTCTGCCGTAACTTTTTCCCATGCAACATCGAGCATATTCATCGTGTCCAACAACGTTACCTTTTTGACGACTTTGTTGGCTACAAGTTCTTCCTGGCTATCATCGATAGTATATCAATGATGTTCTGGCGAAGCTGGTGTCGAAAGTAGGCCTTCAGCGTCCTAATTATTTCCATGTCGCATGGTTGGAGCACCGATGTTGTGTTCGGCGGGAGGAACTTGAGCGTGATGCTCTTCAATCCATCGACTTGAGTGTGTGCCGAACAATTGTCAACAAGCATAAGTACTTTCGTTTTTGACGATGGAACTTGAGATCCAATATCGCGAAGCCAGCGCTCCCAGATTCTACTTGTCATCCACACATTGGAAGAGAAGTCGTAGGTCGGGGCAGTTGTTGAAGATTTTTGAAGCAACGCGGCTTCTTTGGTTTGCCAATCAGAAGAAGATCTTCCTTTCTACGTCCATGTTGCAGCAGACCATGTCACTCGGTCTTTGCCGTTTTGAATCCTTTTTTGCCTTTCTTGTCCTTCTTGGCAATGTACGTCGAGTCTGGTAGAGCGTGGAAGTAGATTCCTGTCTCATCACCGTTGAGGATGTCCCGCTTGTCAAATGACTGAAGAATCTCTCCCAGCTATTGACGGAACTCATTCGCTGCAGCACATCCGCCTCAGCCGCTTCTCCCTTCAAACAGTGAAGACAATTCCATTCCGTTTCTTCTACCGAGAAAACCAACCATCAGTGGCCCTAAAGTCGTGATGACCAGCTTTTTTCGCAAGGACTTCGCTTTCTGACATAAGATCGGGCCATTCACAGGCATATTCCTCCGATTCGAAAATTCCCACCATTCAAGCAGGGCTTTCTCCACTTCCTCGTCTTTCCCACCCGCTTCCGCTTCACACCGCCTAGCTCTTGAACCTCTGCTCTGATGGTGCCTTCGTTCTTGATAAGATCTGGAGCTGGCCACGAGAAATTTCCAACGCGAATGCAGCCTCGCGCTGACTTGTCTTCGCCATTGCATTGAAACGGTCTAAATAGGCCACCTTCTCCTCCATGGATAGATCTTCCTCTTTTTGCTCGTGGTCGCCATCTTGACTCTAAATCACAACCCAACTCGTGACTCTTAAAGTACAAAAATGTTGAGAGATAGAATTCAACCAGCCGGCGCAAGCTATAAACGCATACACGCTTCACCCGCTGTGACGACCGAAAAGTGAAAGCGTAGAGTGAGCTGGAAATCATTGCACAAGGCTGTAGTCAATGGGATTTCCAACTGTTGAGCACTGCGCGTTAGGATTTTCCAGTTCTCCTATAGTTAAACACACACCCCCACAACCTACATCAAGCTTAGGTTGAGACCGCGCACGTGCCAAGCAGGTGGATTTATTAAACGGCGGATTTCTCTATGTAAAATTCCGTTCCAATTCATTTTGGTCACAATAAGCAGCTGGATTTTATAAAGCGGCGTCTACTGTATATATACATATATATGTATATACAGTATATATATATATATGTATATGTATATATGTATGCGTGTCTCTTTGTTTGTCTGTCATGTTATACCTTGAGAACCGATTCACGGATTTCAAGTAATCAAACAACGTTGGATTGAGGGAACTCCTGGGAAGGTTTGTGATGAAATTAAATTTGTATTTTTAAAAATTCGTTATTTTTTCAGGGTACATGTGCACACAGGGCGAAACTGCAAACAACACCTTGCGACGCTGGTTATCCCCGCACTCCCAGAAATCCTTTTTCTTCTTTCCCTATTGATTAGCCATCACAGCACAGATTGGTATTTCCGTCAGCAAAGCGACGGGTCTTATAGTCTAGTATCTTCATAAACATGATGTTCTTCGAAACAAGGACTTTTTCGGATCCGTCAGGGCTTACTATATGTATTTGACCCAGTGGACGCTGTTTTGCAATTTTTGCATGACAATGTATCCCTTAATGCACAGATTCAATCTTGAACAAATCCATTTTAAATATATGTGGAAAAATTATGGGCCCAGACCAGGAATCAAACCCAGGTCCTCTGGAAAACCATTTATAAGCTCTTCGGAAGCTCTCAGCGCAATGCACTTGGGCACAGGAGGCATATCATCATTGTAATTATTATTTTTTGTAGTTCTGCATCCACTTGTAATGGACAGTTTTGCTGAAACAAATTCAATACCTGTGCTCATAATTGAAACCTCAGAGGTTTGCAATTGCATGGCTCCCTGCCAAATAAAAAGAGATAAGCGAATAAACTCACTTAAATCACAACCACCATTGACTTGACACTGAAATTAAGACTTTGGTCAACTTTTCGAAAGGATAGTTGGGATTTTGGCCATAAATGATGTGATAACTATCCTATTTTGTCTTTCCTAGAAAATAACTTTTTTGAGAATTAGCTCCTTCTTGCAAAGAACAATCTTTATGATTGAAAGTGACAAATCAGACAAGTAAGCAAGGTCCCAACTTATAAGGTAGGTCAGTATTTTGACCCAAAGTGCATACCATTATTTAATGAAACAGAAATACATGCCACACAGACAGAATTGTGGACTTTCAGTGTTTTCATGATCAAGTTATCTGAACAAGGCCGGACGTTCAAAGGAAGCAAAGTGGCTCCTTAGAATATTTCAGTAAGGGACGCCTTTCCTGTGTTTACATAGACCTTAAGGAATTAATTACTCTTTCGGAAAAATAAACGCATTTTTTCATGAACAGAGCTTTTATATCATATATATATATATGTATATGCATATATATAAATAAAATCTCCATGCAACTACGATTTATTACATGTTAAATTAAATACAAATGTCATAAATTTCCTTTTGCAGTGAACTGAGGCTCATGGAGGAGGTTGTACATGTATTATATTGAAGGACAAGGATATTAGAAGACAATTTTATAATCTTTACATGAACTACAAGGATACGAGTGGACAATTGACAAAACATGTGATTTAAACCTGGGATCCCAGGAAAGTGCTTCGTTTTGGAATGCCAAACTGGTTAAGCTTGATATTTGCCATTGTAGTTTTCGAATGAACATACATATTAATGAATGGTATTCCACCTATCAAAGGATGAATTGTTACAATTGCTTTACAAACATCCTATATCGATATCGTTGTGTGCACAGCACCATAAAGAACTAGAACGGCACTTGGTAGAGCGCATACCTATGTTCGGCTGAACGGTTTATATTTTGTATCCCACTGATAGGCCGGATCTGGATTCGAACCTGAAGCAAAATTTAATTGGCTTGTTCTTGTCACCTCCCCAACTCATCCACCTCGTTCTATCATAACTCGTCCACAATTTTTTGAAATATCATGCTCTATATCGTTTTTGGCCCCATCTCTCAGTGGTAAAAAAAATCATTTTAAATATTTTTAAATTTTCATATCCAGATCCGAATCTTCACCAAAATCAAATCAAGTCAAGTCATCCTTGTGACACACCCAACCTGTCTACCAAGTTTTGTCCGAATTCGTCCATAACTTTTTGAGATATCCTATTCACAGACGGACGGACAGACAAACAGGGGTGAAAACAATGCCTCCGCCCACGTTTGATGGCGGCGGTAACAATCCAGAAATCATTTGTTGGATGAGACACCTACAGGTACCCTGTGCTCTGACATACAGGACACACTAAGTTTTCCAGAACACATCTTTTGATATGTAGGAGGAGCATGCATATAGGATAGTGGTTTGCACACAGTACGCTTGATAAAATCTGTTTTTACGATACCTTGAATAATCATTTAATGAACATTACTCAACAAACGTTGTCATTGGAGGGTATTGTCGGAATGTGTATGAATGTATTGTTCGACGTTACCAAATCTTGTAGGTTAAAGAATCATGTATGAGTTGTGATGTAAATGGTTGTGTTAAAATATGAACATATCGGTTGTACATGCACATGCTTTACAAATGACTTTTGTATACCTTGTCGAGGCTCATATGAGAGCCAACATGCAACGCACAGCAAGGGGGGCATGAGACAGGAGGGGTGGGAGAGGGAAGGACAAAACAGTGGGGAACAGAGACATTAGGAGATCTGTGGAAGGGAGAGGGATGGGGCGGGGAACAAGTGGAACACAAGATGGACATTACAGGTACTTTCAGGAAGGAAAGCAGGGAATTTGAAGGAGGTGGGTTTGGGGGGGGGGATTCACCGGGGTGAAAAGATCGAGGATTTGGATGGGGGACGATAAGAGGTGGTGGTGACAACGCTGTTGTGAAGGCCTGGAGGGAAGAATTGGATTGAACAGAGTGAGGGAGTTTATTCCAAAGGTGGGGAAAAAGAGGAATGAAAGAATGAAGGTGAGCAGTGATCGATTTTTGGAGTTTTACCAGAAGGGGTTGTTGGCGGACCTTGAGTGCCCTGCGGAAATATGGTGGGGACAAATCGCAGATAGAGCAGGGGCGAGACCGGAGAGGAGATGGTAGAAGACAGAAAGATCATTGACCTGCCTGCAGTGAGAGAGTGAGAGGCCCAAAGACTCAGTCTCATAGTGGGAGATACCAATGATCCTATATGCCTTGGTTTCCACAGCGTAAAGCGGAGAAAGGTGGGAGGCAGGAGACCCAGCCCAGAGGGGAGAGCAGCACTCCATCAGGCTGTGGACGAAAGCTTTGTATGTGGTCAGGAGCTCAGGTGGGCCGAAGAAGGACTTTGCATGATGGAGAACTCCCAGTAGGCGAATGGCTTTGGAGGCCAGGTTGAAAATGTGGCTTTCCCAGGAAAGATCATGGCAGATAGTGAGACCCAGAAGTTTGAAAGAAAGGACTTCTTCCAGAGGGTTGTTGAGAAAGTAGATGTGGGGGGGGGGGGTTCCAAATGGGCTGTTCGGGTTAGGGTTAGGGTTAGGGTGAGGGAATGACTGCATTGCCATTACCACAAGAAGAATGACTGCATTACCTACGTGCACCAAGTGGACATAGCATGGGGGCTGGAGCCATAACATAACACTCTTGGCCCTCAACAGAACCAAATATTGTCGAATAATGACAAAGAAGAAGATATCTATCGAGGAAACCCAGAAGATCAGTGTTAAGGTGGCCAAGAGTTTGCTAATTAATACATTTTGATGATATGTAGCTTTAATGTAAATTGGAATGGCATTATGTTCACATATCTTGTCAATATTTTGGTTTCCAAAATGCACAACTGAACACGACAGTGTCGGCCACATTTACCTGCGACATAAATGAGAACGGGGTGTTTGGGTGGAGTAAATTGTGGGGAAAAACGAACAAATTACAGGTAAAAAGAGTGGAAGAGAAGGAGATTGTGCAAGGGACAGAAAAAGGAACGGGCTGGTAAAGGAGTTATTAATTCCACCCTTTGGGTATGACATATGTAAATATTTAATTGACAACCTCATATTTGAACCATTGCAATATCTTGCAGGTGTCACACATTGATTTCAAAAGCATCACGTGATGCAATACCTACACCTGTGTTGATACTTGTGTGATTTACTACTCCATGAAACATTGTCATTTATATTGAAGCGAATTGGATTCTGCCTAATCAATATGTTATGATGTTCCGGTATCCGTTATATTTTATATCGAGTCGGTTCATTCGAAATGGCGATAACCCTCGTGGATTTCAATCCCTCATTGTTTGAATGTACACACACATGACCCTTTCACGCCTTTCTGGGTTATATACCGCTTTGCCAATATCTCAAGCCGTAAAGCGGTTCCGTGCTCGTGCACAGTGAGCGTGGTTTTCGTGCCTGGTCGCTAGAGCTGCCTCTGATTGAAAATGCACCGAGTGATTTTAGGCCGCATTGAAATACGATTAACCGGCCCCGGCCAGCGGTGCAGCAGTCCAGATGTCGATGCGATCGGTTGGGAGCATTGTAATGAACTCGTGATTTATGGCCCACACAACCACCGTGCTGGGTTCAGTTAGAGTTCAACCAAGCAGCTTTGTTGCTTTCAGACAGTGTCCTCCTGACACACACACACATATATATATATTCTGATGTACCATACTCTGTTACAGAGCGTCAGTGCTGCCAACACGGTTTCTTGGCGAGGGATGGGACACATACATAACCCAAATGAAAGCAGTTTATCGGCAAGGGTTATAATGGGTGGTTTGCCATTGCCTTCCCAACTTACGCCTGGACACGGGACGTCTAGTTTAACGTCCATCTGAGAGATGGCACATACATTGATGAATCACCCTGCCTGTGAAACACCGAGATGACAGTTTATAGCTGGGTTGAGATTCGAACCCAGGCTAGACAGCTGAGAGCCGAGTGTGCGCATCTCTAGGCCATTTCTGCCAGACTATATATCGTCATGTCAGAGGGGTTTGTTAATGTAGACCGCTCTTAGCCGGTGGTCTAAAATCTACCCGGATGCCGAAAGGATGCCATAATTTACTGCCTTCTTTTATATAATATTTATAATCCCCCCAGGATCAGCCAAATGTAAACCAAAACTAGCGGTGTTCACGCGAGAAGGTCAAAAGGCGGGAAAACGTTTCTTCGTAAATCAATGGTTTATTTAAGAAGTTCAGGGATAAGGAAGATGGGGCACTATAAATAAATAAGGAATTAATCAAGCAGTCGACAAACACAAATAGAGATGAAGGGAACGGGTAATCTTATGGGCAGGCAATCTATAAGGCCTATCCCAAGCTGTGGTGCCAAATACCAGACTCATAATGAAGGGGAACAGAACAGGTGAGGACTAGTGTTTGCCACGAGTTGATCTATGGTTCTGCAGGATGATAATGGTCATGTAGGCTGACGTTTCACAGAGTGAAGTGCAGCTCGGGGCAGAAGAAGAGAGGATAGCACGGTGGTCGGGAAATGGTGTTCATGTCTCTTCAACGGTCATTCTTGGATGAACAATGGAACAGAGTGAGCCATTGTTTCCTTGAGACACAAAGCTTAACTGGCTTGCGTATGCGCAATCAAAGCTTCCTTCACCTCTGTGACCACCTTCACAGCACATGGCTGTTCCCACCATTTGCCACCCTCTGCCAGTGGGCATGCTGCCATTTTGGCTGTTCCACCCTCAAACAGGGCTCTGCAGCTCATCTCGCCACCATGGCCTACAGTCCGCCGGCCAAATAGCCTGTGATATGTCCTTTTAAAGTTCCAGGTGCCGCAAGTCTTTCTGTACTCGCCTGTTACAGGAGGTTTTTGCACAACAATCTTATCCTCGTCTGCTTTAGGATTTACCTTCTCCTTTGTGCAAATTTTACCACAGGACCTTCCTCAGATTATTTTTTTGTTGTATGCATCATCGAGGCTTGTGGAAGAGCTAGTATTAGTACACTGAACAAATCAGGATGCAACAGGGCAAAAGGAAAAGTAGAGAGAGGGGGGAAACCCCAACAGCAGAGTTGAAGGCTAAGATAGAGGCAGATCTTAGCAAACAAGGGGTGTGGGGAGGAATGGGGGCAGGAAAGGATCCATGGGGTGGACAAGATGGATACAGAAGGAAAATCTCAGGAGGGAAAACTGGAAATTTGGAAGGAGAGCTTGGGGTTGGGTGACGGGAAGGGGTGTTAAGGGTAAAAAACGACCGTGGTTTTGGATTGGGGACGATCTGAGATTGTGGTGAACAGCTGTCTTGAAGACCTGGAGCGAAGAATGAGATTGAAGAGGATGTAGAAGTTGGTTCCACAAGTGGGAAAAATACGAACGAATGAGTGGAGGTGAGCAGTGATTCTGGATTTTTGGAGTTCCACTGGAAGGTGGTTGATGATGGACCTCATGTGCCCTGCAGAAACCTGGGGGAGGGGTTGGGTAAGTACGGGGACAAAGCACAGAAAGAGCAGGGGTGCAAGACCAGAAAGGAGGTGGTAGAAGACAAAGAGACCACCGACCTGTCTGTGATGAAAGTGAAAGGCCCATAGACAGCTTCATCGCAGGAGTTTCCAATAACCCTGAAGGCCTTAGTTTCCACGGCATCAAGCTGAACAAGATATGAGGCAGGGGAGCCAGCCCAGATCATCCCTACATGACTATATCTTTCTTTGAATAATGATTGTGGCCTGCCAATCCCTGCATCAATTTGCAATGACATAGTGTGTGTTGATTATGTCTATGTATGAATTTGACCAGTGAAATATTAAACAGTTAACACACACACACACACCCCTCCCAACAACATACAAACTTCTAACAGGAATCATTATAGAAACAAGAAAAAGAGCAATCAGAGGTTGCAAACCATCGCCAGGCCTTCTTTTGAGTGGTGTATTTTTATAGGTTTGATGGTAAATCCAATATGGCTGCCAAATCATGCGACCTATGATGTCATATGTGTGACCCTTTTGTTCCTCATGGATAGGCGGTCATATGTGTAAAGTTTCGCCTCGATCTTTTCAGCCATTTCAGAGAAGAAGATTTTTGAAGGTAAAAAAAAACAAAAAAACAATATGGCTACAGAATCACCTGACCGATGGCATCATCAAAATAATTTTGTTGACCATTTTATTCCTAAATGACCCATGAAGTCATAAAAAATACCACACTCATTCCCCATGAGGAGTACTTGCTATGTGCCACTTGTGCATCCATGGCTTGCAGAACACTTGTGTGAACTTTCCCCTCGATCTGTCCAGTCATTCTGGAGAAGATTTTTTTTTATAGGTTTAGGGTATTTCCAATATGACTGCCAAACCATGTGATCTATGATATCATATGTGTGAACATTTTGTTCCTCATGGACAGGTGGTCATAAGTGTAGTTTCGCTCGATCTGTTCAGCCACTTCAGAGAAGATTTTTGAAGTTTTTTTTTTTTTTCAACAATATGGCTGCCGAATTACATGACACATGATACCAGATTTTTTTTTATTTCTGTGGACCATTTTATCCCGAGATGACCCTCAAAATTTTTCATACTGATCGGAAGTGGCGTTCTACATATGCAAGTATGACGTCATAACGACGGCACCTGTGACATCATAAAAAATCACAATCATTCCCCATGAGGAGTACTTGCTACGTGCCAAGTTTCAATTTTTTTCCTTGAGGCAGTTTCAGAGATAGAGGTCCAAAGTTTTTTTAGTTTTTCCAATATGGCTGCCACACCACCTGTATGACCCATGACATCATAATCATCATTAAAACAATCTACATGAGTAGTCGCATCAATGGTTTAAAAAAAAAATAATTCAATCCGCGAAGCAGTTGTGGAGAAAATCATGAAAGTTCTATGAGGATAAATAAACAGACAAACAAATGGACCCAAATGCAATACCCTCTCCGAATCATTCGGCGAGGGTAATAATGCACGATCACCAAACACAAGATTTGGAGGCAGAACAAAAGGGATGTAAGAGAGGTTGTTATGGAACAATTGACCACCTACTACTGAACTAGGCCGTACTTGAAAATTGCAAAATGCGAAAAACCAAATTGTCCAACGCCTGGATAGACTATAAAAAAAGCTTTTGACAGCGTCCCACATTTGTGGATAATAAAATGCATGCAAATATACAAAATCAATCCCCAAATAATCAAACTGATTGAGAAAGCAATGGAATATCACATTGATATTACAGCATTCAGAAGGAAATTTCGAAATACCACATGTGAAGATACAGCAGGGGATCTTCTAGGGAGACAAGTCTTCCCCCCCCCCTCTTGTTTTGTCTGGCTCTGGTCCCACTGAGTAACCTCATCAACAAACAAGGACACTGATACATCCCAACAGCCAGTAGAAGAACATCCAAAGAAACAGGAAAGGTGACACACTTACAATGCATGGATGATTTAAAGCTCTTTACACCAAATGACGAAAAATTGACAGAACAGCTAAAACTAGTAAAATGGATCTCTGAGGACATTCAAATGGAATTTGGACTAGATAGGTGTAGAAGAGGCCACCTCGTAGTAGAAGAGGGCCACTAAATGTGTCACAAACAAATGCACAAAACACTCACCAAGGAATACCTACAAAGAATGAAGGTGATCCTGAAAACGTATCTCTCCCAAAGAAACAAAATCAAAGCCATAAACCAACTTGCAGTACCAGTGTTCCAATATAGCTGTGGAATAATAAACTATCCCCAATCAGCAATCAATAAGTTAGACATCAAAACAAGAAAAATCCTTGCCGTCTACAAAATGTTCTACTTAAACCAGTGCATCCCGAGAATGTACCTGCCGAGACGAGAGGGAGGGAGAGGCCTGATGGAATTCAACCAGGTGCACAGGGTGACGAGTGTTGGGCTAGCTGAGTATGTGAAATGCTCAACAGACAATCAGATTCAATTTGTAAACAAACATGAACACAACAAACCTGAAAAAAGTGTCTCTAACCATGCAAGGAATTTCCAAAAACAGGTCCGAATAGAAGATACCGCACAGGAAAAAGAAACAGCAACAAATACAGCCCCAATGATTGCAAAAAAGATAAAATAAATATACTAGCCGGGAGGCGACGATGGTTCGTGGGCATTATTGAACAATGCCACGATAGGTACAATTGAGTTAGTGGAAGCTTTTGAGGAAGCACTACCATAAAAACCTATCTCTTCCATCAAAATTGACCAAATCAAATCGGATTTTTTATATGTTGTACTTATGGACATTACGCACAGCTTCGAGGAAATGAAATTGCGAGAAAAAAAAATCGAGAAAAAAATAAAAATAAATAAAAAATAAATAAAAAGTTCAAGTGGGCATGGCTCCGCCCACAAGGGGCGTGGGACGCACCTCATACAAAAAGACACAACTACACCATGATATCTAGCTTGTGTCCAAGTTTCATCAAGATCGCATCAAACGTCACGGAGCAATGCTCTGGAGAGTCACAAACAGACAGACAGACAGAAAGACACACAAACACAACGAAAATAGTGGTCACTGCTGGCGCCCGCGAACCAATAAAAAGAAATGTCAACAAATATACACCAACAACTGGGACAACGACAAAAGAGCAGGAAAATAAGGAAAAAAATCAATCCTCTCTCTCCCCCAATACGTATACAGTATATATATATATATATATATATATATATATATATATATATATATATATATATATATACACGAAGGTGTGTTGAAAAGTAATGCCTCCATTCTCTTTCTCCAAAATAGGTAAAGATATTCAAATGAAGCAGAGTGTAGGCCACACATTATTTCCTCTGGCCATTGGATGCAAAGTTTTGTGATTCTGACACTTGATGTCTCAGTGCTATGTTAGTCAAGATGGCAGAAGGCAGCACAATTTTGTCAGTGCTGTGAAGCATGAAGAACTGGGGATGACAGTTGGGATGATTGACTGGAGCTGAGATGACTGGAAATGATTGGAGATGAGAGTTTGGTGTGCCATTATGATTCCGAGAGTAAGAGATGGTCAATGGAGTGATCCCACCACAACATCACCAGCCCCAACTTGACCCTGTCAGATTTTATGCTGTTTCGCAAGCTTAAGGAACACCTTCAAGAGAACATTTTCCTTCTGATGATGATGTCAAGGATGTTGTGAAGTGCTGGTTAAATCAGCAGGATGCACAGCTCTATTGTGATGACATCACAAAACTACTTGAACGTTGGCAGAAATGTGGAGACCGCAATAGTGATTATGTTGAGAAATTAAAATGCACTATCACACACACACACAGATATGGACCTCACTTTGTAATAAAGCGTATGTACAGCCAAGCAGTTTCTTGGCAAGGATTATACTGGGAGGTTTGCCATTGCGTTTCCAGCCGTAGTTTTTGACAGGAATTTGGAATTAGGTCAGGGCGCCAGTGATAGCTTGTCTACTTGTTGCAAAGGACACTGTAGGATCTTTAACACCCACTAACGAATGCCAGCAGACAAGACGCCCAGTTTATCATCCATCCAAGGAATGGTCGGTACTCTGTTACAGAGTGTCCGTGCTGCCGCAGCAGTTTCTTGGCAAGGGTTATACTGGGTGGTTTACCATTGTCTTCCCAGTATAAATATATATGACTCTATATTGTGTTAAGTTCTTCCGGTTCTGGGTTTGCAGCAATGGCAGGTTTCTCTGCTGACTTTCTCAAAATTAAGTTTCCGGTCATTATTTGTCCCGTTTTAACTGTTTATTTTCTCACCTACATGTTTCTGTATGTTCGTAGTTCGGTTTTGTTTCAAAAATCATACAATTCTGTGAGTTTTCGTCGACCTTGTCTTACCAGGTTCCTTGTGGCCTACCCATCCTTCCCCTCTCGGTGTACGATCGTTTTTATTTGTTTTCTCTCCCGATTACCTTCAATTCCTATTTTCCCCACTTTCCCAGCACCCCCCATCCCTCCCAACAAAACACTCTGTTTCTCATCTTAAATTCAAAAGAAAAGAAAACAAAAAAAACTACCTTTCTCCCTGCACAGCCACGAGTCGCAATCCTTCTCCTTCTTCTTCTTCTTCTTCTTCCTCCTCTTCTTCTTCCTCTTCTTCGTCTTGTTCCTCCTTTTGCCGGCACTCCATCTTTATTCCAGTTGAGTTGACCCACTCTCGCCATTACCTTCACGATTTCTTCCCACAACCTTCCATTCCCGAAACTTACTTAATCTTCAAACATCCATCAAAAAATAATAATTTTCCTTGTATCCTTTCTATCTATACACCTCCTATAACCACGTGTTCTCTCTCCCCCTCTGACTGATACTTTTCATCGATCCATCAGCTTCACTCTGCATTTACCGTTCCAAATTCATCAGATACCTCCACGATTTCACTTCATCCTTCCCTTTTCCTAATGTTACACAATCCATATTTAAAATAAACAAATAAATTAATTCACTTTTAACTATACACCTCCCTTAGCCACGTGCTTCCCCGTAACCACGTGATCTGTTTCCACCCTCTGCGTTTACCAATCCAAATTCACTATTCACCTCACGATTTTTTCGACAACCTTTCCATTACGGAATCCGATGAAAACTCTCTCCTCTCGTCTCTCTTCTCTCTCTCTTCACTCTTTCTCTCTCTCATCTCTCTCTCTCTGCTCTCCTCCTCTCTCTCAAAAAGAAAAAAAAATAAATAAAGATAATAATAATGAAATAATAATAATAATTCTGAAAATGCTCTTTTTCTCTTTTCATCAGTGAGGTTCTTTACTGTGATCATAATTCACGATATTTTCTATTAACAGACTGCTCTCAATTCGACTCTCCTCATACCTTGCCTAAAAAATCAACTGTATACAGCGTTCTTCTCTCCATTCTCTTAATTGCCTTTAATTGCATCCATCCAAGAAATGTCCTAATGCATCTCTGACCTAAAAATTTTAACAACCCCAGTTTGCTATGAATGTTCGCTTTCCATCAACCATTCTTTTTTCCCAACTTCACTGTCAACTCACCCCTCTCACCCCTCACTCTCTCAATGCAACCATCACACTCTTCTCCCTCCAAGCCTCCCTCTCACCTCTCTCAACAAACTCCCCTCACCTTTCTCCCTCAACTCTCCCCACACCCTTCTCCCACCATTCACCCCTCACTCACCCTTCTCAAAGTTGCCCTCCCTCACATCCACAAAGCGCCCTCCTTCCCTGCCCTCTCACCTCCATATCATCACTCCACTCCTCAAATCCTCAACTGCTTCTGCCTCTCTCCCCCAGCACCACAGAGCCTTTTCTCCTCCTCATCTATCCCCCTTCCCAAGCTATTCTGCAATCCCCCACACTCTTTCAACAACGCTCCTTACCTCCCTCCCCCCTCCCCTCCTCCCTTGTCCTTACCCTCCCCCTCCATCCCATCCCCTGCACCCCAAAGCCTCCTCCCCTCCTTCTTCATTAAGAGTGTGGACTTCAAATATTCCGGGGGCTTCACTCAAACCTTACAGATCTTTCCATACAGGTTACACCGACAAACCAGAATAATCTGCCTAACAAAAACTTTCCTCCCTCAAGACATCTTTTGACTCCCAAGTATTCCTTCCTGATGACTCTCTCCTCCGGTATGACAGACCTGAGCCTCGTCCTGGTGGAGGAAGTTGCTCTCTTCATCAAAGACTGTATTCCTCACTCCATGCACTGCCCCTCACTCCCCCACACCCCTCATCGTTTATATGTACTGTACCGTCCACCAAACAAATGATGACTCCATTTAACCTCACTATCCAAAACATGGACCAACTTCTATCTTCTCATTCCGAACTCTCTCTTCCTCTTCTGTGGTGACTTCAATTGTCATCATGCCAGTTGGGTCGGTGTGGTACCTCTCTCACCTGTCATGGCTCCTCAGCAAAAGCTTTCTGCGACTCATTGGGACTGACTCAATCGGTCAATTTCCCGACTTGGATCTCAACCAATGGTACTCCATCTCTTCTGGATC
>CM068955.1:36451472-36468318 GCA_035128595.1 Eptatretus atami
AAATTTCCCTGACAATATCTGCTGCTCTTCATCCGCTCTAATCGGTTCTTCTGACCACGTGCTTGTCAAAATGGACATTTTTCTGGCTGTTATCAGAGAACGACCTCAGCGCCGTCGAGTCTGGCATTTCAATCAAGCCGCCTGGCAGGGTCTCAAAGCAGCCATCAAACTTCTAGATTGGTTTCCCATCACTACTTTCTCCAACATCAACTCATCCTGGGAATTCTTTCAAAGAAACTTGCTCTCCCTCGAATGCACAGATTTATCCCCTCTCATCTCTGTTGTCCTCCTTCCTCACGGCCTTGTTAACTGAAGCTTGTGGTGAGGTATGTTGTCGCTGAATCAACTTGCCTTGCCTATGGATAACAAACCAACGTGAGGGTAATCTCAGTTCCTTCCATAAAGCTCGGAACAAGTGTGTATCTACCCTCAGGAGAGCCAAAAACAACATCTTTCTAAGCTAAGACTGAACTCTCAAACCTCTCTCCCTCTCCAAATCCTGGTCGTGTCTAAATCAAATATGTTCTGGTGTAATACCCCTTCCATCCCTCCCTTACCTCAATTGGCCGCACTGCTTCATACCGCACAGTGAAAAGGCATGATGCCTAAACTCGGTGTATGCATCGAAATCTTTTGTCTGAAACCCATCGCTTTCTGTACCGCACCTACCCAGTCGCATCCAATTGTCCTGGACTCTGTGTCCTTTTTGTCTGACAAGTGGGAGCTTGCTCTCAAACCTCGACTCAGATTCTGCAACGGTCCAGAGGCATCAGCCCACGTTTCCTAAAACCTTCTCTTGCTCTTGCTCAGCCTCTCTCTGTTCTATTCACCCTCTCATTGCTCAGCCATCTGCCATCTGCTTGCAAATCATCAAACATTACCACTCTGCACAAAAGAGGTGCAAAAATAGATCCCTGCAACAACAGACCAATCAGCCTTCCTCTATCATCAGCAAGGTTTTTGGAAATCATCATCGCTTAGACATTAAATCCTTCTCTTCTCATGACTTGATTCCGATCATCATTTTGGTTTCAACCAGGTCACTCTACCCTGGATATGCTGCTTCTGCTCTCCCAACAATGGATGGAGGTCATCAATGCCGGACATGAAATCAGAAGCCATATCCCGAGACATATCGCATGCTTTGACATGGTCTAGCACCTACCTGTTGCCTAAACTCTCTCCTACGGTATCCAAGGCAATCTCCACTCATCGGCTCACAGACTTCCCTCTCCTGTCGCAGTCAAGTGTGGCCCTAAATGGAGTTTCTTTCATCCTCTTCCTGTCCAGGCTGGAGTTCCTCAAGGCAGAATTATGGGCCCTGTTCTTTTTCTGGTTTTCAATCAATGATCTCTCCGACTCTCTGGAAAATCCTCTTTATCTCTTTGCTGATGACTCCACCCTCTGCGAACCATCTGTCATCCCTCAGACCAGCAGCAGCAGCTTCTCCGCTCATTGCAGATCTGGTAAAATCACAAACTGCTCCAACACGTGAACATCTCTTTCAATCCGGACAAATCTCACACTCTCACTATGTCTCTCCGAAAGGACCATTTGGAAACCCCCCATCCACTTTCTAACAATCCTCTGGAAGAAGTCCTTTCTTTCAAGCTTCTGGGTCTCACTATCTGCCATTGACCTTTCCTGGGAAAGCCACATTCCAACCTGGCCTCCAAGCCGTCACCGACTGGGAATCATCTGTCGGCAAAGTCCTTCCTCGGCCCACCTGAGCTCCTGACCACATAAAAGCTTTCGTCACGCCTGATGGAGTACTGCTCTCCCCTCTGGGCTGGTTCTCCTGCCCCTCCTTTCTCGGCTTCACGCTGTTGGAAACCAAGGCATTTCGGATCATTGTATCTCCGCATGAGGCGGAGTCCTTGGTGCCTCTCACTCTCTCACCAGGCAGGTCGGTGGTCTTTCTGTCTTACGTCTCCATTCCGGTCTTGCCCCCCCCCCCCTGCTCTGTCTGCGATTGGTACCACCCATTTCCTGCAAGGCGCTCAAGGTCAGCCAACAACCCCCTTCTGGGAAAACTACCAAAATCACGAATCACTGCTCACCTTCAGTCTTTCCATTCCTCTTTTTCCCCCTTTGGAATAAACTCCACACTCTCTAATCCATTCTACCTCCAGGCCTCAAAACAGCTGTTCACCCACCCCTTATTCCCCTCCAAAACCATGATCTTTTTCTACCCGGTAATCCACCCAAACCCCTCCTTCAATTCCCTTCTTTTCCTTCCTGAAAGTCCCTGTATATGTCCATCTTGTGTAACCCATGTGCCCCACCACATCGCTGTCCTTCCACAGATCTCCTAATGTCTCTGTTCCCCATGTTTTTGTCCTTCCCACTCCCGCCCTCTTGTCTAATGCCCACCTCGCTGTGCGTTGTGTGTTAGCTCTCATATGAGCCTCCGACAAGGGTATAACAAAAAAGTGAGCAGAATTTGGGAGAGAAGGGAACAAAGATTGGAGGATTATAGGAGGATGGGAATAGAATTAAGGCAAGGAGCAGAGAAAGGAGAGGGGTAAAGAAAATTTCTGCCAATGTTGGTTACAAAATAAATCGATGACTGCAAAAGTGAAGGACAACAATGGGTTGCAGAATGTCTGATTGGAGACAAAAGGAACGGGAAGGGACTTGCATGACATGCATCATTGAGGGGTGTGTGTGGGGGAGGGGGGAGGGTCCCCATGTAAACGCCCCTCCAAATAATTTTCTGGATGATGACGTCATTGGCATCCAGATTGGGAAAATAGAGTTCAGCAAGTCAGAAGAAACAATAATTTTTTTTAATGAAAAAACATTCAGGATGTCCTTCCAAAAATCAACCAAACAATGTAGGAAGGAATGACAAGGTAAGGAATGACACCACGATACAACACGATAATCCTTTACAGGTGCCATCATGGCATGATTTGACATTTTTGTCAGGGGGGGGCAACAGTAGCAATTGTATGAAGATGTCTATGTTAGAGGGAGTTGTACATGTTTTAATGAGGGTTGGTGTAATTGTTTTTATTGTTTGTGGGAATTAAGACATAAAAATGTCAAAAATGTCATGATGTCAATCCGTCAAAGGATATGGTGTTGTATTGTAGTGTCATTCCTTTCCTGTCATTCTAGTCCAGCAGCGTAGTCTGATATTCAGATCAATCGTTCAATTTGCATAAAAGCACCAAAATTGGGTACACATGTAGAATAATGTATTCCGAACAATTCTAGATATGGAGCCACCCGAGATTGTGCCTTGGTCAGCCAAAGCTGAACAAGGCAAAATCTCGAGTGGCTCATATCCAGAATTGTTCAGAATACATTAGTCAACATATGTACCAATTTTGTGCTTTTATGCAATTTGAACATTTGGTTTGCTATGCTGCAGAACTATTCTCCTACCTTGTTTGGTTATTTTTGGGGCAGATTTCATCCAGACATTTTTTTTCATTTAAAAAAAAAAGAAAGTTTTTTCTGACTTTTATTATAAAGTGTTGCAGGTATGTAATGTGAGACTTTCTGTGGTGTGAATTGTAAAGAGCACCACAGGCATTGTCCGTAGTGTAATCAACAGCGATGTAAATGACACTCTTGTAAATTTCAATCACCTCCGTTTCCCAAAG
This sequence comes from Eptatretus atami, assembly GCA_035128595.1. NCBI lineage: Eukaryota > Metazoa > Chordata > Myxini > Myxiniformes > Myxinidae > Eptatretus > Eptatretus atami. Next base: position 36,455,087 of record CM068955.1, read on the forward strand.
AAATGCAAACAAAACCAAGCTGATTCCTTTTATGTGAAACATGCCTCATCAGGAGTGCAATGTTGTCAACTTGGTCACAATAGTTTCATTAAATACAAATGGATGAAATAATTTTTTCACCACCTATTTCCATTTATTTTGAATTCATATTGCGTGCTGAAGCACGTATTTTGATCTTTGCGCACTTTGTGAAAAAGTCATGACTCCCACAACCCTTCCCCTACCCACCACCCCTCCGCTTCCTCCTCACACCCCACATCTATATCGAGCAACGCCTCCCAGTGGGACAAATAGGAAGAGGCAAAAAGCAAGAGGTTGGTTTACCTTTCAGCAACTGCTGCTGACCCTGTGTATAATTGCGTTAAATCTAGCAATAGTTGTTTATATCCCACAGAGAAGAGCATGCATCAGAATATTAAAACATCATACAGCGCTGTATTTAATATCGAATTTTCACTAAATGAGGGATAGGGAACTAGAACAAGATGAATCATTTGACTATCATATGACAGACATCTATGGATTGCCAGATAGTGATAGAGCCAACAAATGTATATGACTAGATGTCACAAAGGATGTATGCAAGCAGTGACTGTCTGTAATGATGCATCTGTGATGCATGCATTGTAATGTGCATGGCATGATCTATCACGAAGGTTGGATCAGCAAGTCCGTGACCAGACATGTAGAAGAAGAAGACAAAAAAAAACATTGGGGTGATTTCTCATTTTAAAGTTAAAATTGTTGTAAAAGCCAGGATTAATAAATCGTCAATAACGCCCATTTTATATGCACATCGGATGTTGATGGGATGGTGCAAAGTGAGCAGACTTACTTTTGAGCTGTCTAGTTTGGGTTCTAATCCCAGCACGACTCTAGCTGTTGGATTGATGCTTCGCAGGCAGAGCGTTGCATCAACAAAGTGTGCCAGCCCTTGATGCACATTCAATTTGGTGTCCCATCTGCTAGTATTAATTGCTGATGCTAAGATCCCACAGTATCTTTAAACGAGGAGTACAGTGGCCTGCAAAAGTATTTAACCCCCCTCAAAGTTTTCACATTTTGATGCCACCTGAGCTCAATTTCATGATGGCTTTCAAAAATCAACAAAATATAGAATCTTCACAAGATACTCCAAAGTGATAAAGCTGAAAAAAAATGCAGATAAATTGAATAAGTTAGATCAACAGAGAAAATCAGATGATTTTCAGTTACATAAGTATTCAAACCCTTTGCCCAATTAACCTTAAATCACTTCGGAGTAAATTATTTCTTTGAAGGTTACAAAATAAGTGTAATAGGTTTCACCTGTATTTAATCAGTGGGTTTAACAATAATATTATGCTCCCCCATCCATCGAAGAAGTTTTAAGGTGCAACTCACATGGTGAACTAACGAGGCAAACCTGAAGACCAAGGAACTTTCAAATAAGTCAGACATTAAGTGGTGGAGAAGCACCGTTCAGGAGAGGTTACAAGAAAGATTTAAAGTCACTCATTAATCCATTTGAGTACGGTGAAATCCATCATTAAGAAGTGGAAGACGTATCACACCCCCAGACTTTACCAGACATGTCGCTTCATCCAAACTCAGCAGCCGGGCAAACAGGAAACTGGTTTCGGGATGTCGCTGTGAATTCAAGAATGACTTTGAAAGATCTGCAAGGCTCATATCCAAAGTGGGGGTCAGTAATCATCAATCACAATATCCGCATTCCCTTTACAAAGCCGGCTTCTCTGGACAGGTGGCAATAAAAAACCATTACTGAAAAAGACACATCTAAAAGTCATATGGAGTTTGTGAAAAAGCATTCTTAATGATATTGCAGACATGTGGAGAAAAGTTTTGTGGTCAGACTAGAAAAAAATTGAACTGTTTGGTCTAAATTCAAAGCGTCAAGTTGGGCGCAATCCTAACACTGCACATCACCCAGTCCAACACCATCCCTAATGTCAAGCATCGGTGGTGGAAGAATCATGTTATGGGGCTGCTTTTCATCAGCAGGGACTGGCAAGCTTGTCAAGATAGAAGGGATATATTTACAGTGCAGAGTGCAGGAGAATCCTGATGACAACCTGCTTGAGTCAGCCATGAATCAAACTGGATAGAAGATTCACATTTCAGCAGACAATGATCCAAGCACAAAGCTAAGCCACACAAGAGTGGCTGAATAGAAGAAAATAAATGTTCTTGAGTGGCCCAGTCAGTCCTGACTTGAACCAAATCAACATGTATGGGAGACTTGAAGATTGCAGTTCAATGATGATTTACACAAACTTCGCATAACTAGAACAACTTTCAAGTGAAGAATGGGCAAGGGATTCTCACCATCTCACTGTGAAAAGCTGGTAGAGAACTACTAACAATACTCAAACAGTCATTGCTGCAAAAAGTGCTTCCACCAAGTACTGACCGAAGGGCTGAAATACTTTTGCAACCAGTGAATTTTTATTTGTACACGCGTCTTGTTGGTATTCCTGACATGTAACTCCTTCAACTATAGCAGTGTTTGTTTAGTTTGATCTCTTCATTATGAATAAAAATGTTCATTTGGAAAAAAAAATCTCCATATTTGTAATTCATTCCAAATGTTATGCATTATTGGGAAGGTGAACTTTTGCTGGCCACTGAGGTTGAGGTTCGGGCTAGCGGGATAGCAGTGAGGTATGTCACTCACCTCTAAGATGTCTAGCCTGGGTTTTGAATCCTGACCCAGCTATAAACTGTCATCCCGGTGTTTCCACAGGCTGGGTATTCATAATGTGTGTTCCATTCCTCGGATGGACGTTAAACGGACATTCCCCTCTGCTGGTAATCGTTTGTGGATGTTAAAGACCCCACAGTGTCTTTCATGAAGAGTAGGTGAACTATCGCTGGCACCACGACAAATTCACCCCAACTACTACTTGGAAGGCAATGACAACACCCAATATTGTTGTGGACTGGGTATTGGCGACGAGCACGACCGCTAGTTGGAGCAGCAGAGTCGACTCCACCGAACACCCGGAATTCAGATCGTACCCTCGGATAACTCCGAAGGTACGGGTCCTTACAGGACCATGAATCGTCAATAATTCGACCACGTGGTACGGGTTATTTGCCAAAACTTCAAAATACCTGAGGCCCACGTGGCGAGCTACCGAGGAATCACACCCTCGAATGGAGCTCGAACGGGACGAGCCGTTCCGTGCTCGACCCGTGCGTAACCCGAGCGGAGGTTACCGAGGTCCCGTCGGTCCAAATGCAAAACTACGCAGCGACGGGCCTTTTTAATCACCCAACAACAACCGTGCTAAATCAATGAAGGAAAGGAGAGGACGAGCTGAAACTTTTCAACAATAGGGATATTTATTAACAGTAATCGAGGGGAATGAGGGAAGCTTAGAAGGGCAGAAGTTATCACGACTAAGCAATGCAAGTATGTACAAGGCACTTAACAATCACTTTATAGACTGGGCCCACGACAAACACATATGCACACACAAAAAACAGAGCCAAATGGTCGTTATTCGGCTCTCCAGCCGCGGAGAATAGTTTGGCTGGGAGTCAGGATGGCTGGCTACCTGGCTGCGAGTGCGTGGCTGGACGTCCAGCTCCCTCCGGAGCCTCGGTCGCCAAAAGACGGACCAGGGCAGCCAGATGCAGAACCAGGCCAGCGACGAGAGATGCGATCCGAGAACCAGACCACGCACGTGAGACGGGACCAGACCAGCGTCGAGCAGACCAGACAGCGTCGAGAGATGCGATCTGAGAACCAGACAATGCCAAGCGAGATGGGACCAGACCAGCGTCAAGCTGCTATCAGAGAACCGACCAGCGCCAGCGAGATGGACCAGAACAGCGTCGAGCTGCGATCAGAGAACCAGCCAGTGTCAAGATACGATCAGAGAACCAGACCAGCGCCACGAGATGGGGACTAGACCAGCATCGAGATGCGATCAGAGAACGACCACACGCTCGAGCTAACGGGTGCAAAATATTTGTTTCTCCTTTCTTTCGTCGTCGTTCCGGGCGTGGTCCGCTCATGCGTGGCCTGCTCTCATTGGCGGACTGCGTGTCGTGGCTCCGCCTTCTTGCAAAGGACGCCCCGGCTCTGATCCGCTGTCACCCTTGGCCGCACAATGATGCATTCTCTCATTTGGCGCCAGGCCAGACGAAACGCTTCGTGAGCGCTGACGAACAGCGCGGACAATTCCTCGTGCAGTGTTGTTGTTGGCAGTTGTATGTTGGTCGATGTAGGTGTGTAAAGATGTAATAACGTGACTCAAAAATAACTCATAGCGCACACATGTAATTCCCTTAGACACAGGGATGGATTCAACTATAAACAACAATACTTTCGAATAACTAAGCTTAGGGATGCTGTCTGTTTGTCTGTGCACAAGGTTGTCCAAATCCACAACACTACCGCCTCCCTTTGCGGACGTCGTCCGAGTCCGTCAATTTCCATGTGCCATGCACGTATAAGTTTTTCCCCTCGTATATTTACCTACGGATCCTGAGTGCGACATTTTTACATGTCCCAAAAATAAATTAAACTTAGTTGGCGCTGCGTAACTAACTAACACAGACTCACACAGAACAACCTAACTAAAACTCCGGGCCAAGACAAACAACAGGTGGGTTAAACTTGTTTTACAATCTAACTAAATATTTACACTAACCATGGCCCAGGACCTGCTGCGACTCCTTTTGAAAGGAAAGAAAAGGCAAAAGTCATTGTTCAGAAGTCATTGGTGCAGGGGAATGGATGATGGAAAAACAATGAATGCACGGCTGCACATGCAGTCCCTGTGATGTGGCTGCCTGCAGGCAGTCCTTGCAAAACACTGGATGAGCCTGGCACATGGTGATGGTGACACAGGGGCAATGCAAATAGGGTAGCAGGCCATGGAGTCATGACAAGGCAGCAAATGAGGCATGGCAAGGCAAGATGCGGACCACAACTGAGCACAACAGCCGGATGCGAAAGCTGCGGCCCTCTGTCTCGTTCCGTGAGGTTTTGGAGGGGAGTGCGTGGTGCCGGCCAGCTCTGAGCAACGGGGTCGGACCTAGCCTACGGTCTCCCCCGCACACACTATCGCCTTTGCCTGTCTCTGTCCATACCTACTCCCTTAATTTGCAACAAAAAACCAACAAAATTTAGCCCCTTTTATTTCATTTTATTTTTTCTTTTTTTATTTAGTCTCCCTAACCCCATTTATTGTCTTTTGTCGCTAACACTATCCCGTCAACCTAACTACTCCCAACTAATCCTTTTGGAGGGGAATAAGGAAGAGGCTAGCTCCTGTCCGAGGCCAAACAAAGCCTCAGAAGGCCTCCCACAATAATTCAGCCATCTTTCAAGTGAGTCCAGCGGCTACAGAGAGCGAAGGGATGGATGGTGCGAAGGGGTACATTTTCGCTAACTATCTTGCATTATAACTTTACATCTACCCCGGGGCTTTTCAAAACGCCTGACACTTTAACATATGGTTCGAGAACCCAATGATTCCGCAGTCGCCTGTGTTGGTGTCTTATTAATTTGGGCCCCACACACAAATTTCACTTGTGCCCTTGCACAATTTCTGGCATGGCACGTGGCTCACTTGGCAGGGATTTCCTCCTCTGCCGAACTCGAACTACGACACGCCCGGGCCCTGAGGCTGTTCTCCGAGCCTACTGCTTCCCTATAAATGGGGGGTTGCCCTCCTGGATTGCCCCCTCCGATGCCCACGTGGCATTTTGGTGCTCCTGGTCTTTTCCGAGGGTTGCCCGTGGCCCTACACTATCCTGGTCCCCCTTGGACCCTTGGCTACTTCTGGCTGACTGTCCGGTGCCCGGGTGCCCTCTACTCGATATCCCTTTCAACAGCCACGCTCCAGCCATCCATGGACTCCTCACAACTCCAATGGGTTTCGTGCCTTTTCCGACACCAACTAACAAAAACGAACTCCTTTTTGGGTAAATTTAACTAACCACTAACTAAGATTACAACTGACCCCAGGGTTCACTTGGTGGAAATTCACATCCTCCCCCCACTCATTCAATTCACACCATGGCATTCCACATCACTCACTCCACACACTCGGGCCCGGCTGACCCACATTCACTCATTGTAACTTCTTTTTTTTCAACACTCAACACTGCATTTCCTAACTAAATTTCCCCTAAACTCACGTCGTGCCCTCAGTCATCCTTAAACTAGTGCAGTTCCATTTAATCTACATAGCCGAAGCACAATTCCCCACTACACATTTCATGTCTGTCTGTGTCTCCCAAAATCCATTTCCCATTCTAATCTGACCTATACATTCCCAGCTAACTGTTCACGGGCCCCATCGGAAGACAGCTCATGCCCCCATGAGGCGGTCTATTGCGCAAACCCATCCTGCTAAACTATTTCTCCTATTGCCCAAACAGGATGCTTGCCACATCTCTGCCGGGCCGTGGTACTTGGGAGCGAGGCTTTTTTCTTTTTCTTTTTCTTGCACCGCCAAGGCGGCGGTTGAACAGCTTTCCCGTTTGTCTTCATTTAGGCAATACTGCAGCCATGACGTCACCCTTGCTAAAATCTCAACAAGCGCTTGCTTCCGAGGGGGTTTTCCCCACACGAGCCAACGTGCGCTGTTTCGCTCGACTCGCGCTGGGAAATCCCCGTGACGTCACTTGCCGCCGAACCTGCAACGGTTTCCGTGCAGGCCAGCACGAGCGTATCGTCCCGGGAACGCCGCTCCCGCGCGTTCCGCGAACAAGAAACGCGGCATGCCAGCACGTGGAGCTTGCACACGCACTCGCATGTGGAACCCGCCGTTTGCCGAATTCAAACAACACTCGCCGCCAATTTTAGCGTCCAGAGGCCTGTTGAATCCCACGCGGAGCGTTTTCCGTGCCAGATTCCATAACACGAAGACGCGCGCGCGATGGCTGTTCGCTAAATGACGAACGGGCCTCGCACGGCTACGTCTGCGAAGCCGGTGCGGTTGCCACAATAACTTTACTACGGCGCAGAAGGCTCGCCACAGACCCGTCTCCGTCTGAATCCGTCCCGCGTTTCAATTCCCTCGCATGGACTCATGCATGCATGACAGCTCACAACAATCTTAACCTCTGGCACACACTTAAACAACACTCGTACCATCATACCACTTTAACTCACACACTCCCGGGACCATCACACTCGGGGAATTCGCGTCACGCAACAAGAAATCCCGGTTTCCAATACCCAAGCTACACGCGTGTACCCGTCAACAGCACTCTAGCCGCTCCACCTCGTTTCGGGCCCGACCGGACCTCACTCGTCGGCGATCCTGCTTCGAGAGAGCGTAAAATTTCTTTCCCTCCCTGGGTTTTCCTTAAGGGGCTATCCCTGGCTTGCTCGCCACCGCGGTCACAAAACATTCCAACACCTCGACCTATTGTCCGCCCAACTAACTCTACGTGTGTGTGCTCTTATCTTTGTTTCCCCCGTGTTTTCGTTCACACTTTTCCTGTTCTACCTCCACGTCTATGGTGTTCCTCCTTTTCTCCTGCAATCTCCTTTGTGTCTCCGTGAATTTTTCGGCGTCTCGTCACAATCTTTTAATTTTTCCGTCGCCCCCTCGGTCCCTCACCTACAGTTTCGGTCTCCCCAATTATTGTGGTGGCGTCGATCGTAACGCTCGACCTTACCCGTCTCATCGCGGGCCAGACAGTGCTGTTACACTCCCGCATGGCTCGCTCGTTCCGCCACGTGTGCTGCCATTTTCTTCGCCCACGGTCCCTGCTTTCGCTTCTTCATCCTTCGTCCAAACGTCTGCCCTCAATTGCCTCTTGCCCCGCCTGGAGAACACAACCCTGCTCTGCATCTCAACCCCGCTGTGTTTGCATATTGCCCCTCAGTGCCTGCGCATTTGCATCCATTCATTGCGGCATTTGCGTCCATATTGTTTTTGGCATCGCTTGCATGTTCGCTTTCATTTCTTGCACATTTTGCGCTTCAATCAATTCCCATTGAACATTTCTCCCACCGGTTGATGTAAACGACCGCTGATAGGCGGAATCGCCTCGGTCGGTCGCGGTTTCGCTGGGGACCGGGAAGGAAAATTTGACGGAGGGGGCGCTCTTGCGCCGCGCTTCCACCGGCGCCCATTACAACCTGCTGCGTCCGGTTGTTGGGGGATGGTGAAAGCCTGCCATGGCAGTGTCCTGGACCATGGGTTGTCTAACACTACATCTCTACGACACCTGCTTCAGCCGCATCTTGGTTTGCAATGTCTCGTGTTGGAAATAAAATTAAATGCTCGTATTTGGAGGGAATGGGGGGGGGGGGGGGGCGGGGGGGGTTCGCTTCATACACCCCTGACCGACCCGTAAATTTCTCCTCCCGGAGCTTGGAGGGGTTTCGAATCCCACTCGCTGACACCAATTTTGTTGTGGGCCGGGTAACGGCGAAACGAGCACGACGTGCTAGTGGAGCAGCAGAGTAGACTCACCGAACATCCCGGAATTCAGATCGTTACCCTGGGATACCTCCGAAAGGTACGGGTCCCTTACAAGGACCGTGAATCGTCAATAATTCACCACGTGATACAGGGTTATTTGCCAAACTTCAAAATACCTAGAGGCCCACGTGGCGAGCCAAACCGAGGAAATTCATACCCTTGACGGAGCTCAAACGGGATGAGCCGTTTCCGGTTGCTTGAACCGTGCGAACCGCGAGCGGATGGTTACGGAGTCCATCGGTCAAATGCACAACTACAGCAGCCGACGGCCTTTTTTAATGCACCCAACATGCACCGTGCTAAACCAATGAAGGAAAGGACGAGGACGACCTGAAACATTCAACAATAGGGATGTTTATTTAACGTAAACGGGGAGAACAAGGGAAGCATGTAAGGGCAGAAATTATCACGACAGCAATGCCAAGTATGTACAAGCCACTTAAACAATTCCTACTTATAGACTGGGCCCACACACACACAACACACACACACACACACCACAACACGACACACACACACACAACACACACACACACACACACACCACACACACACACAAAGAAACGGAACCAAATGGTCCTTTTTCCACTCTCGCAGCCGCGGAGGATAGTTCGGCTTGGGAGTCAGGGACGGCTGGCTACCTGGCCGTGAGCACTGCCGGCTGGACGTCGCACCCGCTTCCCGGAGCTCCGGTCGCCAAGGGAGCGGAGCAGGTGCCAGCCAGACCGCAGACCAGCCGCATCAACGAGATGAAGAGACCAGCGTCGAGCAGACCAGACTAGCGTCGAGAGATGCGATCCGAGAACCAGACCACGCCAGCGAGAAGGACCAGACCACGTCAGCGAGATGGGCCAGACAGCGTCGAGCTGCGATCAGAGAACCAGACGCAGCACAGCGAGATGGGACCAGACCAGTGTCGAGCTGCGATCAGAGAACCAGACCAGCGCCAGCGAGATGGGACGCAGACCAGTGTCGAGATGCGATCAGAGAACCGACAAGCGCTCGGAGCGACGGGGCGCAAAATATTTGTCTTCCTTTCTTTCTCGTCCTTCTCGGGCAGGGTCCACTCATGGGTGCCTGTCTCATTGGCGGCCCGCGTGTCGCGGCTCCGCTTCTGCAAAGGACCGCTCCGACTCTGATACCGTCATCGCCCATTGGCCACATGACGCCATTTCTCAAATTTGGTGCCAGGACCAGAAGAAACGCTTCGTGAAGTGCAGGAACAGCGCGGACAAATGCGCGAGCAGTGTTGTTTTGTTGCATTTGTCCATAAGTGTAAAATCCCTAATTATATAAAATTAACTTCGCAGCGCATGTTACACTGTAATTCCCCATTAATACATAGGGGATGGATTCTACTACAAACACTCTTGAAATAACTAAGCTACGGGACGGCTGGTCTGTCTTGTGCACAGGGCTTTCAAATTCGTAACAATATAACGCACAGATGCTCCCAAGGGAAGCTGTTTTCGGTGGCAACGACACTGTGAAGACTGTTACAATCAGAGAGGGAAAGAGGAGAGAGAGGGAAAAGGAGAGGGAGAGGGAGAGGAGTGGAGAGGGAGAGGAGAGGGAAAAGGAAAGGGAGAGATCAGATCACTGCAGGAATAGCTGAGAGCTACACACTCGCTCGAAAGCTTGTCGAGCCTGGGTTTGATAACCCACCCAGCAATAGACTATCCATCCCACTGTTTTCGGGCAAGGGTATCATCAGTGTGTGTGCCGTTAACCGACATCACATCTGCCAGAATCTTCTCTCCTCCCCTCTGTCTCCGAATGTATTGGACCATGGTTATGCCTGGATGGTGGTCAATCTCCAACGTATCGATGGTGTTATGTGGCAGACAAACCCCTCCGTCACAACCTGCTCACTTGCCACCCCCTCATGCGCCTTCCTTTGTCTCTCCTCATGCTCCTCTCCTCTCCTCATGTTCTTTTCCTCCCTTCACCGCTGCCTCTTTCCCCACCCTCCTCGACTCCCCCTCCTTCGGCTCGGTTCCCTCTCCTCACTCCACACCCTCTTTCAACCCCCCCCTACCCCCTCTCTCTTTTCCTCACCGACTTGTACCCTTTTTTCCAGATGGTGATTATGTCCAGATGGATCCTCCCTCACACTGCCTTAGCTTGCCCTCTCCTCATGTTGCTTCCCTTGACCGTATTGGACAGTGGTTATGCCCAGATGGTGGTCATCCCAGCACGCATCCAGATGTGTTTATCACGGACTTTGGTTATGTCCGGCATGGTGTTATCTTCCAATCCGTGTCTGAACGTTGGTTATATTCGGATGGACCCACCCCACTCCTCTATGCTCCTTCCCTTCCTCCCTCCTTCTCGTCTCAACCCCCTCTCAGGCTTCTCTCCTCTCGCTCTCCTTCCCCTCATTCTTATCCCCCGCCTTAATAAACCCATCAGCGAAGCCAACTTGGGTTAAATTTGCCGGTATGGAAAAATATATAAAGAAATAAGTTTCTTTGTTTGTTTTCGTTCATTTAAATGGCATTCGGACCCTGCGGAACAATCAACAAACTTTGCATGGCCACTTCTTTCACCCAGAGGAGGTCACTGGCTTGTCTGGATTCAAAAAAAAAAAAAAATTGACCCCGTATTAAACCAGATAATTGGGCTTCAGGCTCCGATCAGGTTTGTGTGAAGAAAAGCAGCTTCCAGGTCAGCTGAGTTACAGAGCAGTACACCACAACACCACACGACACACACATCACACACAGCACACACACCACACAGCCATTGTTGTGGGCCGGGGGTGGGGTGAGAGAGCACCAGGGGGAAACTATTTCTGGTTCCACCAGAACTCCCCGGAATTGCAGCGCTCGCACATGGATCATTCCGTGATGCAGCGAGGTCGTTAACCAACATGAACGCCAATAATCCAAACCACATGACTTAAAGGGTCTCCCATCTATGGTTATACTTACATCTATGGTTTCCGTGGGTATATACTGCACTTACATATATATTATAATATATATATATTATATAATATATATATATGTACTGTACATATATACTCTACATCTACATCATACCATATCTACAGTGCATATATATATATATATATATATAGTATATATATATATATATATATATATATATACTATATATATACTATATATAGCAGAAGTGCTGATGCCTGGTTTTGACCACAAAAATAACATGAGATCATGGAGCACTTTTTCATGAGGAAGGGGTAGGAAATTGGGTTTTAATGGATGAAGGGCATGATGTGGACAAGGTGTGCCGTTGGACAGGGAGATAGGCTGACAAACATACAAACTTTCATACACATGAATTGCCCAAATGAATGAAAATACTCTTCGGTACTTCTGTCCATTAACATTCTGAAGAATCTTTGAGACGTTTTCATCGACTAACTCATTTCACCATCTCCACCATTAACGTGGGCTCGATTCCATGGGACACACATTAGCTCTGCATTACAAGTAACGAACAATGAAAAGTTGCACTCTCCTCGGAGAACACTGTCAACGAGCACTAGAATACTCAAGGACGAACATATGCACAGTAAGTAAAATGCAATCAAATGAATTTGCAGGCTCACGAATGTCATCAAAGACACATTCTAATTGCATGCTTTTTGTATTCTTTCATTGTATTAAGCAAACACTTTTGCTCTCCACAAGAGATAACAGTTCAAAAGAACTGAATCGGTTTGGAACACAAACAAGGGACTAGACCTGATTGAAACATATAACAAGAATCCTCTCTAAAATGCCAAGCCTGTCCCTCTCCACTTTGTACTCCCAACGCAACTGATGAAAACATCAGTTTTAAAAAAAAAAAATGTACCTTTTAATTCATTTGTTTTTCTCCACAATCTTCATAATAAAGGTTTTGGTGGAAGATTTTGATGACAATACTTCAATTGGTAAAATGTTACGGGCCTGGACATACACACTGAATGTCAGTGGTAAACAGGATTTCGATGACACATTTATGGTCTCTCACTTCAAGTGATGTCATCCTTAAAATTTTATCACCCTCACCGACCGAAGTGTAGGAAGGAGGTTATTTTTCCACGGGCCTGTCTGTTTGTTTGTTTGTTTGTGTACAGGATATCTCAAAAAGTTGTTGAAGGATCGGATGAAATTTGTGGGCAGGTTGGGTGTGTGACAGGCTGAACTGATTAGAATTTTGGTGAAGATTGGAGCCAGAATCCAGATCCGTTTAATTTTTTTTAAGTGAATTTCTTCACGCATTCAAAATTATAGGGCCAAAAAACGATATATAGCATGATATTTTCAAATGTTTGGGTCCGATAATGTTCTCGTAGATCAGGCATTGTTGGTGGCAGAGGTATGTGTGTGCTTTACTGAGTTGCCCTTCTAGTTCTCCATTGGGAGTAGAATGAGATGTGCCAAGTTTCAATTTTTTCCGATCAGTAAGGGTAGAGTTATACATGGAAACAGTGTAAAACGACCGACGACGATTTCAGAGATATAGATGTTATAATTTTTTTTGTTTAACCCAACATGACTGCATACCATATGACCTATATGTCACAATGACATGAAATATTCTACATTGTGGGGGGGGGGGGGGGGTGGGGGTCGCTCATTCCCTGAAAAATTTTGGTCAATCGACAAGTGGCTTGCTGAGGAAAAACACAATAAATAATAAAGTTTTTTAAATGCTAAAAATGGTCAATAGAATAACAATAATAATGAAGAAGGGCACTCGATAGAGTGCATACCTCACCACGCAATGCCTATCCAATAGAATATATCAGGCCGC
>CM068955.1:36468343-36488642 GCA_035128595.1 Eptatretus atami
AAAACAAGAGAGAGATTATTTTGAAAAAAATTTGAATTTTTTTTTTTTTGCATTTCTTCATGTTTAAGTGATTTCAAACCCCAAAAAAAATTGTTCAGAAAAAAAATTTTCGCAACTTTTTTTCAAAAAAATTTCGATTTAATTTGAAAAATATTTTAAGTTTTTGTTTTTGCACTTTTCTACATGTTTTAGTGATTTCCAACCCCCAAAAAATTTGTTAGAGAACAAAAAAACAAATTTTGCAACTTTTTTTCAAAAAAATTCGATTTTTTTTTTTGGCATTTCTACATTGCGCGTCGATCTAGTTTAGTTTCTTTCAATCGTGGTTCAGTAAGAGTCTGATCCGTTGGACCTACAATGAATATGATATCAGATTCACTAGTGACCGCAGTATTGGCGGCGAGGTTTTTAGCACTCACCGATGCTCCCTCTAGTTCATACATGCATGGTTTCCGATTTCTGTTAAACGTGGCAGAAGCAAAGTACTGTACATGTGGGATACACGTGCACTCATTCATTTTGGATCTGATCAAATATGGCTGATCGTAGACTGGTGATCCATTTTAGTTGATAATAAATGTGGGCTAGCCCTTTAACTCTGTACGCAAAATTACTTAAAACGGGGCGATGACATTTTACATGTCCATTTTTCTTTGTTGTATTAATTATTATTTTTTATTATTATTATTATTATGAACAAAGAAGTGATTTTGGCCACAACATTTTGGGCACCCTTTATAGCTTGACCGTCAAAAATCGACTACCCGCCATGCAGCCCCTTCCCCTGACATTGGTAAACATGCCATGGACGAGTATCATTTTGACTACCATATTGTCTCATGTAAACCTTCTTCTTTTTTTGGATGTGCAGCACAAGGCTGCGATTGCATCATTTCCTGAGGGTGCAGCTATAGCCACCCTTGGTAGGTGAGCAAGGATGGGAATTCATGAGGTGCGGCTATAATCGCCTACCTTCGATGGACACATGGGGTCTCAAGTCCCACCAAACTAATGCGGAGACGGGCCTCGTTTAAACGTCATCTGCAGGACGGCCACACACTGATTGAATAACCATCTGCTAAACAACCAGGATGAAAGTTTCAGTTGGGGTGAAGATTCAAACCCAGCGCGAGACAGCTTTAGCAGGCGATAAGTGTTGCAACCTCGTCTTGGAGTCTGGGCCATCCTGCAAGCCATATGAAACCTTAAACAGACTAAAATTCCAATAGGATCGTAATCGGTCAACAGATGTGTCTGGTGAGCCAAAAAACCACTCATTGAGTAAATTGATTAAAACTTTTGGCAGCATCCTGAGCACCCTAAAGGCATGGAGCGACTGGCACGTTCAGTGACTCACAATCTGTTTCCATGACAAGGTGAGTGTAAAATCATGATATCTTCCATCCACATTACCTAGGTTTCAATAGATATGAAACATTTTTCTCCGGCTACAAACAACATGTTTATCGTTCTGTAATTAATAGAAGTTGAATTCTACAAAAAAATTTTTCCAGGTGTGCGTTTTCATGATTTTGTTGATTTCTTGTCCGTTGAGTTGTTGAGCCATTGATTCTGGACTTTAAATAATGACCCAAGGTGGCTTCTCCATTTGAAATGAATGAGTGAATGAATTTCATCTTCATCAACTGCCATATTACATTTTTCGGTACCTTATGTCCATTTTCTCTGCATGGGCAATGGACATAGTTTTGTTTTTATTCGGTACCGGCCATATATTATGTATATATATATATTCTTATATATTTATTATATATATATATACTATAAGTATGTATGGGGTGGGTAGGATGCCCGTTGTTTTTTCGATGCTCCCTGTGTTTTTGCTGCCCGGTGCGAAGTTTTAGTCAAACATCAGAGACATCTCTTGCCTCATACCTAATGAGCGATCGGACCGCCGGACCAGGTGCACGTGGCAGAACAGGGGCGGGGGCACACTGCAGGGTACGGGGACGGACCTGATGCTGTCTTTTCTCCGAGGTTACGAGTATACTCCACACTTACTTGCAACATTTCATTAAATTCATCCTTTGATGTAGCGCAGTGAGTCGCACCGCCTGCGTGCAAATAATTAGAACTGCAAGCAGAAGAGATACCGACTTGCGGTCTCCTTGACGAAGGTGGGTCAGGTCCGAGTTATAAATAGCAAAGATCGGTTGGGTGAGAGGTTTGATCAGTAGTCCATGGAATTGAGTATTTATTGATCACCTTTGGATTATTACTTCTGCCAAGGGTGGACGGGGGTTTATTTTCACCGTGTTGGCTCAGCATGGACGTCTCAAAAAAGTTTATGATGATTCACGAAACTTGTGGACAGATGGGTGTTTCAAGGACAAATTGGTTAGATTTGAGGTGAAGATTGATCTGAGATGACGAAATTTTAAGTTTCTTCGACTCATTAAGGGCAAAAATGATTGCTCTCTATAAGTAGAATCTCCAAAAGTTTGCACGATTTGGATGAACACTTTGTGAACTGTTGTCGAGTGTGGTGAGAAGAATTGATGTCGATATTGGCTGAAGATCCGAATCCTAGCAATTTTTTTTAAGTGAATCTTCACCCATTCGGTGATATCGAGGCCAAAAAAAAAACGGCATACACCGCATAGCATGATATGCAAGAAGTAGTGGGACGGGGTTTTTGAAAAAAGTGTGGATGAGTTGGTCGGTGAAATAACAAGCCGATTCGATTTTTGTTCATATCCGTTCAGAGCTGACGATCAGTGGGCATCAAAATGGTAAAAACAGTTCAGCCTGGCGAGATATGCGCTCTCACAGAGTGCGTTCTAGTTTATTAGTGCCGCTGGAACTAGTTGCGTGGAGCTTATTGGATGGCCGCGCCATCCGTCTCCGTCCGTCCACCAATGCTTGCAACTTCTCTGAAATTGGCCGTATGATTTTGATGAAACTTTACCACAACCTTCATCACCCTGGATGTCAAGTTATTAAAAAAATCAGGGTCTGAAGGGGGTCCACGGAGGGAAGTTCATTGGAGGGGTGGAGTGGAAGGGGGATTCTCCCTATTAGGAGGTATTTGCTTTCTTCTCAGGAACGACACACCACAATTCCGAATGACAACTTCACTACCATCTTCATCATTTGGTGTGACCAAAGTTTGTTCATGCATTAGAAGAATCGGGTCCAAGAGGGCGGTAAGGGGAAGCTGCCCCCAAATTGTATTTGCTTTCTCTCCAAAACCACACACACTTTCCGATGAAACTGAACCACGAACCTTCATCACATTCGAAAAATCTGGGTCTAGGGGGGTGCTACAAGGGGTTGCATCCAAAAGGGGTATTCTCTGCTTTCTTTTCCAGAAACGCACACCACAATTCTGATGAAACTTACCGACCTTTCATCACCTGTGATCGTACCACAGATTTGTTCATGACATCTAGAAAAATGGGGGTCACGGGGGTTGTTCCCCCCCCCCAAATATGTATTTGATTTCTTCTCGAATCACACACACAATTTCGATGAACTTGACCACACATTTATCGCCCATAATGTGCCAAAGTTTTTGTTACGACAATTAAAAAAAAATCCAAAGGCTATTTACTTTCCTTCTCCGTTACAGTATTGTTGCGAATTCGGCGCCGCCGGCGTCGACGGCCACGTGACTTCGAATCGCGGCACCGTCGCCCACCGGAGGACAATCTTCGTGCCTCTCGACTAACGCCGGGAGCTAGTCCACGGTGGGCCTTTCGGCCTACCCCCACGATCGTGCCAATCGGCCACCCGCGTGGGATACGGGTTGTTCGCCTAAACTCGACCTACCTAAGTACCGCACGCGGATGGTAACGGCGACGCGCACCTCGCCGCAGGTCGCCTCCGGACGTGATGCGCTTGGGCGCCCGTTCCGTACTATCGGATAACTGAGGCGGTGTTATCGTCGACCTCGGCGGTTCAGATTATTACTGTCGTATTTAAGCCGACTACCGTGAACCTTTCTGAAGCACGATGGAGGGCTCAATAAAAAACAGACAAAGCGAAACGGGACATGTTAACAAGCCCACATTTATTTCGCGACACAGTCGGAAGCACAATTACAGCCATACATATTAAAATGCACATATAGCAACAAAACAAAAGAAACACGACGCAGATCTACTACCGACGTCACACGCACACAAGGCACACTTATACAGTTTACTTCAGAGACGGCGCAACACACTTTACTTAAAAGCAAAGAAAGAAGCACCCTTATAGACAAGGGGGCAGACGGCCTGTAAGCATATGTGCGCGGACCTGAAGGAGCGGCAGCGTCCGCGAGACGGTGGGTCTACCGCGTCTTCATGACGAGCCGCAATGTGGCTGCGCGGCGGTGCCGCTTTCGTGCTCCTTCGCCGGTTTCGTTGGCACCTGTTGGATGGGTGGGAACGGGCGCCCTTTTTTGCAGCTATCTCAGCGCAGGGAAAAGGGGAATTGTTGTTGCCCTTGGGGGAGGAAGATTGGCGCGCTGTTTGGGTCCCAAGACGAAGCGGATCCACCGCGACCTCGTCGTCCGACGCTGTCTTCCCTGCTCGAACCCGAGCTCCTTGGCCTCTTCCCACAATTCTCCTCAGCCGACTGCAGAAGCCCAACCTGATGCCTCGCCACCTCGATCGACTCGTTCATCACAAGCAACCAACTCCAACTCACATCTTCCACAAATCGACCACTGCCAAAACTCTGCCCACGAATTCGCCTTGCGCTCGCCGTTTTAATAGGCCGCACGGAGAAACAATATGCAAATTTCGGATAGGATGACTCGGGGGCGGAGCCACGCTCGCCAAGTTGGACGAGGGAAAGTGTGGCGTGAAACTCCCCTGATCTCTAAATTTGGATATGGATTTCACACAGACGCGCTGGAGGCGGGGCCAAGCCGCTCGCGCTTGCTAATTGGACGGATCAGAAGTGAGCGTGTTGCATTCCTAATACAATTCTCCCTCGAAAGGCCGCTATATGCCACTCGCGCTCGGTGCGTATCGTGAATCGAGCCAAGACAGCGCTGATGCTCAGTGTTCGCAGTGGTGTGGGAATTTGGCCGTAGAAAGGAGAGAGGTGAGGGTGGGTGGCGTTTTTTGGTGGTGCTTTGATGGTCATGCGTGCGTTGGAATGGCCATGATGCGATGATGTGGGAGCTGAGTTGTGATGGTAAGGTCGTGGCTGTTGGCGTTGTTTTGATGTTGTCTGAAGGTTTGAGCGTGGTTGCAGTTGTGACGATGGCTGGCCCTGGTGGTTAAGGTGGTTGCGGTTGAGATCGTGGGTTGGTTTCAAAATCAAGATAGAACAGAAAACGGCTATCTCAAAGCGGTCGCAGCCCCCCGAATGAATCAATATTCCCTCTATACAACGGGTTTGCGGGCTACCTACACCATGTACTCTCAGAGATAATTCACCTACCGCCCTGAAGCGGTGGTTTGCGAATTTCCAACCGGGAAAAAAAACAAATATTTTTTTGGGTCAATCCTGGCCCCCTAAAACCCAGTGGTTCCCTTGGTTATCTTATCCCAGCACTACTATGTGAACACCCAGGACATTGCCCTAGTTTTATCTTCCTTTTGTTCTGATTCTTCCTTTCGGAATCCTTGACGTTTATATTTGTACAGGTACATTGTTTCTCCTTTCAGTTTTATGAGGGCGTACGAAAGTCTCGAACATTCGATACATAGTCCAGGAAACTGTTTTTATTACCCTTTAATCGGAGAAAGGTAATTGCATTTGGCTGATTTGTTAATTACGAAATCGAAAGATTTCTAATCTAAATTACGAATACTCTTCGAAATCTACGAAATCTTACGAAATCGATAATCTACAAATTTCGTTAAGTATATTTTGAGCACTTCCTCCTCTGTTGTTGTGTTTGTTTGTTGTTTGTGTGTATTTGGGTGTTTGGTGTGTGTGTGGTGTGTTTTGTTTTGTGCACGATAACTCGAGAACGGAAGAAGTACCAATGTCAAATTACACCAAGTGATTCAGGAGGGTGATGGCAGCGCTGATTGATTTTGGTCAAAATCGATAAAAGGTAGGTCACAAGTGAGGTCACACATATTCCGTAAATTCATGTGGAGAAATGAGTATTTTTGCTTCGGATCGCCATTACGAGTTCGTTTAACTTCGATTTTTAATTTTTTAGTCTCGTTTTTGTGCGATCGCTTAGGAGCTTCCACTCGGTTGTCGAAATCTGGTAAAATCGGATGTTTTGGAGACGTTTTAAGATTGTATAAAAATATTTCACTCGCCGGTCCGGCTGTCAGTGGTGCAGCACGCTGAGCAGACGCGCGTTGAGTCCGTAAAGGTTTTAGTGTGTGCGCTGACGGTGTTTTGAAGAAAGATGGTGTTTACAAGTGACTTTTTTATCTCCTATAGGGTATGCGTCGCATGCTGACTCGCTAAGCCGTCGGGTTATGTAAGAATTGTTGGTGGATGGCCGAATATTATCGGTTTGTGACTTTGATAAAATATATTAAGTAATTGCTGGAGAATTGAGATTTTTGCTCCGGTCGACGTTTACCGATCGTTTAACTCGGATCGCAATTTTTTTTTTTTTTTTTTTTTTTTTTTTTCTGTTTTGTACTTGTTGGTAATGGCTATGTATGCTTAACACTCGGTTGTCGAAATTCTGGTAAAATCGGGAATGTTTAATGAGATTTTATGTCGGTTGTGTATCTGAGGCTTAACTGAAGATTATCTAATGAGGGGGAATTTAAAACAAACGGCATTAGCCTCGTTTTAAAGTCAATTTCAATCCTGTCTTCCCTTTTGTAACGTTAACTATGTTAAAACCACTCGTGTCGACATTCTGGTAAAATGGATGTTTTTATGAGAGGTTGCTATGAACATCGTAGAACCTTCTGGTTTGCGTCGCCACCTTCTCGAGAGACAGCTTTTATTAGACCAGTCAGAGGTCAGTTGGACCGATTGTAAGTACAGTCTTAATCTGAACTGCTTGTTTTTTATTATTTAGTTATTCTTTTTTTTTTTTTGCAACGATGACGGTCCGATCTGATTGAAACTTGCCAGGAATTATTTCGGCCAGATCGGATGTGCCTTTCAAGGTTTTGATATCTAATCGGCTAACGGTTCCCATTACGGCCATTTATCTGTCAACAAATGAAAGACACGTGCTATACCGTCACGAATGAGTCACATTCAATGTTTATTTTATTACTTTAGCGAATCTAAAAATTCGTAAGTATACTTGACTCACTCGGACTCTGTTGTGTGTTTGTGTGTTTGTATGCCGAAACTCGGAACGGAAGAAGCTATCCATGTCAAATTACACGCACGTGATTCAGGAGGTGATGTACGTGGCTGCTTAGATTTTGGTCCAAAATCGTCATAGTAAGGTCGCAGTGAGGATCAACATCAGAAATGAAATCGAGAATGGAAGAGCCACAATGCTCAAACTTACCCATTGATTCAGGAGTTTTGATGGCGTAGGCGATTCTTTTAGGTCAAAAATCGGTCAAAGGACAAGGTCAGTGAGTTTCAAACAATTCGATTTTTGATTGTTTGGTAAGACGAATAATGTATAAACTTCTGGTGCGGTCGCTACTTCTCTAGAGACAGCTTTTATGAGACAGGTCAGAGGTCAATGTTGAAGATTTCGTAATACCAGTATTGTGCTTGTTTATATGTTGTACTTATGGACATTACGCACACTTCTAGGAATGAAATTGCAAGAAAACAATCGAGAAACAAGCTCAAATGAGCTAGATCTCGTCCTCGTTCATGATGACGTCATAAAAACGAATCTGACGTCATTGTGATGTTATCAGGTTTGCGAATCAATATCTGTGCTGATGCCCGGCTTGATTCCCGCAACACAAAATTCAAACCGCTTGCTAGTTTCGAGATAATGGTAGAGGCGATTTCCATTAGCGGCGATATTATGACGTCAACTTTTTTTCTCGGAAGATCTTCCAAATCGGAGATGGTTACTGCCCTGCGCGTGGGCTTTCTGCATATACATGCAATTTTCCGAAGATCCGATGAAATTTGGGTGTGAAACAAAAAAAGTACACAAGAAGAAGATGAAGAACACAACGTGAGTAAGACTGAGAGATCCTCCACGAGGGATCTAAAAAATAAAAATAAATAAAAATATAAGTGAAGTGGGCGATGGCCTCCGCACCAAAGGGCGTGGGACGCCCCTCATACAAAAACAACAACTACACATGATTCTATGCTTGTGTCCAAGTTTCCATTCAAGATGCCATCGAACTCACGGAGCTAATGCTCTGGAGAGTCACACAACAGACCGTACAGACAGGACACACGAAAACAAATAGTTCCGCTGCGCCCGCGGAACCAATATAATATTATCGGTTTTTAATCCTCTGAGGATCAAACCAGAAGTCGACAATCTTCGAAAATGAATGATTGGATTTTTAACAGCTTCCGTTTTTGAGAGATCAATCAACCAACTTTCTTTAGCTATACACCCGCCATGTAATGCTCAGCATCATGACGGGAACGAAATGGGAACATGGTATTTAGTCCTGATTTGAAACAAACCAAAGAGCAAAATATCGATTGCAATCCCGTACAAAGGCGGCGTTGGTCTGCACAACCAACTTGATCGTAACTACTTCGGAGTATGCAGCCTACGATGACTGCATCTGCGAACGACCTTTTCTATGTCACTTCTGTCGTAGCGTCGGATGATTCCAAGGAAATGTTGTTCATGACATTTCATGAATATTCATCGCGAATTCCTCACGGCTTCAAACATTTGCTCATGGAAGACAAAAAAAAAAACCGCAAGAGGGATGTTGAAAATGACGACGTCAAAAAAAGATAGCGGGTGAAGTTGCTTTGTTGAGAATGTCGTGAGTCGTTTTGATTGGATTGTGGGAGAATTGGATCAGGTGGAGATGAAGGGGGGACGGAAAAAAAACAAGGACAAATGTGTCAAGAGCAGCGTCCACAGGTTTTGGTCGGCAAAAAACACAACACCAGTACTTCCGAGATTTCGTCAGTGCCTTCGTCAGCCCAACGGCGAGCCGTCATATGTAAAAAGTGGAGATGCCAGGATTGAACCGGGGCCTATACATGCAAGCATTGCTCTAACCATGAGACTACATCCCAATTGTACAATGTCATCTATTTAATGTATATTCCTTCAGATTTATTTCAAGAAATTTATGAAAGGATAATACATCTATACGTGTTCCTTCACAAGAGCTTTGGCCTTTACCACAGCAGGACGGCAATGGCGCCCATGAAAGCCTGCGGATGCATTAGCTAACATAACGGTTGTCTGTGCGTGTTTCTATCCTTTTAAACCGCTGAGTGTCGAGCAACCGAATTCATTCCTTACACCAGTTTTGTTTTTAAAGTCTGGTTGGAACAGTTGCATGCAGTTTGTGTCATCGACTGAGACGCGATGTCCCGTCCGCTTTTCAAGCAACCGAGGTCGTTGTTTCATTTGCACAAGTTCTTGTTTCTCACCCGTGGGTCGACATGTTTGCTTTTTCTCCGAGATTCAGTTAACCGCTGCTCATCATGCAGGTTGATTTCGAATATCTTAAGCTAAAAAAAAAACCAGAAAGAATTGTTTTTAATTCGATAATAATTTCCATTGCAATATGTCTGAGTGGTTCATTGAAATAATGGCTGATATAAAAATAAAAGATATTCATTGGCGAGAGGAAGTTTACCTGGGATGTAGT
Source organism: Eptatretus atami (assembly GCA_035128595.1). Taxonomy (NCBI): domain Eukaryota; kingdom Metazoa; phylum Chordata; class Myxini; order Myxiniformes; family Myxinidae; genus Eptatretus; species Eptatretus atami. Next base: position 36,478,018 of record CM068955.1, read on the forward strand.
TCAGAGGACAGAGCGCAACGCTCCGCATGTGTGTGGCCCGTGTTCGATCCCCGGCTCTCCACTTATATTTACATCTCAGAGCTCAAAGATGACAGGACAAACCGCTCGGATTGGGATGACCAATCATCTGTGTCGTTCACGTTCTCCCCTTGTATAAAGCCAAATTCCCCCAAAGTATATAAACTGTTTTCCATGGGGTGAAAATTGTCCAAAAACTTTTTTTTTACGCTCGTCCAAGTGCAATAACACTCTTGAACGATGTCCTTTCAGTGCACGAGTGACTTCCAGTAGTCAGTCCTTCTTTTCGGCAGTGATCATTGTTACACCACCTTTTTTTTTTTTTTTTTTTCTTTTTTTTTCTTTACTCCTCCGAGGTGGGCTCACGATCGTTTTGGAACTTCCACATAATGATTCATCAAGCAAAACTGATTCATCGAGATGTTTATTGTATTTTATGTTGTTTCATTAAAACCTCTTAATTACCTACCCTCATAAAGAGTCAAGGTATGCAATTGGTCCTTTGTCTGTCTGTCTGTTTAAGAGATTGGTAAGGTAACTTGATGACCTTACGGACCTCTGTTTGTTTGTGGTTTTGTTTGTAGGCACGATAACTCGAGGAACGGAATGTCAATTCACCTCGTGATTCAGGATGGTGATGGCTTAGCGCTGATTAGATTTGTCAAATTAGGGCAAACGGTAGGTCACGGTGAGGTAAACATTCGTTTTTGATGGTTTGGTACAGAATCGTAACACTCTGGTTTTGCGGTCGCTACTTCTTAGCAACAGCTTTTATATTAGACAGGGTCGGAGGTCAGTGACGATTTCGTAGTACCCAGTCTCTGAACTCCTTGGTTTATTTTATTTATGTTATTATTATTTTTTTTTGCACGAATTGACAGACCGGATCTGAATTGAAACTTGCCAGGAATATTGCGGGACGCGATGGCCTTTTCAAGTTTGTATCAATTGGACGAGCGGTTCCCAAGTTACGGCCATTTATTCTGTGACCAATGACCAGGAACGGTGCTATGCATCACAAACGACGTCAACAATTCAATATTATTTATTTTGTTGTTTTTGTTTTGCACGTTGACGTCCAATTCTCTTCTTCTTCGTTTGGTATGACGTTTCAAACGCTGTTTCCAAGTGGTTTGAAAGCTGTTTTTTTCAAAGTTTGAATAATTTTGTGCTTGGTAGACTTTTGTGAATACATTTACGAGAGAGGGGCGAGAGAGGATGGGAGAGGAGGGGGGAGAGGGGGGGAGAGAGGGGGCGAGAGAGGGGGGCAAGAGAGGGGGCGAGAGAGGGAGACCGGAGACCGGGGGGGAGAGAGGGGGGGTGAGGAGGGGTCGTCACAAATGCAAGAGGAGGGGAGAGAGGAGGAGGCGGAGAGACGGCGGGGAGGGAGAGGGGATGCGAGTGGGGGGCGAGAGAGGAGGGGGGAGAGAGGCAGGTGCGAGACTAGGGGGAAGAGAGGGATGGCAGATAGAGGGGGGGGCAGAGAGGGGGGGAGAGAGAGGGGGCGGAGAAGAGGGGGCGGAGAGGGCTGCACATACTGGCATTCAACGGGCCCGTACTAGTTAAATTAATAAATAACTCTAAGAGTACTATAACAACGTATAACCCGGTACTTGTTTCCTCCAAGGTCAATCCCATCAAGTTTTTCAACATGAAAGTAATGGGAATCCTCCAGGTTATCCTCCCACCTGTCACCTGGATACCTTGTTATACCTCATGCGTCATCATCACGTTCCTCTCACTCTCGTCTGGGATGAAAGGAATCAAACCTCGATGATCAAACGGTTCCCGGCGGATGATTCCGGGCAGTTAGGAAACTCAGCTAAATTGGTTATAAAGTTCAAATAAAATAATTTTTTGTAAGTATTAGCAGTCCATGATATACTGTGTGTGTGTGTGTGTGTGTGTGTGTTTTGTTACGTCTTGGCTTACTCTGGGTCTACGGTGGAGTATTCGGTCTTTTTTTAATTACACCAAATTAGATAGAATTTCTTTCTGTGTGGGCACTGCACCGGCCACACATGGACTCCATCGTTTTGGGGAGCGACAGTGGATCTTCGACTTGCCAAGCAATACTGCTATGAGACAAGTGGCTTACCGTCACCTACAGATGAAGGCTATGCTCATTGAATTGCAAACCAACACGGTCGGCCTGGCTGAAGCACCAGGATGGAGAGTTTATAGGACCGATATTATATCATGGACAAGAAGTTCAAGCGGCTGAGATTCCTTCTGTCATTACACCTAGAACCACTGCTGGGTATCTTTTGACCCCTACCCATTGCCTTCCCCAATGGAGCAGACCCCCCAAGGACCAGGTTGTGGCAATCCCGGTAAGGCACGAACAAATGGGCCATGGCTGACGGTCGCTGTGGCTGACGTGGAGGCCAGGATGGGGCTCAACTTGGCCGGGAATCTCAACGCGTGTTCTTGGGACGGGCGACAAATGGGAGGAGATGTGGCATGTGTGGTGCAGCGTGGAAAAGTTTACGTTTTGTATCAAATAACAGCCTGATCTGGACCGAACCCGAATCACAAATTCATCGATTCGTTCTTTGTCACCCCGAACCAACTATCTTCCTAGTTTTTGTGAATCTCGTCTCTCATCTGCCAATGTGAGGAATACTTAAAAGATTTTAATATCTGGATCGTATTTGGATCTTTCATCACATGTAATCCATTCGTCCCTGTCACATACCCTCACGAGCGCCACCAAATTTCCATACAAATCGTCCACAACTTTTTGAGATACCCTGCATTTACGAGCTTCATGGCAGGCGAACTTTAAGCCAGCCATCAAACTTCTAGATTGTCTCCCATCTACTTTCTCAACATCAACTCATCCTGGGAATTCTTTCAAAAAACTTGCTCTCAGCTCAAACCATGTATCTCCATCTTTATCTCGTTGTCCTACCTTCTCTCCAGGCCTTGTTACTGAAGTTTGTGGGAGCAGTTGTCCTGAAAAACTTGCCTTGCCTCATGGAAACAAACCATATCTGAGGTAATCTCAGTTCCTTCCATAAATCTCGGAACAAGTGTGTATCTACCCTCAGGAGAGCCAGAAAACAACATCTTTCTAAGCTCAAGACTGAACTCTCAAACCTCTCTCCCTCCTCCAAATCCTGGTCGTGTCTAATCAAATATGTTTCTGGTGTAAGTACCCCTTCCATCCCCTCCCTTACCTCAAATTGGCCGCACTGCTCATACCGCACGTGAAAAGGCTGAATGCCTAAACTCGGTGTATGCATCGAAATCTTTTGTCTGAAACCCATCGCTTTCTGTACCCACCTGACCCAGTCGCATCCAATTGTCCCTGGACTCTGTGTCCTTTTTGTCTGACAAAGTGGAGAGCTTGCTCTCAAACCTCGACTCAGATTCTGCAACCGGTCCAGAGGGCATCAGCCCACGTTTCCTAAAAACCTGCTCTTTTGCTCTTGCTCAGCCTCTCTCTGTTCTATTCACCCTCTCATTTGCTCAAGCTCATCTGCCATCTGCTTGCAAATCATCAAACATTACCACTCTGCACAAAAGAGGTGCAAAAATAGATCCCTGCAACAACAGACCAATCAGCCTTCTCTCTATCATCAGCAAGGTTTTGGAATCCATCATCGCTTCAGACATTAAATCCTTCCTCTTCTCCAATGACTTGATTTCCGATCATCATTTTGGTTTCAGACCAGGTCACTCTACCCTGGATATGCTGCTTCTGCTCTCCAACAATGGATGGAGGTCTCAATGCCGGACATGAAATCAGAGCCATATCCCGAGACATATCGCATGCTTTGACATGGTCAGCACCTACCTCTTGCTAAACTCTCTTCCTACGGTATCCAAGGCAATCTCCACTCATGGCTCACAGACTTCTCTCTGCTCCGTCAGTCATGTGTGGCCCTAAATGGAGTTTCTTTCATCCCCTTTCCTGTCCAGGTGCGAGTCCTCAAGGCAGAATTATGGGCCCTGTTCTTTTCTGGTTTTCATCAATGATCTCTCCGACTCTCTGGAAAATCCTCTTTATCTCTTTGCTGATGACTCCACCCTCTGCGAACCATCTGTCATCCCTCAGACCAGCAAGCAGCACTCTCCGCTCATTGCAGATCTGGGTAAAATCACAAACTGCTCCAACACGTGGAACATCTCTTTCAATCCGGACAAATCTCACACTCTCACTATGTGTCTCCGAAAGGACCATTTGGAACCCCCCATCCACTTTCTCAAAATCCTCTGGAAGAAGTCCTCTTTCTCAAGCTTCTGGCTCACTATCTGCCATGACCTTTCCTGGGAAAGCCACATTTCCAACCTGGCCTCCAAGCGTCACCGACTGGGAATCATTGTCGTGCAAAGTCCTTCCTCGCCCACCTGAGCTCCTGACCACATACAAAGCTTTCGTCCACAGCCTGATGGAGTACTGCTCTCCCCTCTGGGCTGGTTCTCCTGCCTCTCCTTTCTCGGCTTCACGCTGTGGAAACCAAGGCATTTCGGATCATTGTATCTCCGCGATGAGGCGGAGTCTTTGGCCTCTCACTCTCTCACCAGAGGCAGGTCGGTGGTCTTTCTGTCTTCTACCGTCTCCATTCCGGTCTTGCCCCCCCCCCCTGCTCTGTCTGCGATTGGTACCACCATATTTCGCAAGCGCTCAAGGTCAGCAACAACCCCCTTCTGGGAAAACTAGCCAAAATCACGAATCACTGCTCACCTTCAGTCTTTCATTCCTCTTTTTCCCCACCTTTGGAATAAACTTCAACACTCTCTTCAATCCCATTCTACCCTCCAGGCCTTCAAAACAGCTGTTCACCACCACCTCTTATTTTCCCCCATCCAAAACCATGATCTTTTCTACCCCCGTTAATCCACCCCAAACCCACCTCCTTCAAATTCCCTTCTTTTTCCTTCCTGAAAGTCCCTGTAATGTCCATCTTGTGTAACCCATGTGCCCCACCACATCGCTGTCCCTTCCACAGATCTCCTAATGTCTCTGTTCCCCACTGTTTTGTCCTTCCCACTCCCGCCCCTCTTGTCTAATGCCCACCTCGCTGTGCGTTGTGTGTTAGCTCTCATATGAGCCTCGACAAGGTATACAAAAAAAAAGTGAGCAGAATTTGGGAGAGAAGGGAACAAAGATTGGGAGGATTATAGGAGGATGGGAATAGAATTTAAGGCAAGGAGCAGAGAAAGGAGAGGGGGTAAAGAAAATTTCTGCCATGTTGGCTTACAAAATAAATCGATGACTGCAAAAGTGAAGGACAACAGGGTTGCAGAATGTCTGATTGGAGACAAAAGGAACGGGAAGGGACTTGCATGACATGCATCATTGAGGGGTGTGTGTGGGGGAGGGGGGAGGGTCCCCCATGTAAACGCCCCTCCAAATAATTTTCTGGATGATGACGTCATTGGCATCCAGATTGGGAAAAATAGAGTTAAGCAAGTCAGAAGAAACAATAATTTTTTTTTTAATGAAAAAACATTCAGGGATGTCCTTCCCAAAAATCAACCAAACAATGTAGGAAGGAATGACAAGGTAGGAATGACACCACGATACAACACGATAATCCTTTTACAGGTTGCCATCATGGCATGATTTGACATTTTTGTCAGGGGGGGGCAACAGTAGCAATTGTATGAAGATGTCTATGTTAGAGGGAGTTGTACATGTTTAATGAGGGTTGGTGTAATTGTGTATTTTATTTGTTTTGGGAATAAGACATAAAAATGTCAAAAGATGTTATAATGGCAATCCGTCAAAGGATTATGGTGTTGTATTGTAGTGTCATTCCTTTCCTGTCATTCTAGTCCAGCAGCGTAGTCTGATATTTCAGATCAATCGTTCAAATTTGCATAAAAGCACCAAAATTGGTACACATGTAGAATAATGTATTCCGAACAATTCTAGATATGGAGCCACCCGAGATTGTGCCTTGGTCAGCCAAAGCTGAACAAGGCAAAATCTCGAGTGGCTCCATATCCAGAATTGTTCAGAATACATTAGTCAACATATGTACCAATTTTGGTGCTTTTATGCAAATTTGAACAATTGGTTTGCTATGCTGCAGAACTATTCCTCCCTACCTTGTTTGGTTATTTTTGGGGCAGATTTCATCCAGACATTTTTTTTTCATTTAAAAAAAAAAGAAAGTTTTTTCTGACTTTTATTATAAAGTGTTGCAGGTATGTATGTGAGACTTTCTGCCGGTGTGAATTGTAAGAGCACCACAGGCATTGTCCGTAGTGTAATCAACAGCGATGTAAATGACACCTCTTGTAAGATTTCAATCACCTCCGTTTCCAAAGAAATGCAAACAAAACCAACTGATTCCTTTTATGTGAAACATGCCTCCATCAGGAGTGCAATTGTTGTCCAACTTGGTCACAATATGTTCATTAAATACAAATGGAAAATAAATTTTTCACCACCTATTTCCATTTCATTTTGAATTCATATTGCGTGCTGAAGCACGTATTTTGATCTTTGCGCACTTTTGTGGAAAAAGGTCATGACTCCCACAACCCTTCCCTACCCACCACCCCCTCCGCTTCCTCCTTCCACCCCCACACTATATCGAGCAACGCCTCCCAGTGGGACAAATAGGAAGAGGCAAAAAGCAAGAGGTTGGTTTACCTTTCAAGCAACTGCTGCTGACCTGTGTATAATTGCGATAAAATCTAGCAATAGTTGTTTATATCCCACAGAGAAGAGCATGCATGCAGAATATTAAAACATCATACAGCGCTGTATTTAATATCGAATTTTTCACTAAATGAGGGAATAACAAATGACATTTTACACAATATGACCGTTGCAGAAAGATAGAGCACAAATATGATACGTCGGATGATCGATGCACGTTGTAATGTGCATTGTGCATGATCTATCAACGAAGGTTGGATCAGCAAGTCCGTGACCATGACATGTAAGAAGAAGAAGACAAAAAAAAACATTGGGGTGATTTCTCATTTTTAAAGTTAAAATTGTTGTAAAAGCCAGGATTGAAATAAAATCGTCAAATAAGCGCCAATTTTATATGCACACATCGGATGTTGATGGGATGGTGCAAAGGTGACAGACTTACTTTTGAGCTGTCTAGTTTGGGTTCTAATCCCAGCACGACTCTAGCTGTTGGATTGATGCTTCGCAGGCAGAGCGTTGCATCACAAAGTGTGCCAGCCCTTGAATGCACATTCAATTTGGTGTCCCATCTGCTAGTATTAATTGCTGGATGCTAAAGATCCCACAGTATCTTTAAACGAGGAGTACAGTGGCCTGCAAAAGTATTTAACCCCCCTCAAAAGTTTTCACATTTTGATGCCACCTGAGCTCATTTCATGATGCTTTCAAAATCAAACAAAAGATATAGAATCTTCACAAGATACTCCAAAGTGATAAAGCTGAAAAAAAATGCAGATAAAATGTGAATAAGTTAGATCAACAGAGAAAATCAGATGATTTTCAGTTACATAAGTATTCAAACCCTTTGCCCAATTAACCTTAAATCACTTCTGGAGTAAATTATTTCTTTGAAAGGTTACAAAATAAGTGTAATAGGTTTCACCTGTATTTAATCAGTGGTTTAACTTAATAATTATGCTCCCCCACTCATCGAAGAAGTTTTAAGGTGCAACTCACATGGTGAACTAACGAGGCAAACCTGAAGACCAAGGAACTTTCCAATTAAGTCAGACATTAAGTGGTGGAGAAGCACCGTTCAGGAGAGGGTTACAAGAAGATTTCAAAGTCACTCATTATCCATTTGAGTACGGTGAAATCCATCATTAAGAAGTGGAAGACGTATCACACCACCCAGACTTTACCCAGATCATGTCGCTCATCCAAACTCAGCAGCCGGGCAAACAGGAAACTGGTTCGGGATGTCGCTGTGAATTCAAGAATGACTTTGAAAGATCTGCAAGGCTCATATCCAAAGTGGGGGTCAGTAATCATCAATCAACAATATCCCATTCCCTTTACAAAGCCGGCTTCTCTGGACAGGTGGCAATAAAAAAACCATTACTGAAAAAGACACATCTAAAAGTTCATATGGAGTTTGTGAAAAAGCATCTTAATGATATTGCAGACATGTGGAGAAAAGTTTTGTGGTCAGACTAGACAAAAATTGAACTGTTTGGTCTAAATTCAAAGCGTCAAGTCTGGCGCAATCCTAACACTGCACATCACCCAGTCAACACCATCCCTAATGTCAAGCATGGTGGTGGAAGAATCATGTTATGGGGCTGCTTTTCATCAGCAGGGACTGGCAAGCTTGTCAGGATAGAAGGGATAATTTACAGTGCAGAGTGCAGGAGAATCCTTGATGACAACCTGCTTGAGTCAGCCATGAATCTGAAACTGGATAGGAGATTCACATTTCAGCAGGACAATGATCCGAAGCACAAAGCTAAAGCCACACTAGAGTGGCTGAATAAGAAGAAAATAAATGTTCTTGAGTGGCCCAGTCAGTCCTGACTTGAACCAAATCAACATGTATGGTGAGACTTGAAGATTGCAGTTCAATGATGATTTACATCAAACTTCGCATAACTAGAACAACTTTCAAGTGAAGAATGGGCAAGGATTTCACCATCTCACTGTGAAAAGCTGGTAGAGAACTACTAACAATACTCAGAACAGTCATTGCTGCAAAAAGTGCTTCCACCAAGTACTGACCGAAGGGGCTGAATACTTTTGCAACCAGTGAATTTTTATTTGTACACGCGTTCTTGTTGGTATTCCTGACATGTAACCTCCTTCAACTATAGCAGTGTTTGTTTAGTTTGATCTCTTCAATTATGAATAAAAATGTTCATTTGGAAAAAAAAATTCTCCATAATTTGTAATTCATCCAAATGTAGCATTATTGGGAAGAGGTGAATACTTTTGCTGGCCACTGGAGGTGAGGTATCGGGCTAGCGGGATAGCAGTGAGGTATGTACACTCACCTCTAAGATGTCTAGCCTGGGTTTGAATCCTGACCCAGCTATAAACTGTCATCCCGGTGTTTCACAGGCTGGGTTATTCATAAATGTGTGTTCCATTCCTCGGATGGACGTTAAACGGACATCCCCTCTGCTGGTAATCGTTTGTGGATGTTAAAGACCCCACAGTGTCTTTCATGAAGAGTAGGTGAACTATCGCTGGCACCACGACCAAATTCCACCCCAACTACTACTTGGAAGGCAATGACAAACCACCCAATATTGTTGTGGACTGGGTATTGGCGACGAGCACGACCGCTAGTTGGAGCAGCAGAGTCGACTCCACCGAACACCCGGAATTCAGATCGTTACCCTCGGATAACTCCGAAGGTACGGGTCCCTTACAGGACCATGAATCGTCAATAATTCGACCACGTGGTACAGGGTTATTTGCCAAACTTCAAAATACCTAGAGGCCCACGTGGCGAGCTACCGAGGAATTCACACCCTCGATGGAGCTCGAACGGGACGAGCCGTTTCCGTGCTCGACCCGTGCGTAACCCGAGCGGATGGTTACCGAGGTCCCGTCGGTCCAAATGCAAAACTACAGCAGCGACGGCCTTTTTAATCACCCAACACACACCGTGCTAAATCAATGAAGGAAAGGAGGAGGACGAGCTGAAACTTTCAACAATAGGGATATTTATTAACAGTAATCAGGGGAATGAGGGAAGCTTAGAAGGGCAGAGTTATCACGACTAAGCAATGCAAGTATGTACAAGGCACTTAAACAATTCGTACTTATAGACTGGGCCCACAGACAAACACATGCACACACAAAAGAAACAGAGCCAAATGGTCGTTATTCGGCTCTCCAGCCGCGGAGAATAGTTTGGCTGGGAGTCAGGATGGCTGGCTACCTGGCTGCGAGTGCGTGGCTGGACGTCCAGCTCCTCCCGGAGCTCCGGTCGCCAAAAGACGGACCAGGGCAGCCAGATGCAGACCAGCGCCAGCGACGAGAGATGCGATCCGAGAACCAGACCACGTCAGTGAGACGGGACCAGACCAGCGTCGAGCAGACCAGACTAGCGTCGAGAGATGCGATCTGAGAACCAGACCATGCCAGCGAGATGGGACCAGACCAGCGTCAAGCTGCTATCAGAGAACCAGACCAGCGCCAGCGAGATGGGACCAGAACAGCGTCGAGCTGCGATCAGAGAACCAGACCAGTGTCAAGATACGATCAGAGAACCAGACCAGCGCCAGCGAGATGGGACTAGACCAGCATCGAGATGCGATCAGAGAACCAGACCACACGCTCGAGCTGACGGGGTGCAAAATATTTGTTCTCCTTTCTTTCGTCGTCGTTCCCGGGCGTGGTCCGCTCATGCGTGGCCTGCTCTCATTGGGCGGACTGCGTGTCGTGGCTCCGCCTTCTTGCAAAGGACCGCCCCGGCTCTGATCCGCTCGTCACCCATTGGCCGCAAAATGATGCATTCTCTCATTTGGCGCCAGGCCAGAACGAAACGCTTCGTGAGCGCACGAACAGCGCGGACAATTCCTCGTGCAGTGTTGTTGTTGGCATTGTCATAGTTGGTCGATGTAGGTGTTGTAAAGGATGTAATAAACCTGACTCAAAAATAACTCATAGCGCACACATGTAATTCCCATTAGACACAGGGGATGGATTCTAACTATAAACA
>CM068955.1:36516356-36528193 GCA_035128595.1 Eptatretus atami
GAAAGAGAGTGAGTGGATAGCGCGGGCGTGTAAAGGCTAATTCTGCGTGAGTCTAAGGAGTGAGTGAGAGGCGTGTTGGGTAGAGGGGTTGTATACGCGTGGTGTAGCTTGGAGGAGTAGCTCTGTGGCGGGAAAGGGCTTGAACGTCTCAGGAGCGAGTGAGGAGGGTGGCCTGGTCGAAAGGGCGAATGCGAAAGAGAGTGAGTGAGGAGTAGCTCTTATGCTGAACGGTAATAGTGAAACGTCGATGCGAGGGATGGACAGAGTCGTGCCGGAAAGGCCGAACGCTTGACAGTAGAGTTTGGGGGTGGAGTCGAGGTGTAAGGATATATACGGTTGAACGGGAAGCGGAGCCGAACGTGGAGAGATGCTCTCTCAGTGTGATCGGGAAAGATGGCTTGAGAGCGCGCATGGATGGGTGTTTTGGTGGTGAGATAGTGAAAGATCATGCTTAGGGATACTTAAGTTACTGAGCGCGCGACGGAGGTGCATGACGTCAGTCTTGCTCGGCTCATGGTTGGTGGCTTGAGTCGCAGTGGCAACTCTGCTGAGTCGTGAGTTCTCGCATCAGTTGTAGAGTCTTGAATATGTTGTTGGGTATAGGTGTCTGTGGCGGGGGGTGTTGGTTCGGCTTTTGGCTTGTTCGTATGTGCCTTCGATTGCTGGTTTGTTGGAGTTCTGTTCGTTCGGGTCGAAAGGTGCTCTATGCGGTGGTAGGTGAGCTCGTGGAACTCGCGAGCCCGAGGAGCTCGTTGAAGTCGAGGCTTGTGTCTTGGCGTCGAGATCGGAGTCCGAGTGGCAGTGGGGACGGCGAATGGATGAGTGAGCTCGCGTAGTTGAGTCAGTGGAGGGGGAGCTCGACGGGCCGCACCAATGGAATCGTTCTTTTCTTTGTGGGTTTTGTGTACAATTTGGGTGTGTTTGTGTGGGGCCTAGTACCGTAAAGTAAAAATGAGTGTTAAGGCTTGTATATTATGCTTTTATTCGTATTATATTCTGCGTCTTTCTTTGCTTTTTTTTCTTTGTGATTACTGCATGATTTATTGATGTTAAAATATACTCTTTCTGTGGATTCCATTATGTAATATCGGTTGCTTTTGTTGAAGCTGTTTTCGCCGCTCTGCCTTCTCGTTTGTGCCCTTCTTGCGTAGTCTGTTGTGATGTATTCGGCATCTTGCTTCAGTAAAAGGGTTGTATGGCTTGATAACGGCCTCGGATGAAGTTATTGGTAACCGATGGAGGTCTCAGACGCATTAACACGTTGTTCCGGTGTTTTAAGTCCGAATAGACGAATCGTACTGCTTATAGCGCCCGGTCCGGAGTCGCACTGCCGGCGAGGTGCGATCGTCGCTCCGGTTTACCATCCGCGTGGGTACTTAGGTAGGTCGCGTTTGGCGAACAACCTATCCAGCGGTGGCCGATTTTTTGCACGATCGTGGTGAGGTCGAAAGGCCCATCCCGTGATTGGCTCTGGGCGATTAGTCCCGGAGGTCACGACGAATTGCTCCGCGTGGGGAGGGGCCGCCATTCGAGTCAGTGGCCGTTCGCGGCGGGGGCGCGAATCTGCAACAATATATATATATATAATTATCATTATCGCCATCCATCATTGAAGCAAACTCTGTGCAAGAGGTTGTGCTGGCTAAGCCAGTCACCTTGGGCTAATGGACACACTGGACGGGGTCGCCTATCCGACACAGGATACCAGCAGCTGGCAATCATTTTTGCTGACTCAAAGGATGACAGACAGAGTCAACCTACCTGTAATATAATCAAGAGCCAGTGGGATTTGAACTCAGGACCCTCGGATCAAGCCACCATTCTATATATATTTATTATATATTATTTAATATAATAATATTAATCAAATCCCACTCAGCTGTTGAAATAATACCAGGAAACTCAAGCTACACACAAACACACACCAGCACAATCACACACACACCACACACCACACACACACACACACACACACACACCACACACACACCTTAGGCAGACAAGTAAACTTTTAGATTTATTTCTGCGGTATATGTGTAAAAAGGATTTCCTCGTAATTTTACCGAACACAGCTGATGCAGAACTTTTACGTTTTGTCCAACTTCAGCTTTTACACCATGTCATGTCTCATTCCATGCTCTCCTGCTGAAATGGAGAATACCTTTGTTTATATGAAATAAAACGGAAAAATTACGCTTGTACAAGCAACGTTATCACGTTTCATTACTTTCTTTTCCAAACCAATTGAATGAAAACCGAGCGAGCTGAAATACAATTTCCTGATGTTGTTAAATCGGATTATCAGATTAGACACCGATAATTTTTTTCGAGGTAATTTCAGACATTGCTATTAAATACCGGGTATGTCACGCTTGGGAGAAAAATGGCAACATAAAATGGCATTAAGTGCGATATCAAAAAGTTTTTTATTTTATTTTATTTAAATAACCGTAATCATTTCATCGAGTTGGGACATAACGGATGCCAAGATTGCTGGTGCTTTAAGTGCGATGATCCCAGGATAGTTGGTAATTCGTTCATGCGCGGGTGTGCAGCAGGTGTTTAATTCAACAGACCTAAAACAAGAAACCTGAACGAGAAACCAGGTTCATCATGGAACGGGGATATTAGTTCTTCTAATATGTTGACAGAGTCTATCCGTGAAAACACTATCATCTTGCCTCGACTTTACATAACATATGGGCACAGGGTTGTATCGAAAACACCCTTATCCAAATTGCTATCCCGTCATTTCCGTACATAAAGGAATATCAGGTACACATTTTTGAGGTTCAAGTGTCCAATGTGATAAGCAGTTGAGTACTCAAGGAGGACGTGTAAAATAACACACACTGAGATGTACGGTTCCGGGCACAATGGCAATTCGTCAAGCAAAGACAAGGTGTTGAAGTGCCCAGGCGCTTCTGGGTCGTGTCTTGTAAAGCGACGGCACGGCAGCGTGAGAAGAGGCCACGCAGAGCGAGCTTGAAACTTCCCAGGAACTTGAGAAAAAAACGTTTACTTCCAGTCCTCGGACACATGATTGTGCATGCCACATAATATCAGCTCTTGTTACAATGGTTATAGTTATTTTAGGTAGGTATGTTTGACTATTGAGCCATGATATTGTTCATGAACATTTGACCCAATTGGCTTTTTATCGATTGATGGTGTGGCTCGTGTAGCTCAAGCGAACAGGCGATAGAGGGACAAAAAAACTTTTTCTTGCTTTAAAACAAAGGGGGGGAGGCTAAAGATGATTTGTTGAGTAATTGTCAGAATTGCATGTGTGAGTTTACTTACAGTGAAAGTGTGTGTGTGTGTCACTGTCGAGGGGGAAGTGAGTGACGCAATCACCCTATGGATAATGTGCTAGTGCTTGTGAAATTAGAACAGCACTCGGTAAAATGCATACCTCCGCAAAGCTGAGAAGTTTATGTTTTTTATCCCACTGATTGGCTGTATCTGGATCCGGACCTGAAACAAAATCGAATTGGCTTGTTCTTGTCTCATAACTCGTAAAAAAAATTTAAATTCTTGTCTCGTAAAAACAAAAAACTCGTATCCAAATGCAGATTTTCATCACGATCAAATCAATTCATCCTTGTCGCTCATCTGACCCGTCCACCAAGTTTTGGCATAATCCGTCCATAACTTTTTGAGATATCGTGCTATACTGTATATTGTTTTTAGCCCTCTGAGTCAGTGCTGAAGAATCACTTCAAAAATTCTTAAATCCAGTTTTGGATCTTCACCAAAATCGAACCAATTCTTCTAGTGGGGCAACTTAGCTAAATATAGCATAACAATTGTGCATTTTGTGAGGAAGGCACCAAATTTAGCACACTAGTAGCCTATCATATTATGAACAGATTTGGATATTGGGCCATCTCAAATTCAGCCGCTGATGGCTGTGGCAGCCATTTTCCACTGCCATCAAAAATTTTGAGATGGTCCAATATCCAAATCTGTTCATAATATGATAGGCTACTAGTGTGCCAAATTTGGTGCTTTCCTCACAAAATGCACAATTGTTATGCTAAGTTGCCCCACTATTCCTTTATCACACACCCAACCGTCCTGTCCACCAAGTTTCGCCATAATCTGGCCATAACTTGTTGAGATATTGTGCTATATATCGTTTTTAGCCCGATCACTCATCATGAAGAATTACTTTAAAAATTATTGGATCCGGATCGGGTTCTTCACCAAAATCGAATCAATTATTCCTTTATCACAAACCCAATGTGTCCACAACCTTTCATCCGAATCAGTCTCAAATTTTTGAGATACCGTGCCATATATTGTTTTTGGCCCGATCTCTCAATGGTGTAGATTCTCTTTCATAAATTTTTAAAAAAAACTCTCATATCCAGATCCGGAACTTCACAACAATTAAATTAATTCGTTCTTGTCATGCATCCAACCTGTCCACCAAGTTCCGTCATAATCCATCCATAACTTATTGAGATATCTTGCTATACTGTATTACCGTTTTTAGCCCAATCACTCAGTGGTGAAGAATCACTTCAAAAATTATCAGATCCAGTTTCGGATCTTCACCAAAATCGAATCAATTCTTCCTCTATCACACGCCCAACCTGTCCATCAAGTTCCATCATAAATCATGCATAACTTTTTGAGATATTGTGCTATATATTATTGTTTTTAGCCCGATCAATCATCATGAAGAATCACTTTAAAAATTCTCGGATCCGGATCCGGATCTTCACCAAAATCAAATTAATTCTTACTTTATCACAAGCCCAATCTGTCCACCAACTTTTGTCCAAATTAGTCTCAGATTTTTGAGATATCGTGCTATATATTGTTTTTGGCCCTATCTCTGAATGGTAAAGAATCACTTAAAGAAACTTTCGGATCCGCATCTTCACCACAATCGAATCAATTTGTCCTTGTCGCTCACCTGACCTGTCCATGAAGTTTTGTCATAATCTGTCCATAACTTTTTGAGAAGTGCTATATTGTATTTCATTTTTATCCCTATCAATCAATGGTGAAGAATCACTTAAAATTTATCGCATCCGGATCTTCACCAAAATCGAATCAATTCTTCCTTTATCACACACCCAACCTGTCCACTATGTTTCGACCAAATCCATCTCAACTTTTTGACATTTCCTACTATATATTGTTTTTGGCCCTATCTCTCAATGGTGAAGAATCACTTTAAAATTCTCATATCCTGATCCGCATCTTCACCAAAATCTAATCAGATTGTCCATGTCACACACCCAACCTGTCCACCAAATTTCATCCAAATCCGCCTGTAATAACTTTTTGATATATCCTGATCACAGACAGACAGACAGACAGACAGGTGAAAACATAACCTTCGGTGGCAGGGATAATAAGCATTACTTGTGCAAATCAAGAGATGAGTGCCATAAGCATGACAATTGTCGATTTACTATGATGACTGCTACTATTACTACGACACACAGTGCCCACATCTTCAACTCGCTTTTTTGCCAGTGAAAAACCTGCTTTATGCTTATAGCTACATTTTTCCCCAAAACGTTTTATGTTTGGTTATCCTATAAAGAAGGAGAGTAAATCATACGATCTTGTTAACATTATTTTGACCTCTGAAAAACTTACGGAATACAAAACGAGAAAGGCAAAGATTGAGAGTGATGTGGTGCAACATATACCACATGGACAAAAGTATGCCGAACCCTTTCTAATTAGTGGATTTGGGCTATTTCAGCCACACCCATTGCTGACAGGTGTATAAAATCAAGCACACAGCCATGCACTCTCCATAGACAAGCATTGGCAGTAGAATGGGCCGTACTGAAGAGCTCAGTGACATTTTCAACGTGGCACCGGTCATCGATGCCACCTTTCAACAAGTCAGTTCATCAAATTTTTTGCCCTGCTAGAGCTGCCCCGGTCAACTGTAAGTGCTGTTATTGTGAATGTGGAAACGTCAAGGAGCAACAACAGCTCAGCTGTGAGTGGTAAGTCAACCAGCTCACAGAACGAGACCGACGAGTGTTGAAGCACGTAGCACCCCCCATCGAACACCAGAGCCCTGACTTGAACCCCAGAGAACACCTTTTGGATGAATTGGAACACCGACTGCGAGCGCAGACTTAATCACCCAACATCAGTGCCCGACCTCACACTAATGCTCTTGTGGCTGAATGGAAGCAAATCCCACAGCAATGTTCCAACATCTGATGGAAAGCCTTCCCACAAGAGTGGAGGCTGTTATAGCAGCAAAGGGGTGAACCAACTCTATATTAATGCCCATGATTTGGAATGAGATGTTGGACGAGCAGGTGTCCACATACTTTTGGCCATGTGGTGTAGTTTTTCATGCCTGAAACTTTATTATGTTCACAAATCACTTCGGAATTCAAGGTGGCACAATGTTCCAAACTATTGGAAAGTTTAAAGAAATCTGGAGTACAAATGATGCACTTTGCAGTGTTTCCCCCACAAGGTACTTTGCTTTCTTGTCTGATTATTATTATTACGGGACAAACAAGCTTTACAGGCTGCATATTATTATTATTTGTACATACTTCATTTTGTTTCAGTTCTCTCTTCCACCTCATCTGTCTTGGTGGTGATTTCTCTTAAAATACTTCATTCTGTCCACCGCAGTTCTAAACAGGAACTTGCAGTAACAAGGAAGATGAGCGACATTAAACAAAAAAAAATTTATGTCTGCCTGAGCTTTCCTGTGCCCTAAACGCATGCCTCGAAAGCCATTTTAACAAAAAGTACTACTTCTACTACTAGTGGGGCAACTTAGCATAACAATTGTGCATTTTGTGAGGAAAGCACCAAATTTGGCACACTAGTAGCCTATCATATTATGAAACAGATTTGGATATTGGGCCATCTCAAATTCAGCCGCTGATGGCTGTGGCAGCCATTTTCCACTGCCATCAAAAATTTTGAGATGGCCCAATTCCAAATCTGTTCATAATATGATGGGCTACTAGTGTGCCAAATTTGGTGCTTTCCTCACAAAATGCACAATTGTTATGCTAAGTTGCCCCACTATTCCTTTATCACACACCCCACCGTCCTGTCCAAGTTTCGCCATAATCTGGCCATAACTTGTTGAGATATTGTGCTATATATCGTTTTTAGCCCGATCACTCATCATGAAGAATTACTTTAAAAATTATTGGATCCGGATCGGGTTCTTCACCAAAATCGAATCAATTATTCCTTTATACAAACCCAATGTGTCCACAACCTTTCATCCGAATCAGTCTCAAATTTTGAGATACCGTGCCATATATTGTTTTTGGCCCGATCTCTCAATGGTGTAGATTCTCTTTCATAAATTTTTAAAAAAAACTCTCATATCCAGATCCGGAACTTACAACAATTAAATTAATTCGTTCTTGTCATGCATCCAACCTGTCCACCAAGTTCGTCATAATCCATCCATACTTTTGAGATACTTGCTATAACTGTATTACCGTTTTTAGCCAATCACTCAGTGGTGAAGAATCACTTCAAAAATTATCAGATCCAGTTTCGGATCTTCACCAAAATCGAATCAATTCTTCCTCTATCCACACGCCCAACCTGTCCATCAAGTTCCATCATAAATCATGCATAATTTTTGAGATATTGTGCTATATATTATTTGTTTTTAGCCCGATCAATCATCATGAAGAACTTTTAAAAATTCTCGGATCCGGATCCGATCTTCACCAAAATCAAATTAATTCTTACTTTATCACAAGCCCAATCTGTCACCAACTTTTGTCCAAATTGGCTCAGATTTTTGAGATATCGTGCTATATATTGTTTTTGGCCCTATCTCTCAATGGTAAAGAATCACTTAAAGAAACTTTCGGATCCGCATCTTCACCACAATCGAATCAATTTGTCCTTGTCGCTCACCTGACGTGTCCATGAAGTTTTGTCATAATCTGTCCATAACTTTTGAGAAGTGCTATATTGTATTTCATTTTATCCCTATCAATCAATGGTGAAGAATCACTTAAAATTTATCGCATCGGATCTTCACCAAAATCGAATCAATTCTTCCTTTATCACACACCCAACCTGTCCACTATGTTTCGACCAAATCCATCTCAACTTTTTGACATTCCTACTATATATTGTTTTGGCCCTATCTCTCAATGGTGAAGAATCACTTTAAAATTCTCATATCCTGATCCGCATCTTCACCAAAATCTAATCAGATTGTCCATGTCACACACCCAACCTGTCCACCAAATTTCATCCAAATCCGCCTGTAAATAACTTTTTGATATATCCTGATCACAGACAGACAGACAGACAGACAGGTGAAAACATAACCTTCGGTGGCAGGGATAATAAGCATTACTTGTGCAAATCAAGAGATGAGTGCCATAAGCATGACAATTGTCGATTTACTATGATGACTGCTACTATTACTACGACACACAGTGCCACATCTTCAACTCGCTTTTTTGCCAGTGAAAACCTGCTTTATGCTTATAGCTACATTTTTCCCCAAAACGTTTTATGTTTGGTTATCCTATAAAGAAGAGAGTAAATCATACGCTTGTTAACATTATTTTGACCTCTGAAAAACTTACGGAATACAAAACGAGAAAGGCAAAGATTGAGAGTGATGTGGTGCAACATATACCACATGGACAAAAGTATGCCGATACCCCTTTCTAATTAGTGGATTTGGCTATTTCAGCCACACCCATTGCTGACAGGTGTATAAAATCAAGCACACAGCCATGCACTCTCCATGACAAGCATTGGCAGTAGAATGGGCCGTACTGAAGAGCTCAGTGACATCAACGTGGCACCGTCATCGATGCCACCTTTCCAACAAGTCAGTTCATCAAATTTTTGCCCTGCTAGAGCTGCCCCGGTCAACTGTAAGTGCTGTTATTGTGAAGTGGAAACGTCAAGGAGCAACAACAGCTCAGCTGTGAAGTGGTAAGTCACACCAGCTCACAGAACGAGACCGACGAGTGTTGAAGCACGTAGCACCCCCATCGAACACAGAGCCCTGACTTGAACCCAGAGAACCCCTTTGGATGAATTGGAACACCGACTGCGAGCCAGACTTAATAACCCAACATCATGCCCGACCTCACTAATGCTCTTGTGGCTAATGGAAGCAAATCCCCACAGCAATGTTCCAACATCTGATGGAAGCCTTCCCACAAGAGTGGAGGCTGTTATAGCAGCAAAGGGTGAACCAACTCTATTTAATGCCCATGATTTTGGAATGAGATGTTGGACGAGCAGGTGTCCACATACTTTTGGCCATGTGGTGTAGTTTTTCATGCCTGAAAACTTTATTATGTTCACAAATCACTTCGGAATTCAAGGTGGCACAATGTTCCAAACTATTGGAAAGTTTAAAGAAATCTGGAGTACAAATGATGCACTTTGCAGTGTTTCCCACAAGGTACTTTGCTTTTACTTGTCTGATTATTATTATTACGGGACAAACAAAGCTTTACGGCTGCATATTATTATTATTTGTACATACTTCATTTTGTTTCAGTTTCTCTTCCACCTCATCTGTCTTGGTGGTGATTTCTCTTTAAAATACTTCATCTTGTCACCGCAGTTCTGAACAGGAACTTGCAGTAACAAGGAAGATGAGCGACATTAAACAAAAAAAATTTATGTCTGCCTGAGCTTTCCTGTGCCCTAAACGCATGCCTGGAAAGCCATTTTAACAAAAGTACTACTTCTACTACTAGTGGGGCAACTTGGCATAACAATTGTGCATTTTGAGGAAAGCACCAAATTTGGCACACTAGTAGCCTATCATATTATGAACAGATTTGGATATTGGGCCATCTCAAATTCAGCCGCTGATGGCTGTGGCAGCCATTTTCCACTGCCATCAAAAATTTTGAGATGGCCCAATATCCAAATCTGTTCATAATATGTTAGGCACTAGTGTGCCAAATTTGGTGCTTTCCTCACAAAATGCACAATTGTTATGCTATATTTAGCTAAGTTGCCCCACTATACTAGTACGACCTTAATGGCCCCAACTATTCTCATCTTCTTATGGGGTCAGCCAGGGAACGTTATTGGATCAAGTTTTTCGCAAACCAACAGACGAGGCCTGACTTTCGACTGATGGTGGCAGGAATTTGAGATTTCTTTAGAATGATGGCTATAACTTACCTACTTGTCACGAAAGTAAAAAGTGTGTGCCATGACTTTCATGTTATCTGATATTATAGGGGATTATGCAAGGGGGTGGCTTCCTTTGATAGGAGTATTGATCACGATTAAATTCCTCGGCCTTACAATTCAAGTCATGCAATACAATAAGAGTGACTTAAAGGTTAAATTGTCATAAACTACGCAGGGAAAACCCAGTTTTATTTCTGCAAGTCGTTGACATGATACTTTTTTTTGACATGGCTTGCAGCTATTTCCTTTGACACTGAACTCTTCAATCAGGTCATGATTGATGGTGTTTTTTCCGAAAAAGTTTTCACTGATATTAATGAACCAGACGTTGAGTTTCATTGTGAGTTCGACAATGAAACTTTCATCACCAATTGTAAACTCATTCACAACTAGAACGCCACTCGGTCGAGCTCATACTTCCACCAGGCTGAACAGTTTACGTTTTGTATCGCACCGAGAGGACGGATCTGGATTCGGCCCTTAACCAAAATCTAATCAGCTTGTTCTTGTTATCTACCCAACTCATCCACCAAGTTTTATCATAATCCTTCCACAACTTTTTGAAAATGTCGTGTTATATATATTGTTTGTAGCCCCATCTCTCAATTGTGAAGAATCACTTTTAAAATTCCAGTATCCGGATCTGGATCTTCACAATAAATCTTCTGGACTCAATTCGTCCTTGGCACACACCTGTCCACCAAATTTCGTCCAAATCCATCAACAACTTTTTGATATATCCTGCTCACAAACAAACAGACAGAGGTAAAAACATAACCTCCGTGCACCTTCGATGGCTTCGATGGAGTTAATGACTACCAAACCTCGTTCGAGCACACTTTCACGAAACGGTTTCAAGATTGTCCAAATGTCAGTCTTCAATAAAACAGTTGGTTATAGCACACAGTGTCACACTAAACTTGTAGCTACGGGGATGAAAAGGGTTTTCACCAGATATTAAATACAACTCAAGAATATTTATATTCACCTGCAAGGTGAATACACCTGCCTGCCTGATTTACCCACAATCTTGGGATAAACACATTTGTTCATGAAATGCTTATTTGAGAATTATTTCCACTTCACACTGATGAGGGGCACCAGTTTATTAACCGAAAAATGCAATAACGTGAGGGCAAAGATCATCATGAATGGCATTCGAAAATGTCGAAATGTCCATCAATATGGACTGTTTTTTAATGACGTTTGAATTTCCCGATGAATTTTGAGAATGATGTTGAATAACTATATTACGACCTACATATATGGATGGCAAGCAATGGATGAAAGAAGTTGTAAAAAAAGAGCATGAGATCACAGACAGAACACACGATTTGTCACAAGTCAAAGGAGTGATGTACATTAATATAATTATGTGATCGAAATAAACATCGATTACAGATTCTACGTCATACAATCAGAACAGATTTTAATCAGCTGACTAAGGATTCAATGTGACGACGTCATCACTGGATGGATTCAGGCTTAACATAAAAACGAATCGTATACAATGACACATCACATCATCTTGCTTAGCTTGACGTCATGGAAACCAGGTCTTCAAGATTATTGGAATCTCCCAGGATGAAGCTGAGTTTATGTAGTGGGGCAACTTAGCTAAATATAGCATAACAATTGTGCATTTTGTGAGGAAAGCACCAAATTTG
>CM068955.1:36531426-36552074 GCA_035128595.1 Eptatretus atami
CCTCGACTTTCAATACAAAAATTAAATGTAAATGCAATTCCTGATTCGAGAGCTGATCAATAACTTTGTGGCTTGAGAAAAAATAGTCAACAACCAGGTTACTGTCAATATATATACATATGCATGTTGGCCTCTCTGTTTGTCCATTATGCAAGCAGAAACTGTTTGACCTAGAGCTACCAAATTTTGCACGGGAACCTCTTACGGGATGAAGAATAGCAACACAGAGTCGGTCAGCCTGTCTGTTTGTTTGTCTGTCTGTCTGTCCTTCATGCAAGCGTAAACCATTTGACCTAGAGCTACCAAGAAAGGAGTGCGTAGCGCATGGGATCTGCAACAACACTGCATTTGACTGTACCTGCAACATGAACAAGTGCTCGATTTGGCGCAATTCCAGATTTTGATGCATTTTTCCAGAACATCAGGTCCCGTCATTTTCTGCCACATCAGGTCCCATCATGTGCGTAATGGTTGTTACAGGAGGTTAATGTGGCAATGTGTTGTTGTTTTTTTGCAGTTTTTTTTTAAAATCCCAACAACTTTACCATGCTACCAAAGAAAGTTTGGGCAGATCTACATCAGCAGCCAGAGAGAAAAAAATAGAAGCCCGGAAGCAGAAAAGCTCCCAAGAAAGACAATCGCACCTTGAAGCTGACCGAGAAAGTATACCAGCTACCAGAGCAACGGAAACATTGCAAGAGAGTCAACAAAACAAACAAAAACAAACAATTAATCAAATTCAGCCTTTTGTCTTAAACTTTATTTGATTTAAACTGGGGAAATAATGTGAAATTTATCCCGGGCAAAGCTGGCTTCCTCAGCCAGTGTTATAATATATATATACAAACATATATTGTGCTATCTTTTCATCGTGCTTCGATATGTCAGGCTACACATTTACTGATCAACCCTTTATTTTTATGTACAATGTCAAGGCTCGTATAAGAGCTAACACACAGAACATATAACAAGGGGAGCAGGAGATAAGAGGGATGGGAGAGGAAAGCACAAATCAGTGGGGGATAAACACATGAGAAGATCTGTGGAAGGGAGAGGGGTGGGGTGGTGTACACGGGGTAAACACGATGGACACTACAGGGACTTTCAGGAAGGAAAGCAGGGAATTTGAAGGAGGTGAGTTTGGGGCGGATTAATGGGGGTAGAACGAATCGTGGATTTGGATGGGGAAAATAAGAAAAAGTGGTGAACAACTGCTTTGAAGACCTGGAGGAAGAGGGGATTGAAGAGAGTGTGGGAGTTTGTTCCAAACGTGGGAACCCTTGTATACAACCTTTGTACACAAAAAAAACTTCCAAAACCCTTGCACACAACCTATCATACTCAATGCCACAAACAATTCCCCAACAATCAATGACCACAGAGCTTTGAAGTTCTGGGAAAAGAAACTTTCAAAAGAAAAACCTGGAAACAAAATGGATCACAATGAGAAACCAGGACGGCACTCGGTAGAGCGCATACGTGCGCCAGGTTGAGCAGGTGACGTTGTGTATCCCACCGATAGATAGGTCGGATCTGAATCCTGAATCTTAACCAAAATCGAATCGGCTTGTTCTCGTCACCTAGCCAACTCCTCCACCAAGTTTTATCACAACTCATCCACAACCTTTTAGAGATCAAGTAATAAATACATTGTTTTTGTCGCTATCTCTCAATGGTGAAGAATAATCAATTTTTAAAAAGTTCTCGAATCTACATTTCGGATGTTCACCAAAATCGAATCAATTCGTCCTGACCACACACCCAACCTGCCCACCAAGTTTCGTCCGAATCCATGCACAACTTACTGAGATATCCAATTCACAGGCAGACGCGCACAGGTGAAAACATCACCTCCATCCATACGAGGTGGCGCAGGTAAACAGAGCGACAAGACGGATATTTCATACGCCATGAAGAATGTTCATGTGTTCTCTCCAAAGCGGCCGTGGTGACGTGTACACGTGGATAAAACGTCACAAAGGAAAGCGTCACAGATCGATAAACTCACGATCATTTGGAATGTCTCGTGGAGCGCTCACGACTCACCTGCAAGTTGGTGCCTCTTTTGTTGGGAGAGACAATCATCAATGAATTATGGATTTTATCACCTGCCCGGGAAGCTAAAGCCATTGATGAGGTGGGAACGTTGGTTGCTCATCATCAGAGAAATGATTTGTTGGATTTGTTGCTCCATCACCAAGAAAAATATTTGAATTTAATTAATTTTGACCTCATTTTCAGATGCTTTAGGGTTGAGCCCTGGACACAGTTTCTGTGAAGGAAATGGAAGTTTTAACCGTCACGTTTTGTGCCACCGAGTCGAAAACGCAAAGGAACGGATGGGTTGAGCAATACAAGGTCCTTCATATACACCTCCTCAAATCTTACTTGTGTATATATATATATATATGATAATATAACCGAACTAAGAAGACCATCGGTGATGAGGGAGGAATCCCCTTTGGCACGCAGCTGGCTATCCATCACCTGCACGAGCAGGGCGCGTCGCACGCCATTGGCTGCTGCGGGTCACGTGCGCTCGCTTTGCCTCGTGGAGTGCGTTTCACGTGGCCGCGCGCAACAGGAAGACGACACACTCAGAGTGCGGCAAACCCGCGGCGGCGCTGCGGCCCCTAAAGACGCGGGAAGCCATTTCGGCAAATGGACGATGATAGAATGAGTTTCCTCGAGTATTCTCCGTACGCGGGCGGCGATAGCGACGGATTCGGACCTCGAGGGCTCGCCGAAGCCCCCGTCGCCCCCTTCCATCCGTGCTCGTTGGGCGCGCGCGCCGATTCGCGCCGCCTCGACAGGCTGCAGGCTCCTCGCGCCGCCGTGCCTCCGCCAAGGCGCGGCAGCAGCCAGCCGGGCCTCGCTTTGCACAACTTCAACGTGAGCGCGTACGTCACGGCGCGCACCTGTCAGCCTGGGGATCGGCGGTTCGACGGAGCTCGGCAGCCGCACGGCTCGTGGTCCGGCTCGGGCTCGCAAGACGACGAGTACGGCGCGGCCGCCGCCTCGGGGCCCTTCGGGTCTCTGCCTGACCCTCGTGGGTACGGCGCGCACGAGTACGCGGCGTACGCCCGGCCGGCGGAACTTCCGTCCGACCTGCGGCCCCCGGCCACGAACGTTTGCCGAGTCGCTGTCCCGTACGAGGCTCGGCCGCTCGGGCACATGCGATACCCGTGTGCACGAGACTGCAGCGTCCAGGCCTCGCGAACCTTCGACTGGATGAAAGTAAAGCGGAACCCTCCCAAAACAGGTCGGTCGAGTCGTCGTGGATGCGAAATACAATCGTTAAACGATGTGCTTTGGGAGTTTTAATGATTTTCACAGGAGAGAATCCGCGAGTTGCGCGTTTCATGAACAAGAACGACCAAAAAAAAAAAAACCTCCTAAAGCATCGACCCGCGCCAATTCCCTACTGAAACCCACCCCAAACTTCCATCTGGTTTATCGCACCTTGTTAAAGCTAACTCGTTCTCCAGGTGAGCTCATGCGATACCATGACGATGCAATTGCCAAACGGAAGATTATTATGACTGTGCGGGGAATATATATATATATATATAATCAATTCACTCAAAAAAAACATCTGGGGCTCACACTGCACGTCCTGTCAATGTTTGTCTGAACCACGGATTAGCTCTGTTTCAGGAACGCAAGGACTGCATCGTCATCGTCATCGTCATCCAGGATATTTATTTTTTGAAACCAAAGAGATTGCTGTGATGTCAATTCGATTCAGGTTTTCTTTGACGCTTTCTATCGATTTGCTTTCATATACGCGCTCGGTGGTGGACGTTTAACACCGACGATAAATGATGGTTCGATAAGTATAAAAAGAATAATCGAAACCGACTCAATGGAGTTTGTAAAAAATAATAACAATAATAATTGAAACCGACTCAAATTTGTAAAAAATAAAAATAATAATAATTGAAACAGACTCAATGGAGTTTGTAAAAAAAAAATAATAATAATAATAATAATAATCGAAACCGACTCAATGGAGTTTGTAAAAAATAAAAATAAAAATAATAATAATTGAAACCGACTCGATGGAATTTGTAAAAAAATAAAATTTAAACTTGATTTTTCAAATAGATTCGAAGACAAAACATGAATCCACGTAAGTTGGCAAACAATTACCACATCGACCGCAAACAAGTCGAGGAATTGTAACAAATATGACGCCCGCTCGAATCTACACTTTGATTCATAATAACGTTAGTAAAAAAAAAAGAAAATGTCCGTTGAAAACTGTCTTAAGATAAACAAATTCAAACTTCATTCAAGTCTTGATTCTTCAGTGACTTTCAAACATCTATACAAACCGCTGTGTATTCATGATCTCTCAAAACTTTGTCAACTTATCACTTCTACGGGGTTTGGATCGTTAACTTCATGGCCTGATAGAAAGGCGGTTAAAAAGGAATCGAGTTTCTACACATTCCTCTTCCTATTTAAATTTCAAACTTGGAACGGTACATTTTATTCATGCATCTCGATCGCACGTTACACATTTACTGAACGCCGGCATACTGAACAAATTACAAATTCCTTCCCTGACTTCCTGAGTCGGAGTGGTGACTCGACCAGGATTGTCGCCCAGTAACGTATGTTACTCGCTCGTTCTCAGAAAAGGGAAAGTAAACGTGCGGTTGAAATGACTTTGTAGTTTCACGAAAAGTTTGTCCCTTCTACGTAACTTTACTCGTCTGGAAATGGCTCTTCGTTAAAATAATCCTGCTGTTTATTTATTCCAGGTGTCTATAAACACGTGGAAGAGCTGAATTTATGATTAACTCAATAACACGAGTTGACTAACGATACATGGAATGGTTCAGTGTTCGTTTGCATTAAATAAATAAACATTCGCTTCAGACATGAAAGCAAGTCGTATAACATTTTCCATTTCTTCTTAAGCCTTCAACAGCATTGGCCAAACTTCTCACACATCGTGATATCATAACATGATAATAATCAATGTAAAGTTGAATCATTTTGTAAACGAGAAACACTTCACTTGTAAAAAGCAAACTCTTGAGTCGTATCCGACGAGTATTACTTGTTCATTAAGTTTCTCTTATCGTTACATACAAACTGAAACTTTATTAAAGTAAGGGGTGCAGTGTTTGTTTTTTTTGTAATGGCGTACCTTTTATTGGTTTGAAGTTCCATGATAGATAACATTTTTTTTTTTAGTTAGCAGCTTTTTGGAGGGATTGGGGAGGGTAGGCGTGGGGAGGAGGTGAATGTTGGGGACATTATAGACCATCATTCAGAGTTTGTGCCACGACAGAAAGCTTTGTCCTTTGTCATAACAGTGCGGAGCTCGGACCTGGCCTGTTGCGGAATGCCTTCGCCGGGCACGATGCGAACAAACTTCAGCACGAAGCAGCTCACCGAGTTGGAGAAGGAGTTTCACTTCAACAAGTACCTAACGAGGGCTCGCCGTGTCGAGATCGCCACCGCCTTGCAACTCAATGAGACCCAGGTCAAGATATGGTTCCAGAATCGGCGCATGAAACAAAAGAAACGCGACAAGGAGGGGGTTTCTTCGTTCCTCCCAGGGCCGATAGTGGGCATGACCCCAACGGAACCTGCCCGGGTTGATGAAATGCCCGAGCGCTCAGCTTCGGTGACTCCGAGTCCTTCGCCGTCATCCTGCACTTCGGAGCCAACAGACTGTTCCCCTTAGACGCGCAATCGTTTTCGGCTTGTGGCTTGGACTCCGAATGTCCTTGCTGGAGGAGTCTTATAGGAAAAACGGTCATTGGATTATGTTGCATGAACGTGACCACACCAAAGATGGACGCATTCTCTTTCCAAGTTGCTGCAGAAGTTATTAAGAAGTGAAACAGCACAAGGGTTCTATAATTTATATACTGTACATATATAGTACATGGAAATGTTTGTTGGGGGGCAGGAGGGGGAAGCGTCATTACAAAATGTGTTTTTTTTTTGTTTGTTTGTTTGTTTTAAATCCTTATCGGTGCTCAAATCAAAAAGATGATAGGAATGAAAAGACTTTTGAACTTTCAGGAAATTTAATTGAATTTGTTCTCATTTTATACGTGGAGCTTGAACTTTTGAATGTTTTTATTAAATGCACATCCAAAGAAGATACAGGGTAATGTAATGTTGGAGACTTAAAGGAATGTGTAGGATTGTATACAAAACCAATGACGATCTTCTGTATTTGCTCTATATGTGACATATGAATCGTATGTAATTAATATATGACTTTCATACGGGCTCGTATTTCCGTATTCATGACAGTGGTTCAGGAAGAGCATACAATATTGTGTACCTGTTTTGGTTATATGGAGTACATCTTGTCATAAATGCAGGGAATACAAGGAGATTGTATATTAACCAAGTCATTGAACCTTAAACAGTAAGGCTGCCTTTAATCCTGATTATGATATATACAAAACACACACACACACACACCCACAACACAACCACCACACACACACACACACACACACACATAGCAAGATTGCGTAGAAAGGATTGCACAGTTCCTATACACTGGACTTTAATATGGGGTTTCCCATTTTCCCCACACTTTTGATGAGCCATGTTTTCATCAGCTAGGGAATCAAACAAAGTTTTGTGGTCAATCAAACGTTTTTACAAGCAGAGGTGATTTATTGGGCATAATCATAATGCAATATGCAAATAGCTTAAAGTGCAAACCATGTGAAAATTTGCTGGAAGAATATATATTTTGCACCCCCTCACTCTAGTGGGCACCAGGAAGGAAGTGCTGCGCCAGCTATTGCTGCATGCATCCTGACCAACAGGAAATGCCTGCCATACATTAACCTGTCTGTGGTACACAAAACAGGTCTGGGAGCAGCCACAAACAATTTAAAAAAGGCTTTTCTGGCCAAGCAGTTGCATAGACTCCACATATTTGGCATGATATTGGCAGAACTACATCCCCCTACATCTACATAGGATGGTTCTGCAGCCAATACCAGGAAGAGAATTTAATCTCAATTTTATACACCGGTCAATGTGGATGTTCCCTCTCCAGGGTGGATTGGTGTATAAAATTTGAGAATTAAATTCTCTTCCTGGTATTGGCTGCAGTCCAATCCTATGTAGATGTAGGGGGCTGTAGTTCTGCTGAGCTCTTGCCTAATTGGTGGAGCCTCGGCAACTGTTTCGCCAAAAGAGCCTTTTTTATATACTGTATATATGTATTATAATAGTTATGCACTATTCCTTTTGCTCATCATGCCAGTTAAAGGTTACATATCTTGAAGTTTACTAAGTTCACGGTTTATGCTAACCTGTGGAAAGTTCTATACTACTGGTTGGTCACATCGTTATTTAGAAAACGTGCGTTATGTACTGCAGTTTGTAGTGTGATTACATTACTACGTTTAATGTCTGAGAACAGCCTTGCAGGTACGTCTTGCTCTTAAAACGATTGTTATTATTATTATTGTTAACTATGTGGTGGATGTGAAACTTGGACTTTCCATTAACAAAGTTGAATCGTTTCTATGGGAGAGGGAGGCGTGTTCATGTCATTTTTGTTTTTAACTTGAAATACAACGTAAAAAGCAAATGTTTGACTTTTGTATGAGTTTTGATGTTTTCAACGCCTTTTTGCACGGCATCATTGAGTTAAAGGTTTCAGTTATTTCCATCTCTTGTAATAACAGACTTTCAAACGTTGAAGTCACCACCGCAAATTCAACTTTCCTATGTGATGCACCAATCTGAATGAAGCATCTATTTAATTTTACAGACAAGCAGATTGCTTTAGTGGGTTGTCTTTTTCCTCACACAACATCAAGGCAGAGATAT
Source organism: Eptatretus atami (assembly GCA_035128595.1). Lineage (NCBI taxonomy): Eukaryota > Metazoa > Chordata > Myxini > Myxiniformes > Myxinidae > Eptatretus > Eptatretus atami. The sequence goes on from CM068955.1 coordinate 36,539,260, forward strand.
AGGATGAAACGGCTCTTCAAAACTTTCTGCATTGTACAAGTTTCCGGGACCCAATCATGAGACCCGTGAGTGCACAGTTTCATTTGCAGAGCAAAGAGTAATTGGAAATGCTTTTTGGCACACAAGTTTAATAAGCAACTTCAGAGGGGAGAATCCGAGCGGATGGAAAAGGGGAACTGGCGCGTTAACGCCAAACAAACGTTGATGGAATGAGCTGGAGGTGGTGTGAACAACAAAATTCACAATTGGGCTCCTTCATGCTGCTGTGGTGCGAAGTCTTTGAACTTTGAATAATATAACGCCTGGAAGTTATTTAACGTTTTCTTGATGAATCAACCACATATATATGTATACATACATTCATGTATACACACGTCTGGAAAGAACACCAGTGATGGAAATATATAATTGACACGATATAATTTAATGGGTGTTCAAAGCAGACGTGGAAAAATGTGGTGTCATTGGTAAAGTTAATTGCAAATTCAATCTGCATCGACGCAAAACTTTCTCCAAAGTTTTAAATGTTTGCATGTAATTTATGGTTGAAATCAATGAGGCTGTTTATCCGATATTCCTGCAAGATCATTGTTGTCTTTGATGTACATCACTGGCATGCATTTAATGTGTATTAATGCTTCCTTGAGCGCAATAGTGAACGGTTTATGATGTTGAAGACAGTCATCTCACAGTTGTATTTATAAGTGCGAGTAAGGTACACTTTGATGGATAAAAGCTGAAAGGCAGTGGAAGGCAATGCATGCTCACGCCGACTCGTTATGTTTATCTTCACATCATGAAAGGACTGTGCATGTCTCCGGACCGATGCGGTAACCGGACGCTCTGGTTCAATATTTACGACGAACCCCCAGCGGCCAAACCAAGCTGGCCTGAGAGTTTCCTCGGCCATAGCCTTTCTTCACCGCAGGTCACATACAGTTCAGAGGGGGTGCGGAAAGTCCAGCGGAGGACGTGATCACCCTGCCCCCCTCCCCCGCCCCCCACCTGCATTTCAGCCTTAACTATTTGCACAGACATGCCAACTGCTCCCTTTCTCTGTAACTCCACTCCATCCTTCCCAATCCCTCCATCCCCAAAGACCCCGTACAAATGGCACACCTTTTTGCACCCAAAACGACTTTCAAGAAGACTGCTTTTGATAAAAGAATGTTTTTGTAAATAGCTTTATTTATTTTTTGAAATTACAATTTTAACCTTTTAACTGAACAATTATAGTTATTTTTCGACTTCTGTGTGAGGCTTCGTACTTACTGATCAATACTTGTCCATAGTTAACTGCTGCTGTAAACGATTCGATAAGTTACGACTCAATATTTCAAACGCTCCACGTCGGGTTCTTTATTGCTCCATCGATGAAAGCGATAGTCGAAATCAACATCCGCGTTCCTGAAGATATTTCTGATTACACTAGAATGTAAGACCCATCGCTTCGCTGACAGAAATACCAATCTTTGCGTAATTGCTAAAAAAAAACAAAACGGTTGTTAATGGGGGGGAAAAAATAAAATTACATGGTGTATAGATACCAGCCGAGCTATACACTCAGGGAGCGAGGAGGGGGAGAGTGTTAATAGGATATTCATCACAGCCTTTTTAGATGCTGAATTACAAATAACATACAGCAACATACTAAGAGGAAGATCAAAATCAAAAAAAAAAATAATTCTCGCCCTCCCCCTCCTCCTTTCTTCCTTCATTTGATCAAACTTCTGGGGGATCAAACACTTCAAACAAACTCTCCTCATGCGTGTACGTGCAGCACGTTATAGGTACGTGTACATATATGTGTGTATGCGTATATTGCTACGCTGCTTGATTAGTGATATCTCCTATAGGGCAATTGTTGATGCAAGGACGCAGGCATGCCAAGACCGAGCTCCTTTTATATATTAGATTATTATTGTACAACACTCAAGAAGCAAAAACATTAATTGACAAAAGCAAGAAAAAACATTCTGATTAAAGAAACTGAGAACTTTACTTCTAACCAATCCTTCCTATTAATTGATCACCTTATGCCAGTGATTGAACAGAAGAGTGTATAATTAATTAATATATTTTTCAATGGACAATATCATGGTAAATCAAAAAATAGGACCACTCGACCTGGAGCGTTTCTGGGCCCTGGTCTAAAGCTGTAACCCAAATGTGGTAACATTTTGATTGATGGGTCTGGAGAGTAAGATTTTTGAAGGAATTTATGCGATTTTTCAGTAAAATTTATGAAGTCCGCCATTTTGACACACTTCCAGTCAAGTAATCGGCATGACCTCCACAATTTAGCATCATGCCCCTGGCCTAATGTTTTAACCCAAATTTGGTAGCATTCTGACTGGTAGGTATGGAGAAAAAGATTTTTGAATGAATTTACGTGACCGCCATTTTGACACACTTCCGGACACGTTTATTTTTTGATAAAGTTTTTTTTCTCGCTTTCCTCACTCGTATCATCGAATGCATGATTATCATACCTACAAATTGCTGGATACATTGCAATAATTATAAACGGCCGGAGACGCCAGCATTCCTGGCTTTATTTCATTTCCGCATGTGCCATAACCTCTAGAATCTGGTAATCTCAGCCAAATTTTAAAATTTAAACTTCTTGATTGACCTCAGCAGCAATTCAAACTGCTAAAAAGTGTTCATTTGACCATTCCGGACATTACTTGACATTCCGGGTGTCTCAGGGTGCATAGTGTTTATATGACCAATCGCTAATCGCTTGCCAAACCAGCCGTTCCTTATCGATCATTTTGTTGGAGTGCTTGCCTGAGTGATTAAGCCACTTGGCGAGTGCTATAAAGCTGCTTGGCTGTTCGTTCTCAAGCGATGGCAATACACAGCAAAAGTATTCACACTATCACTGAATATATCGATCAATTTGAACAAAGTTCAGGCTCTACACATCTGCATTTGGTCCGTGCGGTCCCTTGGGTGGTGGCTCGCTCGCTGAAAATGTGCAATTTTATTTTGACGTTTCCCCTTTTTTGTACGATCTTCTTTTATCAACCGACGCATCACTTTGACATATATAGATACCTATAAAAAACAATTCAACGTTTCCTTTTTAAGTTTTGTCAACCATTTTGTTTGAGTGCCTGCTTGGAGTGCTCTTCAAGCTTTGATCTCTAAAAGCTTCCATAGCGATACCACAGCATGGTTCACCATGAGGACATCTCCGGAGTTAGGAAAGCAAAATAAATTACATGATTACAATGAGTATAAAATGTTTTCAGTTGTTAAAAACGATGATTGCTATATCATGGCAGGATAGTCAAGAGGCAAAGGCAGCGTTAGTCATTTGGGGGCCCCATGCAAAAATGCAATAATGGCCCATTGGGGCCCCTGTCAATCTGTGAATCTGTCATTACACAAAAATATGCATTTTGAAGTCTGTCTGTCTGACGTCAATGTATTCGTTCATTACTTACGCAATTTCAACCAATTAAATGTACCAAGAGGAGGACTACGGGTCATAAGGCAAAGGTTGTAGTGACTGAATCTCTTAATTTGTGAAGGTGGTGCGACGCAAATTATCTTTGTAAATGTGTACCATGTGGCACCACTCCCAGTTGTGGTGGGAGAGGGTATTACAAGTGACTCTTCAACCCTCAATTGTATCATGAGTAAAAGGACTCCGTGTTATTTTCACACTCGTTTAGCGTACGGTGTTTTTGCCTCGATTGCAAAAACAAATCTGGAGGAATTCCCATGTTTTGTTGCCTTTTCCACATTGGAAAAGTGTATGTACAGCAGCTTCCGCATCGTTCCACCGAATCGTGCCTTTTTTTTTTTCCCCCCAGAATAATGATAATAGCATATTAATAATAATATTAACATTACAGTTTTAAAAATAATAATATTAATAATAACAATAGGACAATAATTGGCAGTAAATATAAAGAACGACGAGATCACCTCTGGTCACTCCCGTGGATAAATTTGAAATTATTTTATGTGATTAGAATAACGGTAGCCTCCTGATCTCACCGCCAGCCAGAAACACAAACTCACAAAAAGCTTATCCATGGGGTGTGTTGCATTATCATTCAGCTTGCTATCGCTTGCCGAGCCAGCTGTTCCTTATCAACTGTTTCGTTGGAGTGCGTGTTTGGATGCTTAACCCATTTGGTGATCGCTAGCTCGCTGCTTGGTAATGGAACACACCCAGGCACGTTGCTCGGCCTTGGAACCTTTTCTGGTTCTGCCACTTGTGTACTGAAAAAAGGTGATTTCCACCCTTTTTCCCCTATTGTTAAGCCTTTTCCGCTTTTCAGCACTGCTGGGGTAGTTTCGTTTCATCCTTGGGACAGGTGCCCTGATTTCATCCTTGGGACAGGTGCCCTGATTTCATCCTTGGGACAGGTGCCCTGATTTCATCCTTGGGACAGGTGCCCTGATTTTAAAAAAAAACTGCAATGTTGCACCATGCGCATGGCGTTATTCCATTTACGAAAGAGGGCTTGTTTTGTAATCGTACAATAAATTGTAGTGTGGATTTGTTAAACAATATCGATATGTATAAACATGAGGAACTATACAAATTTTATTTTGATTATTGTTGTACAGTATGTGCATACATTAAACGTATTTATTATTCCACTCATGTTCTCCACTAATCCTCACCTCACCCCCTCATTTTGTCATAGTCCTGTCGAGTTAAACTTCAGGGAAAACACTTTTTTTATCGATTCATCACATCACGGTGCTTTCTTTCCTTGAGTGGTCCCTTTGCGATGTGTTTATCACCACTCAAAAGTTGATTTGTCTTGTTGGCAAAGTGAGACCCCAACCTCGGGGGCCATTTTGAAAGATTGTGAACCACCAATGGTCATGTGGGGGCCCCTTGTCTTCTCGGGGTCCCATGCAATTGCACGGGACACCCCTCATTTGGCCGTCCTCTCCCCCCTCTCCCTACCCCTCTCTCACTCCTCTCTCTTCCTCCCTCCCTCAACCCCCTCCTTTTATCTCCCTCCCACCCTGCTCCCTCTCTCTCTTTCTCTCCCAACCCTCTAATTCTATCCCACCCCTCGCGCTCTCTCTTCAACCTCTCTCTCCCACCCCTCTCCCTCTGTTCAGGGGACTGTTAAGGATTGATGGTTTTGTTTTGAATTTAAAATGGCTTCCCCAGATTGGAGCATGTACGAATCACATTCGGAGTGAGCTGATTGAAGGGGAGCAAAAGTCGCTGCATGTGCGAGCATGCATGCAGACAGGTTCTTTCCAGGAAAGAGAGCATAGTTTTCTCAATGCTTCTGCCTGGTTTTTTTATATAAAACACAGTGGTTAAAAAGAAAATGTTACTGTTTCAGTGTGTTTTCTCCCTTCCCTCCCTTCCCCTCACGCTGCCTTCCCTTCCCCACCCCTCACACTGTCTTTCCTTCCCCTCACCTCCCGCTGTCTCCCCTCCCCTTCCCCTCACACTGCCTTCCCTTCCCCACCCTCACACTGTCTTTCCTTCCCCTCACCCCACGCTGTCTCCCCCTCCCTTCCCCTCACACTGCCTTCCCTTCCATTATGCTCCTTTCCTCTCGCTTCCCTCAAATCCCCTCCATCTCCACCCCTCATAGATATCTCCAGGCAGTCTCGCATGATGTATTAACGTAGTTTTAACATACCCCATTTTGTTCAATCCTGTACTACCCATCCCCTCCGCCCCCGCCCCCCCTTTCTCCACAACTCCCACTTCCAAACACAAGTCGAGAACCCTTTCCCCCATTTCCCTCTCAAGTCTCCCTCCCAAACGCAAGTCCAGAACCCCCTCCCCTCACACTTATCTCTTCCCAAAGCCCACCACCTTCCCACCTCCCCTCTCTCTCCCCCATCCTCCTCGCTCCCACCCCTTTCCATTGTGTATAGCGACGTTTGGTGAGGCGTCACTCTCCCCGCCCCCCCCCCCTTCCTCACTCTTCCCCCCTTCTTCACTCTCTTACTCCCCGCACACCTCGTCTCTCTCCCCTCCCTCCTTTCTCTCCCCCTTAGTATCCCCGTCAGTGAAGCAACGGGTAGTATTTGCTGGTATATAATTACAAGACATTATGACTATCGTTGCACAATGCAAACCACAGCTTATAAAGACCAGCAAAGACCTTATTCAACAGAGGAGACAGTGGTAGGACCAGGGGACATATCCTGAGAGGAAAGAGGAGGAGAGTTAAGATGGTAGTTAGGCAGGGGTCTTTTACTCAGAATAGTTAATGCACGCCTGTCTCCCAGGAAAAGTAGTGGCAGCAGAAACAGTAGATGTTTTGTTTTTTGATGGGTTTAAATTGGAGTTATGGAGGTGCCTAACTAGAGGTGCCTAAGTAGAGGCATTAAGCCTGGTCTTGGCTTAGTGGTTAGGGTGGCTGGCTTAGTATTGTGGGGTCCTAAGTTTGAGCCCCGTTTGCTGCTGAATTAACACCAGGTGTGGTTGACTCAGCCTGTCATCCTTCGGAGGTCGGTGAAATGAGTACCAGTGCACTGGTATAGGGGCATAGCATCAGTGGCATTGTTGCACCTCAACAAAATGACAGCTACCTGGCAGCTAAGCTGCTATACACAAGAACAGAACAGTGGAGGCATTGGAGATAGAAGGTACCGGGATATTGGCATGACTTGTAGATAACTTGAGGGTTGATCGGTGATGGCGTACTTCTGTGCTGAGTGTGATATCTGTAAGAGGGTCTTGTCAAGGGACAGTGTTGATCAGCGTTGTACATTCTTTACCCTAAAATGGCCTTTGCCCACTCCCCCCTCCCCCCCCCAAAAAAACCCCCGAAAGAATACAAAACAAAAAAGTTTTTTTAACATCCTGATGATGTCCCTGAGCCTGCCGCACTTTTCTCATCCCTACTCCTCCAGTCTTCCCCCACCCCCAATCTTTGTTCGTATGCAGCACAAGGCTGTAGGGTAGTGTCATTGTCTGAGGGCACGGCTGTTCTGCTGATGCAATGCCCCCTACTGGTTTGGGCAGGGATTTGGAATTTGGCAATGGTGCCGGTGATGGCTCGCCTCCTCTTCACGAAGAACACCGTGGGATCTTTAACATCACCAACAAATTCTGGCAGCCCATTTAACGTCCATCCAAGGAACAGCACACACGTTGATGAATCACCCTGCCTGTGACACACTGGGATGACAGTTTATAGCTGGGTCAGGATTCAAACCCAGGCTAGACAGCTTGGAAGCATTGTGTGTGTACCTCTATGCCATCCTATCAGCCCTACCAATTGAATTGAGTCATTGGCTTGACAGATTCATTTGATCTGGTGTTGGTGTAGCACCAGCATGATGAACTGAATGGTGCTCTCCTGTGTCCAAATCTCCTTGTTATTCCCTGTTAAAGACGCCATGTTTGTGCAGAATGCCTGAAAGCACTTGACTGTAAGCAAATTGTTGAGATCCCTTTGTGACGCTTACCTTTGGGTTGCATTGTACGTTATGTCAGCCTGGTGCGTTTATGTGTCCACTCGGTGAGCAATTTGTGGCAGTTATCTACCGGGAAGGGTCTAAAGTGGTCTTTTAATATAAGGCACCGGATGATTGTCCCAATAGCTGGATATTGCTTACGGCAGAAAGAGAGAAATGCTCGTATCATGTGCTATATAAACGATTTGGGGTCACAAAAGGTCATTCATATTATTGACATCAATCTGGATGGACCATTTTCATGATGTCATTGTTTCTGACGCCAAGAAGCGTAAAATATTAGTTTAAAACATGAAGGATTGAGATGAAAACCGTAACCGTTTCACCACTTCGTTCGAGCTCCACCACATTGAGCAATTTGACTGGTGAACTGTAACCATTGACCCCGCGAAGGTATGGCCATATCAGGCCATCAGTTCTGTCTTGGACACAATCAGGCCCCGGTCGCGATAGACAATCCAGCCAAGCACACAATCGCGTCAGCCCCGCAGGCATGCACAATTCCCAGGTATCTATACTAGCCTGGCTCGTGAGGGGAATCGGGGGTCATCTCTTGGAAACCTCCATACCCATTGAGGCATAACTTCGGAACTGTGGAATTGCTTAATCTGGGAATTTCTTTCCTCCACTGCAAAGCTTCAATGTAAAGGTGTGCAGCAGGTATTGAACCTCAGTCGTCATGAAGATTCCACATGGTAATCTGATCTTCAATGTGGAATGGTTGGTTATTTGATGCCAGAGCTTCATGATATTTCAGCCACATAACCGCATCGGGCCTTTCTGCTGTGCTGGGTAAATGCAAGGCGATCGAAGGGTCGGTGTCAATAGTGCAGACCAAGATTATCGACGTAACAGTCCAAAGGAACTTTGAAAAGTCGAATGACACGATATCGAACCTGCTTTCCACCGAAGTTTGAGCAAACACCCTTATTAGACGAATAAAAAACATTTTTGTTTTTACAGGATTTGAAGGTTGGTAGTGGAGTTTCCAACATACATATCTCACACACATGGACATACAGGACTGTTGGACGAGACTAACACAGCCGCTGAGCTTGGGGGACCTAGGGTACTCTGAGTACCAGTGACATCACAACAATGGCACCTCCTTTCTCAACTCAACTCAGCTGGGCAGCTCCAAAGAAAGAATGTCCTCCTCCCCATGGATCCCACACATGGACATACAGGACTGTTGGACGAGACTAACACAGCCGCTGAGCTTGGGGGACCTAGGGTACTCTGAGTACCAGTGACATCACAACAATGGCACCTCCTTTCTCAACTCAACTGGGCATCTCCAAAGAAGGAATGTCCTCCTCCCCATGGATCCCACACATGGGCTCTTATCATGTTAAATGCTGAATGTCTAGCAAGGAAGCCGCACTTACAATTTTTAAAGTCTTTGGTACGACTCAGCCGGGATTTGACCGGGATTTGAACAACCACCGACCTCCCAGACTCAGAGCTAATGCTCTAACCATTACACCACCGAGTCTGGTGAATTAATATTCTTACTGTCCCAATACTTTTGGTAATATGGTGCAGAAGAGGTTTACGTTTAGACATGTCAATTCAAATCATGCTGCAATCTGTCAAACACAATCAAGGCAACAAAATTTTGATTCTCATTTTTGTTTTGATTATTATTTTCCTCGTTCATGGGAATATCGAACTCGGTGCTGGAAGGAAGAAGGAATGAGCAACAAAGCGTAACGTCATTTAAGCAGACTGTGTCACCTATTAGTACTCACCTGAAGATCCCACTACGGTTTTTAAAAATTATCTTTCTGCAAGTACCACGGTGTGAATCCTAAATTACGTGAAGGAGTAATACGTTGGGTTTTTTTCCCCTCCAAGAACGAGGATCATGGAAGAGTAAGGTTAATTGAACGTGAAGCAAAGCGGGGTAGCAATTTGGTCCAGTCAGCAAGGGAAAGGAGAAAGAGAGGAGGGGAGGAAACATTGAAACAGCAAGTAAGGGGGATGGGTTTGAAGGGGTTAATGGGGGTAATAAACATTATGGGTCAGGATGGAGGATGATATGAGATGGCGGTGTCACTGCCTTGCTTTTTGAAACCCTGGAGGGAAGAGTAGGACAGAACGACCTCTGAAAGGTGGTTCCATAAGAGGCGAGAAGCGAGGAACATGGGAGTCGAGGTGTGTAGTCCAGCCTGGATTTTGGAAGTTTAACAGGGAGGGAGTTACTGGAAGAATGTGTGTATCTTGGAATAGATAGGGATGGTCGGAGGACTGAGAGAGCAGAGGGAGCGATATCGGAGAAGATGTGGAAAAAAAAACAGAGACCACCGACCTGCCTGTGATGGGAAAGCGACAGACATTGTGCTTCGGCCTCATCGCGGGAGATTCCAAACGTGCTGAGAGCTTTCGATTCCACAGAATCCAGGAGAGGTAGATGCGATGCTGGAGTGCCAGCCCATAGTGAAGAGCAGAACCGTAAAGAGCTACGGCCTTCGGACAAAGGTCTTGCGGACTGTGGGTGGCTCTGATTTTCCAAGGAAAGACTTGGATCGACGGAGGGTGCTCAGTGTGCAGCTGGATTTAGAGGCTAGCTTGTTGGCCCAGGATAGGTCACGGCTAATGGTGAGTCCTAGACCTTCAAGAAACTGGATCCCTTACGGTAATAGGTGGCTGAGCTTGACGATCATTGTGTGATGGTGAGATCTTCAGGACTGAAGGACGTGTTTCATTTATCAGACCAACGGTTAACGTCCATCAGAACCTTTCCTGGTGTATACCCACACTCGCGGGTCCATCATGAGGTTCTACATAAATCGTGAGCTTCCAACGGTAGATCAGATCATTGCGACGTCTACACGTATGATTTCATATCAATCATTATGCCTAAAGCAGGTAGGCAAAAGCGGTTTATATGAGCCGTTTGACATATATCACGTGGGCCTATCTTGTTCATGCTTTTCCTTCAAATTTCACCATTATCCATCACTTTGGCATGACACAAGGGCTGTTCTGAAACCTGCACAGCAATATAATCTCAATTGTGTAATGTTTCTGTCCAAAGCCTTACAGCATGAAATTGTGTTTGCACTCCGGGAGGGGAGTTTCGTTTCGGGCCTGAAGCCTCTGAAGCCCTGACATTGATGCTGTGCCTGAAGACCTGGTCCTGCAGAGCCCTAAAGCGTACTGATCTTCCCGGAAGGCCGAGACCCAGAGGATACATGACAAGCTGTCTGCGGGTCCTTGCCACGAGACAAATGGATGCCACGTCCTACGTCAGTCCTATATTGCCACACTGCTTACCATCACAGGACTAACCCCCCATGAACATGTTTTTTATTGTTGGATTAGCCAATGGTGCTTTCAAAATCGAAATTCTTCGGAATATTCCTGTTTGAAATGTGAAAAATCTCAACGTAAATCGGTGCAGCAAACAGGTGAAACAGAATAGGTACATCACAGGTATGATGGGCCAAATGGAGTCCTCCTTTGTCCAAGTTCCTTGTACGAGTATATCCTTGTATCCTAAAACCCCCTTGATGTCTCTCCCCACCCTCACCAAAAGAAAACACCATGGTGATGTCCCCATTGTCCTCTCCACTCCTCCCAGTGAAATGAAGGAGATAAATCAATATATTGAACAATGTGGTGCTGATAAAGCACAGACATGATGAGCCAAATGGCATCCTCCTGTGTCCAAGTTCCTTGGAGTTCCTTTCCTTGTCCAGAAGGAAATGCCGAACAACTGAAGCACGTGAAGATTCCCTGTAACAGGAGGAGCGTTCAAAAAGTTCTCCGAACGAGATGTGATACTCTCTCGTGTGAGCATCTCGTTCGCAGAATACTTTGAACGCCCCATATAAGGTAAACGTCCACATTCAATGTAACCGATGTAAAGGACATATTCTGCTGCACACAGGTGACCTTGGACACCTCCTCCCTGCAGACAACAGGTGGGTCCGCTGTGTACGAGTATGCGTGTTGATTGCTTTGCCGGAGGAAGGGATGGATGTATTGATTTAACATCAGAGCTTTTCCTGGCAGCAAAATTGGAATTTCAGTCAATTGAACCCAATAAGGAAGGGTGTGAACCTTTTCGTGCAGCTCTGGGGTAGTATGCATGCCTCTTGCACACCGTTAATGGAATGTCTGGCTCAGAACACAGGACAAGGAAACTCGAGGTTGGAAGACAAAGTTCTTCTTCTTATTGTTTGTTTAGCATCCACGTGATCTTTTAGAAATTAGTGCATTTATTTATTTGACTAAATTACATTCATTTCATAATGCGAGCTCAGCTACCCGTGGAAATTCCATGTCATGGAAAATGTAACTTCAACAATCCCCAACCTAAGTTCTCTACCCCAAGTCCTTAACGACCCCCAACCCCAAGCCATTAGATCCCCCCCCCCACTAACCCAAAGGTTTCAATCCCTTCCCCACCCCAAGTCTTCAGACACCCTCCTCAACCCAAATCCTCACCCTCCTCTCGAAACTCTCTTGGTTCCCCCCTCCTCCTTATTTCCGTTCTTCAGAGCAAGAGGGCATTCTTCCATCATTACCTCTACCACCGAAGGTGGACAGAGGTTATGTTTTCACCCCTGTCTTTTTGTCTGTGAGCAGAATATCTCAATAAGTTGCGGACGGATTCGGAGTAAATTTGGTGGCCCAGTTAGTGATGCGACAAGTATGAATTGATTTTGATGAATATCTGGATTTGGATCCAGATCCGTGAATTTTTTGAAGTGATTCTTCACCATTGAGAGATGATTCACCCAAAAACTATACGCAGCATGATATCTCAAGTTATGGACGGATTTGGACACTTGACAATTAGTCGACCGGTTGAGTGTGTGACAAGGACAAATTGATTTGATTTTGGTTTAGGTCTGGATGCAGATTAGGCCTATCAGTGGGATAAAAAACATAAACTGTTAAACCTGGGGGGGGGGGGTACGTGCTCTACCGAGTGGCATTCCAATTACATATTATTTCTTCTTAATGTGAGAACAATTATCCAAACTACCTTGCAGTCCCCATTCACAGTTTTGCGGTTCCTGTTTGAACCTCTGCCCACGTTGTTCTCTCTTTTGCTTCCGACGAAGGGTAAGGCCCGAAATGTCGTTTTTTCCTTTTATTCAAGGCAAATCAACCACTATTTTAGGTAATTTTTAGCTCACCTGGAACGTACTGTAGTTCTGGGGAGCTTATGGGATGGCATGTTGTCCGTCCGTCAGTCTGTCCGTCAACACTTGCAACTTATTCTCTCAAACTACAAACATGATTTCGATGAAACTTCACCACAACCTTAATCACCCAGTATATACCAAAGTTTGTTCACAGTATTAAAAAATATATACACATTACACATACATAGTATATATCGGGCCCAAAGGGGTCTACGGGGG
>CM068955.1:36559986-36591140 GCA_035128595.1 Eptatretus atami
TGTAGACCCCCTTCAGACCCCGTTTTTTTAATGCCATCACGAGAGATGAAGGTTGTGGTCAAATTTCATTGAAATCGTATGTGTAGTTTCTGAGAAGAAGTTTCAAGTATTTGTGGACGGACGGAGAGGACGACACACTATCCCAAAAGCTCCCCAGAACTACTTTACAGATGAGCTAAAAAAAACATCCCTGGGAATATTACAACAAACCAACTACACTTGGAAGCTGTTCGGGGCTCAGCGATGATCCTGACGAGAGTCCTCATCACAAAACTGAAAATAGAAAACTTCCCAGGTTGGTCCATGAATCGTGACCCCTTACTGAAATCAGTAAAAACTCGAAAAATGGGGTGTTCTAAAACTTGTGACCGGTAGTGTACATATAAAATTTATGTCGGTATCTTGAAAAACAATAAAAACATTATACGTTCTTTTTTGGGATATTCATTTTTGGACACCCTGTATATTGATATCAAATGAATCGGATGAAAAATGACGATGTGACCTTAACCTTTAAACTTCAAAAACAGTAGGCTTCTTGTTTGTGACTACCTCCACCAGTTGGTTAAGTTTTGTGAAGATGGGAGTGAAAATACGACCTACTGACGATTGACAATTGACATATAAACATGAGACAAACAGAACAACAGCCCAGACCAACCAACATACTTGCGAATCTTCGATTTTGCCAGTAACAAACAGACAAACAGACAGACAAGCCGGTAGGCAACATGGGTGGTCGCTATATAATTGCATACTAGTCATACAGTTTTTGACGGATCGGGCTGAAAATTTTTGACAAAGAGGTTGATTATAGTGCGCATAAAAGCACGGAAGCCGATTTTTGATTTTCGAAAAATATATATACTCGTATATAAATATTTTTCGGATTTTTTTCAAAAATTTCAAAGTCCCGTTGCTAGGCAACGGTGGTGTCCATAGCAACGGTGCTCAAAAGCATACAACTAGATCCTGGTATGAACCTACCAGTCAAGTTTCATCAAAATCGGTTTACTCCTCTGGCCTCCAGAGCTGTCCATTACATACAGTACATACAGACGGATGGTAAACCTGAGAATAACGGTAGTCTAGCGACCACCCAACAGACAAACATGGGTGAAAACATAAACTCCATCCACCTTTGGTGGCGGTGGTAATGAAGCACAGCCATTTGACCCATCATGCCTGTGACATGTCCCAGTTGAAGTACTTCCTCCTCCTGAACTTATAATATTACGGGTGCTGCTCATGAATATATACAGCTAATCTCAGTCGTGGAATTTGGTCAAGATACCGACGCACAACGGCCTTCTCTTTTCAAAAGGCTCAGCCGGTTCTTTAACAGCCACAGTTTAATTGCAGACGGGATCCTCTGAGAAGCATCCGCTCCTGCTGCATGGAACTACAGCAGAACGGAAGTTTAAGTTTCAACCAATGGGGGGGTCTAACGCAGAAGTAGACAGTTCATCGGCAAGCACGCTGGCAATGGTCAAAGAGACACCATGGTATACATGTATACATTATACCTGTTTCGCGTTCACGTCACAACTTGCTTTGCATGATTCCATTAAACGACTGCACAAAATGTATTCGTGCCTAGTTTATGCCACGAGCCCTCCAAAATTGCTTCCTGTGTTCCCAGATTAAGACAAAATGCGAACGACGGGGTTTTATTTTTTGGGGGGAGGGGGGGGTGTTATAGGGGTTGGGGGGATGCCATGTGCTGCTATTTGACAGAGACGCATTGGTGCCACTTTCTAATCAGCCACATCCTCCCCGATAAAACCGTTGGTTTTTGGCCACAGCTGGAGGCACACAAGTTTTTGGCCGATTTTCATTAAAAATAACAAGGTTTTTCGATTTCTCTCCTTTGCTTCAAATATGAAAATAATTCTTCAATAATAAAATACACAAATGTATATACATTGACCAATGCCAAAACGTCCAGATCTTTGTAAAATACCAACAAATGGTTCCTCTATTGGTTGGCTTGCTTGAGCATTCCCATCTGAATCCCTGGCTCAAATCCCATAATGCCGGATACGTTTGTCCTTCATCGATACAAATGTCCTGATAATTCATGTTAAAGCGCCTGATGCCTTCTAATGTGTCTGTCACGAGGGTGATATGTACATGCTCCTCCATGATCACTATGCAAAAATAATAAATAAATGGTTCAAACAATGACAACATCTCACTTCGTTCCAGTTGTGAAGGTGGTAACGCTGAAGAATAATCAGTTATGCAAGTACATTATAGGCACTTTCCCTTCTTAATACCTTGTGATTTATTACGGTAATTGTCAACAAATTACTCCTGTCTTAAACGTGATCTTTATAAACAAGATTCCTTTCGCTTGCCAAGCCACACCGTATTAATCCTTGGTGTTTCCATCCAATGCAGGAAGAAAAATACTCTTCCAAAAGTAGAAAGAAAAAGGTTCGCTCATCACTCCCACAGCACATCTTCTATCTGAGGCAAAACCTCTCCCATGTCGTATTTTTAAAAATTGGACCACTGGACCTGTAGCTTATCTGGGCCCTGGCCTAATGTTGTAACCCAAATATGGTATCATTTTGACTGGTGAGTCTGGAGATGAAGATTTTTGAAGGAATATACCGAATTTCCCAATACTTGACGAAGTCTGAAATTTTGACACACTTCCAGTCACGTGATCGGAATGACCTCCGGAATTTAACATCCCTACCCTGGCCTAATGTTGCAACCCAAATGTGGTATCATTTTGACTGGTGAGTCTGGAGAAGAAGATTTTTGAAAGAATTTACGCGACCGCCATTTTGACACACTTCTGGTCATGTGATCGGCAGGACGTCCACAATTTAACATCAGGACCGCGTCCTAATGTTGTAACTCAAATTTGGTAGCATTCTGACTGGTGGGTCTGGAGAAGAAGATTTTGAAGGAATTTACTAAGTCTGCAATTTTGACCTACTTAAAGTCATGTGACCGGAACGAGCTTTGCAATCCCCGTTACCAGTCAGGAGCAGAACCTTGCTGCCAAATTTCAGCCGGATCAGAACAGCGGTTTGGCCAGAGAAGTCGAAATCGGAGACTGACGGACGGTGCACGATGACAATGCCTTATCTGGAATTCCAATTCGAGATAAGTTAATAATACGACGGTGTCTGTCTGTCCGGTCTCCTATCTCCTGTCTTATTGCGAGCACATCATCACCAAACTTCATAGGCATCACTAAGGTCTTACAATTATGTTTTACAGCATCAAAATTTACTCCAACTTTTATTCCTTTCAGTCCAGTTAAAAGTAGACTTTCCTCAAATTATTTGTCATACAAGATGACGTCATGGTATTCTGGTGGTCGGTGCTTCTAGTCCAACTGTCACAGGATTGATGTAAAAGAAATCTGTATAGAGAAACCAAGAAAAGCTACACAAGGTAAGCCATTTTCCGTTTCAAACCTTATGCGGGTTCCTCTACAGCTGCAGACATTCACAAGTAATACATACATGAGAATCCCAATGCTGCATATCCCCCTCAGCCACCAGGCCAGTTTCATCACTTGTTGGCGAGTCATTAGCGACAGCGTAGACAAAACGTGCACCACCAAGGCACCATTTCACAAAAGTTTGAGGGGCTAGTTCAGTGACAACAAAGGACAGACACTGCACAGATTATATATATATATATATATATATATATATATATATATATATATATATATATATATATATATATATATATATATATATATTAGCAGAGCCTACTTGTCGCTTATTAAAGCACTTGATGCATGGATGAATTTGGCAAACAGGATGACTAATTGGTACCACATGCAATGCCAATAACAGTTAACATATAAATAACAAGAACCGAATTACACAGGCCACTGAAGTAAGACTGATGGGCCTATAGTTGTCAGCTGCTGCTTATCCCCTTTTTTGAAAATTGGTGATATATGTGCAGTTTTCCAATATAGAGGCAAAATTCCAGTGGAAATGGATAGTTGGAAAACTGTCAATAGTGGCATCGCTAGCTCTGGTGAGCTCATACAGCACCTTAGGGTGAACACCGACGGGTCCTGGCACCTTATGAGGGTCAAGCAACTGAAGTTGCTGCTCTACGTCAGTCACCGAGTACAGTACTTGAGTTGGACTCACCTCCAGTGGAGTTCAGCACATGAACTCCATGAGAGGTCCTAGTTTCTTGCGTGTAAATACTTTTGAGTAATGGTCGGAGAGGCATTGCACTTTATCTCGGTCTGCTGTCCAGATTGTGTTATCCACTTTGAGTGCACCTGCACCATCCCATGTGTGAGTCTTTCCCCTAAGGTTAGCACATCGGTGTTTAGGTGCAGTGTTTGTTTTACTAGCAAGCCGAGTCTCATATTGGCACCTCATATTCTCATATTAGCACCTCGCCTCCTTGAGGCTTTGCTTGCACTGGTGACTTAAGGCCTTAACAACAGCTTATGTTTCGGTAACGCCTCCACCATTTCCGCTTTGTTGCCAGGAGCTTCAGAGTGTCCCTCATCAACCACGAAATTCTATTTTCCTGACACACTTGCCGCTCTGAGGCGTATCTACTCACTATGTCTCGAATAATTGACAACTAGCATAACCCGTGCTCTGCGCGACATGTTGGGGTGGGTGTGTTTGAGAAAGGAACTGATGCAGAGTATCAGTAGTAATTTTACTTTAATGCAGTAAGTGGAATACGATTTCACTGTTTCAGAACCATTTTATTTACTTTTTTTTGTACCACGCACCTCATATGGTCTTTGAGATAATTAAGCCGAATATCACGTTACTCGAGCGCAGAACAAAGTCGAAGATAGCGCGACACAAAACCACAAAACTCGGAAATAATATATAAGATGTGTAGCAATGCTGGATCTGCTGAATCTATATCCTCCAGTTCCCATTCGATATTGGCGGCTGCATATCTCATTCCCGCAAAATTGGCCTTCAAGATGTTGCGGTGCTTGCCCGTTGCTATCCGTGGTACATTCTTGGGTAGGAAGTGTCGCCACTGGAGTACTGCATGATCACTGCTACCCAATGGTGGGAGAGATTGCTGCAATTGCACATCCTCGTCATCCTTGGTGAATACAAGGTCCAGACATAATGGCTCTTGGTCCCCTGAGAAGCGTGTATGCTCTGCTACATGCTGCATGAGTCGTTCTTCGGCAGCTACGTCCAACAGTCGGCTGCTGAAAGAGATTGGTGCTCCTGTAGATGTCAGGCTGGACCAGTCGACATGGGGTGCAATGAGGTCTCCCATGAATAGCTCATTTCTTGTTGCCGAGTAGTGGTGCGTAATTTCCACAAGGAGTTCCAGATCCTGGTCCCTCGACTTGCTGGGTGGCCTGCATAGGACCCCAATGGCTAGTTTGTGAGAGCCTTGGATAATTATTTCACACCAGACAGATTCGCAGCTTACTCCGGAAAGGGCAGGGTTGATTGGGATGCACGTCAAGCCCAGGGACTTTGCAATGCACAAAAGTACACCTCCTCCCCTATTAGCATTCCCGCGATCTTTCCGCAGAATGGAGTAGCCTGGGATGGCTACTTCCCCATCTGTGACTTCTTCTGTGAGCCAGGTCTCGGTTATCCCAATGACTAATGGTGAGTGGTATTTCATTAGAACTCTTAATTCATCCATCTTATTGATGAGACTCCGTGCATTCATGCACATCATTTTGATTAGTCGAGGGGATTTGGTAGCCCCCCGTGTGTCATGACAATTGGCCGTTTCGCAACTGCTCGAATCTTGGATGTTACAATCTGTGTCCCCCAGATTCTGTGTCTTTGGCCGGAATCCTCACTCATCTGTCGTGAGTTTTTGAAATGAATAATAAGTTGTCGGCGTTGCTGCCTTTCCTTAATGGAGAGGTCAGGCTGCATGCTGACGGGAATGCCTCTAAGTCACGGTCCCCTCCTTAGTAATAATTCCTTCTCGGCACCACCTCAATGGGGTATGGGCTACTTGTGGGCAGCTCAGGGCATTTCCCTATCTGAACTACAGCTAGTATGGGTACTTCTTTCATACCCGACAGAAGAGATGAACAGTACGATTGCAAGAACATCACATCATGCTTGTAACCGGCTTCAGGTGTAGCCTCGGGTGATTCTGCCACACCAGACAACATTAAGTTAGTCTCGCATCGCACATGGTCCACATGGTCGTGGAGCCTAGCACTCTGATCTTCTGATCTTTGTGACCATTCTTTGGTGCTATGGTTGCCAGACTTGGGGCTGGCTGGGGTTGGTGTTTGTACCGGGTGTTAAATACCCAGGTACCTTCCTCATCCACTCTGTCCGCCACCGGTTTCCCTGCACCATCGGCTCCGGTAGCAGTGGCGTGGCTCGTGCCTGGATCGAAGAGCCGAGCTGCTCTGCACCTTTTTATCGCAAACTTTCATTTCCTGACCTTAACCGGTGTTGCCACCGGGTGATTATTGACAACCTTGGTCGAAGTGCCTTCAAAAGATGACGTCGGTACTTCCAAGCTCTCTTCTCCCATCTCCTTGCCGTGATCAGTAACTCCCACTATGGTTACTGCAGGTGTCATTTTTTTCAGCCTGCGTTCTTGAGAGAGGTTGGTCAGTAACAAAGCACTCCATTGTCGGAGTTCCGTCATCCATCGTGGTGTCGCTACGGAGCGTCGCCCTGTTGCTTGCTCTCTTTCTCGCACGGTTGACAGTATAGCATTCTTTGTAAACTACTTAAAATCACACTGATACATACCATATGAGTTCTCCATAACACTTCTTTGTGATCGAAAAACATTTAATATGGAACCAGTGGTCACAGTCGTGGATGATGGATGGATGGAAGGAAGGACATACCCAAATATTGAAGCAGCTTCACCGCTTGAAATGATCTCACTCCTTTCTGCGCATGCACGCTCGGGACAAATTCAGAGCCAAAAGTACTGCTGAATTACAGGTTCGTTTTCTGATTCGTATTCAAAATATAAACATTCAATCCCAATTAAGTTGATCCTCCATCATAGACTGGCCTTTCTGGATCGATGGATTGATGGACGGACAGACAGAAGTGATCCGATTGCTTAACCGTGCCTTGTGCTTCGCGTGCATTGTGAGATGTACTCCGGTGAGCCTGAGTCAGGTTTAAATGAGGAAAGTCCTGAAATGGTCCACATGTCTTCGTTCTATTTTACACCAGAAAAGGTGGTACTGTACAAGCAAACAAGAGCAACACCAATAACCATGGCTTCATGATTTGTAGTGAGTTCCCCATGATGAGCTCTTTTCCTTGTGACTCAGTGAACCAGATCACTTTACCGAGAAATAGTTCAATCACTGCTTTTAAAATTACAGCAGCTATTCTTTATTCTCCACATGTAAGATGGATTGTTGATGGTGGTGAGAGGTTTGACCCTTGATTTTGTTTATGCCTTGAACAACAGCCTTGCCAGGTATTCGAGACACACCACCCACTCACACTACCTCCTCCACACACTTCCTTGACATTATATTAAATCAAACCTGTAATTAATTTTGGGTTGGCCGAATAGCTTACAGGTATGCACACTCATCTTTGAGCTGTTTAATCTAGGTTTGAATCTCAACCCAGCTATAAAACTGTCACATGCAGATTGTTTCCCATGCAGGGCACCGCGTGGCAATGCGCACCGTCCCTTGGGTGAACGGTAAGACAAGTTGGTGGACGGTAAAGTATCTGCAGTAAAGTCCTTGGTGGAAGAATAAGCGGTGGACAGTAAAGTCGTTCTCTATGAGTAGGTGAGTTATCGTCAACACCCTGAACAAATTACTAATTCCTACCCAAATAAACTCCATTCTAATGTCAGCCCTGGCCAGCCAGTTTTTGAAAGACTTGAGCCAATAACCTTTCACCGGATCAACCCCACCAGAAGGCGAGAATAAAAATCCTATTTTTTTTTTCCAACCGATATCCACAAATTCTAAACAAAAATTTTCAGGGAAAATATAATCAGCAATTCAATGACCAACATTTCCCAATTGGAATTGATAGTTGAGCGACCCTGCTCAGGTACGTAACCTGCCCCCAATATTCTCGGTCCCCTTGATCAATTCTGGAACAAACCAATCGTTTTGCAGAAACATGGCCCATCTCAGGATTATATCGTTACAGTTGTTTGATCGTGCCAGTTTCCTGTTATGAGCCCGGAAAGTCACGTC
This sequence comes from Eptatretus atami, assembly GCA_035128595.1. NCBI lineage: Eukaryota > Metazoa > Chordata > Myxini > Myxiniformes > Myxinidae > Eptatretus > Eptatretus atami. The sequence goes on from CM068955.1 coordinate 36,568,154, forward strand.
AATGCAACCATAACGGTAAACCGGTTCCACAACCCTCAGCCAAATCACGTGTCCACGAGTCACAATACCATACTTGGTCTCTGAGCCGGCCGAGCACGATGCTAATTAGTACTCCACACCTCGTCATAATTAGGCCGAGCAGGCAGGAAACGTGTGGCATTTTCTGTGTGCACAGTGCTTAATATTCCGCAGCTAATTAATGCTCAACAGGCTTTCCTTAATCACCAAATCAGGGAGCATGCCAACCTGAATTCACCCACAAGCCATGTACATTTAATTAGGCAATAATAAACGGTCATGGGGAAGGGAACACATGAAGCAATCAACATATAAACGATTCAACAAACCAATACCCCTTAACCCACTACCGATATGTGCCCACAGATGCCAACAATGAAACAGAGATCCTTAATTATCCTCAACCTTATGACCCACAGACACACCATGAGAGATAGACAATATGGAAGCCACAGGACAAGAAGAGTTCCTTGGGCAAACCCGGCAGAGTTGTGCAGAAGACCGCGGTTTGATTCCCCGGCAGGGTGATGTGCCACACGCCCTGGCAATTAATCTTCCCATGTGCTCGTTAGGCTGAGGAGAGGGGAGGGTTCAGTGGGGTGAGGCCCTTTCTCACGAGAAGCGAGTGATGAGCGAAGCTTCTCCTTCGAAGAGTCCCAAGAATTCCCTTACTTCCTTCCTCACTCCGCCCTTTTATCCCTTCGGGATACCATGGCATTGCTGGTGTGCCGCACTCCTCCCCGCCCCCTCCCCCGCCCTCCTCCGTCTTCGAGGTATTATCTGACACTGTTTGGAATTAAGTACAGTTTTGACTGAAAATACTTCTTGTGAAGTTTACATGATGATGAATTAAAGTCCTACTCCCTGGGAAATCGGTAAAGCCATCTTGATACTCATTGACGACAGACTAAACCTGCTCACTCTGGGCACAGGTGAGAGACTGACGAAACATCACATCTGATGCTATTTCCAAGGGCTTGTAAGTGTTGCACTATATCAGTTTTTCATCATGTAGGCACCATGACAGCTGCCCTCGCTAAACCTCAGTGGGTATCTTCAGCAGCTAGGGACGTACCTCCAACCTCGAAACAATATTTCCCTGCTGATCACACTGAATATACACCCTCAACAAATTCACATACCCGTTCACGTACCCTGCACCTGTCCCCTACACTGATGGTGTCCTGTGCAGCACAAAGAGTATGTGGACATGTTGACTTCAGAATGCCTGTTGGTGGTGTGGAGTCTTTCTTCTCGGCGCACATGTCAGGAAAGCAAAAGAGTATTCTGTGGGGTTTGTCCTCAATCACGAGGAGACCCGTGTGTGATTAGGTGTGGATGAGAAGAGCATTAAGCTGAGTCCGCGATGTTTTGGTACCACGGCCATGGTAAATAATTTGTGACACCATGGAAGAACTGAAACAACAGGGCTTGAGTAAGTTAGGACTTTTTAATGTTGAAAGGTAGGATCTTGCGAAGCTATTATTAAAGTATACTAGAGTGAAGTTGATGGCATACCATCACAAAAAGTTCCACCAGCAATGACCGAATGTCAAATTTTGAGTTAACTTTTTTTCCTCCCGATTCTGACTCATGTGGCCCTAAGTCCCAACCCCTGGAGCATGAAAATGTTTAAAAATGTGCCTGTAATTGCATTTTTTTTTTTGGTGTTTCACCTTTTGACCCTTCCCGAGAGGGTGGAGCCGAAGTGATACTGCTCTTGCACCTTCGTGCCATGTTGTGATCTCAACTACCAAGTTTGGTGAGTTTCTGCACAACTGTTTAGGAGGAGATAGCATGACGGACTGATTGAAGAACAGATACACAGAGCCGATTACTATATCCCCCCATTTTTTTTCAAAAATCCTGGAGGTAAATAATGAAGATTGATAAAATTGCGAGAAAAATGCATCAACTTAACAGCGATAAAGAAGTGGAACTTTTCTTTACTGGAAAAAGAGACAGCTACTACCACGACTCCTTAATGGTCCAAATTATCGCCACCTTCTTGTGTGAGTGAGCAGTGAACACTTCTGTGTAAGTCTTTTTTACAAACCAAGTGGCCAGGCTTAACGTTAGACTGAAAGCTGTTAGTAATTTGGAATTTGGCACACACATCGATGAATCGCCCTGCATGTGAAACACCAGGAAGACAGTTTATAGCCGGTCCGAGATTCGAACCCATGTTAGACAGCTTGATAGACACCTTGTAGGCAAGTATGCCCACCTGTTGAGATATATTGTCAAACCAGAAAACATGCCCACTATAAAAAAAATAAGAAAAAACTTTAAATAGACATATAGTAGCTGCTCCTCTACCCTCCAAATTTTCTTTTCTCTGTCTATTTTAATGTCCAGTGAGTATTGCCTCATTCTTATTCAATCCCTGTGCAATTTTCTTTGAGGTTAGCTGTATCTATCTCATTCCTTTTCATGAAATCTGATTAATTTGTGCACCAGGTTAGAGTGCTGCGACGTCAAAACAACAGATTGGTCTCAAGCAGATTTTTTTATTTTTATTTTTTTAAAAAACAACAGCATGGATGTATTGATATCTGATTTGGGCGAAAGTTATCGGTAATATCAAGACGTGCAAGAAACAGGAATGCCACATCGCACCGATTTAGATCTATCCGTGGTATTTTCCTTTAATGGGCTGCCTCTAGTCATATAGCCCTTTCGGCTATTTGTCCAGTGGCAGGCCGATAGCCTGAAATGGCCTTTTAATAGCTGCAGCAGAAGCGTGGAATGATTTCAGAAAAGTTTAAGATGAGGAGCATGCTGAATTGTCAATCCCCCCCCCCCCCCCAAAAAAAAATCAAATTACAGTGAATGTAAAACATTCCATGCATTTGAAGGAAAATAGAAATACAGCACCATTAATGGTGCGAAACAGTGTTGCGATCATTTCCTTATTAGTGTCGCATTTGGGCCGAAATATTAATGATGTAGAAAAAAAACAAATTGGAATTCATTGCTTCTGGGGCCGAACCAGAACTCATGGCTTCCTTTTGAATTCACCAACAAAGCAACCACAATGGAAGATAATGTGAAGAGGGCAAATCGCTCACTTCCATCGGGCGGTACAATTCAGGTCACAAACTTAGCAATTGTAAACATGACTCTGTGACGTGACAGATCAGTTGTGACGTAGCATGACGATTGCTTTTACCAAGATTATTTCACATCGTCTCTTGATAAGAATGCGTGATGATCAACGGTCCCGCCATCTTTATTCCATTCTTGTTTCCAATCATGAAGACTTTTTTTGGCCCAATTCACATCATTCTCATTCCGTGTTGTTTACAAGCAGAAGACCTTTTTTCTGGCCCAATTCCATCATTCTCATTCCATCTGTTCAAGCATGAAGACTTTTTTTCTGGCCCAATTCACATCATTCTCATTCCATCTTGTTCCAAGCATGAAGACCTTTTTTCTGGCCCATTTCAGTCATTTTTCATTTCATCTTGTTTCCAAGCATGAAGACTTTTTTCTGGCCCAATTCACATCATTCTCATTCCATCTTGTCTCAAGCATGAAGACCTTTTTTCTGGCCAATATTCTCATTCCATGTGTTTAAAAGCATGAAGACGTTTTTCTGGCTCAATCACTCATTCTCATTCCACTTGTTTCAAGCATGAAGACCTTTTTTCTGGCCAATTCACTCATTCTCATCATTTTTTAACATGAAGCTTTTTCTGGCCAATTCCATCATTCTATTGCATCTTGTTCCAAGCATGAAGTCCTTTTTCTGGCCCAATTCACGTCATTCTCATTCCGTCTTGTTTCCAAGCATGAAGACCTTTTTTTGGCCCAATTCACGTCATTCTCATTTCATCTTATCCAGCACGAAGTCCTTTTTCTGGCCCAATTCACATCATTCTCATTCCATCTTGTCCCAAGCATGAAGACCTTTTTTCTGACCCAATTCATCATTCTCATTCCCGTTGTTTCAAGCATGAAGACCTTTTTCTGGCCCAATTCATCATTCTCATTCCACTTGTTTCCAAGCATGAAGACCTTTTTTTCTGCCCAATTCACATCATTCTCATTCCATCTTGTTTCCAAGCATGAAGACTTTTTTCTGGCCAATTCTCATTCCATCTTGTTTCCAAGCATGAAGACCTTTTTTCTGGCCCAATTCACATCTTCTCATTCCATCTTGTTTCCAAGCATGAAGACCTTTTTTTCTGGCCAATTCACGTATCTCATTCCACCTTGTTTCCAAGCATGAAGACTTTTTTTTCTGGCCCAATTCACGTTTCTCATTCCGTCTTGTTTCCAAGCATGAAGACCTTTTTTTCGGCCCATTCACGTCATTCTCATTCCGTCTTGTTTCCAAGCATGAAGACCTTTTTCTGGCCCAATTCACGTCATTCTCATTCCGTCTTGTTTCCAGCATGAAGACCTTTTTCTGGCCCAATTCACGTCATTCTCAGCATGAGACTTTTTTCTGGCCCAATTCACATCATTCTCATTCCTGTTGTTTACAAGCATGAAGACCGATTTTCTGGCTCAATTCACGTCATTCTCATTCCATGTTGTTTCCAAGCATGAAGACCTTTTTTCTGGCCCAATTCACATCATTCTCATTCATCTTGTTTCCAAGCATGAAGCTTTTTTGGCAAATTCACATCATTCTCATTCCGTCTTGTTTCCAAGCATGAAGACCTTTTTCTGGCCCAATTCACGTCATTCTCATTCCGTCTTGTTTCCAAGCATGAAGACCTTTTTCTGGCCCAATTCACGTCATTCTCAGGGATGAAGACTTTTTCTGGCTCAATTCACGTCATTCTCATTCCATCTTGTTTCCAAGCATGAAAACCTTTTTTCTGGCCCAATTCACGTCATTCTCATTCCATGTTCCAAAGCATGAAGACCTTTTTTCTGGCCCAATTCACGTCATTCTCATTCCGTCTTGTTTCCAAGCATGAAGACCTTTTCTGGCCCAATTCACGTCATTCTCAGGCATGAAGACCTTTTTCTGGCTCAATTCACGTCATTCTCATTCCATCTTGTTTCCAGCATGAAGACCTTTTTTCTGGCCCAATTCACATCATTCTCATTCCATCTTGTCTCCAAGCATGAAGACCTTTTTCTGGCCCAATTCACGTCATTTCATTTCATCTTGTTTCCAAGCATGAAGACCTTTTTTCTGGCCCAATTCACTCATTCTTCATCTTTGTCCAAGCAGAGACCTTTTTTCTGGCCCAATTCACGTCATTCTCATTCATCGTCTTGTTTCCAAGCATGAAGACCTTTTTCTGGCCCAATTCACGTCATTCTCAGGCATGAAGACCTTTTTCTGGCCCAATTCACATCATTCTCATTCCATGTTGTTTACAAGCATGAAGACCTTTTCTGGCCCAATTCACATCATTCTCATTCCATGTTGTTTCCAAGCATGAGACCTTTTTTCTGGCCCAATTCCGTCATTCTCATTCCATCTTATTTCCAAGCACGAAGTCCTTTTTTTGGCTCAATTCACGTCATTCTCATTCCGTCTTGTTTCCAGCATGAAGACCTTTTTCTGGCCCAATTCACGTCATTCTCAGGCATGAAGACCTTTTTTCTGGCCCAATTCACATCATTCTCATTCCATGTTGTTTACAAGCATGAAGACCGTTTTTCTGGGTCAATTCACGTCATTCTCATTTCTTGTTTCCAAGCATGAAGACCTTTTTTCTGGCCCAATTCACATCATTCTCATTGCATCTTGTTTCCAACATGAAGTCCTTTTTTCTGGCCCAATTCACGTCATTCTCATTCCGTCTTGTTCCAAGCATGAAGACCTTTTTATGGCCCAATTCACGTCATTCTCAGGCATGAAGACCTTTTTCTGGCTCAATTCACGTCATTCTCATTCCATCTTGTTTGAAGCATGAAGACCTTTTTTCTGGCCCAATTCACGTCATTCTCATTTGTCTTATTTCCAACACGAAGTCCTTTTTTCTGGCCCGATTCACGTCATTCTCATTCCGTCTTGTTTCCAAGCATGAAGACCTTTTTCTGGCCAATTCACGTCATTCTCAGGCATGAAGACCTTTTTTCTGGCTCAATTCACGTCATTTCATTCCGTCTTGTTTCCAAGCATGAAGACCCTTTTCTGGCCCAATTCACGTCATTCTCATTCCGTCTTGTTTCCAAGCATGAAGACCGTTTTTCTGGCCCAATTCACATCATTCTCATTCCATTCTTGTTTCCAAGCATGAAGACCGTTTTCTGGCCAATTCACATCATTCTCATTCCATCTTGTTTGCAGCCATACAGACCTTTTTTCTGGCCCAATTCACGTCATTCTCATTCCATCTTGTTTCCAAGCATGAAGACCTTTTTTCTGGCCCAATTCACATCATTCTCATTCCATCTTGTTTCCAAGCATGAAGACCGTTTTTCTGGCCCAATTCTCATTCCACCTTGTTTCCAAGCATGAAGACCTTTTTTCTGGCCCAATTCACGTCATTCTCATTCCGTCTTGTTTCCAAGCATGAAGACCTTTTTCTGGCCCAATTCACGTCATTCTCAGGCATGAAGACCTTTTTTCTGGCCCAATTCACATCATTCTCATTCCATCTTGTTTCCAAGCATGAAGACCTTTTTTCTGGCCCAATTCACATCATTCTCATTCCATCTTGTTTCCAAGCATGAAGACCTTTTTTCTGGCCCAATTCACGTGTACCTTTCTCCTTGCAGCTCGGGTCCATTGTTGGTTGTGCGGTGGGAGGGATTTGGGGAAAGAATTAAAGGCGGGTTAACTCGCCATGCTGGCTTGACCGCCGCTTCACCTGCGCGCAGAGGCTTCGCAAACACGCCCTCGCACCCACAAACACCTCCGCGTGATTGCCCAGCTGACATGCTCGGATGCTTGAGTGGTTGGCCTGCACTGCTGCTTGAACTCTGCTCGCCCTTGCCCAGAGCACGACCCCAAATCCTCCGGACCACAACAAATTAAAATCGACAAAGGATTGTTATGCAGAATATAAAGCTGAATCCCGAATCCTACTATTAATCTGCAATTGGTCACCGGCTTTGACACCAATACAAATTTGTATTACGGACCCTAGGCATCAGCAAGCGACATATATCGAACAAACAGTTTCAAATGGAGCACCTCGCCGCCATTAGAGCATTTAAACTGCATCAGATGTGGCAATGAATGTGAATTGTTGCTCCCAGCTTTCCGGGGGTGGGGGTGTGCGAGGCACTGCACAAGTTACACAGCTGCACCTCCAGCAAATTATGCTAGCTGCAGCCATGTATAACGATAAGAAAGAAGATGATGCATACTATCGTGAAAAAAAAACAACTTCTAGAGAGGAAAGAGGACCTTGTGACTGATTACATTTGACAGAACAAGCGTGACTCCTGTGACATCAAACCTCCATGATGTGGCAATGGAAAGAACGGTGAGGCATTGAAGTTTTGGGCAAGTCCCACTCGATTTTGTCGATGCCTGCATTCCGTCGAATACCCACGAGAAGAGCAATTTCACAAAAGCATCTCTTCAATGGAGCCAACGCAGATGGCGTTGAATTTTGTGGCGCAACAAATGGGTATTGTGGAATCTTGAAATGTACAAACGGATGAGTGGAACGAAGAATGCACGTACACATTGTTTAAAGGTGATGGCATGGTTCGTGAGATGTCTAAGAACAGCAACAGGACCAAAAATCTGAAAGAACAAAGGGACGCATGACTATGTGAGGAATGCCGGAGAATCCCACCTCCAACCTATCAAAAACCGGTAGCAGATGTTAGAGTACGGGTCCAAGCTGTGATTATAGGGCACACCAAGACCAAGGTGCATGTTATTAAGTACAGAAAATACCAGAATATTGATACACCTCTACATATACCCTGTCCTCTCTTTCTTTTGTCCTCGTCTGCTTTTCTCCTTCCTTCCATCCGTAAAATGCCACTCTGGAACTTGCAATATGTAGACGGCTTTTATATAGCTTCCAATTTTTATTGGGGCATTAGAGATCTTCTGATGAATTACATCTTTTATAGATTCGGATTTTTCTCTTATGCAGACAAAATGGGCATTGCGTAGCTTAACTCTTCGTTACTAGCGGGTAGTTCACATTGAAAAGCAACAGAAGCTAGGAGGGCACTCAGTAGAGCGCGTACCTCCGCCACGTAATGCCTGATCCATGAGACCATATCAGGCCCAATACATTTTTGAAATATCGTGCTAGATATCGTTTTTGGCCCTATCTCTCGAAGGTGAAGAATCACTTTAAAAAATCAAATATTTCTCATCTCCAGATCCGATTCTTCAGCAAAATCGAATCAATTCGTCCTTGCGACACACCCAACCTGCGCACCAAATTTCATCCCAATCCGTCCACAACTTTTTCAGATATCCTGCGCACAAACAGACAAACAAACAGACAGACAGAGAAGGGGTGAAAACATAACCTCATTCACCTTCGGTGATGGAGGTAAAAATATAAACTTATTTCTATCATCGTCCTCCCTCCCATAAGGAAGATTGATGAAGTCAGTACATTGGTAATTTTACAATTTACACAATTTTCTTTGCACTGTTGGACACATAATCATTCAGATTGCAGCACTCAACATAATGGACCTTGGTTATCTTGCAATTTGACTCACTTCATCATCAAACGGTAGCTTTCTTGGCATTTCAGGAAGGTCATGGAGGTTTTCTTGATGGACACGTCGGTCAATGCACCCACTGCGTTCAAGGATGAACCGCTCGCACAGACTCCAATGTTGATGCACATCGTTGAGCTATTCAGATCATTTGTGGAGGTGACTGACCAATGATTGCTGATGAATCCTTAAATGTGCCAAAGAGTGTTCAACGCTTGATTCTGAAATATCATTCATATTTTTAAGCCATTTGAACGTTAATTTAACAGACTCACTTGCATAATGGACATCCTTTCTTCGACACTAGATCTCTGTGCTATTGTAACAATAATATTATCATTTATCATTTATCACCTACCCCACGAGGTGTAGAGGGGGAATCATAGTATCCACAAAAAGTCGAAAACGATTGGACTGTACAGCCACGGTTTATCATGGTCAGGTCACCACTTAATCACAGGTTGCATGCTAAAGGAGCCTTTAACAAGATAAGCAGTTTGGCAAGGGTATTGACACGCAGTGGCCTGATCTTTTTAAAATGTAATGTGGGATATTTTATTTAACATCCGCATTTGAGCTTGTGGCTTGCAGGATAACCTCGAGGTATGCACACTCACCTTTGAGTTGTCTAGCCTGGGTATGAATCCCGACCCAGCTATATAAACTGTCATCCCGGTGTTTCACAGGCAGAGCGATTCATCAATGGGTGTGCCGTCCCTCGGATGGACGTTCAACTGGGTGTTCCAGCCGCCAGCGTAGTAGTTCATGGACGTTAAAGATGCCACGGTGTCCTTTGGGAAGAGTAGGTGACCTATGACTGGCACCGTGGTCAAATTCCAAAGTGAGCCATCTTGACACACCAACAACCATTTATCATGGAAATATTTTTTATTCCTTTTGACAAGAACTTTGGGATCTTGAACGCCCACAATGTAGAACACTATACAAGGTAGGACAGCCAGCTTAACATCCTTCCCACTGAAGGCGTATCCTATTTGCATGTCGAAACTATAAACACTGCTCTGTTGAAAATATCCAGAACGTTATCAATCAATTTAACCAACCGCTCAAAGCAGTTAATCAACAGCATTTGCCCTTTTGAGAAAATATCTTCAACTCTGCTCTCAAGCCATCGAGGGAAGAGGAATTTTGAGAGAACAGCTGGAGAGAACTGTATGTGTGAACTGCACTAGGAATCAAGGGAGAACTGTACATACCCTGTCCACTGCCATTTCCAAATGTACCAAGTATCAGATCTTTAATGTCCACCCACCCCCCCCCCCCCCAAAAAAACATCATGTCTTTCATTCGAATAAAACAACACAAGGTATTTTTTAACGGTCACCAAATAATGACAGCAAAATCGAATGGAAGTAAAGACAGACAGTTTAAGTAAAACAGGGGACAAAAGGAGGAGGCAATGAGGGGGCAAAATCCTCCCATTTAATCGTACGTCATTATTACCTCTGCCACGAAGGTGAAGGAGGTGATGTTTTCACCACTCTTTGTCTGTTTATTGCCTACAGGTCACAATTTTAAACCGATCCTCACGAAACGTCACCACATGGTAGAGTTTGTCATTAGGAAGAAGCCTATTGTTTTTGAGGTCAAAAGGTCAACATAGGCCAAAGGTCAACAACTTAGGTGACATTTCTAAAATCCTCAATTTTCATCCGATTGACTTGAAATTTGAAGCGGATTTATATTTCAGGTCACTGAATTCAACCAGCCAATTATTTGAGGTCAACATGGACCAAAAGGTCAACATAGGCCCAAGGTCAACAACTAAGGTGGTATTTCTAAAATGCTCAATTTTCATCCGATCAACTTGAAATTTAAAGAGGATTTGCATATCAGGTCACTGAATTCAACACCAATTATTTTTGAGGGCAAATTTGTTTTATGGATTTTGCAAGTATTGTGCTCTGCACGACGTCTTCTTCTTCTTAGTTTGTCTGCTTGTTTGTCTGTCTTTGTGCAGGATATCTCAAAAAGTTGTGGACAGATCTGGATGAAATTTGGTAGACAGGTTAGGTGTGTGAGCCGACGAATTGATTAGATTTTGGTGAAGATCCGAATCTGGATCTGGATACGAGAATTATTTCATTTTCAAAGTGATTCTTCACCATTGAGAGATAGGGTCAAAAACGATATAGTACTGTACAACATGATATTTCAAAAATGTATTGGGCCCGATATGTTCTCGTGGATCAGGCATTACGTGGCGGAGGTATGCGCTCTACCGAGTGCCCTTCTAGTTTGTAGATATCTTCTTAATGTTAACACCACAAACATCTACTCATTCAAAGACCTTTACTTTAAATTAGCCAAATCCCTTTCAGTCTCATTATTACCCCATACAAGTGAAGCGAAAAGTGGGGTTCAGCAATTGGTTCACTTTGTCTCTGTCTGTCTGTCTGTCTACAAATGTCAGTTTATGATTGAGGAACAACTTTTTACAAATGAATGTTTTGAACATCAATCAGAAAAACAAACCTGTACTTTAGTGGTACTTTGGTTCTGAATTCATCCCGATCGCGCATGCGCAGAGAGGAGTGAGATCATCTTTTTTACTTTATCTGCCTGTCTAGCAGTCAAACAAAATTGATAATCATTCCAAACAGGAAACTTATTGTTTTTAAGGACGTCATAAAGGACACAAACAACAGGTACGAATAACTAATGCAACGTGAAATAAGTTGGTGAAAAAGATGCTGCAGCAATGGCGGTAAACTTCCGAAATTCTTTTTTCTCCAACCTTTAAAATCTTTATTTTATTTTACAGTTGAATTATATTAATACACTTGAACATGTGGAACACAAATCGCCTTTTGGCACATTTAAAACCCTTCCTCGAAAGCAGTACTTGGACAAAATATTACGGCATTTTACGTCATAATGACCGATCAAATTTACCGCTCGCAGACCCGCGCAATTCGGCAACAAGGCTATATTCGGCAAACGTCTGCTCTCTATCCTTTTTAATACTTTACATGTTTACAACAACATTTATAATACAGAGAATCATGGCGATAGACAGAGTGCTTCATAATTCAGCACCCCCTTATTAGTTTAGGAGGCAATTTAGGAAGTTTGGTTTTCTGAAGGATCCAATTCCGTCGAAAGTTGAACCCAGCCAGAACCAGCTACCAAGTGTCGAGTAGTGCATCACGTTGATAATGAACAATGGGTATGTATTATGACTGGCCATATCAATATGGCCTGACCACAAAAATCCGAGTGCCGAAGGGAGTTCACCTTGTGACACTTTTATTGTTTCTGCGCAATTTACGGGAAGACGGTTGCTGAGAGAGTGAGAGGATGGGCGCGCACTATCGGCAGTATATCCCCAGGAGCGGGCTTTTTGCAACCAGCGAGCGTGGGTGGGGAGTAAAGGGGGAAGGGGGCAAGCGAGGCTCGCTGGAGGCTCGATCAAGAAACAAAACAAGATGAAAATGGCAGAGACGAGATACGTCACAAAGTTGCACAGCGACTGGCGTCATCATCCGCTTCTGCGTCCACCAAGACCCATCCATGACACATGGACACCACACAACTCCTGGCTCTGCTTTCAGCGCCAAAAGGCGCGCAGAGGCCTCTGGGGCACGCAGCACGCCCGCTGGGAGGAAGATGGATGACTCAAGGCGTCGCCAGTTTCAAACCAAGGGGAGAGGATCATAGCAGCCTGGCTTGCTTGTAAACACCGAGCTGGACGCGAGCTCCATTCCCGGAAAGAAAATCATCCTCAGTGAAGCCGTTTCTCTGTCGAACAAAATGTAACCGGAGCAGGACACGTGAGCTTTTCGTACTGACAGGTGTAGTGCAGTAAGGTAATTGGTGGTCAAAATGTGAGGGTCTCAATGCTGCCCCTCGTGAGTTCAGTTCCCACACATTCCCTCCGGTCATCCCGAGCATGCGGTGCAACGTAATGCAAAACTGGCCTTTTATTGCTTTCAATAAGTTAGAAAGGAAAGAATGTTGGTGTGTTAACTGTTAAACCAACTTCTGAAAAAAGTCCAAAGGTTTCTTATGTTATTGCTCAAAGGCAATTACAAACCATCTTTATTTAATTTAAAAAATACTTGGCTTAACAAATGTCTGCATAAATATGCCTAAACATCTTCTCGATCAGTAAACAGTGCACTGAACTGTCATGCAATAGAATAAAGGCCCCACCATCAATTTGTATAAAATGGGACAATTTATTACCTGTACAAATGTGACGGAAAATGAACACCTCCCATCCCCCTACCCCCACTGTAAGTTCCATACTTGCCCTTCACTTTTCCTCCCCCTTAGCCCTATCTAGTCCCAAACCCCCTGCTCTTATCTCCCACATTCCTCTACGTCCTTTTTAACCTCCGCATCGAAGATCGGAGGTTACTGTTTTCACCCCTTTCTGTTTGTTTGTTTGTTTGTGAACGTATTGGAAAAACTCCTTGACGGATTTCGACGAAACTTGGTGGGGTTAGGTATGGTCCAAGGGTCATGCCATTAGATTTTGGACTTGGTCCAAAATCTAATATGGCCGCTATGGCGGCCATTTTGAAAATATTTGAATTTTTTTTTTTTTTGCATTTCTACATGTTTTAAGTGATTTCCAACCCCCCCCCCCCCCCAAAAAAAAAAAATTGTTAGAGAAAAAAAATTTTGCAACTTTTTTTTCAACAAAATTTCGATTTTTTTTTGCATTTCCTCATGTTATAAGTGATTTCCAACAAAAAAACATTCCAAAATTATAATTGCGGCTAATTTTGGAACTTCAGGTGGATATACCCACGTAAAATCAATTTCTGTCTCAAGGAATCGAGTTATGACGAATGAATTGAGTATGTAAAAGTTAAAAGTAAAAGGGAAAGTTGCAAACTATAACTCTGTGAGCACTGTTGACGTCAAATTGAATGAGTAGGATATCAGGTTCACTTGAGTGACCTAGCAGTATTGGGGCGGAGGTTTTGCGCTCTACCGAGTGCTCCCCCTCTAGTTTTCTGCTGTCATCCTCTTTTGATTTATTTTTTATGAAATTATTTTTCTCTTTTTGCAACTTCTCTTTTAGGAGCAAATAATTATTAGATGTACCCAATGGATAGTGCAAGCACTTGGCTGGCCAATGGCAGCTGTTGAAGCCAGCAGCGGCAGCCATCTAACCGTGCACAAAACTTTGAATTTACCATTAGATAGACAGTTTCGATAAAGTGCTTGTGGATATATTTCATTATTGCAGATCTTTCTAACATTTTATTTTGAATCATTGCACAAAACTAGGCTTTTATGTAAAGGAAAACTTCGGGTTTATCTCTTATTTTTTTTACCATCACGTCACAAAATGTTTATTTTTCTTTGTCTTTGCAGCTAGTTAGCTAAGCTTAACACGAATGACCTTCATAATACAAATAATCCTTCAAACTGGGGTAAAGGCCTCAACCTATTTACATAAATTTGTCTTTAAATGCTTCGAGGGAAGCAAAACACGACTTGGGATGGATGAAACATATAATATAAGATGAACAATAATAATTATTCAAAAAGGCCTTGTCATTGTCCTTGGCCATAATATTTGCGCATCGAACACCAACGTAGCCTGACAATGCGACGATTACAGACGAACAAACATTGTGCTTCTGATTTGATTCAACACAACGTCTTTCTGTGCTTGGGAAGATGGTGGCGGTGCGACTTGTGGTGACGTCATAAACAGCACACCGTGAGCACTTCATTAAAACGAGTGTTGAGATCTAGTGTGTAGTACCATCACAAGTTGTACCCTCATACAATGCACTGATAAAAGGATGGGAAAAGGATCCCGAGAGATGGTACGTACAATGCACCAGATCATCGTACACTGCAAAATAGTATTACTAAGTACTCTTGTGTGTAGCATCCTTACTATTATTCACGGACTGGTGTTTGTGTGTTCGTTTGTGGGTTTGTTTATCGCACGACTCCTCGTACAATTTTGGGCCAATTACATCTAAATTTGCTACAGAGGATCAGCATGACCCCAATTAATGTATAGGGTTTTTTTTTTTTAATCTTCGCTTTAATCACATTTTCCAGTGCAGCGAGGTGTTTTGAATTATAAGCAGAAGGTATGTTTTTGCTTCATGCACATAACCCAGGTTTTGAATATTTTTTTTGCATATGCAGAGGCGTCAGTTGCCTATTCACCGCCCAGATAAAGGTATGCATCAGAAGAACGTGTTGCATGCTTGGAACAAGATGCCTTTAGGGTGGGGGTAGTATCTGCTTGTATCTATAAAAAGAGAAGGTGGGAAACGCAACAATCAGGAAAGTATGGGCAAATCAAAAAACACAACTTACTCAGCAAAGCCAGTACAGATTGTCAAATTGTGGAGCTGATAATGTTGGACTAAGTGATAATAATATTCTCATTTGCATGAGTAATATAAAAGGTTGTCTCAACATGTTTTTGTGCAGATTTTATCCCATATTACAAACGAAGCCAGATTTAGGGAGATCTTACACTTTCCATTTTCACAGTCGATTTAAAGTCATGTTGATAATATACTGTATGTAAATGGTTAATATGAAGAGTTGTTGAAAAAAACGTATGTTTGCAAACAGATGGTGGATGGAAATGTTTGCAGTTGCAGTAAAATGAGATTCTAAGTGACATCATTAGTCCAAGTAGCATACATCATTAGGCATGATATTATAAATGATGTTATCATCAAAAAAGGTGGGGGGGGGGGGAAATAAATAAATATATATATACCTGTACCATACTCTGTTTACAGACTGTCAGTCCTGCTGAGGCAGTTTCTTGGCAAGGGTTATACTGGATGGTTTGCCATTGCCTATATATATATATATATATATATATATATATATATATATATATATATATATTAGCATATATATAGCATATATATATAGCCTGTATATATAGATTGATATATTTTTTTTTAAATAAAAACTATATATATATATATATAGCCTGTATATAGAGATATATATTTTTTTTGAATAAATATAAAGCCTAAATATATATATATATATATTTAATAAATATATAGCCAAAAAATTTTTAAAATAAATATATAGCATATATATAATATTTTTAAAACTATATATATATATATAGCATGTATAATATATATAGCCTGTATATATAGATATATATATATATATATTAAAAATAAAAACTATATATATATATATATACATATATATTTAATAAATATATAGCCGAAAATTTTTTAAATAAATATATAGCATATATATAACATATAATATACCTTTTTTTAAATAAAAAATTTAATATCTATATATTTTTTCTTAAGTAAATATATAGCATATATAATATATATTTTTTATAGAGGCACATATGTGGATATTAAGTTAGACCCTGAAATACTGGCAGGCTGTTCAAATCGTTCATAAAACGTTCTGTTGAACACAAAAGCATACCACAAGTGGTGATAATTACAAGGACAACCTTGTTGAAGCAAAAATAAACAAAAAAAACCCTGAAGACTCCAAAATGTAACTAATTATGTGCAATTAAGTCAGGCTCGTTTGCATGCCAAATGAATAACAAGATTATAGAACATGCATTGCTGTTGCTATTTTACATCGCTCACTTATTTACCGGGCGAAAACGTAAAGTGTTACATACATTATCCATTATAAACACGTATTTTGCTTTATTAACAAGAGCCTCGGGCATTTCTAAATGGGAATGGACTTGAAACAACACTGTAATAATAATATAACACGAGTTAAACTGCTGATGCAATTGAAAATGTACAATCAATTGATAACAAGGCTGCAGGGCACAACAAGCGCAATATAAATTTAAATCAGCATCAAAAATTTTTTTTTCGGTTTGTAAGAAAAAAAATTCTTCCGAGTTCTGAGATATCTGCCATTGGGATAAAACTGAAGTTATTTCGCCAGCAGGGAAGGGATGAGTCGTAATTAATATGGAAAGAAAATAAATATTATGGTCCTTATGTCCTATACGTCCGCACACGTCCGTTGCATCAGCAGTTCACTCTCATGTGCAATTGTGACCAATGGTGCCTCGGGCTACTTCCACAGGGTAGTTGTCCCAGGGCCGTCTGAGAGGCTATTGTGGTGCGTGGACGAGCTCATTCACAGCTCGGTCGTGGCCTGTGCCGTCCTCAAGCTCACCCTCGGTCAGACGCTGCCCCATGCATCATCCATCGGGCAGCCTCCCTTTCAACCGCCACTGGGAATAGAAGGAAGGGTACGAGGCGAAGGGGAAGGGGGTGCATCTAGATGTTACGAGCAGAGGGGTAGGGAAGAGGAGAGCCCGGTGGAGGAGAGGGAGGCAGGGTAGAAGAGGAATTCTCTTCCATCAAAGGGCACGATGCATCATGGGGATGTCAGCTGCAGAATAGCTAGCCTGCTGCCCTTACCTTTTGGCAAACCCATGAGCTGATTCAAATAAGCATTAATCCTCAGCACCCAACCAAAATTCACCTTCAGAACTTGTCACCGTTTAAACTTTATGACGGTACTGTACCAATGTCGGATCCTCATCCAAATCAATGTTTGAACCAGCAGTTAATACTTTGCATTGGAGCGTATTCTGATGGGCTCTTCCTTCGGATTGCGGGTTAACAGGCTCATCGTTGGGTGGTTTAGAGTTACCAATTAAGACCGTGGCAAGTCGATGTCAAAGTTTTCTCAGATGCAAAGTAATAACTTCACGGAGAAGGAAAGCAAACCAACGTGGTGGGAAATAATCACGCGTTTCAGGAAAAAAAAAGTATGATTGATTCGTCAAACTCCATTTTATACAACACAATACATACATTACTTTAGTGAAGTGAACAATGAAACTGACATTGTTCTGCATTCAAATGAGTTGCACTAACCTGTCTTTGTGCACTTTCTTAATCAGCAGTTTCATGAGGGTCTCACCACACACAAAATGTCTAGAGATGCAGATATTACACAGAATGGCATTTCAGCAAAACGAAACTTCCAGCACAGCTAAGCCAGGAAAGCTTTCACCTTCAGGAAAGAACATTTTAGATAATCACAAATCAAATTTTTTGTTGTTGCTTTAATCATCATCATCATCATCATCATCATCATCATCATCATCATCATCATCATCATCATCATCATCATCTACCATGCCAAATGCAGAGTGTCGCTGCTGCTGAAGCAGTTACTGAGCTACAATCCTGGATGGGTCGCCACTCTGATTCAGGAAGTTATGGCAGGAATTTGAAATTTGTTCAGGGTGCCGGCGATGGCTCCCCCTAATCCTCGTGAAGAACGTCGTAAGATCTTTAATGTCCACCAACTAATTCCGGCAGACGGGATGCCAGTTTAACGTCCATCCAAGGGATGGCACACGCGTTGACGATCACCCTGCCTGTGAAACACCTGAATGACAGTTTATAGCTGGGTCGAGATTCGAGCCCAGGTTAGATGGCTTCGAGGTGAGTGTGCATACCTGTAGGCCAACCCGTCAGCCCTTTCGTTTACTGCAAACTCCTTCCTTTTACTTTTCTCACAACCTGTTTGAGTTGAGTTCAGGTAGTCAGCAGCTCAATCGCATTGCTTAAACGAACCATTTGAACAAAGAATGAGAACACGATGTGCTCCAGTGCTAAAATGTCGAAACATCATAACTCGGTTCTCACAATGTGATCTGAGTAAAACGAAGGATGTTCTGGGCCCTGGGGAGGGAGGCTCTGTTCTAACGTCTGACACCCCACTGGACTATATTATCACCGCTGGGTGAATGTGCGGTCAGCCTATATGAGGCTGCTGAACAACGTTTGACCAAGAGGATAAGCATCACTTCCAAATTCGCTCAAGCGATGCACTCTCCATCTTCCTTGCTCTCAGCATAGAATTCACTCGCTTCCTTCCATCGGAGGTGTATTTAGAGAATTGCTCAAATATTCTCTCCAATGCTTCCCACAGATATTTATTGTCAATCTCCCACTTACTCTATTTCTTCTTTGCAACATCTCCTCCCATTTTTACCCCTTTCCTCATCCCTGATTAATAGCTAGTCATCCATTTGCGTTGGACATATTTTTAAAGACATTTATAAAAAGCTATGTGTATCACAGATCCTATGTGTAGAGAATAAATAATGAAATACAAGAACTTCAATGCAGGAGAAGGCCATGAGGCCCATCGAGCCTGCGCAACCATGCCAACATCTTGTAGTACTACTTCCAGCAACCTATCTAACTAAATTTTAAAACTACCCAATAACTGTACTGCCACCACCTTTGCAGGGAGACAATTCCATGCATTCACCACTCTCTGAGTGAAAGACCCCTGCCTTACTATCACCCTAACTCTCTTCTTCTTTACTCTTAAACTGTGCCCCCTTGTCCTGTCAGCGTCCACACTGCTGAAAAAAAATTCCACACTTATTTTGTCTATATCCTTCATTACCTTAAACATCTCCAGCAGACCCCCTCGCATTAGTCTTCTTTCCAATATAAAAAGTCCAGTCTCTTTCAGTCGCTCCTCATGGCTTAGTCTAGCTTGGCCGGGATCGATGTAGTTACTCTATGCTGTATCCTCTCAAAAGCAGCTGTGTCCTTCCTCAGATGTGGAGACCAAAATGGGACACAATACTTACAGATGTGGCCTCACTCAATCCTGTACAGAGTTAACACTGCCTCTTTTGATTTATAAGTTATCCACCTGAAAATACAACCGAAAACCCTATTAGCTTTGCCTATATCTACCGAGCACTGTGCTGTTTACTTACTCCCCAACCTCCCCAAACCACACACATATCTTTTGCCACCCGCAGATCTTTCTCCTGAGTTACATGCTACATGACTGACCCTCACATGATATAATCCCTATTTTCAATATTATTACCCAACCCGAGCACCTAACTTGTGTTAAACTGTATCTGCCAATCCTTTTTCCCAGTGTAATGAATACCATTTTCTGTTTACGAAGCCCTCGTGTCATTCAATTGCTTCAGTTCTTCTGTGCACAGCGGTGGGCTCTATTGTGGACAGTTGCACATTCTGTAGGTTAAATCACATCTATGACTGTGCAGCAGTATCCTGGCGGTTATTTTGAAAAGCCGTCTCTCTAGGTCTCCAGGGCTTACACATGAGAGACCATCATGAGAGGCCATATTCATCAGACTTGGCTGCTGTTCTCATCTGGCTGTGTGGAACAGTCACTTCCCCAGATATCTGGAGTGTTTATTCACATCCTGGTATGGATAGGCTGGCTATTTACGAATGCCTTTTCTTGTCATCTCTTTGCTTCAAGCTCCCCATACATAAACGACGTGGCCAAAAGTATGCGGACACCCATTCTAATTAGTGGATTCGGCTATTTCAGCCACACCCATTGCTGACAGGTGTATAAAATCGAGCACACAGCCATGAAATCTCCATAGACAAACATTGGCAGTACAATGGGCTGCACTGAAGAGCTCAGTGACATTCAACGTGGCACCGTCACAGGATGCCACCTTTCCAACAAGTCAGTTTGTCAAATTTCTGCCCTGCTAGAGCTGCCCCGGTCAACTGTAAGTGATGTTATTGTGAAGTGAAAATGTCTCGAAGCAACAACAGCTCAGCCACGAAATGGTAGGCCACACAAGCTCACAGAATAGGACCGCCGAGTGCTGAAATTGTCTGATAGCACGGAAAAATTGTCTGTCATCGGTTGCAACACTCACTACTGAGTTCCAAACTGACTTTGGAAGCAATGTCAGCACAAGCACTGTTCGGCGAGAGCTTCATGAAATGGGTTTCCATGGCCGAGCTGCCGCACACAAGCCGAAGATCACCATGTGCAATGCCAAGCGTTGGCTGGAGTGGTGTAAAGTTCACCGCCATTGGACTCTGGAGCAGTGGAAACGAGTTCTCGGAATGATGAATCACGCTTCACCATCTGGCAATCCGACGGATGAATCTGGGTTTGGTGGATGCCAGGAGAACGCCACCTGCCCGAATGCATAGTGCTAACTGAAAATTTGGTGGAGGAGGAATATTGGTCTGGGGCTGTTTTTCATGGTTCGGGCGAGGCCGCTTCATTCCATTGAAGGGAAATCTTAATGTTACAACATGCCAATGACATTCTGGGCGATTCTGTGCTTCCAACTTTGTGGCAACAGTTTGTGGAAGGCCCTTTCCTGTTTCAGCATGACAATGCCCCCTTGCACAAAGCGAGGTCCATACAAAATGGTTTGTCGAGATCGGTGTGGAAGAACTTGACTGGCCTGCACAGAGCCCTGACATCAACCGCATCTAGCACCTTTGGGATGAATTGGAACGCCGACTGAGCCAGACCAATTGCCCAACATCACTGCTCGACCTCACTAATGTTCTTGTGGCTGAATGTAAGCAAATCCCTGCAGAAATGTTCCAACATCTCATGGAAAGCCTTCCCAGAAGAGTAGAGGTTGTTATAACAGCAAAGGGGGGATCAACTCCATATTTATGCCCATGATTTTGGAATGAGATGTTGGACTAGCACGTGTCCACATAGTTTTGGCCATGAAGTGTACCTCAATTCCTCATCTTATTTTCCAATTGGGAAAGAGCTGTGGCCTATTTAGATCTGTGACTTTACAAACTTTATACTCTATTATAAGCCTTTATCAGTTTAGCTTCACCATGAGGCTTGATTAATTGAAAGCAAAAAAGAAAAGAAAAAATTAAACCTCCAAAAAAATTATCCCCAGTTTTGCACCCAGACTTAAAGGAAGTTTTGTAGATACATATTTTCACCGTTCTCACTAAATTGAGCAAGTCTGTGTTTTCCTTTCTTTTCCTCTTTCTTATCCCCTGCCTTTCTTCTCTGAATTGCTGTTTATTGGTTCACGAGCACCAGCCAGAAGACCACTATATTGGCTGCTCTTAGAGCACCCTTATTCTGGACATTTCCATCTGTCTGTCTGTCCGCGAAACTTTGGTCAAGCCTAGGGGCTAAACCACTCAACCGATTCCAATGAAATTTGGTAGGTAGGACCAATATTTCTGGGAATCGTGTGCTTTCGAATATGGGACCCCGGGCCATAGCAACGGCCCTTTAAAGTGGTCAAAAATCGAAAAAAATCAAAAAAAAATCGAAAAATCGAAGCTTAGAGTTCTGTGCGCAATCTATCTAGCTCGCTTCATGCCAATTTGCAGCCCTAACAAAAAATATTTGTAGGAGGAGATAGGTTTTGGGCGAGTACATGTCGAACATTTCAGAAACGGTTATTTGCGAATATCTCTAAGAGAAAGAGTCTGATTTTGATGAAACTGGTGAAATGTGTACAATGTGGCTAGCATGTACACAAAAATGAATGGTTGCTATGCACACCTCCGTTGCTTAGCAACAGCTAAAATACTTTATCGTACATCGTACACTTATTGTGGACTGTACAAAAAAATCAATACCTCCGGAACTGGACCTCCGAGGGACCTGGTTTTTTTGTGCCCAAGGAGAATGTCTTACAGCATCATATAAAAAAATAAAATCTTTAGCGAATAGATAAATGGAATTACCAGGGCTGCCATTTGTTAGAGTCTCTTTGAAACATGCCTGAAATTTCACAAGGCGGGTTTCTGGGCGCAAACTAAGAGGGCTGTGATAATCATATTTATTGTGCTAAATTGATTGATAGCATGCACATGAATATCGGCTAGTCGCGTTCGGCCAGCTTTCCATCTAGAGCGAGCAGCCATGTCGCCTACCGGCTTGTCTACCCTTATTATCAGTATTTAAAATGGCGATTTCTGTTAATACAATGGCGATTTCGATGAAACTTGGTTGGTAGGTTCATACCATGACCTAGTTGTGTGCAAATGAGAACCGTTGCCTAGCAACTGACTTTGAAATTTTAGAAAAATCATAAAAAAATTATTTTTTCGAAAATCAAAAATCGGGCCACGAGCGACTGTTGGCAGTACATTCAGCCATATTGTCAAAAATTTCCAGCCGAATCCTATGAAAACTGTCGGAGAAGATAGACTTTGAATGAACCCTGGTCGAAAACAATAAAAAAACGAAGTTCGTTATATCTCAGAGACTATGAGTCAGATATATATGGAACTGGTATGGTTGGTTCATGGTATGTCCTAGTTATGTGTAAGAAAGAACCGTTGCTATGGACCCTCCGTTGCCTAGCAACGGCCAACTACCCATGTCCGCCTACCGCTTGTCTGTCTGTGTGTCTGTCTGTCCAGAGCATAACTCCGTGGACTTTGAGCGATCTTGATGAAACTTAGTTATGTGTTCGATATCAATGTCTAGTTGTGTTTTCCTGGATGAGGGTGCAAGACCACAATGGGCGTAGCCACGCCCCAAAAATATCCATTTTTAGGGGTAGTCGGATTAAAAATCTATCTTCTCCTAGGAA
>CM068955.1:36594808-36609207 GCA_035128595.1 Eptatretus atami
GTGGGGTTGACTCTGCCTGTCATTCTTCTGAGGTTGGCAAAATGAGTGCCAGCTTGCTGGTATCCTCCGTCGGAGTGGCGACCCGTCCAGGATTGTATCCAATAGCCAAGGAGACTG
Organism: Eptatretus atami; assembly: GCA_035128595.1. NCBI lineage: Eukaryota > Metazoa > Chordata > Myxini > Myxiniformes > Myxinidae > Eptatretus > Eptatretus atami. Next base: position 36,594,926 of record CM068955.1, read on the forward strand.
CTTAGGCAGCACCAACGCTCTGCACAGAGTATGGTCTCAATGGATGGATGGATGAGCAGTCAGCTGTGATGCCATTTGAAGAGAGGGAAGGGATGGAAGGGGGGCATACACCAGAGACAGACTTAACAAGTTGCCACCAGGATTTAGAGGAGGGTGACAATTTTGAAAGTTAATTTTTGAGGTTGGACAATTGCTGTTTTCTGGCTCTCTTGAGAGTGGACACACACTTGTTGTGGACTTTTTGGAATGCACCGAGATTTCCTTCTGTCAGATAAGCCTTCCGGGTAAAGAAGGAAAGTTTTATCAGAGCAATTGCCTCACCACGTGATTCAGTGCATCATGGGTGGGAAGAATGGTAGGATAATTGCAGATGAGATGAATCTGTGCATGAGAGAGAGCAGGTTTCTGTGGAAGAATTCCCTGGCTGAGTTAACATCAGGAGCAGTCAATATGGGAAACCATTCCTAAAGAGAGATGGCTGCTTGCATTCTCTGCCAAAATGCTTGAGTGAAATGCCAGACTCACCAGCACTGAGGAAGCTCTCTGAGAATAGCCAGAGAAATGTCGACCTTCACAAGAATATGATCAGATGAACCAATTGGAGCAGAGGAAGAGCAGGAGACATTTGCAGGAAAGTTACTCATCACAATGTCCAGAATGGAGGATTTGCCACTGGGAGAAATTCGGGTGGGAAAGTTCACAGATCGAGTCAGTCCATGGAGTCACAGAAGTCCTTTGCTGAAGTGCCATGGCTGGTGAGAGAGGTAGCATGCCCAGCCAATTTGCATGGTGATAATTGAAATCTCCACATATGAGGAAAAGACATATGAACAAGAGGTGGTAGCGGAGGAAAAGTCACAGCCAGAGGTACTGTTGGGGTTGGGAGGTGTAAGATCACTACAAGGCCAGTGGGAAATTGAGTTATTGATGTAAAGTGCAAGTTTGCCACTGGGGTGTGGTTCACAACTGTCAAATCGGAGGAGACAATAACCATGGAGAGAGATACAGTCAGGTGTCGAGGATATCCTGTGGGAGGAAGGGTTCTGTTATCCAGATGATGTGTGGTTTATTGGCTGTTGCCTGGATTGAGAGATCTGTCAGGTTGGAGTAGAGGCCTCAGATATTTGAGGTCTACACACTTAGGGACAGGGGAGGAAGCGCTGCTGATAGGATATAGGGATGTGGAAATGAGCAAGGAGAGGGTTTTAGTGTGTGGGGTGCAGGTGATGGTTTGAGTGTGTGGGGTGCGGGTTTGAGCGTGTCGTCAGGTGCGGGTGAGGGTTTGAGTGTGTGGGGTGTGTGGGAAAGTTTGGGAGCAGGGGAATGTATGAGTGTGTGGGGTGCGGGGGAAGGTTTTAGAGGGTGGGGTGAGGGGAAGCATTTAGCAGATGGGGTGAGGATGGAGCATTAAGAGGGTGAATGAAAGCAGGAGTGTCCATCCGTCTGTCCTTCCATCCACAAACTACTCCCTCAGTTTTGGGGCTAGCCCCGTCAAACGTTTTGTGGAACTCTTTGGGGTCCCAGCAAATATCCTAAGGTGGGTGGGAGGTTTCATAAATAGCTCAATATAATTATGATTTTGACTTTCGATCTGACAAAGTGTTTTGTATCCGCTCTATCTTGCCAGCAGGTTCATCTGTATTGGGTGTCACGTGAGAACGGCGTCTATATTCGTTTACCTCATGAGTGTTTGTGTTGTTTGTTTTTTAATATTCATGGGATAGTATTAATTTGTGATTGGAATGATGCTGTTTGGAATGAAAATATAGAGAGATTGAGTTTAAAGCAGAATGAGGAAATTATGTGAGGGTTTCCACCCGTGACATTCGTGGATTCGGCATTTGCGGATTTGTCAGCTGCAGTGAGGTTTTACCCAAGTCCTTCATGAACCGGCCGTCCATGCCTGATGTTTGACTGAAGGTGTCACAGGAATGTGGAATTCATTGGTTTATGGTTTGTCATTTGCTGGTTTTTGCCCAAGTCATTCACGAACCGGCTGTCCTTGCCTGACGTTCGACTGAAGGTATCAGATTAATGTTGAATTTATTGGTTCATGGCTTGGTATTCCGCAATGTGTGTTTTGCTTTTGGCCTCCCTCCCATGCATAGCATGGGTACCTCATGAGTATCTAATGTCGATTCAGTTAGCATAAAAGAGCATAAATAGCATAAAAATTACCCAGGAATATACCCAGGATAGAGGCGAGACAGCAAGATACACTCTCCATCCGAGGAAAGGCCACTCAGGCCTTCAACAATACAAAAGAAAAGAAACAAATAGCACAAAACAACGAACGAATTAACATGAAACATTGCACGGGTTACAACAGAAACACCTAAAAGAAGACTCAACAACAAAAACACAACAAAATCGGTTCGGAAAACTTATGAGGTTGAGAACAAGGAGCTCAGATTTCACCACAGGTGCAAAAAAAAGGAAAAGAAACCAAAACCAGAAGTCTTCAAGTTGATCACAACTAATAAGTTTAGTGAATTTCTGCTCAACCGTTCAAAAAACATTCAACCCTTACAAAAAAACACACACACACAAAAACTCTGGTTTCTTAAGAGATCCCGATCGAGTTCTGATGATATTTTCATCAGGTTTCATGAGAAATTCTTGAAAGGGAAATGACATGCAGCACAGTTTAAAATTCGTTTTCTATGCTCAGCAACAGTCTTGTGAATTACCACTCAACGGATATGGCGTCAATTCAAATATGTTCTTCCTTGCCCGTGTATTGCAACGGGTGATTTGGACAATGGGGTTCCTGTGGTTGAAATACCACAATTTGTCATCTCAATGCCGTTGACAGAGTTTTTGGCTGCATTTATGAGAAGTCATAAAGACTGCACATGTTATATTATATAATGAGTAAAATAAGGCCGAAGCTTCGCAAAGCTTTCCTGGAGCGAAACTCCCAATGGGGTGCCTGGGCCATCCAAAATAAAGTGGCATCTTCATAAAATGAAGCTCTGATTGCAGGATATGCTTTTAGAAATGAAATGTAGGATCAAATCAAAAAATATATATACAATAATTAAACAAAACTACCTTTTAATATTTATTTAACATCATCGTTGTAAGGTTGTAAATTAAAACATCATTGTTGTAAGAAGAATAATAATAAGTTGTAAGGTAAAGCAATTTAAAATAATGGTTTAACATACCTTATGGAAGCCAACATACTCATGGTGAAGTATTGTTTCCATACTTTGTGTGTTCTTCAAAAAATCCATCTCGGATTTGACAATCCTCCATCACTCTGTTGGTGTTTAGCAGGTGTTACAATTGGTGGCATGGTACCTGCATGGTACCATGAATTTGCACGCTCTTCTGTTATAAAACAGAGATGTAAATAATTATTATTGAGCACCTGGTGTGCAACATTTAATGCTAGAACGTCATCACACAATTGTACTTCAAATGTGAGACAAACATCTGGAAATTTAACCTTTTCCTTCATCAAAAATGTACTTTTCACGATTCTACTGTTCTCATCGGGCACGAAACATCGGAGGCCACTGTATCTTGTTCTAGTAGATATCGGTGCAAATGCAGGAATTTCTTCATTGCATCGTCCAGTGGATAAATGGCAACATCTCTGTAAAAGTTGGGAAATGATTTGTATACACTCACATGCAGTACGTACATCTATTTTATAAAATTTCCCTCTGTGATTAATTCTCTATTTTGGCCAAAAAAGAAAAAACGATGGTTTTCTTTCAGTTTCAATTTTTATGTTGATTTTCGTTTACTTAATGCTAAATTATCCCCATGCTTTATTTTAACGGGGATATTGTAATCGGCTCCGTCTGTCTGTCTGTCCATCCATCCATCCATCCATCCATCCAACTATGTCCTCCTAAACTGTTGTGCAGAAATTCACCAAACTTGGTTCTTATGATCACCATATGGCAAGAAGGTGCAGGAGAGGTGTCAATTTTGGCCCCGCCCCCTGGGGTGTGGTCAAAAGGTCAAACACCCCCCAAAAAATGCAATAACGGGCATATTTTAAAATATTTTTTTAATGAAACTGCAGATGCAATCAACATTGGGGGATGCATGAAATGGAACGATTTTTTTGGGATTTGAACTCCGTTTCATGTCCCAAGGGGTGGGGACTTTGGGTCACATGGGTCAAAATGGGGAAAAAATAAATTTTAACTCAAAATTTGATATTGGGTCATTCCTGGTGGAACGTTTTGCCGCCTTTCAACTTTACTTTAGGTGGGAAGTGTGGGGATTTGTGATAGCGTTCCGTCACCTTCACTCATTATTATTGTTATTATTTTTGCATTTTCTTATAATCATTATTATTTAATTAACAGCAGAATCCTGTAATAAAAGTTTTGTACTTTATAATTTGCATTTTTCCAGATAGGATCGAGGCAAGGGGTAAAAAAAACCGAAAACAAATGAGAGCATGGCAGTAGGGCCGCAAATGTACCCAACAAGCAGTGTAATTAAGAACGGGGGTGGGTGTGGGGGTGTGGGGTAGAAGCATGTAGAAAGGGGGAGGGGGAGAGAAAGAGAGAGAAAAGAGAGAGAAAGAGAGGCGAAAGAGAGAGCGAAAAAGCAGAAAGTGAGAAAGAGAGAGAAGAGAGAGAGAGAAAAGAGAGAGAGAGAGAGAGAGAGAGAGAGAGAGAGAGAGAGAGAGAGACGAGAGAGAGAGAGAGAGAGAGAAGAGAGAGAAGAGAGAGAGAGAGAGTTATTTGTTTTGCTGTGTACAATGCTGTGCTGCAGCACTTTATGTATCGCTTGTGCTTTATCCCTCAAATAAATGCAAGTTTGGACTACACACGCTTGCAGGTTTGACATCGATCAATGAAGGAACATCGGTTTTGTGATGTGATGTTTTTTATTTTTCCTAATCATGACACATTTATTTATAAAACACTTCTGAGTTTATTATACACACCCTCTCTTCAGCCAATGAAAAAGTAATAAATTCATTTTAAAATTTGGCTTCAATTTTAATTGTTGACTTGTAGCTTCACTTCTTATATTCTGAGTGTGTGTTCAATAATCTACATATTCAGCAGTGCAGTATTGTTACCTCCACCACCGAAGGCGGATGGAGGTTATGCATTCACTTCTGTTTGTTTGTCTTTCAGCAGGATATCTCAAAAAGTTATGGATGGATTAGGACGATACTTGGTGGACATGTTGGATGTGTGACAAGATTGAACTGATTAGATTTTGGTGAAGATCCGCATCTGGATCCAGATACTGGAATTTGAAAGTGATTCTTTACCATTGAGGGAAAGGGTCAAAAATGATGTGCACTGCACAGCATAGCACGATATTTTCAAATGTTGTGGATGGATTATGACAAACCATGATGGTTGAGTTGGGTAGGTGACATCAACAGGTTGATTAGATTGTGGTTCAGGTCTGGATGCAGAACCAGCCTATCAGTGGGATACAGAACATAAACTGCTCAGCCTGGCAGAGGTGTACACTCGACCGAGTGCCATTCCAGTTGTTTTTGGAATCAATTGGAATAAAAGGAGAATCAATCTGTCTATTAGTTATATTGGGGTAGCCCTCACAATTAAACAAGGATTACACTCATGACAGACTTGGTAAAGACTAGTGATGGAATACGTCATTTGAGGATACAACAATGGCCTTTCCCAAGCAGGAGTTGAGAAAGTCTAAGTGTACCGTCATGGGAAACAAGATGAGGCTGATGTTTTGGACATTTCCCTTCATCATAACAAAAGAGTAAAGTGTGGGTTCAGCGGAGGGAGAGATTACATAAATACACATCAGAAGTCAAGGGGGTTGTTGAGACATCAAGGATCATGAAACAGGACTAGCAAGGGAAGGGGGACATCACTGAATGTCAGAGGCCAAATACACCATATCTAAGGTATGGGTAAAATGACAAGGATGACAAGGAAGATTGTTCTATAAAATGGATATGGTAAAAGGGAAATAAAGAACCCCATCCAGGGCTTCAAACAGGCAGTGTACCATCACCTCATGTCTAATCCTTCCCTGACCCATGATCTTTATTACCACATTCTAACCCAACCCTCTTTCTTGCTGGTTTCAGTATTTATTTATTTTTAAAATTTAAATCTCTCTCTCTCTCTCTCTCTCTCTCTCTCTCTCTCTCTCTCTCTCTCTCTCTCTCTCTCTCTCTCTCTCTCTCTCTCACCCAGTACTACACTGTAAATTTAACCTTGTTCTTCCACGAGTAGCCTGATGTTGGCTTAACTGTTAATGTGGCTAGCTTAAGATATTAGGGGTCCTGAGTTTGAGCCCCTATTGTGCCAACAACATTCCACCAGGTGGGATGACTCAGCCTGTCATCCTTATGAGGTCAGCAAAATCAGTAACCAGATGACAGGGAAAAATGATCCATTTGCATACTCTGCATGGGATTGGTGACCCATCCAGATTTGTGCACCCTCATCAAGGAAAAACTGCTTCTGCTTCTGCAGCCCTATGTGTCTGAAAATGTGAAAGGAGTGGTTCTTCGTTTTCTTCTTCCACGAGCTTTGCTCGAAGGGAGGGAGAGGGAAAGCAGAATAACATATAAAGAAGAAGAAGACGTCATACAGAGCATGACACTTGCAAAATCCAAAGAACAAATTTGACCTCAAAAATAATTGGTGGTTGAATTAAATGACCAAATATGCAACTTCTCTTCAAATTTCAAGTCAATCGGATGAAAATTGACAATTTTAGAAATTCGGCCGACGTTGACCTTTTGGCCAATGTTAACCTCAAAAATAATTGGCTGGTTGAATTATTCAGTGACCTGAAATATAAATCCTGTTCAAATTTCAAGTCAATCGGATGAAAATTGAGGATTTTAGCAACCTCACCTCAGTTGTTGACATTTGGCCTATGTTGACCTTTTGGTCCATGTTGACCTCAAAAATAATTGGCTGGTTGAATTCATTGATCTGAAATATAAATCCTCTTCAAATTTCAAGTCAATCAGATGAAAATTGAGGATTTTAGAAATCGCATCGAAGTTGTTGACCTTTTGGCTGAGGTTGACCTCAAAAATAATTGGTTGAATTCAATAAGCTGATATGAAAATCCTTTTCAAATTTCTCGTCAATCGGATGAAAATTGAGGATTTTAGAAATCTGAAAAATCTGTTAACCTTTGTCCTATGTTGACATTTTGACCTCAACAACAATAGCCTTCTTGCTTATAATAAACTCTACTATGTGGTGAAGTTTCGTGAAGATCGGTTTGGAATTGTGACTTGTAGGCGATAAACAGACAGCCAGACAGAACAACAAAATCAACCAATATACTTGAAAAATCTTCAATTTTGCAAGAAATAACTAGAAGGGTACTCGGTAGAGCGCATACCTCCGCCACGTAATGCCTGATCCAGGAGAACATATCGGGGCCAAGAATTTTTTGAAATATAATGCTCTATATCATTTTGGGACCCATCTCTCAATGGTGAAGAATCACTTTAAAAATTAAAAAAAATTCTCGTATCCGGATCTGGATTCAGATCTTCTCCAAAATGGAATCAATTCTTCCCAGTTACATTCCCAACGTGTTCACAAAGTATCGTTCGAATCCGTTCACAGCTTTTTGAGATATCATGCTAATTTGTCATTTTTGGCCCGATCTCTCAATGGTGAAGAATCACTGAAAAAATTATAGTAGCCGAATCCGGATCTTCACCAAAATCTAAACATTTCGTCCTTGTCACACACCCAATCTGCCCACCAAATTTCATCAGAATCCGTCTACAACTTTTTCAGATATCTTGCACACAAACAAATAAACAGACGGGGATGAAAACATAACCTCCTTCCACCTTCGGTGGCAGAGGTAAATATGAATGAATTAGAAAATTGGAGAAAGGGCAGGAAGATGCAAAAGAAGAAGAAAATAAAATAAAACAATATATTTAATTCAACTATCTTTTTTGTTGTCGTTTAAAATCGAAATGGAAGTTGAGATGGATCCGTTGTTGTGTGTGGGACAGAGTGCCCTTGCCCATTTCGTCTTGGCCGTTCCACTTTGACTTCATCACAACCTCGATGCAGAAACAACAAAGGAACATAAGAAATTATTCAAGGTTGTGTTTTTGATCTTCAAACATTGGTCCTTATCTTGAGGCAATGCTTCTCAACAAGCATCAAAAGCAAACAATTACAGGCAGGGTGTTATATTCGCTGTCTGAACTATTTGCTATGTGTAGAGACAAAATAATTCTCATAATTAATTCTTCAGTGCTGTTAATTTTTTCTGTTTGGAAAGAAAAATATTAATATTATTTTTTACTATTGTGTCCTGAAAGTTACATGAGTAAAAGATGAACAACACTCAGTGGAGCGCATACCTCCACCAGGATGAACAGTTTACGTTTTGTATCCCACTGATAGGCTGGATCCGGATACGGATCCAGACCTGAACCAAAATCAAATCAGCTTGTTATTGTCACCAACCCAACTTATTCACCTTGTTTTGTCATAATCCATGCATAACTTTTTGAGACATCCTGCTCACAGACAGACAAACAGACACATCGATAAGGGTGAAAACATAACCTCCGTCCACCTTCGGTGGCAGAGGTAAGTACACCCCTCATCCAACTTTACATCCATTGACAGTGGCCAGGCAGGACAGCAAACATGGTGGATGTAATTGATTAAAATGGGGTGGGGGGGATTTGTGGAGAAGGACACATCAGATATGCACCACTAACAATACATAAACATTTGTTGAAAAAAAATGAGAACACACAGTATGGAAAAAAATATTTCATTGAACATCTCATATTATGTCCTTCAAAAGTCCGAAAGGTTAACGGGATGAGGGACAAATAATACTGTAGCCTTAAACGTTGCCAGCATTTAAAATAAATGTATTTCATACATATCGATAATTATATATAATTAAAAGAAAAAACATTTCTGACATCATTATATATGGGTGTTTGGAGAGCTGAGATGTATGCACGAGACGTTTGAGCCATTTAACCTGGGTTTGAATCCTGACCCAGCTATAAACTGTAATGGCATCCATGTGCGCGCTGTCCCTCGGATGGACATTAAACTGGGTATCCTGTCTGCCAGTATTAGTTGGTGGACATTAAAGTGTCCTTCACGATGAATAAGCAAGTTATTGCCGGCATCCTGAACAAATTACAAATTATTGCCCCCTTCGGTAGTGCTCTACGACCAGAGTGGTGATCTGTTCAGGATTGGTCCTAGTCTTGAAACGTTTCTCGACTGGTCATGCTCATGAACACCGCAACACTCTGTCAAAATATATATATATGTGTATGTACATATACAGTCTCCATTATTAGTCCCATACCGGTTTCACCGGAGGGGACTATAGGTTTGCTCTCCGTCTGTCTGTCCGTCCGTCTATCCCACCTGTGGTTTTTCAGACTTTTTCCCCACAACCTTTAACATAGTCAACTGAAAACTTGGTACATGGATATATTACGATAAGTTACAGAACAAGTTCGAGTTTCAGGGCATTTCATTAATTTTTCACAGAGTTATGCCCTTTTTGGACTTCGAAAATACCACATCGGTAGGGGACATGCATTGCAAAGCAATTCTCGCTCTTGTTTTCTACTTATATACCATAGTGGGGGAACAATTTGTATTTCTTGCACAATTGCATCTCGAGAACATTTTGACTGCCCCGAGTACACACAAAATTTACTGTTTTTTCATCCCTTGAATGAACGAAATGTATTAAACACATCTCAACAAAGAATCATCAACAGGGGAATGTGCCCGCGGTAAAGAATTGCTGGGGATAATGGAATATTTTCCAATTGTCTTTAATATGACAAACTTGTACAGGAACTGTACAACGAACCAAATGAGTGACCGTGAGTCAAATTTGAGATATTGAGCCATCAGTTATGTCAAAGTGGTTTTGATTTCATATTCAGTGGATTTAAGGATTATTTATCCAAACTCTTCTCTTTAATCACTTGAAATAAAATAACAATCTGCAAGTCGTAGTATGTGTTAGTATACCTCAATTTTGTAGTACAGGTCGATATTATTTGAGATGCTTTTACTCCCTTTTGGCACCATGCTACATGAGACGTAATCAGTGGGAGGGGGAGGGGTTATCATTGGATTATGTTTTGTGTTATCAGAGGAATTGTTGACCCACAATGCTTGGAACCCGGGTTCATATCCCCTACACCATATCAATATCCCATGGGAATGTCGTTGGAACTCACTTACAATATGGTACACTTATGTCTTATAATTCCTGAGCGCAAGATGTGATTTATGCACAATACAAGCTCCACTATGAATGAGTCTGAGATCAGAATAGAAAGGGTTATTGCGTTAACACAAACAGTAAAAAAAAAAAACAACGAGTTACAAGGACGATTGGACTTTTGTTATCAACTTGATCCAAGGACGAAAATATTTTTTAATTAATGTGTTTTTTTTTGTGTGTATGTGTGTGCCATTCCCAAGTGTGCGGCAGTACTCTGGATTGCTGTGATATTGATTGATGTTATTTTTCGTTGTACAATAGTACATGGGACATTGTAAAAGGTATTGAACGAGAAACTCACAATAGCTCTAGAAATTCTGCTCAATAACAATTAAATATTTCAGTGTGTAGATATTACAAAGAGTAAGAAAATGAAATTCAAAATATCTTTTGAAGTTGTGGTGGGGGCTGGGCAATTTTGTATCCCCTCCCCCCTCCCTATTCGAAATTTGCCCTGAGGGCATGAACAGTCACTTTCCCAAGTTGGAGTGTCTTGGAGGTGGAGTGGGCAAACTGTTGAAAACCCCACGTTGGTGTGGGTTCCATTTCCAAAGCTGCTCAACCAAAATTCCCACATTCTGCCATGCAGTAGCGACTTGTGGGTGCCCCAACACTGTCAAGACAGGCTCAGGCATCAACGGCATCATCATAAAGTAAGGGCTGGCTCCAGGCAATGCAAGTAGATAACTCCTACGTGAAAGCCATTAGTGAGTCAGTCAAGTCTTTCTCAACACTTCAGAAACATGATAATTCCACCCAAACTGACTGAGGATCCAGGAACTTGGAATGCAAGCCCTTAACACTGCTGCCATCAGCTGATCTCAACCCTACTCCAGTGTCTCGATCAAAAGGCAAACACAATGGACCTATATTATCCATGGAGGGAAATATGTGGGTCGCTCAATGAACATGTACATTGATCTGTTCAGCAAAAAGAATGTAAATGCAATGTACAGGGTGTTTCAAAAGTCCGGAATCAAAGGAAGTAATTTATTTTTTTGAGTTTATGCCATTGAAGTGGATTAGGACATCGTGGACCGATATAATGACCACCATGCAGTCCAGATTTAATGCCACTCGACGTTTTTATTTTGGAGACACTAAAATCAGTGGGTTTTTCCATAAGATTACATACTGTGGGAGATCTAAAGAATGAAATCATAAACGAAAGTACTAAAATCGATGCGTCAATGTTAAGAAACGTTGAAAGAAACCTACATACATACAACAAGAGTGAGTATGGCTTTGCAATACACGTCCCAGACCTTCCCAATGACGAAAAAGAGGAAACCCTATAACTCACCATGTTTGGGTCTGTCCGGAAAAATAAAAGGAAAAGCAATTTTCATTGACTGATATATTTTGCAGACGAGGAAACAATCAAGACAACAAGGATGACAAACTGGAGATAAAAAAAATTAGTTTGCTTTCACGCACGCCCGAGCCAACACCGCAACCAAAATGAGGAAGAACCTTTCTCGGCCCCCATGTTTCGTTCGTTTCTCGGCTTTGCCTATTTCATATTAACAAGCTCAAGTGAGCTAAGTTCCTCATCCTCTTAATGATGACGTCATAAAAACGAATATGACGTCATTGTGATTGTATCAGGTTTGCGATAAATTATCTGTGCTAATGCCCGGCTTGATTCCCGCAAACAAAATTCAAACAGCTTGCCTAGTTTCGGAGATAATGGTATAGGACATTTCCATTAGCGAGATATTATGACGTCAACTTTTTTTCTCGGAAAAATTTTCCAAAATCGGAGATGGTTACTGTCTGCGCAGGGAATTTTTACATATATATGCCAAGTTCAGGAAGTTTCGATGAAAACTGTAGGCTGTGAAACAAAAAAGTCCACAAGAAGAAGATGAAGAACAACAACGTGAGTAAGATTTAGAGATCCTCCACGCAGGATCTAAAAATAACATGTACATGATGTACATGCATGAAGCCAAAACATGCATACGGTTTATGTGCATCGTGGTTATATACACCTGGTATCATTCTAATTGCACTGAAACATGGACTGGCACCAAGGCCTAAGGCCTTCCAATCTGTGCTGCTTCATGAAATGGTGGCACATTCTTTTATTGGGGTGGAGTCAGGCCAGCTGTCTAGCCAATGGGTGGAAAGCAGTGGAGTGGAGTCGGGGCAGCTGAACACTGACCCATGTATTATAATCTACACAAGAAAAAGAAAACTTTTTTTTTTTAAAGGTAAAAACAGAGGGATGATATCTCAAAAAACCTACCAAGCAAGGTCGGAATGACACCACATTACGATGCCACAATATGACACCACAATCCTCATGGATTACCACCATGACATGTTTTGACATTTTACTTTTGTTGTGGGATTGTGAAGGATGAAGAAGAACGAAAAGAAGAACAACAATGAAGAATGACACCACATTACGATGCTACAATACGACACAACAATCCTCTTCCGGTTTAGCATCAGTGTTGAGGGCAGCATTGTTAGGGGCTGATGTCTTGCTGACAGGGGTTTTAATATCAAAGAGGGGGCTGCCCTGCATTGTACGAACGTAGTCATTCCTGCTTTCACAAAAGGAAAATCTCAGCTTTCTCCCCTAAAGGTTGAGACCACTGGGAAGATAGCACATGTTAGGTAGGATACATGTGGAGAGGGTGATTGGACAGCTGCGTCAAAGTACACTATGTTGAGTAGCACTGTACCCATATAGATTGTTTGCTGACTAATGAGAAGGAGACGGTTACAGCCCTTGACAAAATGGTGTTTGTTAGCTGTGACTTGATCAATATGTGCCTATCTGTTGTCCCATTTGATTGAACTATCCTTCACCTTGACAGCACATACCATGGCTGTTGTGCGATTAGTATAGGATGCTAGGTAATACACGACACTTGTATTCCACACTGTCAAAGTCAAGAGTCAAATTTGAATCACAACTTATGTATACATTAAAGTTCAGTTATCACAAGACTACCATAGTAACAGAAGAATGATCCATGCCAATATCACACACTGTCATGGTCATGCCTCAAAGTTAAAGCACCACCTATGTACGTATGTGTGCATAAAAGTTCAGAGTTGTAACACATAAGACTCGAGTTATACTGGTGCACATACACCGATGAGCCAAAACATTATGACCACCTGCCTAATATGCTGTTGGTCCTCCATTTGCCGCCAAAACAGCGCTGACATGGACTCTACAGCGCCGACATGGCCGAGGCATGGACTCTACAAGACCCCTGAAGGTGTCCTGTGGCATCTGGCACCAAAACATGAGCAGCAGATCCTTCAAGTCCTGTAAGTTGCGAGGTGGAGCCGCCGTGGATCGGACTTGTCAGTCTAGCACATCCCACAGATGCTCAATCGGATTGAGATCTGGAAAATTTGGAGGCTCGGGCAACACCGTGAACACTTCATCATGTTCCTCAAACCATTCCCGAACAATGTGTGCAGTGTGGCAGGGCGCATTATCCTGCTGAAAGAGACCACTGCCATCAGGGAATACCATTGCCATGAAGGGGTGTACCTGGTCTGCAACGATGTTTAGGTAGGTGACATGTGTCAAATTGACGTCCACATGAATGGCCACTGCGTCCACTGCTGGGAAACCCAGGGTTTCCCAGCAGAACATTGCCCAGAGCATCACACTCCCTCCACCAGCTTATCGTCTTCCCACAGTGCATCCTGGTGCCATCACTTCCCCAGGTAAACGGCGCACACATACACGGCCATCCACGTGATCTAAAAGAAAACGGGGCTCATCGGACCAGGCGACCTTCTTCCACTGCTCCAAGGTCCAGTTCCGAGGCTCGCGTGCCCATTGTAGGCACTTTTGACGGTGGACAGGGGTCATCATGGACACTGTGACCGGTCTGCGGCTACTTAGCCCCATACGCATCAGGGTGCAATGCACTGTGGATTGTGACGCATTGCTCCCGTGACCACCATTACAATTTTCTGTGGCTTATGCCATAGTAGACCTTCTGTCGGTTCGGACCAGACGGGATAGCCTTTGTTGCCCTCGCGCA
>CM068955.1:36609217-36626484 GCA_035128595.1 Eptatretus atami
TTGGGCGCCCAACACCCTGTCGCCGGTTTGTGGTTTGTCTCTCCTCGGACCACTGCTGACTGGGAGCACCCCACAAGCCTTGCCGTTTCAGAGATGCTCTGGCCATAACAATTTGGCCCTTGTCAAAGTCGCTCAGGTCTTTACTCCTGCCCATTTCTCCTGCATCCAACACATCAACTTCAAGAACTGATGGTTCACTTGCTGCCTAATATATCGCACCCTTGACAGGTGCCATTGTAACAAGATAATCAATGTTATTCACTTCACCTGTCAGTGGTCATAATGTTTTGGCTCATCAGTGTATATTCCAATGTTTTACAGGAGTTCACACGAAATTGATCACGTCATCGTGATTATGTCATCATGAACATCATATTCCATCCAGTACCATTCAGTTACATTGTGCAAAGACCTCTGGCTTTGAAACTGTTACAGTTTTTTGCATTGCGGGGCAAAACCATCGTCCTCTGGGCACTGTCTTCACTCCAACATATTCATAATGAAACCACTCATATACACACTCATCATTGTCACATGTTATTCGTCCATGTTCAATGTTTCTGCAAACACAATGCAGGGGAACGGTCTTTCCATTGTGATTGTCACAAAGCTTGACAGCATGCCCTCCATCACACTCACTACCATCAACATCAGTCAATTGCTCAACGTTCTCACCAACAGGCTTTCCCCATGCCTCACTCACACTTACCATTACTCAGGAATGCACTCCTGCTCACCACACACACACACACACACACACACACACACACACACACCATCAACCGCTTCCTGTGTGTGTACACATGAAAGTTCAGACACGATGCACTGGTGAAAGAAAATCTCTGCTTTTTCCACAACGTCCTCCCACACACCATTGTCAGCGTGTACCCTGGTAATGACCAAGTCCTTCTCAGTGTGGAGCACAAAGTCACAGTAAGAACTCCATGTGAGAAACATTTGGCTCTGCACTTGCAGGTAATACGGATGGGTCTTCTTCAGCATGTACTGCCCACCTGTTTTCTTCTTAAGACAGAAATTCTTGTCCTTGTCCATGGTGTCATCAACATACAGGCAGCAGTACGTGAAGGGGCACATGATTTCAACACATCCATTTCCACAGCAGTTGCACGAAGAAGTCCCATCTGGAGAGGCCACCATGAAGGGAAGGTTTGGACTGATGAAGATTCAACATGTCCTCACATCAAAATTCTGGTGTGTTCTTTTCATCGTCTGTTCATAGCTGACCCTCACAGTCGCCTCGTTCTCACTCCCCAACAACATGGCTATGGCGCTGATGTATTTGGGGAAGCAAATCTTCCGCAGCACAGACTTTGATGAGTGTTGTGGATTGGTGTGCCAAAGGGCATGCAGATTGCATCTGTGACACACCCATTACACAGCCTGTGCCATTTTTGACGATGACTGCTTTCTTATGAGTTCTTCGGCACACTTTGCCTGGGCTGTTGACACTTCAAGCTGTTCGTTATTATCAAGATCCAGAAGTTCCTCAGGAAGGTCATTCCGAACTTTGGAATCAGCTTTAAAGCCAGGCACTAGCAACAGCAGTGCAGGTCTCACTGTCGAATTCACAAATGAGATCCATTCATCCATTGGGCCCATACTCTGTGCAGAGCAATGGTGCTGCCTAAGCAGTCTCCTTGGCTATTGGGCAGAATCCTGGACATGTCGCCACTCCGCCACAAGATACCAGCAAGCTGGTACTCATTTTGCCGACCTCGGAAGGATGACAGGCAGTCAACCCCTCCTGGTATTAATTCAACAGCTGAGGGGGATTTGAACTCAGGATCCTCGGATCCCAAGCCCACCACCCTAACCATTAAGCCAACACCAGGCATACAAATGAGATCTGCTGACAAAAGTCCTCCCATTCCTCATGGCTTGGCTATGGAACAGAACTTCTCTTTGTAGGTGGAACAGACGTCTACCTGAGCAGAGTGACACCAGCCCACTGTCATCCAAAAGTTTAGTTTTTAGTTTTGGCAGATGTGAAGTTAATCTTGTGGGCAGGTGTGGAGGCCACTTCCTTGAAAGCAGGTTGCAACCAAAATACTGCCTTCTGTGTCACTGTTGTAGAGTCCTGGATCCTCACCATGGTGTCCACAGTAAGAGAACTGCAGCGACATGAGAGCAGGTCTCCCCAAGGCCTGCGACACAGTGGCAGGGGGCACCAAGCACCACTCCACTGGAGTCCGTGATCACCCAGGTCTGCACTGGAGGGTCATTCAGCCTCTGCGAATGGTAAACCTGCAGTATCGGTGTAAACGCAATAAAATTTTCACATGTCACAAACGTCGTGGGCGAAAAGATGATTGGGCGAACTTTCAACCGTGAAGGTGTGGAAGTGGTTTTCAAATCAAAAGCATTAAAAGTTGCAAGCAGATAAAGTCCAAACGCAGTATATATCTATAATTCCAGCAATGTGTGTGTGTGTGTGTGTGTGTGTGTGTGTGTGACCGCTGTTTCTCAACAACCACTGTCCGATCTAATTGAAACTTACCAGGTAGATTGCTGGGGCCCTGTGGATGTGCCTTTTCAAGGTTTGATATTAATCGGACAAGTGCTTCCCAAGTTATGGCCATTTATTTGCCAACCAATGAAAGGACACGTTGCTGCGTAGGCCGGTGCGCGGTCGCCGACGATGACGTCACGTGCCGTGCCGGTTGCGATGGGGATCGGTGCCTTAGTTACCGTGGCGTAGGAGTGGCAATGGTCAATGGCAGCGAATGTCATGGCAAGCAAAGACAGGGAGGTAAACTTGATTTTATTTGGATTTTAATTAACTCTGTGTGTGTAAGTATCACAGCAGTTGTTACTTCAATGCAAGCGATAATTCGTGGAATGCATGTGAACATTCCGTACGGGCACGCACACTTCCGGATAGTGATGACTTACTGTATTCTTATAATTTCTCGATTTCTTATGCGCATTTATAGATAAACACAACGCCCCAATCCAGTCGTCGTTTACGAGGGTGAAGGAACGGCCTGTGTGGTTGTTTGAAAGTTTTTTTTGTTGTTGTTTTGGGGGGGGTTGCACGTACGGGCACGCACGTACAGGCATGCGAGGAGCGAAGGAACGGCCTGTGTAGTTGTTGTTTCTGGCTCGCGGTTTGAAAGTTTTTTTTTTTTTATTTTTATTTTTTTTTGCACATATGGCCACGCACGTACGGGCACGTACTAGTATTAATTAAATTGACGAAGTCTATGAAACATATTGGAATTGAAAGAATTCCTTGTGTTTTTATATACTATATTACATTTGCCCTTTATAAAACATATATATATATATATATATATATATATTATATATATATATATATATATATATATATATACCAGACGACCCGTGAACCCGTTGGGTTCCCGTTGTGACAGCGGTTGATGAAAAAACAAATCATTTCAAAAAAAAAGAAAAAAAAAAAGATAGCTCCAGAGAACTCTACCGCTGAGGTTGTCTGCATTGAACATATAATCCGAAGAGTACTTGACTGAATTGATTTTTTAATATTTTTTTTTCGTTGCCCGATTTGAACGAAACTTGATACTGCACACCGCAGGAGAATGTTGAGTAAGGTGGGCCGAAAATTTTTGTGCTATCGTGTATCGTTTTGGCTGTATTTTGGGAACATACTATATACATACATACTGTTGCGAATTCGCGCCCGTCGGCGTGCGATCGGCCACGTGACTCGAATCGCGACCGCCTCGCCCCACCGGACGGACAATTCAGTCGTGACCCTCCCGGCTAACGCCGGGATCCAGTCACGGGTGGACCTTTCGGCCTCACCACAACCCAGTCCGCATTCTACCCGCGCGGAATAGGGTGAATCGCCGAAAGTCGATATACCTAAGTACCCGCGCGGGTAACCTACCGGGGATTGTACCTCGCCACAGGCCGACTTCGGACACGATCCGCTTAAGCGGCTCGTTCCGGGCTAACGGGATAACCGAGCGGTGTTATCGTCGGCCTTGACGGTTCAGATTAATTATGGCCGTTCGCGCCACTCAAACCTTTACGTGAAACAAGATGGAGACCCAACGAAGGAAGGACGCAGCGACACGGGGGAAGAATTCAACAAGGACGCATTTTTTACACAGACGGACACAAAGCACACGTATAGCAACAGTCAGAAATGCACATATATCACATAGAACAAAAGAAGCAATGACGCGAGCTACGACCGATTACGCGACACACGGACCACTTAAAACAATACTACTTCACGGACTTGGCGCCGACACACACACACATTCACACAAAACCCCAAAAGAAATGGAAGTCGACTTCCCTGCGGTGTTGAGTCCTCGGCGACCGTCCTCTGCCGTGACTCCCCGCTCGAGCGTGGTCGGCGAGGCCTCTCCGGCGCGCCTCGCGCCTGCTCGTGCTGGCCTCTCGACGCCTTGGACGAGCACCGACCGACAGGGAGAGCACACGCCGAACCCGGAGCAGCAGGACGAGCGAGCGCCGAACCAGAGAAAATCAACGAACCCCGGAGAGAGCAGAAGCATCGACGACGAAGAAGAGGGAAAACCTCAGCCGCCTCCGCGTCTTATACGCCCGGCGCCACGCCCCGTTCTCCGCTCCACCCTCCTTCGAGGCGCTTCGAGAAGGGGGCGTTCCCTCTCGTTCCCTCCACCTGCGTCTTGTGGGGGCGAGGCGAAGCCGTTCGACGGCCTCCAACGCGCAAACCGTCGTACGTAGACCGCTGAGGATGGCATTCGTTGGTGTAGGTCGCGTGGTTGAGATGGTGGCGTGGTTGTGAGGGTGGTGGTGCTGGCGTTGTTAGAGTGGTGGCGTGGTTAGCGTTGTTGTTGTTGGCGTTGAAGTGGGGTTGGCGTTGTTGTTGTTGTTGGCGTTGTTGACGTTGAAGAGTGGTTTGTTCGAAAATAAAGCAGAACAGAAAAACGCCTAACTCAAAGGATCGCAGCCCGAATGAATCACATTAATTCCTCTATACAATGGGTTGGGCTAACTACACATGTACTTAAGAAATATATCTCACCTACGGAGCTGGATGGTGTAATGCGAATTTCCACAGCCGCAACAATACATACATACAAGATGAGAGTTTTTGTAATATGTAAGATACATATATATATATATATATCAGTTATAATATAACAGTATATATACATCATATTAATTGCTTGTTTTATCTTTTGTCAAGTTGTGAATTAACTAAGCCTGGGTGCTCTTACAAAATACATTGCTTGCAAGATAAGAAGATGTTATCTTCTCCTGTCTCTGTTTGCGAGGCTACACCATGGGGCATCGCTTTCGCAATGCAACTTGAAGAGCTTGTAAAATCGAACAGCAATTATTTGACAATAGAAAGTTTTGCATTAAACTCAAATCAGTATAAGTTCATGTTTAATGAAGTAGTTGGTTTTTATTAGAAGCTATGTGGAATGCGAGAATATGTAAGGGAATAAGTCACAACCTTTTCTGCGCTCTTAATTATAATTTGTCTTTGTGTTTATAAATTGACAGTGATTAATCGAATTGACAAGAACTATTTAGTGACATGATTAAATAGCTTTTATATTCTGCTTTACATTATATTTAAAAGTATATATATTTTAGCTCCAAAAGTGCCTGTTTTCTACAGCTGGCCTTGGAAAGTGCTGAAGTGATCATTGTCCACTCACAATCAGCTGTGTATTTCATCATTGAATCTTGAGAAAGATGTTTGTGCTTTTGAATCCTCCATATGCAGTTTTGCTCAAATTGTCTCATTGCATCATTGTTTACTTGAGTGTATAAAAAGGAACACTTGTTGGCACCGATTTAGAGAGCATTCCACCATTGTTGGAGTGCCTCCCTCAATACGTACACTACATGGCCAGAAGTATGCAGACACCCCTTCAAAATTGTGGATTCGGCTATTTCAGCCACACCCATTGCTGACAGGTGTAGAAAATCAAGCACACAGCCATGCAATCTCCATAGACAAACATTGTCAGTAGAATGGGCCGTACTGAAGAGCTCAGTGACATTCAACGTGGCACCGTCATAGGATGCCACCTTTCCAACAAGTCAGTTCGTCAAATTTCTGCCCGACTAGAGCTGCCACTATCAACTGTAAGTGCTGTTATTGTGCAGTGGAAACATCTCGGAGCAACAACAGCTCAGCTGTGAAGAAGAAGAAGGCCACACAAGCTCACATAACGGGACCACCGAGTGCTGAAGCGCGTAGCACAGAACAATCGTCTTTCATCAGTTGCACACTCACTACAGAGTTCCAAACTGACTCTGGAAGCAACGTCAGCATGTGCACTGTTCGTCAAGAGCTTCATGAGATGGGTTTCCATGGCCGAGCAGCCGCACACAAGCCTAAGATTACCATGCGCAATGTGACGCATCGGCTGGAGTGGTGTAAAGCTCATCGCCATTCGACTCTGGAGCAGTGGAAACGCGTTCTCTGGAGTGATGAATCATGCTTCACCAGCTGGCAGTCCGACGGACGAATCTGGGTTTGGCGAATGCCAGGAGAACACTACCTGCCCAGATACATAGTGCCAACTGTGAAGTTTAGTGGAGGAGGAATAATGCTCAGGGGGTGTTTTTCATGGTTTGGGAAAAGCCCCTTTGTTCCAGTGAAGGGAAATCTTAATGCTACAGCATACAATGACATTCTAGAATCTAGATGATTCTGTGCTTCCAACTTTGTGGCAACAGTTTGGGGAAGGCCCTTTCCTGTTTCAGCATGAAAATGCCCCCCGTGCACAAAGCGAGGTCCAAACAGATATTGTTTGTCGAGATCGGTGTGGAAGAACTTGACTGGCCTGCACAGATCCCTAACCTCAACCCCATCGAGCACCTTTGGAATGAATTGGAATGCCGACTGCGAGCCAGACCTCATCACCCAATATCAGTGCCCAACCTCACAAATGGTCTTGTGGCTGAATGGAAGCAAATCCCCACAGCAATGTTCCAACATCTCATGGAAAGCCTTCCCAGAAGAGTGTAGGCTATTATAACAGCAAAAGGGGGGGGGGGGACCAACACCATATTAATGCCCATGATTTTGGAATGAGATGTGAAATGAGTAAGTGTCCACATACTTTTGGCCATGTGGTGTATGTTTCAAATGATTCAACTCTGTTAAGTAACATATTAAAAGAACCTGAGTTTTCTTCAACAAAAGGAATTAAATAATCAAAACAGCCACTCGTATGGCATTTATCTTCGACTCATGGCTTCATCTCAGCAAAAAACTAACTTTAAAATTTCTGAAAATTTCATGCTGACAGGGTCGGAATGAGTGCTTGAAGTAGTATGTACTTTAACAATGAAAAACTCATATCAACCACCACAGTAAGTGTGGGCACACCAAAGTCAAACTCACCTTGGCAGTTACTACAATGTTAGCCGGAGTTGGTCCCTAATGTCACCTGTCAGCGCATGTCGTCACCTCCCTTACCCATCTGGATGTCAGCTGATTGTGGCTGCCAAGTCTCTTCACCACTTTGAACTCTTCCTTTGTGTATGTGCTTTTCCTAACCAGCAGAGAATCCACAATGTCCTCGTACCCAACTGGTGGGATGCTCTCCTCGGCGTTGGATCACTCAGTCAGCACAATTTCACATGGATCCAGACCACCAACTATTTTTAATTTATCCCCATACCTCATTTTTACAATGCCCATACCAGTGTGTGTACTGGTAGAGGGGCACTGCATCAGTGACACAGTCACGCTTCAAGAAATGATAGCTACCACAGCAGCTAAGCTGCCATACGACCACCACCACCACCACCATATACTGAACAAACCAAGCAAGTCAAAAGATGCAAAAGGAGAATGGGGATATGCAAACTTGTATGCAATGATGAGAAATAAAAGCTCAAATCTTAACTCAATAGGCACCACAGACCACAATTATACAACACAATAATGCAGACGGGACTTCCCTTTTCTCTGATGCACAGGGTGGGCACACAACTCAATGGTGTCCGCTTTAAAGACCATGAGGGAGACAAGAGCTAGGAACGAGGTAGGGCCAGTGATGGGTAGGCCTTCAACTTGGCCATGGGGTCCCCTTTTTGTCCTTTTTCCTCCAGGACCTCAAAAAAAAAACCACAGGGTGATCCCAGCTTGGGTAAATTCCCTATGAGACTTCTCCTCCAAGTGAGGTCTCTGTCCTTTCCAAACAAACCTCTTTGTTCTCTCCTGGTGAACTCAGTTCTCCTCCACATGGACTCTCGAGCCCTCACAAGCCTCTCTTTGGCCTCTTTCGTGGATTCCATGGTAGACTCTGCAGTCTAAACTCACCGACTCTCATCCTCCTCTTCCATAAGGGTGGGCCCAATAAAAAAGTAAATGTTCATCTTTTCTTCTGGACTCTACAGCCCACTGCACCACCATGACTGGCACAAACAGGCCAGAGAGATCGTAATCGGCCTCGTTGCACACCTGTGACACATGTGCCTCTGCCACAGGAAGTCCACATTTAGTCCTGTCCACAAACAAGAGGTTTTGCAGAAACATCATTAATCTCTACCCTGTCTATAAATTACATGCACTGCCTCCTCAGCATCAAGCCTAACAAATGACTTACTCTGAAGCCTGGTGTTGGCTTAGTGGTTTGGGTGGTGGTTAGGGTGGTGGCTTGGGATTATGGGGTCCTGAGTTGGTGTAGTGGTTAGGGTGGTGGCTTGAGATCCTAGTGTCCTGAGTTCAAGCCCCGTTGGCCCGTCCGATAATACATCAGGGGGTTTACCAGCCAGTCATCCTCCGAGGTTGGCGAAATGAGTACCAGTGTATACTGTAGAAGGCACTGCATCAGTGACATAGTCATGCTACCAAGTAATGAGAGCTACCCGGCAGCTAAGCTGCCATACGCAAGAAGAAGAAGAATGACTTACTCTGACAGATCCCTGTTGCATGGCAATCTAACCTGCGTGAAACACACAGACCAGACCATACTACGCTTACCACAGTCTAGGTATGGATCCACCCCCCCCCTTCCACAGAATAATATTTACTGAGCAAAGTACAGACACATATTTACCTCCGCCACCAAAGGTGAAGAGGTTATGTTTTCACCCCTCTCTGTCTGTTTGTTTGTGTGCAGGATATCTCAAAATTTGTGGACGGATCCGGATGAAATTTTGTGGACAGGTTCGGTGTGTGACAAGGCCGAACTGATTCGATTTTGGTGAAGATCCGGATCCGGATCCGACTACAGGAATTTTTAAAGTGATTCTTCACCATTGAGAGCTTAGGGTGAAAAATGATATATAGCACGGTATCTCAAAAAGTTGGGGACGGATTCGGATAAAACTTGGTATGGTGGACAGGTTGGGTGTGTGGCAAGGAAGAATTGATTCGATTTCGGTGAAGATCTGAATCCTAATCTGGATACGAGAATTATTTAATTTTTAAAGTGATTCTTCACCATTGAGAGATCGGGCCAAAAACGATATATAGCATGGTATTTCAAAAATGTATTGGGCCCGAAATGTTCTCGTGGATAAGGCACTGTGTGGCGGAGGTATGTGCTCTACCGAGTGCCCTTCTAGTCACTGATGTAATGTACAGATATTTTTATCCTTGCCAGAGGAGAGGGTATTGCATTTGGGTCCGTTTGTCTGTCTGTCTGACTGTTCACACAGAACCCGAGTGGTTTACTCTGGAACCTCTTGTCGGATTGACACCAACTTCTCAATACAGGACAACACATGTATAATGTTTTAATGATAATTATGACGTCATAGGTCACGTGGTGTGGCAGCCATGTTGGAAAAAAAGGAAAAACTTTGGACCTATGTATCTCCGAAACTGCAGAAAGGAAAAAATTGAAACTTGGCACGTGGCAAGTCCTCCTTATGGGGAATGTGTGATTTTTTTCTGATGTAATAGATGCCTTCGTTATGACATCATAATTGCATATGTAGAACGCCACATCCGATAAAAATGAAAATTGTTGAGGGTCATCTGGCGATAAATTGGTCTGCAGATAAAACATTGATGATATCATTGGTCACATGGTTTGGCAGCCAAATTGGATTTACCCTTAAACCTACTAAAAAAATTATTCTCCAGAACAGCTGGACAGATCAGGGGGAAACTTCACACACATGTTCCTGAAGCCTTGGGGATACCAAGGTGTTCACAAATGATTGAGAGGTCACATGGTCTGGCAGCCATATTGGATTGAGTGAAAATCTTTAAAAATATATTTATTTTGAACCGCTTCATCGATCGATGTGAAA
Organism: Eptatretus atami; assembly: GCA_035128595.1. Classification (NCBI taxonomy): domain Eukaryota; kingdom Metazoa; phylum Chordata; class Myxini; order Myxiniformes; family Myxinidae; genus Eptatretus; species Eptatretus atami. Next base: position 36,619,454 of record CM068955.1, read on the forward strand.
CTTGATAGTTATGATCTAGGAGTGATGTGGAATATAGGTTTTAAATTTCAACCTGATCAGACACATGGTCTGGCAGCCAGGATTATTTGATTTTTTTGGTGTGGGTTCTCTGATTATTTTGTTTTTTGAACGAGGCTCACTTGGGTGTGTCTGGATGGATTTGGAGGTAGAGGAGTCGCAGCTGAAACCCCAATTGTATCCAGGTTCCTCCTGATGACCATTTTGCTCTTTACTTCCTCAGATTCCTTCTGATGACTCCAATGCAGGACTGTACCTATGTGGTCTTCCCTTTGATTTGAATTGAATTCATTTTAATCCCATTCTGAATTCAATTGAATAATAATAAACATCAGATAATTCCATGCACCAGCAGTTTGCGAGGCAACCACGAACACCGATTGGTATGGCCAATCCAGGCAGAGTTACACTACTTCACACGATACCTTACCTGTGGACAGTCAGCTAATTGGGGTCACGTACCATCAGCGCACACTCGGATTACTGCCGAGCATGACAGTGAGTGTGCGCTGGCTAACAAAGCAAATTATTGGTATACAACTTCCCATATAACTATACTTGTGCACTGTGTCAGACCAATACAGGAATAGACAACCGAGACAGATTGGAAATCACAACAAACAATTATTTATTACAAACACACAAGCAAGCAATCATTGAAAAGCAAGTATTTATGAGCAAGAAAGTAAAAAGGCACATATAATAAGAGCAGATTTAACCATAACATGTATTGTTCTTCAATCTTACTTAAACAAGACTTGGCCATCATTCACTCAGGGACAGGGGAATAAAACAGGGACTTGAAAATAAAATAAAAGTAATGCATGGAGTAAAGGAAAACAGTCTTCCCTTCTGTCCCTTACCTCACACAGCCCAAATATACAAGAGAATGAGAAGGAAAATGGATGGGAAAGATGGGCAATGGTGATATGACACGCAGCCGCGTCCCTGAGGTGCCCAGACCGCGAGTTCTCTCCGGCATCCTGGTTCTGTGAGCTAAATAGACGACTCACCATCCTCTGCCTCAGATTCTTCCTCCTCAGGTCCCTGTCGATGAGGTGCTGCCATTCACCATCCTCGTCCTTCGTGGCTGACAGGATCGAGAGGGCAGTATGACACTCGTGGTAGGACTGTTCTTTTTCCACAGAAGCTTGACACCAACTACTCAGGAAACCTTCCTTCCTTCACTCTCACATGCTTTTGTTCCTTCCCTCATGAGCCTTCTCAATCTTTGAGTCTTCTGCTCATGTGGGCTTATCCCTCCGCTTCTGCCTTTTGCTTCATTCAGCCTTTCTGCTTTCTCTGCCATCTGCTGAGGATACTTTTTGTCCCTGCTCATGCAAGCCTGTCCCTCCTCTTCTGCCTTTCTGCTTCTTCACATCAGCTCTCTTCTCAACTCCCACAAGCCTTCCCCCCCTCCCATTGGTCCGCAGCCGATGGGGGCAGGCGTACGATGTCACTTGTGGAAATTGCCATGCTATTCTCAGGGACCTTTCAACGCTCTCAGGGAACGCTCTGCCCTCTATGCGCCCAAAGCCGTGACGACAGCCCCCAGCCCCCTCCCCATACAAGCAAAATTCCCACTCGTACTGTTCTGCACTGTATCACGCCCGCAAGAAGCGCCACACCTCATAAGCCACGATGAGCACCAAGCGACACAAACATGCATGTGAGAGCATCCGATGGGTTAACTACCACAGACAGGTCGAACATGCCCAATCAAACAATGCGCGAATGGAGTGAACACGGGGAGGAACTCCAGCAGACCAAAGGATGACCAAACGGCAAGACCAATGGGATGAAGAAGGAACTGTTCAAAGAATGTTTGATGGAGGGGAGATTATTGGTGGACCGTTGAAACGGGTTGATGGTGTGAATGTGGAAAGATTGAAAAGTAACAGTGGGGGAGGGAGGAGACATTACACTGGACAAACACTGCCGAGCCAATGCATGCCCCCAAACATCCCTTTAGATAGTCCTTGGTCCCTTGTCATACAAAGACTAATGAAATAACTGATCCTCAGGTCACCTACGTGTCCATGTATGTTCTCCCCCAGGGGTAAGTTTTCCAAACCCATAACAATATTTATTGATGTAGAGGATGGATACAAATTCACTGATGTAGAATCAGTCGCAGCTGATCCATTGGATTTGTTGGGCTAATCCCATACCATTTCTAAGGGACTGTCAAAGCAACTTAATGGACAAGGAAACGCATTGGGTGATTTGCCATTGCCTTCTCTGCCATTATATTTGAAAATATGCGATACGTTCAGGGTTCTGACGACAATCGCCTGCTCTTCGGGAAAGACGCTGTGGATCTTAAGTGCACACAAGGAGCAACCAATGGTAATAGACGGGTCCTGAGCTTAACATCCCATCCTACACAGACAGCAGACTGGATTGTAGAATGGCTAATTACATGAAAAACACCAAGATGACAGTTTATAGTCCGTTCAGTGATGGAACCCAGACTAGACGGTTCAAAGGTGAGTGCGCATACCTGCAAGTCTTGGTGATGCTGCCAACACTATCTAGCTCACTGGTATGATGGTCAATGAAGTTGAAAATGTCATAATCAAACGCAATCTCACTTTGTTCTTTTTCTTCTTTGTTCTTTTGAGCAAATTGCAGAATTGAATGCAATGCGAAGGAACAACATGCTATCTTAACCCACTTGAAAGCGATCTATTTCCCTTCTATCTAACTCTGTTGGAACATTCGTTAATTTTAGTTCCTTTTGTGTCACGGGCCACTCCGACAAAGTTGGAGATAGGGACATAAAATTGAGTTCCGTTCGACCGACCGACCATCCGTCCGCGTACTTTTGTGTTCGCGGTATTCCAAAAACCGTTGAACATTCAGCTTTCATATTGCAGATATCTATTCTTCATGACATTATCTCAACCTGATCACATCAGGCGGTGATCGGATGAATTATGTTGCCATGGCAACCATAACAAAAGGAGGTCCTTTTGGGCTGCACGGGAATTGGTAGACAACAGGCAAACCAACACGCTGCATACGAGCGGGTCACAGTTTCACCCGGACTGATCTGCATCAACTAATTACTCCACATTTAATTATCTGCATTAATTAATTACTCCACTTTTTATCCCGGTCGAATTTGAATGACCCACTGATTATGTGAAATTTGAAGCTGGGATCCGAACATCGTGAGCAATGTCCGCAGATTCGTTGCAATGCCAAACAGGTGAACCCGACCTTAAACCTGTGCCAAGGGCACAACCTTCCTTTAGGATTCCTATGGTTTTCGACACAAACTGGGTGAATATCTCGCTGCGAGCCTCAATGAAGTAGGGGCTATAAGATGCAACACGCAAGCAGACGAGGAGAGCTTGAGCACGTGCAGGTTCATAAAGATCTGACACGTAGTGCAAGCGGTGACACGACACAAAATGTTTAAATTTCTCATCGGTTATGGCTGTTTTGCTGCCTTTTTCCAGCCAACCGATTGGTCCTAAACTTGAAAAACAAAGGCAATGAGAGCACAAAGCAAGGTAGTTTCCACGAAGGTACACAGGTGAGGGAGCGGCGCACGACCTGGAGTCGACGATGCACCAACCGAGCGTGCGCTCCACTCGCGAACACTTCCCCCCGCGCTGACCGCAGTCCCGTGTGCCACGCTCCGGGTGCACCATTAGCGCTCGCTGGGCCGGAATTTCCACTCTCGCTGCCAGAACGTGAAAGCTCAAACGATGGAGAGACTCCTAAACAGCCACCCCCCCCCTTCCACCTCCTCCTGACAGGCCCAATTTACGCAGCGGCCTTAATAGCGCAGCGGCTCACGCCGGGTCCCTGAGCATTAGCACCGAATGACGCATGAGCGGCCGCGTTGCCTGGACTGCTGCGCAACCATCACGTCCACCTGTCAGGGGCTCGGCCCTTGATGCGGCAACGCGGCAATGAAGGTTCGTAGGCGCCGGCGGAGCTGTTAAAATATTCATGCGATGAGTACATTACCCCCCGAAAGCCTTCCGGCGTGGGGGACGTGCGAGGCGTCGCAGAATCACGACAAGCAAACCGATCTGCGGGTTTTGTGGTCGGGCTGGCGGTCCGGTTTGACCTACACAAACAAGGTGTGCATGACAAACAGATTCTTTCTTCTGCAGAAATGACAGAAAATGAGGAAGAAACATGAAGCTTTAATTTCGCTAGGAGCATTTAGGAAAACATTATGCGCGGGTCCATGACACAAATCAGATCAAAAGTGATTAAAGAGACCGGAGTACCTTGACCTCATGTTAATACACCCCAGTACTGCACAAGGTAGACACCAAATCCAATTACTTATTGGATCTAGTTTATCATCAGTACCAAGGGGAACACCCTCGTTAACTCCAAAAATAATGTGCTGTCTCCAGGTCCAGGTATGTCAACCCAAGCATGATTGTTGCAAATTCGATGATAAAACACCTTTCAAGTTTTGTGTTGTTTGCAGTTGGAAAAAAATAAAATAATAATTTTTTAAAAATCACCTCTGGAGTACAACAAGGCAATCTCTCTTTATCGAGTGCAGCCTGTGGCTGCTGGTTGCATCATTGGTTGGCACGCGGCTATGCCACTGATGCAGTGTCCCCCTTACCAGTTCACTGGTACTCATTTTGCTGACCTCGGAAGGATGACAGGCTAAGTCAACCTCCTGGTGTATTTTTTTTAATTCAGCGGCCAACGGGGCTTGAACTCAGGACCCTAGGATCCCAACACGCCACCCGAACCACAAAGCCAACACCAGGCTTAACAAGGCAATGATGGGCCAAATGGATTCCTCATTTTCTTGTTTATGGTCGTACAGGATTGTGAGACCATTCCTCACATTCAGTTTAGTCCGACGGAGATCGTTGACCTTTTAAAAAATATTTGAAATTTTTATGGAAACCTTTTTAAACGAATTTCCATTCTGCATACCGATTTACGGAATATAAATAATTAAATGGAAGTGGTTTGATTCCCAACAGAGAATCCCCTTTTGAAATCCGAAATGTGGAGGCACAAGCCAAGTTCCACCCCTCTCCCTGCCGAAGGGGGGTACACTCAACATACGATGGTGCATCGGCTGAAATGCAGTTTTTTATGTTTTCCAATCAATTTGATAAGAGATTGAATGTTTTTACTGGGACATTGACCTTCATGTAAACATTGCTGCCAAATATGTACAAAGCATGTACCATGTGCAAAGCTTCGAGCCACAGCTGGGGATAATTGAACACATGAGAGCTGATTGGTTGTTCCCTCCAATTACGGGTGAGAGAGGTGATTGGACCTTCGGTATTTATGTATCGATTGCGATTGGCATTGCATGTGGTACATGTTTGGGAGCTTCGGGGGTGCGCAATTCTGCACAGTGCACATGCAGTCGCTGACGACTTGGCAAAAACCAATGAATCTGGGCCAGCGGCTGATATACATTTATACTATATATCATTATTATTATATATATATATATAAATATATATATATATATATATATATATATATAATATATACATATATATATATTCATGCATATATATATATATCATTGTTACGATTCGTGCCCGCTGGCGTGCGAACTGCCGCTTTCCACTAATAGTAGCAGCTCGCCCACCGGACGGACAATTCAGTCGTGACCTTCCGGAGCAACGCCGGAACCTGTCACGGGTGGGTCTTCAACCCCACCACGGCCTAGCCAATTTTCTACCCGCGCAGGATAGGGTCAATCGCTGAATCTCAATATACCTAAGTACCCGCGCGGATAGCTAACCGGGAGACCGTACCTCAGCGCAGGTCGGCTTGGGACGACAAACCGCTTAAGCGGTCCGTTCCGTTCTGCAGTGATAACCAAGCGGGTATTATCGCCCGACCTCGCCGACACGTCCGCTCTGTGTAAAAGCTTCGCCTCGAAAAACGGATCACAGGAGAGAAAGGGCGGGGCCTGTGGGGGTCAAGGGTGTTGATTTCTACCACGTCCGCTCTGTGTGGAAGCTTCGCTCTCGAGAATCGGATCCAGAGGGCCGGTGATCTCTACCACGTCCCTTTCCGGGCAGAGGTCAGAGGTGAGAATGCGGAGATCAGATCTCGTCTCACCAGCCCTATAAAGCCGTGCAGAGCACTGGTTCAGGCAGTCTGGAGGGGTCGGAGAGCCGAGTGGAGCCCGAAGTCTGGAGACCACATCCGGGGAGAGCTTGCCAGCGCCAAGGCAGTCCGAGGTGATCGATCTCGGCACAGTTCGCGCATCGCTGAGGAGCGGACGAGGTCGTAAGAGCATCAACTCTTATCGAGCATCACTCTTATCGAGCATCAACTCTTTAGAGCATCAACTCTGACGAGCACTAAAAGACCCGTTCGTTCCTAAACCGCGTTGCCGGCCGGGGCCCGGATCACTCACCTGGCAAGGCCGCAATCAGGCGCGGCTGTCCTAGTAGCCATGGGAAACAGACGTCACGACCTGCCCATCGTCGCAAGGCCACAATCAGGCGCGGCTGTCCTAGTGGCCGTGGGAAACAGACGTCACGACCTGCCCATCGTCGCAAGCCCACAATCAGGCGCGGCTGTCCTGGTGGCCGTGGGGAGCAGAATGTCGCGACCTGCCCATCGTCGCACCACGAGGTGCGGGTAAGCCGCATCGGTCTGCCGAGCCCATTCGGTCAACCAAGGCTCACGCACTATAAAGGTCCACGGACCCTGTCTGCCACTCTCGTCTATGAGAGTGGCCCTTTCCTTCCTTTGAGTGAATCTTGTGGCGCCGTGTCCTGACAAGTAATAACTGTTAAGTGACTGTACATTAATAATAACCATATTCGTCGTAGTGCTTTCCCTTGCTTTTGTTTGCCTGTATACGTGTTGGCTGTACATACGTGCATGTGTAAATAAATGTGCTTGGTTGAATGTACCCCGTTCGTCGCGTCCTCCTTTCACCATATTGGAAATGCCATCTTGCATCGTGGATAAATAGTTGGGTTTTAAACACCCGTTAAATAGAATCGGATCCGGCCGACAGGCCAAGCTGATAA
>CM068955.1:36631686-36644107 GCA_035128595.1 Eptatretus atami
CTTTGTTCCAAAATAGAGCTACTGAATCAGATTGTACAGAACGAGAGAGAACTCCAACAGAGAACTCTGGTGGAATTGCACATTCCAGTTCACACTACAGCCTACCATAATCGTATACAAATGTAAAGCCAGTTTCACTAAGAACGAAGGAACCAGTGATACCCCCAACTGAAGATTTCCTGCAACAAATGACGTCCTTCTGAAACAACGCACCTTAGACTGAACACGTTTGGCTGGAAAAACAGAGAGGAAGTGATAACACACCAAACACGGACGACCAATTTCGTGGTTGCATATCACGGGAATCGTTCACACTGAACACATAGAGCAAGCATCAATTCCTCCTACCTCTATTTCCAGATATGGACAAATCCATTGGATGATTCGACATTCAATGGACGTTGTCAAGCAGGCGGTGGAATTCCTGGAACCCAGGACAGGTTCCAGTAGTAACGCTAGATCAAACATGTTCGCCATCCCGTAAAACATTCAATGGAATTGCGGGGAGTGTGATTGGAAGAGACAAGTTGTCGTTATGCTTGGAGGGCTCCATATCGAGATGCATATAATAGAAATCGGGGAATTTCCTGGATGGGAGGGATGGACCAGCGCCTTAGCAGATGCAGGATGTCACTGCGACAGGAAAAGCAGAATCTCTTCTCAAATCATCCATGTAAAACGCACAGAGCAGATGCTACATGTCACATCAGTACTCTATGGATACTTCTCCATCAGGCATATGACGAATACTGCCAAGCAGAAAGTGAACATCGCCTACAAGACTGGTGCAGCGCGAGACAGAAGGAAAGTGCCCCAGTTCAAGTACTGGCTAATGTTATGGAATTGCGACTCCTTCTTTCGATCTTTGTGAGATCGCTTGTGAAGGAAACTTTCAAAATTACTTAGCTTATTGTCGGCAATTGTTCAATGGTTCTTTGCGCTCGACCACACTCACTATTGGAGGTGGCTTCCAGTCATATACGCGATATGTCACGCTAGAGAGCACGACTTCCGACGTAGCAGAAAGTGTTCATCAAGAAAGTATGTTGGTGGTGTGTGCAAGTCGAGCAGGCATTCTGCCGAATATCAATCGACCATGCTCACGAACAAAATAATGCTAGTGTCAAAGGCATCGGTGGAGCTACTGATTCTGATGTTAAATCCGAGCCATGCTGAGATGGACGAGTAGCGGAGCCAGAAATAGCAAGGGCTATAAGCGAGTTTGGCACAAACTGCTGCTTCGGGAAGCGCGAGAAGTGCAGCAAAACACATCGAGAACTGAGGCGCTATCCTCACAAACATCATATGCACGAGACGTGAATGCATAGTCACGGACCTTTGAACTATGGGAAATCCATTCGAAGAAACAACAGAAGTGGTTGTCTCGATACAGGGATGTTGCTGGAACCTAAAGTATCTGAAAGCATTACTAAAATTGGAGGATCTTGGAACAAGCAAATAACCCAAATTCAGAGAGAGCGACTAATCCAGACAACAAAACCCTAACGGAACCCATCACAAACGAAACTCCGCTTTTCGGAAACCCACCGGTGAGGATATTCTCGAGTCATCACCAATAGATTCATCTCTCGAAGAGGACTGTGCCTATTCTCGATTATTGCCAGATGTCAGACCAGAGATGGTGACTTGGCACATTTCTTCGAGACGAAAATCATGCTTACCCACAGTCTTATCGAGCAGTTTGGAGCCGTCGCCTCGTACAAAAAATGGCCGATCTGTCGCGTTGTGTGTCTGGAGGAAGATGGAAGCGACTCCATTAAGAGACAGTCCTGGTCCGCTTGAGTCCGTGTCTCGATGGTATCGCGGGCAATTGTCTGCATGCTGAGAGCCTGTTGGACGCGATGACGTTCGCTTGAGTATGGCAAGTCTGTATTTTTTCCTTACATATCGTCGCATCCGACGTATGTAAACGCACTTCGAGTTGTCTGGTATGTAATACTTGATGACAGTCACAGTCATCACCACGAGAAAGGACGCGGACAAGGGGGTTCGCAAGACAGTGTGTGCACCCACAAGCGAAAGGTTCCAGGAACTGGCAAGAATTTCCCGTGTATCGAGGAAAACAAATCTGAGCTCTTTTGAATTCCTGGGTATTTCAGGTAAATGTTACAGCTTCAGATGAAAATTATAAACATAACTATATATATATATATATATATAATTATATATATAATACTATATTATAATTAGGATATTGAGGTGAATAAACGTGCCTAAATATATTGGTCACGGTAATGGATGCATGTTATGGTTTTTACGTTTAGGTCGAGAGAATTTTCGACAGAGAAAGAAGTGATTGACACTGACAAAGAATGTTCTTCGTGTAACATATCGGGATGTTTTCATCAATGTCGCTTGTCCAGGAAGAAGCCGACACCAGAATGTTTTCTCATGTAGCAGATGCACTCGAGAAAGGCTACCGGAAAGTGATGATTCGAACTGTTGATACTGATGTGCTGATTCTGGCCAGTGTATGCTGCTTCCATTCCGACAAGACGCTGAATATGGTTGGCAATTCGGGTTGGAAAGAATCTGCGATATATTCGCTGCTCACAGAATTGCAGAAAGAAATGGGAGAGGAGCGATCTAAGAGCCTGCAATGTTTCCACGCCTTTACGGGGGTGTGACACGACATCTTCGTTTGCTGGTAGAAGGGGAAAAGAAGAAGGCGTTCCAGTTTGGAAAGCACTTCCAGAATTAAACGGTATTCGCTCCATATATGGCCTCTCCTAATGAGTTTGACGAAAACGAAGATGGCACCATTTGAGAGTTTTGTGATCCTGTTGTATGATAAAACGTCCTCAAGAATCAGTGTAGATTTAGCCAGAAAGTACATGTTCACCGCAAAAGGCAGACCAATAGATGCGATTCCACCAACTGAAGCTGCCCTGTCGACACACCAAACGTGCAGTACACCAGGCTGGATTTGTATGGGGACAGATGCACGTGCGGTCACCAGATGTTCCATCGCCAAGTTTCTGGGGGTGGAGTAGAAGTCCGACGCTCAAATGGGAGCCTAGTTGGACAGTACTACCAGAAGCTGCGGCCTCGTGCTCGAAAATATGAATGTGGGTGAAAAAGATGCGTCGGACACTGTAAATGCGTAAAAGCAGCATTGAAGTGTACATCACTGTGCCGGTGTAGCGGAAACTGTGAACAAAATGGAAATGAACGAGATGGTTGAGGACCTCAAGCCAGAGCTACGATTGTCACGTGTGAGATAAATGAAACACATACATTTTAGTGGATTGTTTTAAAGTCGGATTTGACATTTTATTTCTACTATTTTATTGACATTTTATTTAATATTTCTCACGTAATACTGGTATTATGTTGTGCAATCATGCGTTTATTTCAATTGAACACTATTATTGCGATTTATTTTCAGTCAGGATTGTGTGTTTTGAAAGTGATAATGTACATACAAATATGATGTTGTGTTATTAAATGTTATTTGTTATTCATCACAACATGTGATTATATTTGTTTATGTGTAATTATGTTTGGTGTTCAAGCAATCAAAAGTATTACTGTGTATGGTTCTGGTCAAAAGTTCTTAATGAAAGTATTGTGTTCATGGCGTTGAAACTTTGTTTTATAGCTTGAATTATTGAAAGTTTGATGTTGATTATAAATGTTTTAAATGATCATGATGATGTTTGACTTGATTTTATTATGCTCTTACTGAACTCTTTACGCCTGGGAGCCTGGGGTGTATCAACAAACGGATTCTGATTCGATTTATAGTTCAGAATCGATTAGTCGCATAAAATCAGCACATTTTGGCAGTCATATACCACTTATACTAGCACGGAAGCATGTTATGTTCAATCTAAGTGTCTATCGTTTCTATGGGTGTGAAAACATAGGTATAGACACCTTATACAACTTTCTATGTCAATTATTGGTAAAGTATATGGCGATTTAAAATTTCACAACCAGCGGTGGCGGCCATCTTGGATTTTTGCCCATATTTCTCGTACAAGAAAAATCTGGCTTGGCACTATAGCTAAACCAATGTACATGTTCTTATGATGAACTGTGCAATTTTGGTGCTTTTACCATCAAACCACAATCGTTCTGATATTATACACAATCCGCCGCACTATACGTAGAGTAAATAAATGTGCTGGTTTAAATGTTAACCCTTCGTCGTGTCCTCTTTCCCTTATGGGAACGCCATCTTGCATGCGGAATGTTAGTTGGGTTTTAAATACCGTTAAATAGAATCGGATCCGGCGAGGTCGGGCGATAATACCCGCTCAGTTATCTCAGAACGGAACGAACGCTTGAGCGGTTCGTGTCCAAGCCGACTGCGTCAAGGTACGGTCCTCGGTGGTTACCTGCGCGAGTAATTAGGTATATCGAGATTCGGCGATTGACCCTATTTCGCGCGGGTAGAATACGGACTGGGCCGTGGTGGGGTTGAGAACCCATCCGTGACAGGGTTCTGGCGTGGTTCCAGAAAGTCACGACTAGATTGCTCGTTCGGTGGGCGAGCCGGCTGCTATTGGTTAACGCGGTCGTTCGCACGCCGACGGGCGGGAGATCTACAACAATATGTATATATTATATATATATATGTATATATATATACGCCAAAACGGTGCACGATAGCGAAAAATTTTAGGGCCACCTCACTCATATATATATATATATATATATATATATATATATATAATTATATATATATATATATATATATATTATATATACACACATATATGCATCGTACATCCATATAAACATACATATATTTATATATATGCAATATACATGTATGCATCCATCCATCCATAGAATACATATATATATATTATATATATATATTATATATATAATATATATATATGTCTGCACATATGCATCCATCATATATATAATATACAGGGTGTCCAAAAGTCTGGATCCTAGGCATTTTTCCTAATACACAATTTGATATTTTTTTTTCTTTCAGATCCATGATGGCTTCGAAACTAATAACAGAAGCTCGAATTGAACTAATTCTCATGTACGCAAGACAGGATTCTTCACATGGAGGAGTTGCTCCCGAATTCAAGAAAGCATCCTGATATATTATATATATATTATTAATATATATATATGTATAAAATGTATATATATATATGTATACACACATACACATATCCAGCAAGTAGTTTTTAAATGTCACTTTGTACGGTGTTCTGCAAGAATCGAGTTGTTTAACTTTCAGGGAACTATCAGATAATGCCTCATCACATTGATGCCATTGGTTGCCAATGGCACTTTATGACAACCAGTTTTAAAACGGTTGCCATTTTTTTTTGTGACATTTCAAGAAATTTATTGGGTGTTCAAAATACAGATTTTATTAAACACCCGCTCTTTATGCCAGGCTGCTTGCATTTTCTGTAATTATTAACTGCAACTCGAAATACATCAACACCCCTGCTTGTAAGCATGACTTATAACAATATAATTCCCATCACCGCACTCTGCCCATGTGGAGTCAAATAAATGTTCTGACACCAGAGGCTCCTCGGCTGTTTCACGAGCTAGATGAATTGCACAATTACCGAACAGATGACTTCAACGGATTTCGCACACCGCAGCAACGAACAGGTGAAAGCAACAACGTGAAAAGTTAATGAAACATAACCGCATGTCAGCACGCCAATAAACCAGTGATATTTGCACCAAAATGCACATGCTAGTTGTTCGAATCGACCTCGTCGTGTTTGTGTTTACTCTCAAGACGATTTGTATCATCGACGGGTTCTGGCATGATATTGGTGAGAGCGCATGCCCTGTGAATGGTTCCCTAAACTGTCGACTTGATCTAATTTCCTGCTCAGCTTGCAGTTGATGTTGCAAGTGAACGAATTTCACTTTAAGTCCTGACCGTGGAGTCCTGGCCAAAGCATATTATATTACTCTAGGGAGGTGTGTGTTGCCTTTTTTATAAATCTCACTTTTTTGGCTTATTTAATTGTCTGCTGCTTTTTAATGCATGGCTGATTGAATAAAGTGTGTGTCTGTGTGTGTGTGTGTGTGTGTGTGTAGTTAGTAGAAGACAAATCATGTCCCATTACAGCTATCGCTGCACGATTTCTGACCAACAAACGTTGTCTGCCATAAAAGCGCATTGTCTGTTTTGTCACAATATCACTATTCGGAAGGGGTGGGGGCATGTCTCCCCCAAAATATTTATGGTGGCAATATCTACCCCAATGGTTTTGCCTGGTGCATAGTGAATATATTTTTGCACAATTTGATCTGACGTAATATGCAAAATATGTGATTAAAATGCACCACACAGTATTTGAGAGAACACATAATTAAACTAGAACGGCACTCGGTGGAGTGCCTGACTTGAACCAAAATTGGCTTCTTCTTGTTATCTAATCAACTCATCCACTAAGTAAAAGCCTGGTGTTGGCTTAGCGGTTAGGGTGGTGGATTGGGATCATAGCAGGATCATAGAGTCCTGAGTTTAATCCCTGTTGGCCGCTGAATGAACACCAGGGGGTTGGCTCAGCCTGCCATGTTGGCTCAGCCTGCCATCCTTCCAAGGTAAGTGAAATGAGCACCAGTGTACTGATAATAGGGGCACTGCAGCAGCAGCAGCACAGTTGTACCTCTAACCAATGATGCAACCGATAGCCAAAAGGCTGTACATGAAGGGATCCACCAAATTTTGTCATAATCCATCGACAACTTCTTGCAATATCATGCTGCACTGTTTATTGTTTTTGGCCCATTTCTCAATGGTGAAGAATCACTTGTTAAAAATTAAAAACTTCACGTATCCGGATTCGGATCTTCACCAAAATCTCAAAGGTTCGTCCTCGTCACACACCCAAGCGATCCACCAAATTTCGTCCGAATCCGTCCACAACGTTTTGAGATATCCAACTCAGAGACAGACAGACAGGGGTGAAAACATTACCACCATCCACCTTTTGTGGCAGATGTAAAAATTTCCCTCAATGAGTATTATCTTCAGCAATTGTGTTTATTACCCCGTTCAAGGGAAGCGAAAAGCGGGGTTAAGCAATTGGTTCACTTCTGTCCGTCTGTCCGTCCGTCTGTCCACAAACGTCAGTTTATGATCGAGGAACAACTTAATTTCAATTGAACGTTATATTTTGAGCATGAATCGGAACCTGAATCAGAAAACGAATTAGTCTCTGAATTAGTCCCGATCGCGCATGCCCAGAGAGGAATGAGATAATTTTTAGCCCCCTATCGGTTTCACCGGAAGGGACCATAGGTTTGCTCTCCGTCTGTCCATCCGTCCATCCCACCTGTGGTTTTTCAGACTTTCTTCCCATACCCGTTAACATATTCAACTGAAACTTGGTGCGTGCCTATATTATGATAAGTTAGAGAAAAAGTTCGAGTTTCAGGGCGTATCTCAATTTTTCAGAGTTATGCCCTTTTTAAACTTAGAAAATATCACGCATTATACATGGGTAAAGGTTCAGCTGCCCCGACTCCACCTCATTGCTTCACACCCATTGGCTGGACAGCTGGGCTGACTCCACCACAATAAAATCATGTGCCACCATTGCATAAAGCAGTGCAGATCAGCAGGTCGCGGACCTTGGTTAGTCCATGGCCCAGTGCAATTGGAATGATACCAGGGATATAACCGCGATGTTTTATACTCTTTGAGATGCTGATCAACCTGCTGCAACCACAAGGCATGTGGTCGGCCCGTTGGCCTCCTCCACTCACGAGGCTCCCTCACTGAGAGAATCTTGTGAGCAGGATCAGCGTCAGGAAAACGAGCCACATGTCCATACAGCCGCAGCTGACGCTCACGGACTCTGCGGGTAACAAATCTCATTTGAGTTTCTCTCAGCAACCGCTCATTGGACATAAAGTCCGACCAGCGATAGTCAAGGATTCTCTGAAGAAACCGGGTACCAACAGAGTTAAGTCTCTCTCTCAGATCCCTGGTCAGAGTCCAAGTCTCACATCCATAGAGCAAGACTGGAAGCACCAAGGACATGAAGACTCAGACTTTTGTCCTCCTGCACAGGTACCGGCAGCGCCACACCCCATGATCCAGTGAATCCATGACTTCACAGGCCTGACACAGACATATATTGACCTCTGGCTCACAGCCAGCGGAGGCATGAATATCATTGCTAAGGTAAGTGAATCTCTCCATGACCTCAACATACTCAACGCAAACAGATACGGATAAGAAAGCTGCGTCCAACATGTCATCGAAAGCCTGGATCTTAGTTTTGACCCAGGAAACCTGTAATCCCAGTGGCTCCAACTACTAATGCAGCACCTCGAGGGTACCCAAAAGGATATCCAGATTCTCCACAAAGATGACTGCATTGCCTGCGAAATCAATGTCAAAGATCCTGATATTCCCAAACGATGCACCGCAGCTTGATCTCTCCAACATCCTCCCTAAATTCTAGTCCATACAAGTGCTGAAAAGTATGCAGCCAATACACACACCTGCCAAACTCCAGTAACAACTGGAAATAAGTCAGAGATGGAATCACCACATCTCACAGCACCTTCAGTCCCAGAGTACAGTTCAGATATCAGATTGATCAGTTTTGGTGGCCCCCCACGGAGACCAAGGATCCTCCAGAGGGCATCCCAATTCACTGAATCGAACACTTTGCAGAGATCAGCGTAGGCTGCAAGCAGCCCCAGCCAAAACTCTCGTCTGCCATTAAGCCTGGCCCTGTGCACTCTGGTCAATGGTATCCAGTGTCCCTTGAGAGACAAAATTCTTCTTTGCCTAATGGTGAGTTCCAAGACATCCACTGGCAACATCAAGGAAGGTGGTCCTGAAGACACACCACAACTCTTCAGGATTCTCCAAAGCACCCAGACCCCTCAAATCCACATTCAGCCTGTTCACAAACTCCTCAGCTACCCTCTCATCCTTGAGCTTGCCAACATCCAACTCTGCTGGGATGGTACATTCTATGGATTTAAGCTGTAACTTCAGAGTTGCTACACAGGACTGTGGTCAATATTGACGATGTGAATATAGACCATGTAGTTCTGGATCATCATCCAGCAACCACCAATGAGCACATGGTCTCAATCTCTTTTGCCACACCACCAGCGTTGGAATACCAAGTCCAGCGATGAGCATGTGGGTGCTGAAGCCATGAACCAGCCACCCTAACTCCATGACTTCTTACAAAGTCAAGGAACTTGGTGCTGTTCCAGTTCACAGTTCTAGACCCATGGGGATCAACACACGTCTCATATAAACCATCCCAATCAGTTCCAGTCGATATGTTGAAATCCCCCAAGACTAGAAGAGTATCTCAACTGAGGCACTGATCAACCACAGACTCGAGCATGGCATGGAATGCGTCCTTCACGGTGAGATCACTCGCCTCAGTCGGAGCATAAACAGAGACCAGGGAAATGACACCCAAGGAGTGACGAATCCTTAGTCTCATAATACGCTCGTTGACGTGTTACCTCAATTATCATGGAGTCAGCTTATTGGACACAGCTACAGCAACTCCTTGGGCATGGTAACCATCAGGGCGACCAGACCAAGAGTAGGTGTAACCACCCGCCATGATCTCGCCGCAATCTTGTCTCCGAACCTCATAGAGTGCTGCAATACTGACAATCAAATGCTGGAGTTCAGATGATAACAGAAACAGGTGATCATCCTCTCTTCAGGATAGGACTTTCTGGGCACCCACCCAAAGGGACCGCCTCTGGTTAACCCAAGGAGACGCCATCTGGTGTACAACACCTCAGCACCACTCTGCCGCACACCACCGCAATCTGACCCAGGAAGTTTTCCCTGTGCTTTTCCTCCTATCATCAAGGAATGGGGGTCCCGGAGGCTTTGCCCCAATCCCGTCATCCCGTGAGCTCCTCTGCGAAGGAATAAGCCAGCCCTTGACAAGCCAGCCGTTCAATATCATCGGTTTTGAATGGAGTGATTGCTTGAGTGGTTTTCGCCACTTGGTGAGCGCTCTCCAAGAAACTTGATAACCGAACACACCTCTACAAAACTGGGGTTCTTGGAAGTACTATGAAGGTGATTGGTGTTATACAGTGCTCAAATATATAATTCAATTTAAATAAAGGTTTAAAGAAGTTTTTTTTAAAATTACGGGTTCTACCGCCACAACTCCAGCGGCTATTACATCACCTGATCGATCACGTGATGTAATTGTTTTGTTCCATTAGTTATTCGTTCCTGTTGTGTGTGTGTGTGTGTCCATTATGACACCCTGAAAAACAGTAAGTTTTCTGTTTGTAATGATTTTCCATTTTGGTTGACTTCCAGGCAGGCAGAGTAAAAAACATTATCTCACTCCTCTCTGCGCATGTGCAGTCGGCATGAATTCTAAGCCAAGTTACGTTTAAACAACAGACTCGTCTTCTTATTCAGGTTCCGATTCGTGTTCAAAATATAACATTCGATTTACATCCGTTGTTGCTCGATCATAAACTGATAAGACAGACGGACAGACGGACATGAACCCTTTGCGTAACCCCGCTTGTTGCTTCACGCGTGCAGGGTAATAAATAGGTGATATATGTGATGACACACCTTTGTTCGTTTGTTCAGTGTCTTCCATCGGAAATTCAGTTACTATTCAAGTGTTCCTGCTTCCATGTGGCATTGGTTGGATCACAGAAGATGAATCAGTCTCATCGCGCTGGAATTGATCAGGTCGATCACCAGTACTCGACCAACTTTGTCTGCAGACATTATGAACATGGATATCAGAGACTTTTTCACCAAATCAGCTTCGAAGCGACTAAGTTTCTCTTATATGTTGAATTATTTTTGCCCATGTGGCATACACTAACAGTTTATGAAATGCAACGGCCGCTGGTGCAACGGCCAAATGTCTTGACTGGATTGTCTTGTCACAGCCTTCTGAATTCAGATCGTCTGGTCCACAAGCCTCTGGTAAGAGAGGGCAAACTAGGAGATGTTCCATTGTTTGAGGAGCCTCTCCACAGTGCCAATTGCTTGATCCATTTTGATTGTGTCCCCGCTTCTTCATAAGTGCTCTGCAGACTGCAGCATCCAACTCAGGTCCGAAGACGATGAGGACACTGCCAGATTGACTGTCTCACTGGCCCCTTTTCACAGAGACACCTCAGGGTCAAGTGACACCTTGTTAGGTCTTGATTGCAGGTGCATTAACCAAGCATCTATCCTGTAGCTGTGATGGTTACCGTTCAGGGGCTGAATAGTATGGTGGAAACTATTCCTAGATGTCAACCTCTTGGGTTGACTGGCTGGCTTGTGTTGAAAGTGGGTGGTGAGGGTCAGGTTCTTGCTTTGTTCTTTCTACTTGTGTGGAGACTGCCCTTCTGATCGGAGGTGGAGAAACATACACCATAAAGGAAATAGAGGTCATCCACTTGCATTGGTTTAAGCAAACAGAAATAGCTCTGCAGGCCATGTTGAGGACTGGAGCCACTGCCCCAGTCTGTAGCATTGAGGGAGAAAATGATGTTTCAACTACTTGCGTGACACCTCATGCAGAAGCTTCTTGAACCGAAGCTGCAAAATGTACCACATCTCCGGCAACAGTTGCACCACTTACAGCTGTTCAGTGCAGTAAACGTGCAGTATTTCAAATGGATCGACAAAATAGGGGGCAGTGAAATGTATCAGCCCAACTTGCCTCTGCCCATAAGCAACAGCAAGCCAAAAATATAATGTGCTTCATGAAAATTGTCCAATCTGTAAGGTTCTTGCTCATACAATGTTTGGCAAACTGTGGACACTTAGAGAGTGAGAGCAACCTTCAGCAACTGCTCAAGCACTGCCCACTCTAAACTTTATATCTTAGCAAACATGTGACGCAGATCCTCTGGTGACTGATTCCCTACAGTTGGTGCAGGTACTTGGGAACTTGTACAGAAGAAGCGGAAAATATAATCGCCTGTTTTCAGAGATCAGTGTAGGTACTTCAACTTCCCCGTCGGAAGCACCGAGAAAGACCCTTTGTCCAACACGATGGCTGAGTCAACAGACTGCTATATCTTCAGTCATCAATAACTATGAGGCTGTTTTGTGAAGCCGGTATGAGATGGCCGAGTCGAGTAACTCTTCAATCATCAGCAAAAGTGCGATCCCTCTCTGAGAACTTCAGCTCGAGGGTGACACATCTGGGACTACGAGCAGCAATGAATGTCACAGGACCTTTGTACGAGTTCGACAAAACTTTGGAGGCTGAAAAGCAAACCATATTGGTGATGCTCTACAATGCAAAAACTGTCAGAAATGCACTTAAGAGTCTGCAAAATGAAGAGGAATTTTGTTCATTTGTTACATCACAAAATTGAAGTTCATTAGCTGGACCCCATAAAGTTACCGCATTTCAGAAGGTCGCCGAAGAAATACACCGGTGCTTCTCCAAGTTACCATGCTAAT
>CM068955.1:36645261-36661280 GCA_035128595.1 Eptatretus atami
AAAGGAAAGGGCGATAAAATTCGCCCAAACGGCAACATTTTCATTTTTAACCGCCGGGTTCTGTATAAAATTGGGCAGGAGCATTTTGATACCCACGCTATCTTCCTTGCAAAGATCTGCCTGCATGCATGCTCGCACATGCAGCGACCTTTGCACCCCTCCAGTCGGCTCACTCCGAAATCTCATTATTGTGACTGCCCCCTATGGGAAGCAGTTTTAAATTCAAAACGAAACTGTCAGTCATTAACAATCCTCTTACAGAGGGGGAAGGGTGGGGAAGCAGGGGTGGGGGAGAGAGAGAGACGAAAAGAGGACGATAGAATATGAGAAAACGCAAAGGATAAGAACACTAGACCGAGACGAGGAAGGAAAGAACCAGAACCGAAGCAAATTACTGAAGAGAAGGAGAAAACACTGAGCTAAGAGCGATAAGAGAATGAAAAGCGACGACAAGAAGAAGAGATAATCGAGCAGAAAGACAAGAGACTCGACATACGACGAACGAGAGAATAGAGAAGCAAAAATGAAGAGAGAGTATGATTAAAGACTTACGAGAATACCATAGAGAACAGACAGTAAAGACAGGAGAGACAAGCAAAGACAATAGAATAGTAGATGAGCAATCAAAGAGGATAGGGAAAAACAGAGAAGAAGAGAAGAGAAAAGAATAGGAAGAGAGAGATCAGCAAGACCGACAAGACAAAAGCCAAGAAAAAAAGGTCAGAAAGAAAGAAGAGACAAGTAGCGACTGAAAGAAAGAAGCAAAGCAATGAGGAATAAAAACGAGAGTTAGGAACGGAGAAGATAACAGCAAGTCACTTGTCTAAACGTAGAGGGAAGAGAACAGAACGATACAGTAACAGAAGCAAGAACGAGAACAAGGATACGCAACACAGAGCGCACTCACTGACAAGAAATGATAAGCAGCAGAAACGAGAGGGAAGATGCGAGATATCGGAAGGAATAGATACAGCGAGCACCTGAGAGATACGAAAGTAAATAAGAAAGATCGAAGAGCAATATAGAGAACAAGCAAATCAAGAAACGATCGAAGAGGCAGAGACGAGAGAAGAAGAGAGCAGACCGAAAGAGATAAGCAAAGCAAAACACAAAGCAACAGAAGAAAAGAGAACGGAGGACAGAGAAAAGACAGAAGACAGGATACGAAGCCAAAAACAAGCGAGACGACAGACAAACACGGGAGCAAGATCATACAGACGCCAGGAAAGACGGCCAGAAGAGAAACAAGACGAGGAAGCAGGAGCAAATAAAAGAATAACAGAAAAAGCAGGAGACAAGACCGGATATGTATTGTATAAAAAGTTGATTCGAGGCAAAGATGCGATAGAATACATAGTTATAATTTAGAGAAAACAAAGAGTATAGGACTATAGTATTTTTAGTCGCATAGAAAGAGAGAAGAGAGATGAGATGTATTAATATTAATTTAGGAACAAAAGAAACGAAAGAAGAAGCATAAAAGGAAGGAAGAAAGAAGCAGAACGTCAAAAAAAAAGAGAGAAGAAAAAGACAAGGAGAGACGAGGAGAGAGGGAGCACCAGAGAGAGAAGTAAAGCAAACACATACGAGAGAATCAGAGACGCAAAAGAGAACCGTGAAATGAAATCATGACGAGAAAGAATAAATAACATAACAATAGCAAGAAAGAGCCACGGAGAAAAAACAAACGAAGGAAAAGAGAGAACACCAGAGCAACAAGAAGAGAGAACACACAACAAAAGCGACAGAGAAAGACACAAAAAAAACGGCATAAGGGAAAGACATAAGACGAGGAAGAGAAGAAAAGACTGAAGAAAGCCACAGAGACAAAAGACAAAAAGAACATTAAAACGAAGAAAACACCACAGAAGAAAGAGAGGAACAGAACAGAGAGACACGAATAAAGAGAAACACGAGAAGACAACGAGAAATGAAGCTGAATACAAGAAAAACAGCACAGAGAACCGAAGCACCAAAGAGAAGAGAGTGACGAGAGAGCGACGACGACGATGAAGAGGAGGAGGACGGACTTATGACGCAAGAAGAGAGCAGAGAGGAATGACAGACAGACGACACGGGAAGGATCACGGCGTGAACAGAGGCAGAGGGAGGGAGAGGGGGGAAGGGAGTGGAGGATAGAGAGGGCAGGGAGAGTGTGAGGGAGAGGAGAGGGGGATTCTGGCAGATGTGATGCCCAGTTTGACGTCCATCTGGAGAGACGGCACACTCATTGATGAATCGCACTCCCTGTGAAAACCGGAATGACAGTTTATATCTGGGTGAGCATTTGAACGCCAGGATAGGCAGCTCAGAGCGTTGCGTACATCTCGGCCTTCCTGCTCCGTGGCAATTTCATTGCTTTTAACAACTGAAAACAGGTTTTTTACTCATCGAAGCTTGAAGAGCGCATGCAAAGTGGCTTAACCAAGCACTCCAATGAAACCTTTGAAGAAACTTCAAAACGAAATGTTTAATTTTTATTATACGTTTTTATCTATGCCAAAGTGACGGTTTGTATCATGAAAGAAGACCATACAAAAAGGGGAAATGTGGTGTAAAATGAAATTGCACATTTACAGCAAGCCAGCCACCACTCTGCACCGCAGAACAACGCGGGGCCAACACAAGCATGTGGCCCCTGAACTTTGTTCAAGTCGATTGATATACAGTATTCAGTGACAGTGCAAATGTTGTCGAGCACTCACCAAGTGGCTTAATCACTCAAGGAAGCACTCCAATGAAACGGTTCATTAGGAATGGCTGGTTTGGCAAGGGATTAGCGAACGGCAATCCATCGTATTCAACACCTCCCGGAGATGCTCGAAATGTCAAACAATACCTGAATTGGACAAATGAACACTTTTTTTTTTTTAGCAGTCATCACTGTTGCTAAGTTCAAATCTGGAGCTTAAATTTTGTAATTCGACTGAGTTTAAGAGATTCTAGAGGTTGTGGCATGTATGAAAATAAAATAAAGCCATCAACGCTGGCGTCTCCGTGCGTTTATATGCCTTGCAATGATTCCAGCGATTTGTAGATATTATGATGATCAGGCAATCGATGATATGAGTGAGGGAAGTGAAAAAACAACTTTGTCGTTAAGAAACCGTTGCGGCCTGTTGCAAGTCAAGGCATTGTTGAGCAGGGCAAATACAAAAAGGTGAATTAAGACCCCATTGAGTGAGAGCAAGACGTCTGAGTATGCACATGATGAAGGATATAATTAAATAAGGCCATTAATTATCTTCACAAGGGGTGTTTTAATTAACCCAAACACACAATTTTAATTCCTGCACTTCCTTGGAGTTCTCTTCGTAGGCATGCAAAGTTTCAAGCTGCTAGGTTTCATGGTTTTGGAGTTATAGAGGAGACACACTGGTGCACACACACACACACACACACACACACACATTGACTGACACACGTTGACATTTATCATTGTATATGTTATATATTTTCTCTCTTTAGCCTTCATGGAGTCATGATCCGAGTGCTTGTGTACCATTGATTGTCCACCTTTGAATACCACATTGAAAACCTGTCCTTTAGTCTTTTAGGGTGTTCATTGTCAAGGTGCTCTGTTATAACAGCTTGTAACCCTGATAATCATTCGAAGGTCATCATCATTCACTGTTCATCAAAACTAACAATCAGTCTGCAGTTATAGTTCGTCAATGAAAATGATGGCGAGTGGATGAAATTGAATTGATAATGACTTATTCACTTGGTATACCAACTATGTTATTGGGTCTTTCAATGCAGCACACGAAAATATCGACAAGCAATATTCTCCTGTAATTCTTCAGCCATTAAAAAAAAAACAAATCGAGATAAATAACTGAACAAATGGATAAAAATTAAGTGTCTCATTTCGTTCCGCTTGTAAAAAAAATAAATTATACAAGTGAAATATGTTTGTCGCATTTCACAAACGACCACTTGATTCATTTTTGGTGAATTATAACTCACGTTATTTATTCTGAGTTGTATGTACAATGACATCGTGAATGTCGACACAATTCAAGAGTAAATAGAGCATTATAATGTTGGATACTTGTTGTCCAGAACTACAGTCTCTCGGCCTATTAGTTAACGTAGGAGAACATTATTAATATGACTTCCTTTTCAAGGGAATTCAATGCAGGAGGAAGCCAATTAGGCCAATTAAGCCTGTGCAATGTTTGCCAACGCATGGTTGTTTGTCCATGCCCTGGCTTTTCAAGTGCTCTCAAGCAACGAAGTAGCACGTACCATTTTAGTCTTTGGTATGACTCAGCCGGAGCGAGAACCACTGACCTCCCAGACTCAGGGCAGACGCTCTGCTGCATTGCACCACCGAGTCTGATTAAAAATCGTAATTCTTATTATGATTTTGTATGCAGCCTGTGGGTGCTGGTTGAATCATTGCTGGGAGTGCGGCTGCGCCGCTGATGCAGTGCCGCCTGTTACCAGTAATCTGGTACTCATTTTGGAGACCTCGGAAGGATGACAGGCTGAGTCAACCCACCGTGACAGGAGCTCAAACTCAAGACCCTAAGATCTTAAATCAGTTAAACCTTAACTGCTAAGCCAACACCAGGCTTAAAATCTTAATAATCTTCACGTTTACAGAGCAGGAATCGTCTTCTTGAGTCAAGATGATGAAATACACTCCAAATACACACGATAACTGCCTTGCACCTACCTTTTACCTATGCAAAATGGTGGAATTTTGCAACACAACCTGATCGCATTCCCCTCTCCTTCACCTGATCGTCAACCCCCATTCTCTACTTCCAACCCCATTTCCCTTTTCTTTCCCTTATCCTCCACCCTTCACTTCACGGTCTCAACTTTCATCCTTAATTTAACATCTTCTGTCCTTTGCATTACATTTCAATCGTTGGAAAATGGAACATCCTTTGAGCATGAGCACACGATTCAAAATTTGCACCATTTATCATTTTTGCAATTGGATACCAAAAGACGAAATAATAGTCAGCGAAAAGAGAAATTATTCATCTTGAACTTTATATTGAAAAATCAAGTACATATGATCGTTATCGATGTTTTCATTTACACCGTTGCAATGTGAAAAAAAAGACACTCCAAAGGTAAATTACTGGGAAATTCACTAAATTGCATTTGTTGCGCAATATAGATTCACTTGATGACAAAGACAGATGAGTAGAGAATGAATCCATATTGGCACTGCTTGCAGAATGTCATCCGCAAGTGTAAATCAGAATGGTTATGTGGGTTCACAAAGAAATCTCAACGACATCAATTTTGAGTTCTTAATAATTGGAGAAAAAGTAAATTTCCATTTAAGAGTCAACCTTCTCCCCATCTTCGGGTCATAATCTTCCACTTGAGGATAGTTGGCTGCAAAGCAGCATTTTAGGACCAACCTCATTATTGGTCGAGATCAATGACCTCTCTGCTTCCCTGGAAAATCCTTTTCACCATTTTAATGGCTCCACCTTGTACACCACACTTCTGAGAGGCAGACTGCTGACGTGGCATCCGTGTTTGATCATTTGGAAAAATTAAACTGCAGTTCAACTGCATGGAACATCTCTTTCAAAGCAGGAAAGTCCCAAGCTCTCACTCTCTACCTCCACAAGCATCAGCAGTTTAGCTTCCCCATGAACCCCTCACCCAGTATACCTTATTCTCCTGAGCAATCCCCCGAAAAGAGATCGAGCCCCTGGAGCTCGGAGACCTCATTACTTATCGCACATTTCTTGGGCAGAACGTAACTCCGATCTGGCCTCGAAAACTGTCTGACATCTTGGTATTTTTTACAGAACAAAGTCCATTGCGAGCTATGTAGTACTTACTACAGTGGTCTTTTTATGAAGTACCATGGAGCTCCCCACTAGGCAATGAGGCAACTGCTTCCAAACTCACTTCTTTGGAGGTAATTGAGTCCAAGGCAGTTCATATTACTGTATATGCATCTTCTGGCAGGAGACTTCTATTTTTGAATCTCCACACTTCTGGCCTTGCTTCCACTTTCCCTCTTTCCCCTTCGTTCCTCTCCAATACACCTCTATTCCTTCATCCCTCAATTGCCTCATCTGTGGAACCAAGTACCTTTGTTTGTTGTCTTGTGTTCATCTCATCTTTCAAGAAGTGTTGCCCATCATTACCTCACTTGCTTCCTCCATACACACTTGCTATATCTTTCACTTTTGCTGACCCCACCCCATTCTTTCCCCTTTCCCTTTCTGTGGCTCAACTATTTGTCGGCAATGCGTTCAAATATTCAAATATTACTCTCCCTGATCCCCTTTTCCAACCTGTGGAAACAACTTCCACATTCTCTTCAATCTCATTCTTCAATCTCCAAGGTCTTCAAGACAGTTGTTCACCACCATCTCAGATCATCCCTCATCCAAAACCATGATCTTTTCTACCCTGTTAACCTTCTTGAAGTCCATCTCTTTCCAAGTTTCCAGTTTTTCCTTCCTGAGAATTTGTGGCTGTATCCATCTTGTCCACTCCCTGTGTCCTCCCCTAACCCCCATTCATCCCCAAATCCCTTATTTATACAAGTCTCCCTCTATGTCTCTCATCCCTGCTGTTGATGTTTCAACACCCCTCCCCCCACCCCCGCCACCACCACCCTCACTGGACTTGACATTCTATGCAAAAAAGAAAACCTGTCAGTCTGTGAACCTGCTACCTTCTGCGGTTGAGCTCCTCCATGAAATAACCCAAGACCTTTACATAAAAAAATATTGTCTCCCTCGCCCCTTCTCAGAAACGTACAAACTTCATGACTCAGCCGGACAGTCAATGGCTAGCATCTTGTTTCAGTACGTGAACAAATTCACACCAGCATGAACAACGAAAATCACGTTGCTATTTTGTCGTGATGATATTCAAGATATCATGTGAACGAAAATCACAAAAAAAGAAGAGAGCAAAAACAAGACCCTATGTCTCAACCACGTTTCTCACACCAACTATATGCTCTCTGATCATGCCCTCTTCCCCAATGTCACACCGACCGATCATCAGCCTCGGGGGCGTGACTTGCCAGTCCGAAGCCGAGAAGGTGGGGTTTTCGCCTGCTCTTTGCTAAACGCCGTCGCGCTCTGTTGTTGTTGAAAACGTGGTTCTTATATTTCCAGTTTTGTAAATGTAAAAACATAGGAAAAGGTCATGAGAGCAATCACATACTGGGAATAGCTTGGTGTTGGCTCAATGGTTAGGGTGGTGGCTTGGGATCCTAGGGTCCTGAGTCAAGCCCCGTCGGCCACTGAATTAATACACCAGGGGTTGACTCAGCCTGTCATCTTTTCGAGGTCGGCGAAATGAGTATCAGTTCCAGTGTGTTACTGGTAGAGGGGCACTACATCAGCGACGCAGTCGCGCTTCAAGAAATGATAGCTACCCCGGCAGCTAAGCTGCCATACGACCACCACCACCACATACTGGGAGCAATTAGCCTTAAACCCTACCTTGTTAACACAGCACCACCCCCCCATGTGGTGACACATAACAATCTTAAGCTGACAGTTTTCCCGAGTTAATTTTCATCGAGATGTTTTCTGCTCGTCCACGGACCGTGCAACACTATACAATCCTTCCTTTATTATGAAGTTCCTCCATCTACCCCAGAAACATAAGTGACATATCTGGTCACAATGCTTTGTTTTCTCTGTTCATGCTCGATGGGATCATCAGGTCGTATGTGAGCATTACTTCCTTGTTCTCAATTATCCCTTTTGGTTCACGTTTCAAGAGTTTTCTGGGACTGGAATATTGAAGTTTTTACAGATGTGCCAGTGGATTACTATTCAAACTCTGTTGTGCTTTTGAGTATACAGCTGTTCTGACTGCAGTTGAGCTGACCTTTTCTTAGCCATTCCAAAGAGCCTTCTTTTCCATGACAAATCTGTATAACTGTTATTATTATTATTATTATTATTATTATTTTTATATCTTCCTGCTCTTTTGTCGTTCTCCCAGTTGTCAGTGTATATCTGCTGATGTTTTACTCTATCTTTTTCTTTCGTCTTTTTTGCAACCACCGGGGCTGTATTTGTTGCTGTTTCAGTTTCATGCATAACATCTTCCATTTGCACCTGTCTTTGGAAAGTTTTTGCTTGGTGGGTTAGGGATACCTTCTCTGGCTTGATGTCTTCGTGTTTGCTTACAAATTCAATTCTGTAGTCTGTTGAATTTTTCACGTATTCAGCCAGTCCGACAGATGTCATTCTATGCACTTGGTTGAGTTTCATCAGGCCGCGATCTCCTTCTCGTCTTGGTAGGTACATTCTCAGGATGCACTGGATTTGTGGAACATTTTGTGGAGTGAGGAGTTTTTCCTTATTTTGATATCTATCTGCTGTCGTAGATTGATTAAAATGGTGCCATTGGAAAGCTAATAATAATCGATTTACTGAGAATATAAATTTGTGTCCTTTCAATCATAAAACTGCATGTTTTAAAAGTCTGCATTTCCAGGATTGAGGAAGAAGAAGCATGACCTCAAGCTTTAATGCGGCTGTTCCAACGGTAATATTTATATTACTCTATGACAGCAGCAACTCTTGAGGAAGACACAGGGGAAGGAAACAAAATTATATGTAGTCCTACTTATCGAAGCAATAGGAAATGAGAAGGGCATTCTGTAGAGCGCATACCTCTGCCAGGCTGATAAGTTCATGTTTTGTATCCCACTGATAGTCCAGATCTGGATTCAGACCTGAACTAAAATTTAATTGGCTTGTTCTTGTTACCTAACCAACTCGTGCACCAAGTTTCATCCGAATCCTTCCCGAACTTTTTGAGATATTGTGCTATATATCGTTTTAGCATGATCTCTCAATGGTGAAGAATCACTTAAAATTCTCGTATCCAGATCTTCACCAAAATCTAACCAATTCTTCCTTGTTCTAACCAAACCAAAAAATCTAACCAAACATGTACTCACGAGTGTTCTTCTTCTTTAGTTTGCTGCACTTGGCTGCAGATAGCCATCATTGTCTGGGTGCGCAGCTGTATAGGCGTTAACGCCACACCGCACTAATAAACCACCTAACAGACACTAGTAAAGAACTCGTGACAGTCTCAGGTATTTCGTTTGGATAATACAATGATCATAACAGCAGCAGTAGCAAGTAATGTGGCAGGATTCCAAAGGAAACCTGCAGCGAGATCTTTACCACGTTCTGCTATCAAGATTAATCGACACTGCATTTCTTGGTTCATTAGCAGCAGGAGGGCAATTGATAAGGGATTTCCAGATCAACACTGAGCTGGTTTTCACAGCCATTTTTTTTTTATCACATCTGTCAGTGAAATTAATTGTGGCTCAGTTATTCGGCTGCGCCAATGAATTTCTGGCTATTTGGCTAATTCGTTAAAGGTGCGAGTCTCAACTTGTTTGGAAAACACAGCGACGTAAAAAAAAAAATTCACAGTTTCACAAGTTTTACTCCAAGTTTAGACGTAACTTTGTCTTCACCAGCCCTGGTGGCGCAATGGTTATTGAGCATCTAATGGTTCGAGCGTCCACTCTGAGTCTGGGACGTCGGTGGTTCAAATCTTGGCCGAGTCATACCAAAGACTTCAAAAATGGTACGTGCTGCTTCCTTGCTTGACGTTCAGCATTTTCAAAGCTTAGAGCATGGGCAAACAACCATAGGTTGGGAATAATAGCGCAGGCTTTTACGGGCCTAATGGCCTCCTCCAGCATCAAAGTTCATTGTAAGAGAAGTCTTATTAGTCCAACATGCTCACTCCCTTGGGGTTAAGAGGGCTGTTCATGACACATGCAGGCTGTGTAAGTAGCGTCTCCTGCCACTGCTTACACCGTGGCAATAGTCGTGCGACCGCATTACCAAGAAGTGCAATTTTACTGTTTTAGACCATCAATAACCATCTTTCTTTCCATCTCCTTTTCCACTCCTTGGCTTGGCTTTGAAAGGGGAAAAGGTGACTTGTTTTATTTCTCAGCCGTTCTCTTTGAAGAAGAATGACATAACTTGGAGGGAGGTAGAGGTGGTGTGGATACAAAGGAGAGAGACACACGTGACCTTTCTGGTGAACTCGATTTTAATACTCGACCTTCAAAATGATGTATGAACGCTAAATGAGGCTTTTTTGTGCATGCGCTGCGTATGTCTTTACACCGACTCCGTTTTGCTTGCCAGGAACCTTTTAACCGGCCGTTATTAGCACAAAATCTGTCATTAAAATAGTGTTTTAAACATTTTCTGCATTTACACGAAAGAGTGGCAATTTCAAGATTGTTAACCATAATCGTTCTGTTCCTGAATGCAAATCGGACTCGACGGAATACGACAAATATCCGAGGATGAGACCGAGAGGCGTTGATTTCCTATCGGTTCTTTTTTTAATGAAATTCGCGGTCACAGTGAGTATAAAAACTAGAGTTCATAGAACATCATACTTCGCACTGTTTTGACGAACAAGCACATGGGCAGGGCCGATGAGCAGCAAATTTGATTGGTCGTGATGACAGAAAATGCCGTAATATTTTGTCCGAGTACTGTTAAACGGAAGGGTTTTGAAACATCTCAAACAAAAAGACGATGTGTGTTCAAAATGTTCAAGTGTATAATTCATTTGAAATGAAATAAGGATTTTAAAGGTCGTAGAAAAAAAAAAACAAATTCGGAAATTTATGCAGCGTCTTACACACCACCTTATTTATCACGTTAAATTAGTTATTCATGCCTGTTGTTTGTGTCCTTTGTGATGTCTCTAAAAACAGTAAATTTTCCCGTTTGGAATGATTTTCAATTTTGTTTGATTGCCAGATAGGAAGAAAGACAACAGACATTTCACTCCTCTCTACGCACCTGCGATCGGCACAAATTCAGAGCCAAAGTACTGCTAAACTACAGGTTCGTCTTGCGATTCATGTTCTGATTCATGTTCTGATTCGTGTTCAAAATATAACATTCAATTGGAATTGAGTTGTTCATCGATCATAAATAGACGCTTGTAGACAGAAGCACAGACAGGCAATAGTGAACCGATTGCTTAACCCAACTTTTTGCTTCACGTGCGTGGGCTAAAACCACGCGCACAGACTCGGACGCTTCAGCTTTTAGCAACAGATGCAGAATTATACTATAATCTCTTTTGTGGCACCGGTACTAAACAAACAATATTTATAACAGCCCTCTCAACTCCCATAGCTCCCACCAACCACCCCTCACCACACCCCTACTTCCCCACTCCTAACATGGTTAAGAGTGAATGTCATCATTTTAAACGTAGCCTGTACATTCACAAGCCCCAGATATGTCATTCCCATTGGTGTTGAGAAGCAACTATTCCAGATACACAGTCCATTCACGAGTAGCGGTCCATCGGGAGTTTGTGTAGCACTCGGGCCTCGTATTGCACCTTTTTGATGTACTTTATGATGCCCTGAACACCGACATTTCCTGGGGTTTCTACTCATGTGTGCCGAGCATTCTGGGGTGGAATATGTCATTTTGAAAGTCACGTATTCCCCCGATTCGGAGTGTTATCCAGTGAAGCATCATTATTTGCGGGATGTCTTCCATGCGATCTGACTGTGGATTTTCCTTTCTCACTTGAATTTTTCACCAGTTTTTAATTTATTTTAATTTTTCAATTTTTCACCCGGTTTTTATGCAATTGAAGCCAAATTTTCACAGCTTCACAATTCCTAAGAGCTATTTTCTTAAGAACGCATCAATGTCACAAAAAATATAATATTCATTTTATTTGTTTTAGTTGCAATTAATGCAAAATGTTAATGATATAAACGTTGTAATCACACCGCGTTTAAAGATCGAAAAGGAAACATCTCAAACAGATAATAATTGGATCTGATGTGATTGTTATTGAATTTTCATTTCATATCCAGAAATGAAAACACGACACCATTAGGCGGCAATTGCAACTTCGTGAATTTAACATGAGGGATGGCAAGATAGCCGAGAGCTATGCACACTGTCTAGCCTGTGTTCGAATCTTGACCCAGCTATGAACTGTTATCTTGCTGTTTTGCATCAATTTACATGCCACTGGAAGGATGTTAAGCTGCAGAAGGATGAAGGACCTCAGGACTAAATACTAAGAACCCATATGCCTGACCTGACTGGCTCATACTGGGAAGGCAATGGGAAAACAATCCAGCAGAAGCTCTGCCAATGCAGGCTGTAAATGGGACTGCTTCAGCAGTATCGATGCTCTGTCAAGAGTATGCTACATTGATGATGAAAGACTCTTGTTCGTAAAATATTTTAAATTTTCCCATAAGAATAGTGAATCACCGGGACCCTATCCCCCTTTTTCACATTGAAACAATGCCCCGATATTCGCGGATTCTACTATCGCAGTATTTTCCAGGAACGTATCCCCTGCGAATGTCACTGTCAGACAGTACTAGCAATTTTCAGTCAAACCGTAAGATTATGAAACGGAGAAATCTTCATTAAAAAAATATATTAAATTTAGGATCATGGAAAAGTGAGGTGACAGAAGGTAAAAAGACAGGTAACAGGCACAATAAGCCTGGCGTTGGCTTCGTAGTTAGGGTGGCTGGCTGAGGATCTTCGGGTCCTGAGTTTGAGCCACGTTGGCCTCTGAATTCAGTTGGTGGGGTTGACTCAGCCTGTCATCCTTCTGAGGTCAGCGAAACGAGTACCAGTGTACTGGTAGAGGTACACAGCATCAGCGGCACAGCCACATTTCCAACAAATGATAGCTACCTGGCAGCCAAGCTCCATACGCAAGAACAGAACTGAGTGTGCAATTGCATTTCATGTCCTCAACGCTAGGGGGCACCATTTGGAGAGAGGCATGCTCTGGGGAAAGCAAGGAATAACTAGAATGACACTCAGTAGAATGCATACCTCTGCTGAGCTGAAGAGTTTACATTTGGTAGCCCATTGATAGGCCAGATCTGCATTTGGAACTGAATCAAAATCTAATCAGCTTGCTCTTGTCACAAAACCAACTCATCCACCAAGTTTTGTCATAATCCATCCACAACTTTTTTAGATATCATGCTGCACTATAGTTTTTGGCCCGATCACTCAATTGTGAAGAATCACTTCAAAATTCTAGTATCCAGATCCAGATCAAGATGTTAACCAAAATCTAATCAATTCCTCCTTGTCATACACTCAACCTGTCAACCAAGTTTTGTCCGAATCGGTCCATATCTTTTTGAGATATCATTCTCGCCCATCGTGGTCTCTCTGCCTCTACCTTTACACCTCACTGGAATATACAGGTGGTGTACAAAAATATGGAAACACCTGGGTAAATGAGGGATACCAAGTATATTGAAAGCAATGGCTTCCGCACAAGTGTGGCCCATGTGTTAAGTAAATAACATCCCCGAATGCTTCAGGTCATGCATTAAAATTCTGCACAGGCCTGGTTGCCTACAATTATGAGTAGCATGGCTGCAAGAGATCTCAGTGACTTTGAAAGAGGGGTGATTGTTGGGGCGCGTTTGGCAGGAGCTTCATTGGCAAAGACAGCTCAACTTATTGATGCTTCGTGAGCAACGGTGTCCAAGGTCTCTGGAACTCTGAGGGAAAGACATCGTAAGTAAAGGGCAACAGTGTGCGGAAGCACATACTCCAGGATCGTGATATTCATGCATTAATTTGAAGTGCAAGGCAAATCAGGTGAGCAACAGCAGATCGTTTGACTCCAAGTTTCAACCTGGGGCACGAGCAACCAGTTTAATAAAAAATGGTCCGCCGAGAACTCCACAGAGTGGGGATACCATGGTCGGGTTGCAGTGCACAAACTGTTCATCACACCCGGCAATGCACATTTGCGAGTCGAGTGGTGCAAAGAGCACAGACAATGGACTACCGAGTAGTGGAGAAATGTGATATGGTCAGATGAATCATCGTTCACCATGTTTTCAACAAATGGATGAGTGCACGTGTGGCGCCAACTGAAAGAACTCGACAACCCTGAGTGCTTGGTTGCAACAGTGAAGGGTTCTGGTGATACTGTAATGTTGAGGGGCGCATTCATTCCTTTAGAAGGCACAGTCAATGCCAATCGCTACTTAAATGGTATCGAGTGATCATATTCATCCCATGTTGCAGCATTTTTTTTCCTGCTGGGAGAGGTGTCTTCCAGGTATACAATGTCCCCTTCCACAGAGCACGTGCGGTCATTGGTTTGGTGAGCATCACATTTATGTTATCCATATGTCATGGCCTTTCAGTCACCAGATGTGAGTGAACCCAATTGAGCATTTATGGGATTTTCTGGAACGACGCCTGAGAGCGATTTCTACCTCCATCAAACAGGTGTGAGTTGATTGACTTTGTCATGGAAGAATGGTGCTGCATCCGTCCTGCAGAATTCCAGACGCTGGTGGACTTCATGCGAAGGCCCATTCTGGCCGCACATGGAAGTCCAATGCCCTACTAAATGACTTCACATTGCTGTTTCCATTTTTGTTGTCCACTACATATACCTACTCTCCATCCTACACATTTGCTCCTTGAAGGTTGCCCGTTTCTCCGATGCAGACCTCCCACTCGTGAACTTTACCAAATCTCAGGCCCCCAAATCACTTCTCAAACACTCAAAGTTTCCTTCCTAAAATCCAACAGCCTTATACCACCATCCCAAACTTCACATCTCAACAATAGAGTTGCACTTTCTACATTGTGGTGCTTGCCCCCAGATGTCACAGCATCGTGTGAACATTCTGATAGAGGAACACAAAATAGGCACACCAAGCACTTGACTCCATTATTTGTATACTAGCAAATACAACCCATCACTTCACTGATGGGAATATTAAGGAGGAGGGAGGGGAAGGATAGATGAGGGAGGACAGAGGGGAGGTGGTAAGGAAAAAAGGGAGAGGGGTTGGAGAGAGGGGAGAGGGTGACGAGAAGAGGGGAGAGGGTCGGGGAGAGGGGAGAGGGTTCGGGGAGAAGGGAGAGGTGTCAGAAGGGGGAAGAGGGGTGGAAGAGAGAGGGATAGGGGTGGCAGGGAGAGGATAGGGGTGGTGGGGAGAGGGATAGGGGTGGTGGGGAGAGGGATAGGGGTGGCAGGGAGAGGGATAGGGGTGGAAGGGAGAGGGATAGGGGTGAGAGAGGGATAGGGGTGAGACAGAAGAGCGGAGGGAGGGTGGTGAGGGAGGGGGAGGAGAGAGGGGGGGGGGGGAGGGGAGAGGAGAGGTGGGAGAGCTCGGAGGGGGAGAGGGAGGAGGGATTCCGGCAGATGTGCTTCCCGGTGATTACTCTGCCTGCGATGAATTACGCTGCCTGTGAAACACCGGGATGATGGTTTATAGCTGGTCGGGATTCAAACCCAGGCGAGACAGCTTTGAGTGAGCATGCGTACCTTCGGCTATCCTGCGGTGATCTGGTGATTCATTGCTATATAAAAACTGAATTGATCCGAGCAGCAGTTCTGGCTGCTTAAAAAAAAAAAAAAAAAAAAAAAACTTTCATTTGTCCATTTCACACATTCTTTGACATTCCTTCCTCTCCTCGACCTACACAGAGTTGTATGGTGGTGAAAGATAGCTTGAACGAAGAGAAGGGAGGCAGTGCGAGGGTACCGGATGGCAGCATGAGGAAGGGGAAAGGCATCGTGAGGGGGAGTGGAGACAGCGCAAGGGTTGGGGGGGGGAGCCTGAGGGGAGGGAGGCAGCACGGGGGGGGGGCAGTGTGAGGGGAGGGAATGGGGAGTCAGTGTTAGGGGAGGGAATGGGAAGGCAGCGTGAGGGGAGGGAATGGGAAGGCAGCGTGAGGGGAGGGAATGGGAAGGAGGCACAAGGGGAGGGAATGGGAAGGAGGAACAAGGGGAGGGGAAGGAAGTGGGAGCGTGAGGGAAGGCAATGAAACGGGAGGGTGGGCAGCATTAGAGTCCCTACATAGAAGAGTTACGACATGACGAGTCCGGAAAAAAGTGGTCACGTGGTCTATGGACGCCATGTTGTTTCCGGCTTTCTCGGCACGTTTTGCACTCTGCGTTTGTTTACATCGAAGATCACGATTTTTGTGTTGTCTACATTTGCTAAT
>CM068955.1:36680414-36720251 GCA_035128595.1 Eptatretus atami
CTAATCCTATCCCCAGAGCCTTGTTTGCATTATTACAATGCTTTCAACACTATAAATTTCAGCTATCATTAAGTACATTCTTGTCGTTATAATTTTGATTTGATAAACTTTCTACGAATTGTAACTTTTTTTTCTTTTTTTTCTTAATATACAATGTATAAGAGCTAACGCACAGAACGTACAAAAAGGGGAGCAGGAGACAAGAGGGGTGGGAGATGAAGCACAAACAGTGGGGAATAGAGACATTAGGAATTTTGTGGAAGGGAAAGGGATGGGGTGGGGTACACGGGGTAAACAAGATGGACACGACAGGAACTTTCAAGTTCTTACACGACAGCGACTTTCAGGCACACACAATGTAATTATTGTCAGGTCAGGTCAGATTAGATCTGTGACTTGCTCCAGGTATCATGTAAACCTGGATTAACCTGTTTCATGGTCGGGTTGTCGGCGACTAAACCGTCTCCCCCACCAAGTTGGTGAGGAGGGTGTATGATATGGACACCCAGCAGGATTAAAAACAAAACCTGTCAAAGGGCGGAGGAGCTCCTTGTAGCCCAATGGCCATCCATATCTAGTGCCCAACTGTGGCTGTGGACGTCCTCCTGCAGTTGGGTTACTTTTTATTTGGTGGTTGGTGGCAGGATTTGAACTCCGGCCACCGTAAAACCCTTCATTCCACAAAACATTCCAAAAGCAAAAAACAAAATCTGAAAACCCACACCGTGGGAGTACCTCCTGTGCAGCTTCCCTTCGCAGGCAGCTCACCGGATGACGGGATTGGGGCAAAGCCTTCGGGACCCCCAATCTTTGATAATAGGAGGGAAACCACGGGGTAACCTTCCAGGGTCAGATTGCAGTAGTGTGTGTCAGGGTGGTGCTGAGGTGTCATCCACCAGACGGCGGTCTCCTTGGGTTAAACTGAGGCGGTCCATTCATGTGGGTGCCTGGAATGTCCTATCCCTAAGAGAGGATGATCACCTGTCTCTTATCATCTGAGCTCAAGCGTTTGGGACATCAGTATTGCAGCACTCTCTGAGGTTCGGAGACCGGATTGCGGCAAGATCATGGCAGGTGGTTACACCTACTATTGGTCTGGTCGCTCTGATGGTTACCATGTCCAAGGAGTTGCTGTAGCTGTGTCCAATAAGCTAACTCCAATGATAATTGAGGTAACACCGGTCAACGAGCGTATTATGAGACTAAGGATTGTCACTCCTTGGGTGTCATTTCCTTGGTCTCTGTATATGCTCCGACTGAGGTGAGTGATCTCACCGTGAAGGACGCATTCTACGCCACGCTTGAGTCTGTGGTTGATCAGTGCCCCAGGCAAG
This sequence comes from Eptatretus atami, assembly GCA_035128595.1. NCBI lineage: Eukaryota > Metazoa > Chordata > Myxini > Myxiniformes > Myxinidae > Eptatretus > Eptatretus atami. The sequence goes on from CM068955.1 coordinate 36,681,749, forward strand.
ATACTCTTCTAGTCTTGGGGGATTTCAATGTATCAATTGGAACTGATAGGGATGGTTAAGAAACATGTGTTGGTCCCCATTATTCTGGAACTGTGAACCAGAATAGCACTAAGTTCCTTGACTTTGCTAAGTGTGGCTGGTTCATGGTTTCAGCGCCCACAGGCTCATCGCTGGACTTGGTATTCCAACACTGGTGGTGTGGCAAAGGAGATTGACCATGAGCTCGTTGATGTTCACTGGAGGATGATCCAGAACGGCAGGGTCGACCGGAGTGCTCAGTTCCTCAATACTGACCACAGTCTCATTGTAGCAACTCTGATGTTGTAGCTTAAAACCAGGAGAATGGAACCATCCCAGCCGAGGCTGAATGTTGGAAAGTTCAAGTTTGAGAGGGTAGCTGAGGAATTTCGAACAGACTGAGTGGAGATTTGGGGGGTCTGGGTGATTTGGGGGATCCTGAAGAGTTGTGGAGTGTCTTCAAGACCACCGTCCTTGATCCATCCATTGGGACCACACTCTGTGCAGAGCGTTGGTGCTGCCTAAGCAGTCTCCTTGGCTATTGGGAACAATCTTGGACAGGTCGCCACTCCGACACAGGATACCGTCCTTGATGTTGCCGGTGGATGTCTTGGAACTCACCGTAGGACGAAGAATAATTTTGTCTTTCAAGGGATACTGGATACCATTGATCAGAGTCACAGGGCCAGGCTGAATGGCAGAGCTGAGCTGAGCAGTTCACGAAGCTGAGGCATAAAACTGTACGTGCACGACGGGTGGAAAAGGAGGCCGATGTGCAAGGAATCTGTGAGGGGGTAGAGCTTCACCTGTGGTCAAGTGATTCTCGTCCTGCTTACAGGGGAATTCACGCATTGCTTTCCTCCAGGCCCGTCCCTCGGTGTACTGCAGTTAGAGCAGAGGGTGGTGGGCTCTTGACAGAGGAGTCCAAAATGAAGGCCCGCAGGGCCGGTTACTTTGAGCAGCTGTACCAGGCTGATCCACCAGCTGTTGAGTTGGATGTCAGGGGTGTTACTATCCCTATTGTTGACCCTCGAATCAACTGCAGTCCACCTTCGTTTGTGGAAAAACAGGCTGTGGTGAAGCTGTTTGAAATGGGGTCACGCTCCAGGGATCTGTGGCATCCATGCTGAACTTCCCAAGGCTGGTGGAAATGCTGCACTTGTGTCGTTGCATGCAGTTCTGTGCTCTGCCTGGAACACAGGCATCATCCCAACTGACTGGAAGAGGGGCCTCGTTGCCCCCTCTGGAAAGGGAAGGGTGATCGCCAAGACTGCAACAACTACCGAGGGATGATGCTGCTCTCAGTGCCGGACAAGGTCTTTGCTCGGATAATTCTTGATGGGGTTTGCCACCATCTGCATTGCAGCACCAGCGTCCAGAGCAGTCAGGCTTTACCCCAAAGAGGTCAACGATTGACCGTATCCTTGCTCTTCGGGTCCTACCGAACACAGACGAGAGTTTCGGCAGGGGCTGCTTGAGCCTGTTGATCTCTGTAAAGTGTTTGATTCAGTGAATTGGATGCTCTCTGGATGCCCTCTGTGGTCAGGCCTGGGAGTGATGGATTCCGGATCCGGATGTGGATCTGATAATTTTTTAAGTGATTCTTCACCATTGAGAGATAGGGCTCAAAAACGATAAACAGCACCATATCTCAAACATGTATTGGGCCCGATATTTCTCATGGATCTGGATTACGGGATGGAGGTTTGCGCTCTACGAGTCCCTTCCAGTTTTATCATGTGAAATGATGCTCACATTGACGTGCATCACAAAAGAGCAAAAAATATCGACCATGCCTTTTGTCTGGAATGAATGGAAGGTTTCATGATGGAATGGAAGGGAGGTTTCATTGTGGAAGGGAAGTGAAGGTTCATGATGAAGGAAGTGAGTATGATGATGGAAGGTAAGTGAAGGTTTGATGATGGAAGGGAAGTGAGTTTGATCATGGAAGGGAAGTGAAGGTCGATTGGAATGGAGAGGGTTTCATTGTGGAAGGGAAGTGAAGGTTCCATGATGAAGGAAGGGAAGTGAAGGTTTCATGATTGATAGAAGGGAAGTGAAGGTTTGATGATGGAAGGGAAGTGAAGGTTTCATGATGGAAGGAAAGTGAAGGTCCATGATGGAAGGAAGGGAAGTGAAGGTTTCATGATTGATAGAAGGGAAGTGAAGGTTTCATGATTGATGGAAGGGAAGTGAAGGTTATGATGAGGAAGGGAAGTGAAGGTTCATGATGAAAGGAAAGTGAGGTTCCATGATGGAAGGAAGGAAGTGAAGTTTTCATGATTGATAGAAGGAAGTGAAGGCTTCATGATGGAGGAAATGAAGGTTCCATGATGGAAGGAAGGAAGTGAGTTTCATGATTGATATAAGGAAGTGAAGTTTGATGATGGAAGGGAAGTGAAGGTTTCATGATTGATAGAAGGGAAGTGAAGCTTCATGATGGAAGGAAGGGAGGTGAAGTTCATGATTGATAGAAGGAAGTGAAGTTTCATGATGATAGAAGGGAATGAAGGTTTGATGATGGAAGGAAGTGAAGTTTTCATGATTGATAGAAGGGAAGTGAAGGTTGAATGGAAGGGAAGTGAAGGTTTCATGATTGATGAAGGAAGTGAAGGTTTGATGATGAAGGAAGGGAGGTGAAGGTTTCATGATTCATAGAAGGGAAGTGAAGGTTTGATGATGGAAGGGAAGTTAAGGTTTCATGATGAAAGGAAAATGAAGGTTCCCTGATGGAAGGAAGGGAAGTGAAGGTTCATGATTGACGAGAGGGAAGTGAAGTTTCATGATGGAAAGGAGTGAAGGTTCCATGATGGAAAGGAAGTGAAGGTTTGATGATGGAAGGAAGAGGAAGTGAAGGTTTCATGATGGAAGGAAAGTGAAGGTTCATGATGGAAGGAACGAAGTGAAGGTTTCATGGTTGATAGAAGGAAGTGAAGGTTTCATGATTGATGGAAGGGAGTGAAGGTTTCATGATGGAAGGAAAGTGAAGGTTCCTGATGGAAGAAGGGAAGTGAAGGTTCCATGATGGATGGAAGGGAAGTGAAGGTTATGATGATGGAAGGGAAGTGAAGGTTTCATGATTGATGGAAGGGAAGTGAAGGTTTCATGATGGAAGGAAAGTGAAGGTTCCATGATGGAAGAAGCGAAGTGAAGGTTTCATGGTGATGGAAGGAAGTGAAGTTTCATGATGGAAGGAGTGAAGGTTCCATGATGGAAGGAAGGAAGTGAAGGTTCCATGATGGAAGGAAGGAAGTGAAGGTTTCATGATTGATGGAAGGGAAGTGAAGGTTTCATGATTGATGGAAAGGAAGTGAAGGTTTCTCATGATGGAAGGAAGGGAAGTGAAGTTTTCATGATGAAGGAAGTGAAGGTTCATGATGGAAGGAAAGTGAAGGTTCATGATGGAAGGAAGGGAGTGAAGGTTTCATGATTGAAGTGAAGGAAGTGAAGGTTTCATAGATGGAAGGAAGTGAAGGTTCCATGATGGAAGGAAGGGAAGTGAAGGTTTCATGATGGAAGGAAAGTGAAGGTTCCATGATGGAAGGAAAGTGAAGAGTTCCATGATGGAAGGAAAGGAAGTGAAGGTTCATGATGATAGAAGGGAAGTGAAGGTTTCATGATTGATGAAGGGAATGAAGGTTTCATGATGGAAGGAAGTGAAGGTTTCATGATTGATGAAGGGAAGTGAAGGTTTCATGATTGATGAGGGAAGTGAAAGTTTCTGATGATGGAAGGGAAATGAAGGTTTCAATGATGGTAATGAAGGGAAGTGAAGGTTTCATGATGGAAGGAAAGTGAAGGTTCCATGATGAAGGAAAGTGAAGGTTCCATGATGGAAGAAGGAAGTGAAGGTTTCATGATTGATGGAAGGAAGTGAAGGTTTCATGATGGAAGGAAGTGAAGGTTCCATGATGGAAGGAAGGGAATGAAGGTTTCATGATGAAGGAAAGTGAAGGTTCCATGATGAGAAGGAAGTGAAGGTTCCATGATGGAAGGAAGGGAAGTGAAGGTTTCATGATTATAGAAGGGAAGTGAAGGTTTCATGATTGATGGAGGGAAGTGAAGGTTTCATGATGGAAGGAAAGTGAAGGTTCCATGATGGAAGGAAGGGAAGTGAAGGTTCATGATTGATGGAAGGGAAGTGAAGGTTTGCTTCCAATGAATCAAGCATGGAAATTGCGGGAAGCATGACACGAGCACTTGCGATTTAATCCAGCCTTTATGACTTCATAAAAAAGTATGATGGAACTTGTATTAGGGTTATTAATCTTTATATAAATATATATATATATATTATATATATATATATATATATATATATATATATTAATAGATATATTGATAGTTTCATTATACAATGAGCATATTTCTTTTTAGAATACACAATGAACTGCATCTTTGATTAATTATCCTGTAAATGTGTTGAAGATGCAATGGAATATGTAAACTTAATTTACACAAACACTGAACTTTGTTTAGTTGTAGTTTTGAAAGAAGATCAAGTTTGATATGACTGTTAAAAACAAGACTCGAAGTGCTTCACCCTTTCATTGCATCAGTGATGAAGTTGTCTGTATAGACCAGAAGCACTTGCTCGTTTCGGGGTAAACATTGAACGCGCTTTTCTCCCTGTTTTCCCAAATCCCTCCTTCCTGTCCCCCGCTGGGAAAGTGGAGCCATAAAGCACAGGCATGGCATGTAGCTTGGGCAGTAAAGCAGTAAATCTGTCCTGGCCGCTCCCCGCCCAACAGCGCCGTTCCATTTGCGGTGAGAGGGCGTAACGACGACCCTTTTCATGGATAGACCGCCCCAGTCGGTCTGCCTGAGAACAGCGCCACCTGTTGTGTTCATCTTAACGCTACACCTTGCCATCTCCTTTTGCACTCTTCCACGGCACGTCGCACCACCAAGTGCACCGTCCATCAGATGGACCTCAAGGTCGGTGTCCCATGTGCTAGCATGAGTTGAAGGACCATGAAGTAGTCGAGATATCGCCAGTAAAGCTACCCTCGAAAGATTCCAAAAATCGTGCCGATCAAGTGGTCTTCTCGGATATCCATCCTGGTCTAGCTAGCTCTTGGGGATTCATTGACACCGGGTTACACCGCTTGCTATGTCAGGATAGGGTTGCAGTCTGGGCCGCAGCTCTTCCGTGAAATTTATGCTCACAGCTCTGCTCACATGTTCGACGTCTGGTTGTCGTAGCCATCCTCGGCTCCGAAGAGCAACCACAATATTCCACTGCACATCGATGTTGCTCACGGCACGCTGAAGTCCTTAAACAACGCGAGAGCTCTCAGCACGGCTTCCATGGACAACACTAGAATGGTAACATCGGAGGTCTCGAAAGCAAGCCACTTCCACGACAATGAGGTGCTTTGGGATCTCTTTTTGCCAACGAGATGTCACCAAGGAAACCAAGACACAAGGAAGAGGACGTTTGGCTGATCACGCCTGTGCCGCACCGACACCCCATTAACCTTATCGGTTTACACTTTACTTGTCTACGTTCGATGTTCTAAACCGATTTCCACCCAATACCTTAACTTTTAACACCCACCAACGTACCTTTCATAATTAACTTGCATATCCCATTAATCTCTCGGCAGGGAATGTTGCCAGGGAAGTTGCACACCATGGTCTACTTCATACATCTCAGTTGTGGACATTAAAGATCCCTTTTCCAAAAACGATTGAAGACGAAAAGAACAGACATACAAATTCGTTTTGTTTCCAAAAATTGGAAACAGCTTGCTTTGGGAATTGTGCAGCAATTGATGCTCGACTATATGATGATGAACATCTCACAGCGTGCACATATATAGTGTCCTGGTGACCATGAATGTGGAAGCATGATGCAACAATAGCCGTGATGGACAATCTGCCCATTGCTGCAAGGGGCAGCTGGTGAGGTCACCGGACGGTCACAGGGTCAGGAAAGCTTTCTGGAAAACGAAAGGGGTCATTGTAATCGAGCGTGCATCTTCATGCAGCTGTTGAAGGATCAACAAATGATGGTATTTTCAAATTGTTCAGGACCAAATCTCGACGAGATGTCTCGAGTTCAGGTAAAGCTTCATAATATATACATATATATATATATATATATATATATATATATATATATATATGTATATATACATGCAGTATATGCATTAAAACCCCTGATTGTACGATAAAGCAGCAAAAAATTGCCCTGGACTATTTGTGTTCCCATAGCAACTCCTGGCTCATGATGCAGCTGGTACCCTGTATCAAATCCTATATATCATAAGTGTTTGTCCACTGTCTACTAATGTCCCTGTAAACGATGTACAACTATCCTGATGTCTACAAATGTCTTTATCCTACAAGTGATTTGTGTACAAGCTCCTCCATCAGCCCTTGTAGATCACCATCAAAAAATTGCGATGTAAATACAAAGGGGAATAGCAGCTTCGTGGGAAAGCGACCATAAACATCAGAGACCAGTTCAGCCTAGTGTCTGTGAAATTCAATGCACCCCTTTAAAATGTCGGCAATCTTGGCTCAACAATCCACACACGTACTTTAGATTTGCTGGCTGTTCTGTGAAAGCCGCATCCATGCTGAATTTTGATATCGCGATAATGTTCCTGTCATGCATGATAGATTGCAGAGGAGCTGAATTCAGTTAGCCATCTTGTATCGATGTCAGGAGGTTTGCTTAAAGGGAGGGCTGCCTCCAATCGTTTTTGGCACTGATTATTTCAATATTTTCAATCTCCTCAACATAGTTCAAGCAAGCGAATTTCCAATACCAGTTCAAACAAGACACGGTTAATGTGTTTCGGTGCGCCTGGTGCTTCTAAAGAAGATTCCCTCGGGAGGGTATGTCATGTGCGTGCGAATGTGTAACCCGGGTGGATAGTTATGCCCTCATAAATGTGGTCGTGGGAGCTGGAACAATGTCTGAGAGGTATGCACACTCGCTTTTAAGATATGTAGTCTGGGTTCAAATCCCACCCCAGCTGTATATGCTGTCATTGTGGTGTTTTGCCTGCATCACGAAGCATTGATGTGTGCACCATTGGGTGCAAAATAAGCTGGAGGACCCCATCTGCCGTGCAGCATTTGTTGTTGGTAGGTGTCATAGATCCCACGGTGTCTTTCACGATGAGTAGGCGAGCTATCACCGGCACTTTGAATTTTTTTTTTAGCAACCTCCGCATAAACTCTTGGCCAACCCGCACTCAGCAACTGTGGTGAGTATGCCAATACCATCAACGTGAGTTGAGCTAGGTGCTCGTCCTGCAGACATCATGACGATGGTCGGTGTCATGATGATGAAATGTAGCCGTTTGCTGCAGTTTTTTTAAAATTTGATCTAAACAACTAAAATAATCATGTGATAACACTTTATCACATGCCTCATAAATCAGAGGTAGAGTTGATTTTGTTTATATCAAGTATCAAAGCTTTTGAGTAAAGCAGAAAGGTAACCAGAATGTGACTCGAGCGGTTTGGGTTAGGGTAGAGTTAGAGTTGGGGTAGGGTTAGGGTTAGGGTTCGGGTGACTCCAGAACTGCAGTTTCTATTGATAAAGTTGCATTTTCAAAAGTTTCATGTCAGGAGATTTAATTCTTCAATTCTGTCATATCAGAACCAGGTCGGAGGCCGCTTTTTTTTCCTTTTTTTTAACTGCCTCTCCTCCGGTCTCGCTCATGCTTTTTCCGCCTCTGGGATGGCCGTTTTCTTCCAGTTGCCCACTCCTCATGAACTCCCAAAATTCAGGCTGACTGTACACTTTATCTCCTTTGTTGCTCGCTTCTCCCATATGTGTAATCACCTTCCAGAGCCTGTTCCATCGCACTATTCCCTCCAGGACTTCAAGCAAGTGATGCACGACCATCACAGATCCCCATCCTTGCCTGCAATCCTTATTATCCCCATTAACCCCTCTTAACCCCCTGTCTAATTTATTTTCTTTTTTCTTTTTTTTTTTTCTTCTTTTTTTTTTTTTTTTTTTTTTTCTTTTTTTTTTTTTTTTTTTTTTTTACTTTTTTTTTTTTTCTGGTTGCAGTGCTTCCTCCCCTTTTCTCTCTTTCCTTCCTATTCCTGTTCATTCATTCCTTTGCTTCATATGTCCAACTGTTCACCACGACCCCACTGTCACTTCATGCCCTCCATCACCTTCCTCTTTCATGAGCCTCAATTTTGTAAATAACAAAACAACACCAAATGCAAATTTTCTGCACTGATGCTCATGGAGGAGCTTGTACATGCAGGGCAAGGAGATTAGCAGACATCGAGTTGCACTTACATGGATGCAAGGACATCACGAGATATAACCGATGCCTTTGATGTGAACACGGCACCATCATGGGGCAAGTGGGAACACCAAAGGGGTACATTATGTTTTTTGCCCAATAGCTTTGCGCAGTCATTCTCCATCATAAGTGGAGTCCGAGTGCCAGGGTCTCAGGTCTTGAGTTTGACCCTTGTTTCCTCTTGTCAACATCAATGAAAGTCATATCGACATACGTACAGAGATTTACAGTTTGAAGGGGCTCGGATGTTTTTGAACTAGACACACAAAACGATAACATTCATGTTGCACAATATGTTGAACTGATTAATAATAATGAGTTAAATATATTGTCATTGTGTAGTTTTATGTTTTATCAAGATGCCATATTTCTTTTTATGACAACGGCATCTCTGCAACTGCAGAAAAAGATCAATTAATTGATTCACTCATCTACAGAGCAGTCGGCCTCCTTCTCTTCATAAGTGAAATAATGAAGTCTTTAATTGCAAAGGGTGCAAACCTATCGCATATTTTAAACTTTGATCACAATAATATTACTTTTGTTTTGATCCAGTTTTATCACTGGTCGGTATTGATGACACAATCATGGATGAAACTTTGAACTTCAAGTGGGGTTTATCTCCACTTGGAAACTACTAGCTAGCAACTCTCAAGGCAGTACTAATGGATCAATCTAGGTCTTGTTGGATACAACCAACTTTGCCCTCAGCCTGGTGTTGGCTTGACGTTTATGGTTGCTGGCTTAAGATCTTATGGTCTTGTGTTTTAGCCCTTGTTGTGCCGTTATATAACACGAGGTGGATTGACTCAGCCTGTCAACTTCCTGAGGTTGGCAAACTGAGTAACAGCTTACTGGAAACAGGGAGCACTGTGTCAGTGGCACAGCTGTGCTCTCAGCAATGATGCAACCAGCAACCAAAGGCTGTGTGCACGAACTAATTAATAAGCTTTATCCTTTTGCTGATCAACTTACCGGGCACTATTTCTCTGATGACTCGAATCTGAGCCAAAAACTTAGCAACAGTAGGGCTGCAGTCGTGCTGTCTAATAGCCTACGGAATGAACATCGCTTTACGTTTGGGGTCATGCTCCACCTCGCACTTCCGAACATGGTACAATCTCGAGCCCTGGGAATAATCGGCAAAGGCACCTTTTACATTACTGTTAGGTTAATGGCCTCTCAGCCTTCCATCTTCTCTCATCTGGTCTCTCACCTTGTGCTCTCATCACAATCTGCCATTCCCCAGTCCCACTGGGTTGCACACATTTACTTTCAAACTCATTGCTTCACTGCCTCACTAATTGGTCCAAAGTTTTTACTCGCCACCTTCATGCTTCCCTTTCTTTCCTATTTATGAATTTCACTTCCTCGTGTCTGCGCAAGACAGGCCTCCAGGGGTTCTTTACCGGCCTCCAAGGAGGTCCACATCACCAACTCGTGTTGACCTCTCGTATCTGTTTGTGATATTAATACCTGGCTGCTTGCTTTAGAGATATTATGGGCACTGTAGGGTTATGGATGGTCAATTCCTCCACTTCTGCATGTGTTGAAGCTATCTGTCTAAGTAAATATTCCCAGTGTCAAGGACAATGCATATCGGTGAGCATCAATTATTTATTTTAAATTTAGATTGGGGGGGGGGGGGTGTATATGGCAGTCTTTTCATAAATAGCATTACAGTCTTCATGCCAAGGGCATTAAGAGTCACCAGACAAAATGTGGACTGATATCATGCGATGACTGGACCAAGCAGCGGCAGACCAATAACCTAAAGGTCATTACTTAGCTCAGTAAGTCTTTATGGACACTCCTACAGCAAAACAAAAAATATTTTGAGGTTAGCTTGATTTTAGGAGCTAACAATACAAATCCTAAATTGCTCTGCCTTAAGCTAGATTTGAACCCACAACCATTTGAATATCAGTTCAACTTCATTAAGATGTCGGTTGACGTCTTATATAGGGATGGCCCGGACACTCAATTGGCTCAAAACAACATTAATCCTCAAAAAAAATCTATCAGGATAGAACTTATAAACCTATAAATTACCTTCCAGTCATGTGCGGAGAATTCCCCATCCAATGACACTCATTAAACTTTGAGACATTATCACCGAACAAGAAAAATGAAACACCCAAAAGTGCCTGTTTGCTATTCTTCTTCTTCTTATTCTTTTCTGACAGTCTAACTCAAAATTGGTTGAAGCTACGAACTTGGTTTAAACACCAATCTACTCAATTTTAGAGTGGGAAGGTGCAAACTGATAGAAATTTTAATAGCTTGAAAGGATTCCACAAAAAGTATGCAAAACTGCATTCCTTTGTAAAGGAATAGGAAGGGAACAGAGGGGTGGGCGGGACTACGACTGCTAATCAGTCTGATGGGGGTGGGGCCACTAGGCACATTAGCCCAAGGACTAATCAGACCTATATGGGTGTGGTTAACGATGGAATATTATCAGGGTTGTGAGTCTACAAAGTACATACGATGAAAACTTGTACTGCTAAGGATGACAGTATGTCTGTCGATAAAGTACTGCACATACGAATGAGTAATAATACTGGACACATGCATGAACTATCGGGGATGCCTCTTCATGATGGTTGTCCTCCCAATGGAAGTCAGGGGCCAAATCTTCCCATTGGTTGTTATCTCCATTTGTGGGTTTCAGAAGGTGGGAGGAAGTTCTCCCAGAACTCCAAATCTCCACCTCCTTTTTGGTAAAGGATTCATGAACCAAACTATGACATTTCATTCTCATAGCCTCGTTCCAAGGACTCTTTTGAAAATCTTCACTGAACCTCTGACATCCTCCATTTGTAGCTTGTTTGTAGTGATATTCCCTGAAATGATTTTTAAGTACTCAATAAGGGTTTTGTTTATCATTCTTGTAGCTCCAACTATCACTGGTGCAATATCAGCTTTTCTTCAATTTCCAGGTCCTCTTGACCTCATTTTTCAGATCCTGGTATTTGGTCATTTTCCTGATTTCTGTAGCATTTAGTCCAAAGTCAAATGGAACTGAAACCTCAATCAACAATGCAGACTTTTCCTTTTTGTGTTTGAGCATTATGTCTGGATACAATGCTGTGTTTGCAATGTTCACACTTGACGGGATCATATCGTCATACGTGAGCACAATATGTTCATTTTCAAGGATCGGATCTGGTTTGTTTTTCCATTATTTTTCTGGGACTGGGATATTGATATATTTACAGATGTGCCAATGGATTACTCTGCAGATGCTGTCATGTTTTACTGTGTACAGCTGTTCCGACATGAGCTTTTTACATCCCGAAAGAAGGTGGCTGGTACTTTCTGTTTCTTCCCCACAAAACGTGCATTTGGCCGATTGGCTCAATCCCACCATTTTCTTAAAGGCATGAATGTAGTGTACTTGGTCTTGGGCATTGATGATGACTCGTGCTCCATGCCAACTCATTTGACCTCTTCTTAGCCATTCCAAAGAGCCTTCCTTGTCGATCCCTATTCTGTCAAGCTCTTTTTAAAATATTAACCTGCTCTTTTGTCATTCTCCCATTCTCCCATAACGTGTGTATATAACACGTGCAATACGTCATGCATAACGTGTGTATGTAACAGGTGCAATATGTCACGTATAACGTGTGTACACGGATGCAACATACCATGTGTGTTCAACATGAACAACATGTGCACAAATCACAATTGTGACCCATGCACGCACGTCATGTGCCGCCACCACCATCACTTGCGAGTCCCCAAGGCCGAACGGAGCCTTCCCCAGTCCTGAAACATCCATCTTCACCACAGCAAGCAACCACGATTCATGGACCAAGCTGTCTCCCCTTCCATGCTGACAACAACGGAGCCCTCCCTGGTATTGAAGCATCCAGCTTAACCACAGCAAAGAACCATGACTCATGGACCAAGTCATGCCTCCCTTCTGTGTTCCGTATCCTCACCCCACCGACATCTCCAAAGTGACGATGATGTAGCTCCGCACGACCTCCCTGATGTCGATGTGTCTGTGTGTCTGTGTGTCTGTGTCTGTTTGTCTGTTTGTCTGTGTGTATATATTGTCACTCTAAAAATGGTTTTCTCTGCAACCAATTTTTCGATGGATGCGAAACCTTAAACATCGGAGGGACTCTCCACGGAGAATATTTTATTGCTCTGATGTCATAAGTCACATGGTAAGGCAGCCACATTGGATTAATGGGAAAAAATTGGACATCATTTTCTCCACAACCGCTCAATTACAAAAAACCTGAAACTTGGCATATGTCATCAACTCCCTATGGGATATATCGGGTCATAACAATGACATCATCAGAGAAGTGGTATTCCAGCCATAATTTTTGGTTTAATTGAAATCCTTATCCAAAAAAGTCTGAAACTTCATATATCTGATCAATGACCCGATGTGAATGAGGAATTAAATTTATGACGTTCATAACCCATGCCAAGAAACGATGTGACATAATAGGGTGCATGGATGATACGGGTATATGGACCATAATAGCAGTCAGTGGGCTATAATAGCGTGTTCAGTTGACGATGGTATTTTGTTCAGAATGAATGCGCAGGGCGAGACTGTATGCTCTACGAGTGCCGGTCTAGTTCATTTTGTTTTACACTTTTTGTCCTCTTGAAGTCTGGCTTAATATGTTTTGTATTTCCTTGCTTTTCTTACTTACACCACCAAGGTCTGTCTGTTTATTTGTGTCTGTGAGCAGGATATCTCAAAAACTTATCAATGGACTTGGATGAAACTTGGTGGACAGGTTGGGTGTGCGACAAGGATCAATTATTTCCATTTTGGTGACGATCAGGATCTAGAAACCAGAATTTTAAAAGTCATTCGTCACCATTGAGAGATCTGGACAAAAACGATATATAGGACGATATCTCAAAATGTTGTGTACGGATTCGGACGAAACTTTACAGACAGGTTGGGTGTGAGACACGGTCAAATTGATTCGATTTTGATGAGGATCCAGATCCGGATATGAGAATAAAAAATATATAATTTTAAGACACTTCACCATTGAGAGATGGGGCCAAAAACGATATACTCTACTGTATAGCGTGATGTCTCACAGGTATGGACGGATTCGGACAAAACTTGGTGTATGAGTTGCATTAGTGACAACAAGTCGGTTACATTTTGGTTCAGGTCCGGATGCAGAACCGGCCTCTCAGTGGGATACAATACGTAAACTGTTCAGCCTAGCGTAGGTTTGCGCTCTACCGAGTGCCGTTGTAGTTTCTCTTGTTATGATTTAAATTGTGCCCCAACCTAGCCCTTCAAAATGTCGATCTCTTTTGGAGATGACACTTGCTTGAAGGTAATATCACGAACACGGCAGTTAGTAGCCACACTGTAACGTTGTCATTCGTCTTTCCATCAAGGACTCACACCTGATTGATCAAGAACAATGATTAGCATCGGGTATCAGCTATCAACTGAGTACCATTTGGTGGTGAGTGTTTATGCTCTCCCACAATACACTTGTGTTAAATCGGAGGCAGTTGGAGTTGTGGTGTCATTAAAGCGTTTTTGAAGGAGACCTTCGTTTCGTGAAAGCAAAGACAAGTAGAGGATGTCCATGTAATTAAACAAGGAATTTGGCAACCTGATAATTCCATCCTCGCTTTGGTGGTCATTCCCCACCCAGGTGTTGAAATCACCACCTGTGGGAATAAATTACCAGCTGGCTTGTTGCTCATTCTCATATCGAGTTTTGAGAAAATCTCTTAATTTGTTTCAAATGAGGTTGCAGTTATTTGGATTGCAAGTACGGTTGGTATTTTAGAGTAACCATTGAACTGAGAACAGATAGTTCAATCAGTGATTTGCACATTAACAAGTTCGAATGAGCTAAGATCCTCGTCCTCTTAATGATGACGTCATAAAAAAAGAATATGACGTCATTGTGATGTATCAGGTTTGCGATAAATTATCTGTGCTAATGCCCAGCTTGATCCCCACAAACAAAATTCAAACAGCTTGCCTAGTTTCGGAGATAATGGTATAGGCGATTCCATTAGCGGCGATATTATGACGTCAACTTTTTTTCTAGGAAGAATTTCCAAAATCGGAGATGGTTACTGCCTGCGCGTGGGCTTTCTGCATATACATGGCAAATTTCACGAAGATCCGATGAAAACTCTGGGTTGTGAAACAAAAAATGTCAAAAAATAGGAATGACGTCATAAAAAGTGATATGACGTCATAGTGATGTATCATATGTGCGGTAATTCATCTCTGCTAATGCCCTGTTCGATTCCCGCAAACAGAATTCAAAAAGCTTGCCTAGTTTCGGAGATAATTTTTTAGGCGATTTCCATTAGCGGAGATATTTTGACGTCATAACTTTTTTCTTCTAGGAGGAATTTTCAAAATCGGAGATGGTTACTATCTGTGCAGGGTATTTTTACATATATACGCCAAGTTTCAGGAAGTTTTGATGAAAACTGTAGGCTGTGAAACAAAAAGGTCCACAAGAACAACAACGTGAGTAAGACTTAGAGATCCTCCACGACGATCTAAAAACACCGGTACCTCTGCAGTTTACCCTCCAACATTCTGCCCTTCTTTTACAATACATACAAGGTCGAGGCTCATGGAAGAGTGAGAACATCATACCAGGTTTCTTTCACTGAAAGAACATTTTCACCAGCAGAACCATTTCAACACTCCACCACATCTTCTCTCGCAATGCAAGGAAAATACTAGAAACTTCAGAAAGGTAAAAAGGAAATTATGATTATGTAGCCTGTGTCACAATCCTAATACATACTAGATAAGAAGGATAAATTATATGGACATGTGAGGATGATGACAGTCATACAAGACCAAGAGAGATAGATGAACCCAACACTGGACATTCAAACAAACGTAGAGAACGTCTTTTGTTTTTGGTAATCTTTTTCTCATTTCGTTTTTAGCTCGCCTGCTCGAAGAATAGAGAGCTATGGCGATACCCCCGGCGTGAGCGTGAGCGTCAGCGTCAGCGTCAGCGTGAGCGTGAAAATGTTAAAGTTTTTGGTGCAAGTTATTTAGAAGCTTGCCATTCATTTAATATGTGTACTAGGATGCTGATATTTGGCATGGAGGTTCCTTTGGGGTATACTATTGGTGTAGTGAAGTTGAAATTAACAAAATAATTTCAATTTTTTTTTAATTTTTGACCTGTTTTGAACTTAACTTTTTTGTAGAACATCAACGTTAAAGTTTTTTCTTTGTAATGTTTTTATCTACCACACTATTTTTACTGATTACAATATACAAATACATATATTGCTTTAAAATTATTTGGATCAGACTTCACTGCAATGCTTTATAAAAATATTATTAGACTCTTTTAAAAACGATAAATGTATAAACAGGCGAGCATTGGGTGGCTTTGACACCAACTCTCTGGTTGTACTTTATTTTTAAAGGAAATACCAATACAAAACACATGGAGTGTGGTTGGAAGGGTTGGGAGGTTAGAATGCACAAGATAAGGGTATGATTGAAGGAAGGTGGAGGGTTCCACAAGGGACAGATCATAGAGCATTGCAGGGGAGTATAACTCTTGGAGAGGACAATTTCAGGTTTGTCGTGTTGTTGATGTGTGTGTGTGTGTGTGTGTTGTGTGTGTGTGTGTGTGTGTGTGTGTGTTGTGATTTGGGTTTAATGCTTAGATTGCTTATATATATTATATATATATAAAATAAATATATTATATTAAAATATTATTATATATATATATATATATATATATTATATATATATATATATATATATTCACACACCACACACACACCTTGGGGAGGGAGATGGAAATTCTCAACTGTCCATATGGATTGTGGAAACTTGTTTCCTGCTGGAGCCTTGTAAGTGGAATCAAGACTATTCTCATCAGGCTCTCCAAAATGCTTCCTGCTGGTGAAACCCTGGGGTTCCCTGCTTTTAACGAGCCTGCCTGCTGCCCCCAAAGGCCATGTGCACGTGTGCATATACCACTGGCATTCTAGTGAGATGAAAACTATTTGGGTGAGTCTTCAAATGCAGGCCGAGTCAGAATGATGAATTTAAATTCCACCAAGGAAACGTATATGAAAAAAACACAGAAATAATCTGTCGTTCATTTACACGTGAAACCAAATTGAATGTTATTTATTTATATAATCATGTGGGATCAGTTAAAAATTTCCACTCACATTTGGACAATGTTATAAGTCATAGAACGAGGCCTCAATAAGGCTTTTTCACGCAGTTATAGTACGCTTCATTATACCAGAAACATAATAATGAATCAAGTAACACGGCCATTAAATAAATCCACGTTGTAGCTCCTGTGTAATAAAAGAAAGGCATACTACATGCCATAGTTTAAGACTGAAAGTCACAATCCCTTTGTTCACTAAAACTAACTAAGAGATATTTATATACCCTGTCCTGTCGTATAGGTTAAAGGTCACTAATGGGGGAGAGAAGGATGATTAAAAGCAACTGTTTTGTCCCTATCCACCAGCATTTTCCAAGATGTCATATTAATCATTTGGCAATGGCTGTTCAGGCATATATCTTGGAACTTGAGATGGTTCAGAAGTTCAAAACCCCTCATTAGTGTAACAAAGATGAACTTTTTCCTGTTTGTCTCTCAACGACAGGCAATTCTATATGTTAAATTGGTTTTCCGGGACTGTTTTATTGTTGACAATTTCATCACATCATGGTTTCCCTGTTATGGCTTAGAAGCATGCACACTCGCTTCCAAGCTCTTTCACCTGGGTTTGAATCCTGACCGAGCTATAAACTCTCATCCTGGTGTTTCACAGGCAGGGTTGTTCATCAATGTGTGTGTGCCATCCTTTGGATGGGCATTAAACTGGGTGTCCCATTTGCTGGCATTAGTTGGTGGACGTTAAATAATATTTTCTTCACAAAGAGTAGGCGAGCTAATGCTGGCACCATGGCCAACTTACAAATTCAGCCCCCGACTGGGGTGCTCCCTCCACCCTATGAATTCCCGCAACTGTGAATTATTTTTGACCACCTTATACCTTCCAGTGTTTCCCCCTCAGAGTGCAACTACCAGTTTTCAACTCATTCTTTCCAGTGGTTGAGTTCTCATAATGTTTCCACTTCAAGGAGTAAATTCATATTTCTACCCCCCAATACCTTCCCATGCACACGCGAAGTACAACCACAGGTTTTCAACTCATTCTGTCTGGTGGTTTAGGAGTGCATAAAAGTCAAACACACAAACAAACACATAAACCTACAAACAAACAAACAAACGAACAGACACTTTGGTCTAATACTGTTTGGTCTAATCCTATGCCATTTGTCAAACAGTTATGATAACTTAACTCTCCAGGGACCCCAAATGAACACAATTGTTATTTCAACAAAATAGCGGCAGACACGAGGTATGTGATGTTCCTTAGGAAACACATAAAAAGACATAAAATATCATAGCCCTCGTTGTTTTTGAAATTTTGCTGTACGGAGTTAAAGGGCTAGCCCATATTTATGGACAACAAAAATGGCCGCCACTCTACCAGTCAGCCATCTTTGATGAGATCGCAAAATAAAGTGAGATACACATGTATGCCATCATGTACTGTGCTTGTGCAAAGTTTGAATAAAATCGGACCATGCATGTCTGAGAAATGGTTGGGGACACCTTTACGTAACAAAATGGCTGCCAGTCGGCAATGTTGGATCTGATCTCAAAAAAATTGACGTGCATTTTGATGTAATTTTGAATGATGTAAGCCATCATTCTTTACCTGTGGGCCAAGTTTGAATAACATCAGTAAATGCAAGTCTGAGAAATGGTTGAGGACGTGTTCAACATCGGGTTTTTTACAACTAAAATTGCCGCCAGTTGGCCATCTTGGATCTGATCTCAAAAAAACATGATGAGCATATGTAAGCTATCCTTCATTATCTGTTTGCCAAGTTTGAACAACATTGGTAAATGCATGTCCAAGAAATGATTGAGGACGTGTTTGATACTGTTTATATTTTTTACAACTAAAATGGCTGCCATTCTACCAGTCGGTAAATCTTTGATCAGATCACAAAATAAAGTAATTTGCATGTGTATGCCATCACGTACTGTGCTTGTGCCAAGTTTGAGCAAAATTGGACAATGCATGTCTGAGAAATGGTTGGGGACACATTTAAGTAACGAAATGGCTGCCAGTCGGCCATCTTAGATCTGATCTCGAAAAAAAAAAGACACGCATATGTAAGTCATCATTCTTTATTTGCGTGCCAAGTTTGAACAACATCAGTAAATGCATGTCCGAGAAATGGTTGAGGATGTGTTCAACACCGGGATTTTTTTTACAACTAAAATGGCCGCCAGTCGACCAACTTTGATCGCATCGCGAAACAAAATGCTGTGCATATGTATACCATCATGTGTTGTCGTTGTGCCAAGTATGAATAAAATTAGTCCATACATGTCCGAGATATGGTTGCGGATGCACGCACGCACGGACACGAAAATCGAGACCAAATCCATTGTTTAATTCTTTGTGTCCTTGTGTAATCTCATGGTGATTGTCATGTGGAGACAATTTTAACAGGTTTTTTTTATATACATGATCAAGGCTCATGGAAGAGCTATAGCAGGATCTACCCTTTCCATCTTGTATCACCAAACCAACAGCAGAGTAGATGTATTACACAAAGACATAAAAGACGACACAATTCCCACTTTAAAAGGACGATAAATAAATTCCCCCCTAGGCATCGCTCGCATGCAACCAACGTGATATTTTCTCAGTCCAAAAAGGGCATAAATCTGTGAAAAATTGACGAAATGTCCTGAAACTCGAACTTGTTTTGTAACTTATCATACTAAAGCCATGTACCAAGTTTCAGTTGAATATGTTAAAGGGTATGGCCTGAAACACCACAGGTGGGACGGGCGGATGGACGGAAGGACAGACAGACGGAGAGCAAACCTATAGTCCCCTCCGGTGAAACCGGTAGGGGACTAATAAGCATAAAAACAATGCAACCAAAGCCAAACAAGCTTTATGTTTTTTGTTGAGGTTTTGTTTGGTTCAATAATAATTATTTGGTTTATTCGATAACAGAATCAACAGTATAAAGCTTGAAGATTTTGTGATTTACATGAAATGCTACATTTTAGAATTACATGGAAATCACACTTCACGCCTGCTGTGAGGTTTATTGGAGTTTTTATGCTTATTTTTCCTCAAACTCGTAACTTTTGTATTTACTACTTCGGATTTGCATATTCTGAAATCCAAAGCATTACCAGCACTCACGACACACCAAAATGCAATTTCGTAAATTGTGTATTGAATATAAAGTTGCTTTTATGTCACTGTTTGAATAGTCATGTATTAGCTAAAGTTATGTTTTATTGATCGGACTCTCTTTTATCCTGGATATGATAGAATGCAAATTGCCCACCTACTTTTCTTTTCTGCTGTTCATTTTCACATCAACTTTTATTCAGGTGTTTCGTTCCTCATTTATTTTCTAACACTTCAGGGTTTAGTTTTGTTCTTGATATTTTGTGCCTTTTCATTTTATTTTGCATTTCTGTTTTTTGTTTTTTCAAGTAGAACTAACTGGCAGGTTAGCTTAGACGTACGCACACTTGTCTCTGAGCTGTCTAGCCTGCATTCGAATCTTTATCCAGCTATAAGCTATCATCCTGGTTATTTGCAAGCAGGGCGATACATCATTGTGTGACATCCATCGGATGGACGTTGAGCCGGAGGATCCGCCTGCCAGCACTTGTCATTTGTTGACGTTAAGATCCCACAGGTGACTTCTGCGAAGAGTAGGTGGGTTATCAACAGCACCTAGAAAAATTACAAATTAATGTCCGGAATGACCACCGGGAATTAAACGGCAAACCGCCCGGCATAACCTTTGCCAGGTGAATACTTCAGCAGCACCGACACTCATTGAATACTACGATACATTGATGATGAAAGTCACAAAAAGACTCAAAGCTAATCAAAGTACTGTGACATAAAAATGAGGTTTTGATATCAATTTAAAAGCCGGCTCGTTATTTATTAGTCATCAATGAAAATTTCATGTTGTCTGAAATAAAGGTTATCTAGTTTGAAACAGCCATCCAAAATTAAGGTTGACCTAAAACCCAGGTAAGCACGAGCACCTTTGGTGGTACATTGTAATACTGACTTGTGTAATTTATTTATACCCCGCACATATAGTGTAAAATGGGGTTTAACAATTGGTTCATTCTGTCTGTCTGTCAGTCCATTTCTATGATCAAGGAATTGCTTAAATTAAATAGAATTGTATATTTTGAACACTGTAGAACACGAATTGGAACACGAACCTGCAGTTTAGCTGTATTTTGGCTCTGAATTTGGCAAATTGTACGGAATCTCATCCTAATTGTGCATGCGCACAGAGAGGTAAGGTAATTGCTTCAGTCTGCCTGTCTGTCTCGCAGTCAAACAAAATTGAAAATCATTCCAAACAGGAAACGAACTGTTTTTAGGGACATCATAAACGACACAAACAACATGCACTAATAACTTATTTAATGTGTTAAATAAGGTGGTGTAAAAAAGGATGCATCAATGTTAGTAAACTTCTGATTCAATGTTGTTGTTTTTTTTCTCCAGCCGAGAAAACTTTTGTATTATTTCATTTGAATTATATATTTGAACACCGTAGCACACAAATCGTCTTGTTTGCACTTCTAAAAACAGTTTCACAGTACTTGGGAAAAATTGTACGCCGCCTTGACGAATCCAATTTGCTGCGTGCTCTGAGGGTGGAGTAACAGCAAGATTCAGACAAAACGGTGGCGTCTCGTGATGAAACGCCTGAGCTAACTTCGTCCAAAAGATCTCTTTGTTTAGTGCATCTTTTTCTCAAAGATCATTCCAGAATCGTCAGTTTCTCCAAGAAGAGTTGGCAGAAGGTTCAGCTCTGGACTGTTCCGCATGACCCATCGGCTTTTTATGGTTGCCATCATACCTGTTATTCCAAGTTCACGAACAAAGCTAATTTAGATCATGCTCAGAAACGCAAAGCAAGAATTGAAAAAAGACCCTTCCCATGTCCTTTTTTACAAGAATGCATGGGGGTAAGGTGTTCGATGAACCTTCTCATTAGCTCGTCCTCCACGCAGCGGAATATGGGGTTTTGCAATCACTTCTGTGTGTCTGTCCGGGCCGTAACTTTTTTTACCATTTGAGCTTTTGTCATCAACTTTTCAACAAAACTTTAGTACTAGAATATGGAGAAGAAAAATTAATAATTTTGTTAAAATAATTTTCATTATTGTTATTTTTATTCTTCGACCCTTTTTTTGGCCTTTTTAAAAAACATATATTGTTTTTTCTCAGCAAACACTTGCCCAATTGATACACAATTTTCAGGGTCGGAGCGACCCCCCCCCCCCCCCATGGAGAATATTTTAACGATAATTGTGATGTCATAGGTCATGTGGTATGGCAGCAGTCTTAGATTAAATGCAAAAAATTAAAACATTATACCTCTGAAACTGCTGATCAGAAAAATTGGAAACTTGACACATCTCATTCTACTCCCAGTGGGGAGTAAGGGATTGTAATGATGATGTCATCGGTGAAGTGGAAGAGCAGCCATAAATGTTGTAATCAAAATCCTTGTTTTCCATTGACATTGTGTGTATGTCCAGGCCGTAACTTTTTTTTACGAATTTAACTTTTGTCATCAAATCTTCAACAAACATTTATTATGAGACTGTGGAGAACACAAATTAATAAAATGTACAATGTTTTTTTAGCCGTGGTTTTTATGAAGTTTAGTTCGAGTACAAAGCGGGTGTGGACGGGCTTTGCATTTTGAGATGCTTTCTAGTTGTCATTGTCTTTGTAGGAGTTATTGGAAGCTCTCATGTTGGAAAATTTTTATGTCCCATCACGAAGCCAGTCATTCCTACCATTATTCTGTTGTATTTCCTGCCAGATAAGCCCGAGCAGAGATGCAATGTTTTACAGAAACGTTCTATATCGTTCTATGAGAAACGATATAGCCTTAAGTTCAGGCACCATCTGGAGAATTATTACAATTCACGGGTTTTACACCTGGCAGGAAATCTGTGCAAAAAGACTTTCATTTTCTGACATCAGAAATGAGCATGACATGCCTCCAAGGTTGCTCTAATATGGCATAAGCATCCCCACAGGCTCTTGAGACAGCATCTGTTACAGCTCCTTACCGAACTCGTTTTCTTCACATCCGTTTGTCTTGTCAATGGACTAAAAGTAAAGGAGTCCCATGCTGACTCATTCTCAGGATCATGGTGATGATTTGATGAAAGTTCCCATCATTACATAAACTGAACCCGAAAAATGTCTTCGCATTTACTCACAAACTCATTATAAATGTTTTGGTGCTGAGGATGTACCGTATGTTCAACGTTAATTAAGCTCGAATATAAATTTCCCATCGTGAGCCTGCTTTTATTTTCATGATATATTTATTTTTTTACCCTAGACCAGTTGAGATCCCCACTCTTCCTTTCAATGCAGCCCTTTCGTGCCTTCGCACTCGTGCCAATATCTGTTCAACACCACGGGACCTATAGGCTGTCAGTCGCACTCACTGCCAAACACTCTCTTAAGTGCCTTTCGGCTCAACATTGGGACTCTTGAGTTTGCTTCCAATCTTATAAGCCATAACTTGCACTCTTACCAGAAGCACAACTTAAACAAGGAGTCTCCATAAAGAAAATGCATGAAAATACAAGGAACTTCTATGCAGTTGGAGGCCATCTTGCCCACACATTTCTGCCAATATCCATGTTGACCTCTATTCCCAATGCCTCTCGGTACCAATCTAATTTCAGTTTCAACCTATTGCATCCCTCACACCTGCACGTCTAACCTCTCCCTGGTCACACTTCTAATCTCCACCCCCATTCCTAACCAAACCTCTCACCTCCCCTCACCCATACTTTAACCTAGTCCCCCTGATCACACCTTTGAGCTATTCCTCTCCCCTGCCACATCTTCCTTCCTGTTCCTCTTTCCTGCCACACCTCTAACCACCCTCCCTAACATCTAACCCACACTACATATTTATTTTTAACCAACACCAGTCAAGGTTAACACTATTTCTCTCAATGCAGCTCCTTAGCACTTCCGCTGATGTCTGTTCAACACCATGGGACGTGTCGGCTGTCAGTCACATTCACTGATAGCTGACTCACTGTCACGGTTAAATTATTAGCCTTATATAAGTTCAACGATATATTTTATTTTATTAAATCTTCTTTGAAATACTTGAGATGAAACAAATGGGTGTTTTTTTTCATATGATGCTCAGCAAAGATTCTGCAAGAGGCCATCTAAATATGATGTATGCAAAATTGGTGGCAATGTTGAGCTTCCACCCACCGTACTTCCTATTTATCTTCACCGGACTTTTTATTTCTGATTATTTTTTCTATTTCATCACTTGTCTTTCTATCTGCCGTTGCTTATTTCATCCCTTGCTAGTGAAGAATTTTTTTGTGTGCTTTCAGCTCCCCCCACAACCTTCCCCACCCCCTTTGCATCCAGGATGTTCTTTAAACACTCTAAGGCAGGTTTCTTTTCACAGGTTCCATGTTAACGCTTTTGTCTTGAGACGAAGGCATTAAGGCAAAAACAGTCCAAGACTGATTTTAAAGTTAACTTTGGAAAATCTGCATGACTATTATATATGCTCCTTTTGGGTAGTGGGCTTATATGACATTGGTGGCTGACAGGAGAGCCTACAGGTATGCATACTCACATCTGAGATATCTAGTGTGGGGTAGAATGTCGACCCAACTATGAGCTGTCATCCTGGAGTCTTGCAGGCAGGGTGAGGCATCAATGTGTGTGTGCCATCCCTCAGATGGATGTGTGTCTCCTCTGCCAGCATTAGTTGGTGGATGTTAAAGATCCCATGGTGTCCTTCATGAGGAGTAGGCGAAATATCGCCAGCACCCTGAACAAATTAAAAATTTCTGCTCAAACCTACAGGAGGCCAGCCATCTACCCATCCACACCTTGGGACTGACACGATGGCCTGGAGGTATGCACACTCGCCTCTGAGCCATCTACCCTGGGTTTGAATCTTGGCTCAGCATCCGTAGCACAGCGGTGCCCCCCACTAAATTATACTCTCCACAGTAGTGTGCTGCATACAAACGACTAAGAAGATGACCTTTCTCCTTTTGAGTAATTATTTTTTTTTCGGCAGAGTTTCTCCTTGGGTCAACAGCCTTCATTGGCAATTAAATACAGTTCATGACAATGCCATTGGGTAAACTGCATTGAGTGAGTAGGGTCAGTTAATACTTAACATCCGTTTCCCCTGTAATGCAATGGAAGGTCAGATGTGACCATAGTACAGGCCCAATGGCCTATCACAAGATCATTTATATCCACATGATTTTAAGTGGGGGAGCCGTCTTATTGTCCCTGCGATGCAATGCAATGCGCCCTATTGGCACTGCACCATATTGGTAGTTTTGGGATGATTCGTTAAAACCATAAATATTTCTACTTCCCATAACTCTCCCTTGACCCACCCCCTTTACTTGCAGGTTGCAATGTACAATGTCCTCTCTCCTCTCCCCACCCCCTCCTCCTCCTCCTCCCCTTCCCCTCTCTCATCTTTAGCTGTTCATTCCCTTGCATGATGTGTCCAACTGTCACCCCTACCGTCATTGCGTTACCTTCTACCCTCTGTCACATCACTCTTCCATGAGCATAGACTTTGTATACAACAAAAGAAAGGACCATCCAGAACCTAGCCACCACAAATCAAATATTGAGTGATTAAGAAGTGAAAGCTATGAAAGCCATTTGACTGTCCAACTTCATATTTGAAGTCTCACATGTATTTCCTTGTTATTTGGGAAAATCGAAGATTTTTCAAGTGCAGGTATATTGGTTGGGCACATATGTTAGTCTGTCTCTTTGTCTGTCTGCCTGTATGTATGTCATTCGCCTTCAGATCACAATTTTAAACCGATCTTTACAAAACTTCACCAAACGGTGAAGTTGGTCATAAGCAAGAAACCCATTGATATTGAGGTCAAAAGGTCAACATGGGCCAAAGGTCAACAACTTTGTGAAATTTCTAAAATCATCAATTTTCGTCCAATTGACTTGAAATTTGAAGAGGATTTTCACATCAGGTCATTGAATTCAACCAACAATTATTTTGAAGTCAAAAGGTCAACGTCAGCCATGTTTCTAAAATCGTCGCTTTTCATCCAATTGACTTGAAATTTGAACAGAATTTGCATATCAGGTCACTGAATTCAACCACCAATTATTGAGGTCAACATCGGCCAAAAGGGCATTATAAGGCCAAAGGTCAACAACTTTGTCAAATTTCTAAAATCGTCAATTTTCATCCAATTGACTTGAAATTTGAAGAGGATTTTCACATCAGGTCACTGAATTCAACCACCATTTATTTTGAGGTCAAAAGGTCAATGTAGGCCATGTTTCTAAAATCGTCAATTTTCATCCAATTGACTTGAAATTTGAACAGGATTTGAATATTTGGTCATTGAATTCAACCACCAATGATTTTTTAAGGTCAAATTTGATTTATGGATTTCACAAGTGTCGAAAACTGCACGACGTCTTTCTTGTTTGTTGGTTTATTTTCTCTCGTTCATTTTGTTGGTAAATACACCTCTTTACAAAATAAGGAAGCGATGCATCATCAGTCAAGGCTGTTAATCACGAATAAATAAATAAACCACAAACCACTTTTCCGAATAAGTGGCATTTATGGATTCATTACATGATTGCCCTTTGTGTTAGTGCAAAGTTTTTCATAATGTAGAGAGACATATTGTTTGCCGTTTGCATAAACAACTCACCCTGTGCCTGCACAGATGACGAAGCAGCCTGCGGGGGTAAGCGCCACCAAGCTAGGTATATCCTTCAAAGAGAGCTTCTCCGTTTTTTTCTCCGACCATCACTCTTCACAACAAATGGCCTGATGTAGCAAAATCTTGTCTTCAGAAGCTGAGTACACATTTGCGAACACTGCCTGAGCATGCGACTTGGGGCAACCATAGAAATCCACTGGCAATGTGTATGTATCTACGGAGCTATCGATATTCATGTACATCAAACATTCATACGTAATTCATTCATTCTTAATAAAAATGCCTGGACAGTACACTGAAGACAGATTAATAGCACAGTCATGTAAATCCAGTGCTTAGTAGTTACAGTCGGTACAAATGAATTTGACACAGGAGGAGACAATTTCGTCCAGCATGCCTGTGCTCCATCCAATCTCACCATAACTTAATCTATCTCAACATCCACCTCCTGGGCTGGCACCATAGCCTTGAGGTACGCACACTCACCTCTGAACCGTCTACCCTGTGTTTCAATCTTGGCTCAGCTATAAACTGTAATCCTGGCGTCTCAGAAACAGGACGAAGCATCAATGTGTGTGCCGTCTCTCGGATGGATGTAAAATTCGGCATCCTGTCTACTTAGTTGGTGGACGTTAAAGATCCCACAGTGTCCTTCGTGAATAGTAGGCCAGCTATCACCAGCAACGTGCTGAAAGTCCAAATTCCTGCCCTAACCTACATGGGGCACAGCCACGCTCCCAGCAGCGATGCAACCTGCAGGCACTAGCTGAAGATGAAATCAATGAATGAATCCACATGCCTTGACATGTTCATATTTGAATCTCAAGGCAGGAAATTTGCTCTCACTTAGAGGGGGCACTGCATCAGAGCCCAACTGCACCCAGCAAATGGTGCTACCTGCAAGCATTAATACAAAACGAGAGAGTTCACAGAACACGTTACCTCACGCAGTGTTTAAGTGTATATACTGAAATGCAAAAGAAACTTACCACTTGTTTGAAATGTAATAAATTGTAACAGTTCAAAATAAAAACAAACCAACAATTGCTAATTGAAACATTGGCATTTTATTGATGACATGTCAAGTTTTTGACCAAGATACCCATCTCATAAGTTTGTTCTACAGTACAGAACAGCACAGGGTGCAATGTCAGTCCCCTTTCAATAGCGTGTGTGGCCACCATTGTTTTGGATACAGGCAGTGCATCGTCGGCGCATACTGCCTACCAGTCTTTGGATGGATTGCTGCTGGATTCTGTCCCACTCAGTCCTCAATGTCTGAAGCCATCTGACTTAGGACATCTGCCTGTCCTGCCTTGCAGTGGTGACTCTTGGCCTCCTGATCGACATCTGTCATCTGCAGAGTTGTGGAGGGTGTCTCTGTCCACCAGGGCCGATATGTCTGGTGTGAACAGCCAAGGCGACGTGCCACTCACGGTAGCTCAATCCGCCTTGCAGTATGCCCAAGGCACACTGCCGTTGATCCCTTGACAATCGTGGCATGTTGATTGAAATGCCCATTTTGCACTGGCCTTTTTAAAGCCATATCAAGACATCACGTGCAGCTCATTAAAATCATCCGTACCCCTAGGCTAATCACTGACAGTCAAAACGGCTGTTCAACAGCTGTGCTATGAAGTGACCATTGAAGGTTCAAGTGACCATCCGTGACCGTTTTGTCTGACAGTGAGGACACTATTGTCCACAAATAAGTTCACACATTTACTACACGCAGTGTTATTGTTGTATTTGAAGGTTTAATTGGTGGTAAGTTTCTTTTGCATTTCAGTATATTTCAATAAAAAAAACAATGTTGATATTAAAGTTCAATTAAAAAAATTCCGGAAATTTGTGCTATTGAAGCAGTCTTATCACCACCTTATTTAACATGCCACGTACTGCGAAACTGGAGGTTTTTTGAAGCAATAAGAAGGTGATTTGTGTTCTACAGTGTTCAAGGAGGTAATTCAATCAAGTAAAGATCGTATAAACAAGCTCGAATGAGCTAAGATCCTCGTCCTCTTAATGGTGACGTCATAAAAACGAATATGACGTCATTGTGATGTATCAGGTTTGCGATAAATTATCTGTGCTAATGCCCGGCTTGATTCCCGCAAACAAAATTCAAACAGCTTGCCTAGTTTCGGAGATAATGGTATAGGCGATTTCCATTAGCGCGATATTATGACGTCAACTTTTTTTTCTAGGAAGAATTTCCAAAATCGGAGATGGTTACTGCCTGTGCGTGGGCTTTCTGCATATACATGGCAGTTTCACAAAGATCTGATTAAAACTCTGGGTTGTGAAACAAAAATGTCAAAAAAGGAATGACGTCATAAAAATTGATATGATGTGATAGTGATGTATCATATGTGCGGTAATTCGCTCTGCTAATGCCCTGTTCGATTCCCACAAACAGATATTCAAAAAGCTTGCCTAGTGTTGTTGGTTTCCCGCCCGTCGGCGTGCGGGCGACTGCTTCTAGCAATGGCGGCCGCTCTCGCCCACCGAACGGGCAAACCTAGTCGCAGCTTTCGGATCAACGCCGAAATCCAGCTACGGGTGTATCTTTAATCACACCGAAAATCAGCCAGCTATTCTGTCGCGCGCGACAGGGTCCGGATCGCCGAATTGTCGATTTACCTAATTATGCGCACAGACAGAAATGCGGGGATTTACACCTTGACGGGACCTGCTTGGAAACGAGCCACTAAGCAGCTCACTCCGTTTGCGATTTGCCGAGGGTGTATATCGCCAAGCCCCGCCAGATCCGATTCTCTTATCGGTTATTAACAACCAACTATATTCCGAACTTAATTATGGCAGTTCAATTGAGGGAAAGGACGCAACGAACGGGTAACATTCACACAAGGACATTTATTACACACACGACACATATGCAGTCATGTATGCAATCAGGTAATATGTATCAAAGCAATTAATGCAATGGGGTAAGGGACATGACATGAGCAAGAGAAGATCTACAACCGTTGGTCTATTTATTATGTGCAATTACTTAAACAGGTTTACTTAAGGACAAGGCGCCACAGACTTTCACTCAAAAAACCCGGAAGAAAAGGAAGAAAAGTGACCCTTGGGACTCTGTCCTCCTTCTTCCGACCTCTCGCTCGTCCACCCTCACAGTTCATTTTTCTCCTCTTCTGCGCCACAATTCTCCTGCACCACGCAATCTTCCACCACACACATTCTCTCTCCAGACACTCTCCTCAGCGTTCCAGCGCCTCAATTCTCCTACGTTCAGGCCTCAATTCTCCTCAGCGTCCAGCGCCTCCGACCTTTATCCACGGAGCCCCGCCCCCTCCTCCCAGCGCGCGAGAGAAACTTCCAGAACAAGGGCGTTTTCCTCGCTGAATCGGGGCCATTTTCATTCTTCTGGAGGGTTGGGCTCCTGCTGCGTTGGCCGGTGGAGATGTATTCGTTGGGGGGTGGGGCCGTTGTCTGCTTTCCTTTAATGAATGCAAGGCTTCTGGCAACGATGTGCTGAGGTGGAAATGCGGTCGTGGTTGGGGTGAAGGGGTTGTGGTTGTCGTGATGGTGGCGTGGCTGGCGTTTTGTGGTTGTCGTGATAGTGGTGTGGTTGTGGTTGAGGTGGTTGTGTGAAGGCGGTTGTGGAGAGGTGGCTGTGGTTGTTGAGATGCGGTTGGTGTGGAGGTGGTGTTGTGAAGCGGTTGGTCAAAATAAAGATAGCAAAAGAATAATGGCTGACTCAAAGATCACAGCCCGTTACACGAATAATCCCTTAGACATCGGTGGGGAAATCTATCTGAACACAAACTTATCGACATAACTGATCTCTGGAATACCTGAATGGTGTTCTGTGAATTTCCACAACTGTAACACTAGTTTCGGAGATAATTTTTGGGCGATTTCATTAGCGGAGAAATTTTGACGTCATAACTTTTTTTCTCGGAGGAATTTTCAAAATCGGAGATGGTTACTGCCTGCGCAGGGTAGTTTTACATATATGTGCCAAGTTTCAGGAAGTTTCGATGAAAACTGTAGGCTGTGAAACAAATGAAACAAAAAACAAAAAATGTCAAAAATAGGAATGACGTCATAAAAATTGACATGACGTCATAGTGATGCATCATATGTGCGGTAATTCATCTCTGCAATGCCCTGTTCGATTCCCGCAAACAGAATTCAAAAAGCTTGCCTAGTTTCGGAGATAATTTTTAAGGCCATTTCCATTAGCAGAGATATTTTGACGTCAACTTTTTTTCTCGGAGGAATTTTCAAAATCGGAGATGGTTCCTGTCTGCACAGGGTATTTTTTACATATATACGGCAAGTTTCAGGAAGTTTCGATGAAGCCTGTCGGCTGTGAAACAAAAAAAAGTCCACAAGAACAACAACGTGAGTAAGACTTTGAGATCCTCCATGAGGATCTAAAAAATTAATTCCGGAAGTTTACCGCCGTTTTGCAGTGGGTACTACACCATCCTATCCAACATGTTACATTAGTTATTCGTGCCTGTTGTGTCCTTTATAACATCCTTAAAAACAGTAAGTTTCCAGTTTGGAACGATTTTCAATTTTGGTTGACTGCAAGGCAGGAGACGGAGTAAAAAAGTTCTCACTCTCTCTACACGTGCACAATGGGGGGGGGGCAAATCCAGGGACAAAGTAGTACTAAAATGGCAGGTTTGTTTTCTGATTCATGTTCTGATTCATGTTTAGAATATAACATTTAATTGAAATAAGTTATTCCAAAATCAGAACCTGACATTTGTGGACAGTCGGACGGAGAGACGGATGGACATTGTTTAACCAATTCCTCACCCCACTTTACGCTTCGTGTGCACGGGGTCATAAGGCGAAGACGAAGGCAGGTAATTAAACCATGGAACTGACACACTGGCCTATTTTAAAAAGACTACCATGCACACTTCAACATCTGCAGTCAAAATTCAGATGGGACAGCTGTATTAACGTTCAAATCTGAAGAACGGCATGCTCTAATATGCAGCACTCCCTGCCTGAACTGCACCAAGATGGCAGTTTCAGTCGGATGAGACTCCGAGAGGCAAACACCTCAGTGAGGAGTTAAAGACCAACTGAGCCATCCTGCCGTCCCTCAGCTTACAACACCCAAATTTGTATGGAGGTCTTCCATCTAAGTCCGAACCTAGCTTGCTTTTCCTTCACTCCTGAGATCTGATGGGATCGGCCTTGTCAGAACAATTTTGTAAAGAATAGTTTGCAAAAATTTAGTCTCAACTAGAGTAATTTGACTGCGCGCAGTGGATGGGTATGCCTCCGCTCTCCCGCACAAACACGAGAGTATTGACATATTTGACCCTTGACCTTTATCATAGCTGGCCCAAAATCGAATCAGTTAATTGCCTGGTCTAACTTTACCTTTGTACCAAGTTTGATGAAATTCTGTCCAATATTTCTTGAGTTACGTCATAAACAGTGAAATTTCAGAGTTTGAACTTGACCTTTGACCCTTGACCTTTAGCACATTGGTCCCAAAATCGAATCACTTAATTGCCCTGTCTTACTTTACCTTTTTACCAAGTTTGATGAAATTCTACAATTTGCTTCTTGAGTTATCGCGTAAACGAAAATCCGGACGGACGGACGGACAACCCGGAAACATAATGCCTCCGGCACCCTTGGTGCGGAGGCATAAAAATTCACAGGTATCTCCATGGTTCAAATGCCATGAGTCTTTAGCCTTCTCATTCTGGTATTTTCAGTTCTGAAGACTCCTTGAAAGAGAGAATTTTGACTGAGCAACAACCACTTCTTAGTATCAAGAGAATGAGCTTCTTCTTTGTATCTCGAGAGAAACAACCACTTCTTAACATCAAGAGAATGAGCTTCTTCCTCGTATCCCGAGAGCAACAACCACTTCTTAACATCAAGAGAATGAGCTTCTTCCTCGTATCCCGAGAGAAACAACCACTTCCTAGTATCAAAAGATAACAACCGCTTCTTGATTTCTGGTTCCGGTTTTTGTGGTGACTTTTGGTTCTTTCAGGGGTCTCTGCCGACTTTCTCAAAGTTTATGGTTGTTGTTTGTAGTGTTTTGACTGTTTATTTTGTTACCTTCATGTTTACTGTGTGTTCCTTGTTCGGTTCTATTTCAAAATGTGTGCAATTGGGTGAGTTTTTGTCGATCTTGTCATATCGGGTTTGCCTGAGGCCTACCCGTCGTCCCATCTATTTGTACGATAGTGTTTATTTGTTTTCTCCCTTTTACCTATCGCCATCAGTTCTTGTTTTCTCCACTTTTCCCACTGCCCTCTTTCTTTCCCTCCCAGCTATACCCTCTGTTTCTTGTCTTAAAATATAAAAACATCAACAACAAAAAACTTCTTTCCTTGTTCCTCATGTAACCACATGACTTCCTGTACTGACTCTTCTTCCTCCTTATTCCTCTGCTGACCTATCATCTTCCTTCTATTTTAGCCGACCCACATTCACCATATACCTTCATGATGTTTTTGCTTCAACCTTTCCTTTACCTAATCTTACCTAATCTTTAAGAAAAGTAATTTTTAAAAAGTTTTCTTGAAAACTTTTCACTTCTAACCTCACACCTCCCATAAACCACATGTTTCTCTACCCCCCTCTTCGTCTTCCTGTTACTTTCATCTTACAACTTCCTCTTTCACACGTGTGGTTCTCGGTATTGTATCATAATTCACTTCTCTTTTTTTTCTTCAAAAGACTATTTTCAATTCGACCTTTCCTTCATCCCGTGTCGAAAAATTCCAACTCTTGCAATGTTTCTTTTCTCCATTCTGTTAATTCTCCTTCAGTGCATCCCTCACGTAATGTCTTTAATCGCATCTCTGACTTTAAAATTTTGAAAATCCCAGTTTACAATGTATGTTCGTGTTCCATCAATTGTCCTTTTTTCCAACTTCAGTGCCAATTCACCCCACCTCCTTACATGTCCCTCCTCCTAACCCCTCAACTGTTATCCCCTCTCCTTACCCCTCCCATCTTGCCCCTCATCCTACCTCCACTCTTAGCACCTCTTCATGGTCTTCTGCTTCAGTATCAGCTCCTCCTCTGTTGTCCCAAACTGTGTGGTGGTCTAACATCTGTGGGCTCCATTCTACCCTAACAGATATCTCACTCTCTCAATCAGTACATTCATCATCACCACAAATATGCTCCTTCTTTCCTCTCATCACACCTCCTCCTCTTCCCAACCCCTCAAATCTTGTACCTCCCCCTGCCCACTCCCTTCTTCACCAGACCACGACCAAGTGTTATCCTTCCCCTCTCCCCACCTCTCCCATGACCCTCCTGCACCTTGGCCATGCCTGCTCTTATCATCTTCCCTCCCTCTCACCCTTCCTTCTCAAAGCAACCATCACACTCTCCCTCCCCTCCAATCTTCCCTCTCACCTTTCTCAAAAACTCCCCCCTCACCCTTCTCCCTCAACTCTCCCCTCTTACCCCTTCTCAAAGTTGCCTCCACCTCACATCCACAAAGCTGCCTCCTTCCCCTGCCTCTCTCTTCATCTCATCACTCCACCTCCTCCAATCTTCAACTGCCCTCTGTCCCCTCTCTTATGACTCTCCACTGTACTCAACTCATCACCACTGAGCCTTTCTCCTCCTCATCCGTCCTCTCCCCTAGCTCCTCTGAAATCCCACACACTCTTTCAACAACGCTCCTTACCTCCCCCTCCTCCTCGTCCTACCCTCCTCCTCCCCTGCACCCAAAGCCTCCTCCCTCCCTCTTCCTTAACAGTGTGGACCTCAAACGTCCGGACAAATCTTTCCAAACAAGTTGTCAGTGACAAACCAGACATAATCTGCTTAACAGAAACCTTCCTCCTTCATAGATGTCTCTGACTCCCTAGTCTCTCTCCCTGGTTACTCCCTCCTCTGGTATGACAGACATGAGCCTCGTCCTGGTGGAGGAGTTGCTCTCTTCATCAAAGACTCTATTCCTCACTCTCCATGCACTGCTCTCACTCCCCCACATCCACAGGAATACCTCTGGCTACGGCTTCCCCTCCACTCCCACCTCACACCACACTCTCCAAAAACATGGACCAACTTCTATCCTCTCATCCTAACTCTCCCTTCCTCATATGTGGTGGCTTCAATTGTCATGCAGTTGGCTGGGTGTGAGTACCTCTCTCACCTACCATGGCACGTCAGCAAAAGACTTCTGCGACTCACTGGGACTGACACATTCTGTCAACTTTCTGACCCGGATCTCAACCAACAGTTGATTGGGCCTCTCACTCTCCCACCACAGGCAGGTCGGTGATATTTCTGTCTTCTGCCATCTCCTCTCTGGTCTCCCCACTCCCCCCCCGCCCCCCCCCGCTCTGTCTGCGATATGTCCCCCCATATTTCCCCAGGGTGCTCAAGGTCCACCAGTAACCCTCTTCTGGTAAAACTACCAAAATCAAGAACCACTGCTTATGTTCACTCTTTCATTCCGCTTTTTTTCCCACCTTTGGAACAAAACTCCCTCACTCTATTCAATCCCACTCTTCCCTCCAGGTCTTCAAAACAGCTGTTCACCACCACCTCTTATCTTCCCCCATCCAAAACCACGATCTTTTCTTCCCCCGTTAATCCACCCCAAACCCACTTCCTTCAAATTCCCTGCTTCCCTTCCTGAAAGTCCCTGCCATGTCAGGACCTGAAAGTCCCTGTTGTGACCATCTTGTTTACCCTGTGTACCCTACCCCATCCCTCTCCCTTCCCAGATCTCCCAATGTCGCTGTTCCACACTGTTTTGTTCCTCTTTCTCCCACCCCTCTCACCTCAAATGGCCGCACAGGTGACAATGCACCGGAAAAGGCTGAATGCCTAAACTCCGTGTTTGCTTCGAAATCTTGTGTCCAAAACCCATCGCTTTCTGTACCCTCCTTACCCAGTCACACACAGCTGTTCCTGGACTCCGTCTCCTTTTCTCCTGACAATGTGGAGAGCTTACTGTCAAACCTCGATTCAGATTCTGCAACCGGTCCAGACGGGATCAGCTCACGTTTCCGAAAAACCTGCTCCTTCAAATTCAAATCTCCTGCTCCCCTTGTTGTACATTTCGTTTTAGCTCTCACACAAGCCTCGACATTGTATCCAAAAAAAATAAAAAATAATAGAGAATGAGCCTCTTTCTCATATCCTGAGAGAAACAGCCGTGTCGTCGTATCAAGAGAATGAGCTTCTTCCCAGTATCCCAAGAGAAACAACCACTTCTTAAGATCCGGAGAATGAGCTTCTTCTAAGTCTCCCAAGAGAAACAACCACTTCTTAAGATCCGGAGAATGAGCTTCTTCTAAGTATCCCGAGAGAAATAACCACTTCTTAGTATCCAGAGAATGAGCTGAGCCTCCCGCAGACAGACTTCAGCGCCACTGCTTTTGTCATGCTCGGGACCTTCTCGAAGGGGGCCGAGGCTGGGTCATATAAGGATTGTACAACTCAGGGTCAGATCCCGGCCAAGTATGAGTCTCACAGTGCATGCTGATCGGGTTTGGCCTCCAGGTCAACATCGTCTCATTTCTTTCACCTTATATACTCGCACACCATCTGATGCATTGTGATGACAATTTATTGATTGTGCTGTGATTACAGACCTTAGTTAAATGACCAGTGTGGTGCTTTAATTATATGGAAATAAATATAGCCATAAAGACCTCGTTTATGGGCCATCTATTTATTAAATACATAAAATGGTAGAAAATTTGACCTCCACCCCAACCTTCCCCACACATTCCCCTTCCATCTCTCTCTCTCTCTCTCTCTCTCTCTCTCTCTCACTCTCTCTCTTCCTCCGACACTGCCAATACATTTCTCTCCCCGATCCTCCTCCCTTTTCACCCTTGCAGCATCAGAACAATAGGGTTTGTTTGAAAATACAAATCGAGTGTTTGCTTCAACATGTTACATATCAGCCCACCCAATTCAAACATTATGGTGGTTGTCCTTCAGCTATCTATTCGTCTTCACATTCCAAAATATTCTGCAAGATTTTTGTTTAATTACCTAAGAGATGCAATTCCTGTCCTATATGCTTGTGAAAATTATTCTTCTTGAAACTTTCCAAATAATTTATGCACTGTGCAGTGATGACGTCATTCTAGTCAACCTTTCCTTCACCTCAATCACTCAGTGATTCTTCTTTGGTGGTTCAGTGTATTGTGTGTGTTTGCTTGATCGATTACATTAGGTAGGCTCGTAAAACAACTGCATTCTGTTCTGCCATAGGGTACATAGGAGTATTTTCATGCTGCGACATATCTTGGCTTCACGTGCTGTTGCAGAATAGAGGGAGGTTGTCAATCTGTTTGCAGGTTCGAGATCGGCGAGGTTTGTTCCTCGGCCTACAGTTGCAAGATATAAACGATGTTAAGGGCTTTGGACTCGACTGTGTCCAGAGGTGCCATGCTTCAGAGTCAGAAGCTGCACTTCACGGTACTTTGTACGAATGCCTCGGACGCAATGAGCCACTGAGAGGTTCCAAGGATCTACTCGGCACTCATCAGGATGGTGAGCTGGTGCTTCCCTTCAATCATGGCCTGAATATAACATGCTTCCCCCCTGAGCAGCCTTCCCCTTCCTCCTCAATCAAAGCTAAGTTTTCCGAACCGGATCCGTCGTGTTTTTACCTCCACCACCAAAGGTAAAACAGAGGTTATGTTTTTACCCCTGTCTGTCTGTCTGTTTGTCTGTTTGTTTGTCGATGAGCAGGATATCTCAAAACATCGTGGAGGGATTTAGATGTAATTTGGTGGAAAGGTTGGGCATTTGACCAGGACGAATTGATTAGAATTTGGTGAAGATCCGGAAACAACAATATCATAAGTGAATCTTCACCATTGAGAGATAGAGCCAAAAATGATATACAGTAAACCCTCCACTTTGCAGGGGTTAGGTTTCTGGAAAATGCTGCGATAGTAGAAACCGTGATAGTGGAAACCAAGGGCCAATTGGAAGAGGGGAGTTCAGTTCCTGGGCTTTCAGAAAACAATGAGGAAGATCGATGACAGCTGAAAATTTACACATTACTATTGAAATAAACTGGTAAAATAGATATATCAAGCACGTTGACATTGAAATAAACATGAAAAGAAAATAAATACAGTATAAAATAAAGGAAAACACAAGACTTTTACCTTTTAAATTTATACCACAACAACGAGGTGATTTTTTTTATTTTTTTTATTTTACAAAACCGAGATCGGTGAGGGTAAACATATTACATACTCTTTGTACTGTACTCTGCCGTCAGTTGAAAACACAAGACTTAGCTTGGGATGATGATGATGCTGAAAAAGGGGGAGGGTGGAGGTTAGAAAGATATGGATGTAGAACTTGCCATGGCTGTTGGATCAGCTCAGTCCTGGGTACCTCGTGGAATCAGTAAATCAGCGATGATTTCTCCCATATCACTGGTCCACTCAAACAGGTAAATCCACAATGGTTTCTCCTGTACACCGGTCCACTCAAAGGCATTTTTTCTCTTTGGTCCTCGATCCAAACATTAAGCACTTTTTCCATCCGTTCAACATGGGGATCACAGGACTGGAATGAGACTTTTGTGCTTTGCTGGCAGGAACACTTGCATGGATATTTGACTCACGTTTAACACACAGTCAATTCATTAATCCCGTAATGGTGGTCCACAGATGCCAAACTTTGACCTTTGCCAACCTATCTAACAACTCGATTTTTTTTGCACAATGTCATAACCTTTCTCTGCCTTTATTCACAATAAATTTTGGCCATCACTTTACATTTAGGTGCGATTATTAACTGTTGTGTGTCTACTAGATCTTGTAGAATTAGTATTACAGGATCTCTATATATGTCATTTCCGTTTGATGACGATTCATTATTAAATTTAGCTTCGTTCCTGGATGCTGGTCTGATTACTACAATTAACGGTGCCGAGACACCAGAAAGGGCTCGTCATGAGAGGTACACAGGGACGCAAACAATAGCTCATCTCAGATCAAAAACCGCAATTGACCGAACTGAAATACCATGGCAACTAAATCAAAAAACAATATGTTGCCCGTGATTGGTTGAAACCCACGATATTTGAGGGTTTACTGTATAGCACGATATATTAAAAAGTTGTGGATGAGTTATGACTTCATGGACATTTCGTGGACAAAACTTCATGGACATTTTCGTTATATCATAAGGACAAATTGATTGGATTTTGGTGAAGATCAGGTCAGGTCAGGTATGGGAGCATGTGCCAGAAAAGCGCGTCACTGCGTCCACTTTCCACTGGTACTCCAGGGGCATCCGTCTGGCCATCCCCCAGGCAGATGCCAGGCCCAT